>JACMZG010000022.1:1174897-1308076 GCA_018340805.1 Microvelia longipes
GCGATTGAAGCGAGGCTTTAATTTATGCCTTGTTTTAAATGTTCCTCTTCAGGTAGATTGACAACCAAGCACAAAAGGCGAGTGAAGCGAGCACTTAAACTTTGTTCTGTGTTTTAAATTTTCTCAAAAATTAGGTATCGACAAACAAATATATAAAGGCGAGGGAAGCGAGCTCTAGATTGATATGTAAAAATGTAGATCCTAGATTTGAAATGTAGATTGTGTAGATTCTAAATTAGGTACTGATTTCTGATACACAGAAACGCATGCGTAGCGAGCTGTGGAATATTTTGTTATAACTTATTTTTTTTCTAACATTAGGTATCGACAAATACTAACATATAGGCTATTGAAGCGAGGCGTAGAATATTGAGTATAAGTATGATTGTATAGTATTAATACATTATAGTTATGCAAATATCTGAGAAACCCTTATAATGCTTGCAAAGCAAGCACTTTGACGGATTTTTTCATTATAACCAAGGGGAGTTATGATGAAAAACCAAGGTAAGTTTGCTAAAAACTAACCAAGGTAAGTTTGCTAAAAACTAACCAAGGTAAGTTTGCTAAAAACTAACCAAGGTAAGTTTGCTAAAAACTAACCAAGGTAAGTTTGCTAAAAACTAACCAAGGTAAGTTTGCTCCTATTTCTCTATCTCATAAAACTTTCATGGGGTCAGAAATGTTCCTTAATGCGTTATCCCCTTTAATCAAGATTCTTGTAAACTAAGGACCAAGGACTTGTAGGTACAATCTTTGGTCATCATTATGTTCACCTCCCCAAAGGGCTCGTATCTCAACAAGAAAAAATTAACTCATCTTTCCTTGGAAAATTAGCTAAAAAAAAACTGCGAGATTCGGTAGAAAACTTAATTATACTGGATATCTTAACGAAGTTGCGTTTAATATGTGTTTCAAGATTTGAGCACCCGATTTTTTGAGACACTTCGATAACTCTATACGATTTGATAACTGTTTTATTTAAATAAACAAAAATAAATTAGGTACTACAATTTTTCCAATCTTTATTATTTACAACAACTACTTTAAATTTAACATAATATTTGAATAAATTACTTGTAGTAAATATTTACAGATAAATATCAGGTACTGATTAATATCTAAATAGAGAACTTAATCAACACAAACAAGAGAAACAAAATAATCAAAAAAAATAATTAAACAAAAATCAAACTCGTAATAGGTTAGATTTTTTTACTCGCATAAGATTTAACATGACTAGTAGCCTAATTTCTTTATTTTCGTGTAATATTGAACAAAAATATGAAAGAATTCTTGCATGTTATGTAGTAGGAGAAAGGTTAAGATGAGATAAGATAAGATACTTAGTTCTTGAAATTAAGAATTATATAAAAAAATATAACCAGAAAAACTTAAAATAATTAGGTGCACATAACCGTAACAGTCCAGACCATAATAAACCATAGACACCAAGTTTCAAAGGTTAATCCACTAGATTGACTTAATTTTGGGCTCACTGATAAGGGATCAGGTTACCATTTTAGATGAAGGACTTTTTGCCCCGGGGCTCTTTTAACATCCGGAAAACACCCCCAAATTCAATTTTTGCCTTATAGTATGAAAGCCGGTTATCTGATGGTTTAAAGTAGAGGTACCATCCTGATTAAAAAATAAAATTAAATTAATGTGCCATAAATATTCGTTAATGAAAAAGCTTATAAAATTTCAGTATAAACACAAATAAAAACGGCACAATGACTTGAGTACCTAAAAAGGTTCAACCAAGTACGAGAGTCTACTTTTAACGAGGAATATACTAATGTTAATATAGGATTTAATATACCTCAAAAATTATAATAAACTAATATTAACAATAGAATTTAATGACTAATTAAGCATTCATTTATAATCTAAGTTAATATTTCAACAACCAGAAGTTTTTCCAACTAAGTTAAAATAAAATTTATGTTGGCTACCTTAGTTAAAACCACCAGAAAACCGGCTTTGATGTTATCAGTAATACCCTTTCTATATATTGCATTATTCTAACCAGGGAAAGAACCTAAACGCCTTACTTTTAAGCTGTTATAAATTAAGATTCTCTTTTTCAAAGCAGGGTAAAATTTACTTAAATAGAAATATCTCCGGTTCTAACCAAAATATCAAAAATTTAAGTCGGCATTTATTTCCCATATTCTGCACAATTCAAGCTCCCCATGATCTTTGTAGGTGCTTTAATTGGAGTGCTATTTGTGAAAAATATTTGGAACCGTACTTTTTGAATCGCACCTTCATCATAGCACTTCAAGAGTTGAACCAAAACTTAATGTGTGCAGAATTCATATTAAATGAGGGAAAGGACATTTGGTGGATTATTCTTTTTTGTTAAAGATAATTTTTTGGTTAGAGGTTATCACCAACAATTCCTTTAATTATCAAAATAAAAAAAAAGAATCCAAACAAGCACCGAAGTATGTCCTTCATATTTTTTTAATATAAATTAATTAAATACATTCTTTATCAAACAACTGGGGAGTAAACTTTTGAAAGCGACGGTAGTATATGTCTTACTACATTCAGTACTTTATCAATCAGATCGTCGTATACATCGGTATCGATTTACACTTATCGTATTCGACAATAGTCACTAGCTAGTGGATTCTGCTATGAGGTCCAGGGTCTTCTGGTCGAGAGTAGAGGCTGGCGATTTTATACCCTGGGCTGGGAAGAAGGTTTAAGCTAGAATTTGTAGTAATGTCGATGTTTAATATTTAGCTACTAGGATCATCAGTTACTAGTGTAACTCATCATGTGTTACTTAGTTACTAGACCTAAAGCTAATGCAAAACATACTAAATGGTACATGACATCGATTTGGTTCATGATTTACTTTTTGTTACCAGTAGATACCAGGGTGTTGAAAAGAAAAATCTTCAGTGATTGATATTGCTCTGTCAGTTAGACTTGTTGACAAAGGAATATCAATGGAATAGAATATTCATTTGTTAAGAAAATGTAAAGGGAAAGGAATATAAAACTGAATAAGATATTTCTTTGTCAAGAAGGCGTATTGGCAAAGGCATATCAACTAAACAGGATATTCCTTTGTGAAGAAGATATATTGTCAAAGGAATATCA
This sequence comes from Microvelia longipes, assembly GCA_018340805.1. Lineage (NCBI taxonomy): Eukaryota > Metazoa > Arthropoda > Insecta > Hemiptera > Veliidae > Microvelia > Microvelia longipes. The sequence continues at coordinate 1,178,018 of JACMZG010000022.1, forward strand.
ACTAAACAGGATATTACATTTTTAAGGAAACTTATTGGCAAAGGCATATCAACTAAACAGGATATTCCTTTGTGAAGAAGATATATTGTCAAAGGAATATCAACTAAACAGGATATTACATTTTTAAGGAAACTTATTGGCAAAGGAATATCAACTAAACAGGATATTCCTTTGTGAAGAAGATGTATTGTCAAAGGAATATCAACTAAACAGGATATTACATTTTTAAGGAAACTTATTGGCAAAGGAATATCAACTAAACAGGATATTCCTTTGTGAAGGAGATGTATTGTCAAAGGAATATCAACTAAACAGGATATTACATTTTTAAGGAAACTTATTGGCAAAGGAATATCAACGGAAAGGATATTCCTTTGTGAAGAGATGTATTGGCAAAGGAATATCAACTAAACAGGATATTCCTTTATCAAGAAGACGTATTGGGAAAAGAATATGAACATCAAAGAATATTTCATTCTAATTACACCCTTCGACAATAAATCGTTAAAAAATATTGCTGTTACCCAAAACTAAATTATTACATGATTCTAGGTTTATTTAATTTTGAAATGAAATGAGATTTGAAATTAAATTAACTGTTTGAATTGTCAGGTTGGTCAACTTGGTAACCGTTTTGGTAAACTCTAAAAGTGTTTGGATCCGGGTAAGGGACTGGTGGGAAAGGTGGGAAGCACTGTGGGTAGTACGGCATCATCATAGGGGGTGGCATAGTAGGCTGGACGGGAGCGTAGTACGGCTCCCATTGAAGAGGCGGTTGTACGGGAGCTGGAGGCTTCATGTCGCCTGACTCCTTGCCCCAGTAGCATTTGACCGTGCGGCCGTTGAGATCGCTGTTGTTAAGAGTAGCAATAGCTTGAGCAGCCGACTCTCGCGTGTTGAATTTAATGAAGGCGTATCCTTTGTCTCTGAAAACCCGCGTGCCTACTATCTGCCCAAACCGCGAGAACACCTGTAACAGTCAAGGCATACTAATAAACATAAACTCCAGAAATTAATAAAAGATTTGAAAAATAAAAAACAACAAAGAGATATCTCCGACTTTAATATAATTTGGCTGACAAGTAAGCACCAAAGAAAAAAGAAAAAATCATATTTTTGGCTCATTTGGTCCAGTCATATAACCGCAGTAGGGTGGTGAATTTTCAAAAAATGTGATTTTTCAACATTTCCTTGACTACCAAAATGGCTGTAGTTAAAATTCTGCGTGGGCTATAATTTTTTTTGGTGGTGTTTCAAAGCTTAAACTTGCCCCTCTCAAATAGATTATACATACTTTTGGATAATAATTACAATTTTTTATTATGAGCAAATATAAAATAAAAATGCTAATATCTGAAAAAGAAAATTTTAAAATTTAAAAAAAAAATTAAATTTAAATAGAAATTAACAAGGTTGACTTTTGTGCCAATTTTCTTTTCGATTTGAGAAAGCGTTCGAAAGTTATCGTGATCCCATAGAAACGACTGGGAATAAAAATCTCGTACATACATACATTCAAACACATGCACACACACACACACACACACACACACACACACACACACACACATATATATATATATATATATATATATATATATATATATTATATATATTCTTGATTAGTTAGTTCCCCCTTACAAAATAATCCACACCCCACCACTGCCCCCCTAAATGACTACAACCTTATAAGCTCAATATTTTTCGAAAATTCAATAAAAAGAATTTAAGGAATAAAAATAAGTGAGTAACTAAAATAAGTGAGGTAACGGATAAATGAATAGCAATTACCTGCTCTACCATGTCTTCAGATATGTCATTACAATTGCCGATGTAAACAGTTGAGTTTGTGGGAGATGTCTGGGCCAGGACGTCGTCTATGCTCGGCGCTCTGGTCTTCTTCTGCGGGGGTGGAGGCTTCCTAGTCGACCAGTTAGTCCTGATGCACCGTGAGCCCAGCCACTGACCGTTCATCGAGGTTATAGCCGACTCGGCTTCGCTTCTCTTAGCAAACGAGACAAAAGCGTAACCTTTCGATTTAAGCGTCTGAGCATCTCGAACTATCCTACACGCTGAAATCTCGCCGAACGGTGCGAACGCTTCTCTAAGTGATTTACTCGACACTTCAGGACTTAAATCACCGACGAAAACGTGAAAATGGCTGCTCGTATCAACTTTAGGTTGGTTACCGGGAGTACTAGCCCAGTTTACTTTCATCTCTTTGCCTAAAAATATTCTTCCGTTCATTGCAACTAACGCTGTCGAAGCGCTTTGATGATTAGAAAAATCGATAAAAGCGTATGGATCGTATCCGGGTTCGCGTAGAACTTTGCAACCGACTATAGGACCGATCTGATTAAACAGCGTAACCAGGAGATCGTGTGACACGCTGTGATCCAATCCTCCAACGTACAGCGTAGTCGGTTCTATCTCGTCAACCATTGTTTAGCTCTAAGGCACTAGAAAGTCAACAACACTCAAAAACACCAACAAACTAATACAAATGTTATTCCAGAAAACACAAAATCAAACCACTAAACTATTCCAAACTATAACCGCACTAACACAAAGTTTATTTCACAATAGAACGTTATGACAATATGACAGATGTAAACAAAATAATATATCATTTGACAATTTTACGTCTAAAATGTGATTGTTTGATAAACTTTTCTTGAGATTAATAAAAAAAATATTAAAAATAGAGTTATTACTTGAAATAAATCGAAGACAGCTCAAGTTGCTACCTTGCACGTATTAAGTAACTTCAAAATAGATCTGTGGGAATCTAAACAGAATATAAAATACAACTTTGATATAAAGTTACAGTAGGGACAACATGAAAACAAAAAAAAATAACATCTTTAAATAGTCGTGGCGGTTCAAAATTTGTACGTTCAGATTTACGCAGAGTACTTATATTAAAATATTATAAACCAAGTAGGAAACACTTAAAAAAATTATATACGTAATCAGCTGATAGGTGGTTCAAAAATAAAAAAGTCATTACAATTGAATTTACTAAGCATGAGCCTTCTAGTACCTTTTTGTATTTTATTTGAATGGCAACACTGATAACATAAGGTGAGTTTACTTTTTATCGTAATTTTGTACTTTAATAGACGTGTTTATTTTTTTAAATAATTGAATTAATTTTGTGAAATAACAGTGTCGAGACATCGACTTGTCGAGACCCCGGGACGGCCCAACTGTTACAATCATTTAGTTAAAGAAAAAGAGAAACTGTAATAAAGGTAAATCACATGTTTATTTTTAAGGTTTTGAAAAATATACTGACGATAGTATATTAACTTAAATGTAACTTAAAATTACGATTACTATAGTTATATGCGAGAAACTTTAATTATTCTTACATTAACTGTATTAAATAATGTTTGAAGTGAAAACACTTGTCAATTGCCACTTAATTAAAAGTAAAGGGATGTGATAATGAGGGGTAGCGTAGAGACAGAGTTCCGTCGGAACACTTACTACGTTCACACAGCGTATTTAACAGGCGATCGTATTGCATGCGTATCCAATACGGTCAACTAACTTCATGGTTCTTACAGCGTATTTGTTTAGTCGATTGAGTGAGATTACGTGATAACTGATCCTGCCAAAACATAGCGTCTTTTATAGTGAAAGTTTATTTTTGGTTATAAGGAAGTTTGAAACAAAAAATATATTTATTTAAATTGTGATTTCTTTGCATAATAATAAAGTTACATTAAAAAAAATAATATTCCAAAAGTTATTTGATCAAAAACGGTTATATAGAAGTGAAATAAAGTGAAATAAAAGTTCGACGAGAAGGTTATCCGTTAAATACGATCGTCTCTAAAGTACATACACAAAAAGACAGCGTATCGGGGATCTATTTAGATTCCATCTCCCTAGTTCTAGCGTATGCGATCGGATCCCCTCCGCATGGTTCATACAACATTACCGTATTGAGAGATCGTATTCTATACGATCCGCGGATCTAGAAGGGTGTGTGTGAACGTACTAACTGTCTCTACGCGACCCCTTCACATGGTCCTGCATAAAGATATTATTACTAGAGAGGCTCTAAACGTTACACGTTGAAACATTGAAAAAGTAACCTGACCACCTCGCTTATAAATACATTAAAATTATCAATACAAAATTTTAGTAACTTATATAGTACAAAGTTAAAAATACAAATAAAAATACAAGCATTGTACGGGACGCCGAAAACAATTAATTTCTTATATCCCTAACTCACTCTTGCAGGAGGTTTCATTGAGGTTACATAGAGCTCCTGAGAGCCCCAAAAAGATGTTTCAGGTCTCTCAATGTAGTGAGATAGGCTATGCCCCCTCTAGTATATATCTCTATTTAGTCCTGAACATTCTGTTACTTTTAGTTCCCCTGAATATCCGCATTGCAGCGCCACATATCCTACCATCGAAGAAATATATTACTAGAGTGGGCATAGCCAATCTCAATACATTAAAAGGCCTGAATTATCACTTTGGGACCTTCAGGGGCTCTGTGTAGCCTCATTGAAACCTCCTTCAAGAGTAAAGTAAGTTTGTAATGAATACTATGAATACTAAAACAACAGAGTGGCCTCGAGGGGGCCGCAGCGAGCCACACAGACCAGCGGAGCGAGCTTGTGAGGCGAGCTGATGCAAATTAGATCTAATACATAGGAAAATACCATTTAACAACTTAAAATAATAAAAAACGGGTGTGGGGTACCTCGAAATTTTTTCTCATCACATCGGATTCGCTACGCTCATGCTACCAATTTGCCTTACTGTCCTTTAATTTGAATATACTGCAACATGTCTTCAGACTCGCAACGCTCATCCTCCGTCATCCGTTTCATTCTCAGCGGTTACCCATAAAGCACTGACCATGCTCAATGCTACTTAAGTTTTATGATCCAACAAAAATTGTCGAAATACTTGTTGAATTGAAACGAAACTTTGTGTACTTATTTATTACATTAAAGGGTTATATTTGTACTAAATTTCAACTCATTTGAATAATTTTCTGTTTTTTTTTTCAATCTTTTAAAAAACGTACACAATTCATTCGATAAAAATTGAACTAATGCTGATAATGAAATGAAACTTAGAACATATGAAAGTCTTATACATGGCTACATGTACACTAAATTTCAATCAGATTGCATAATGTTTCCGCGTTTTATGAACTGTCGACATTTTCGAGGAAACATTATTTATGTTCATAAAAATTTTTATGACGTTAATGACGTCATAAAAATTATTTTCCGAATAGCATAACTACAGCAGTAGACTGATTTTTGTACAAAGTTTCAACTCTTTAGCATAAATACACTAGGAGCTACGATGATAACAGTCACACACACACATATATACAAACAACTTTAAGAAAACCATTCAGGAGGCCATAAAAACCTCTTCATATATATACCTACGGTATAAATGTGAAAAAATTTAAAGAAACAACGAGGCCGCGAGGCGGCCCGAGGGGCTGACGCCGTGTAGCGGCTACGGGTTGAAGGCCCTATTTAAAATCTTTCTTATAAATAAACACGCGCAAATTTTTAAATCAATCTGAACATTTCTGCCATTTACGAATTTTCGCTGTCATTAATACGGGTTGAAGAACTCGTAATAGTTTATTTTGTGGGCAAACAACTAGATCCAAAAGATCGATTTTCATTCCTAGTTTTAACTCTTTAGCATATAAACACGGAGAGCATGGTTAATAACAGACATCCACCCACACATACAGACATACAACTCGGTAAAAACTTCTTAGCAGGTGTTGGAAAGTAAGATGCATGAGAATTTGTGAATGAACAGGTTGACAGCTGAGTTGACAGCGACAAGCTGGCAACTTTGATGTCTACCTGTGATTCAGATATTTTCATGCATCAAAAAGTCAAGATTAAGAATCAGTCGCAATTTAGGAGTCCTAAGAAAATATTTGTCAGTTTTAATTTATTGTTAAATTATTAAAGTCGTTAATTTGTTTAAAGTCAGTCAGTCTTTTTAATAAAGTGGTCCTCTGGGGAAATTCAACCAGCCAACTATGTCGAATTACAATTTAAGAAGTGCAAAAACATTGAAAGCAAACTCTGCAAATGTACTCAATACAGAGGATGAAGAAGCAAGACAATACATGCCGATTTCTAATGCTCCACTTCATCCAGATCCAGATGCCATTGAGGTACTAGGCAGTGTTTACAGCCATAGCAGTTCTGTGAAACGACGACAACTAGAACTGCAGATTTTGGAACGCCAAGCACTCCTTCAACTTGAAGAAAAAGAAGCTGAAATGTCCGGGCAGATAAGGCAGTTACAAACAGAAAAGGAACTCTTAAAAATGCGCACTCAGGCAGAACAGCTACGTCTGGTTGAGGAAGGTAGTAGACGAAGTAAGCATAGTAGTTACTGTAGACCTACTAGAGATAGACATTCAATCAGCCCTTTAAGGCATGACACATTGCCACTGGTTACTGACACTCGACCTAGCCCACCAGGTAAACCTCCTTCCTTGATCCCCCTTTCAAATAAAAGAAATGATGATGTAAATAATGAAGAATTATTTAAATCTATCATTTCTAGAAAAGGAATTAAGATAGATCTTCACCATTTCTCAGGTGATCCTCTAGATTGGCCATTATTTATATCACAATTTAAAGAAACAACTAAGATTTGTAAATTTTCGGACAATGAGAATATTGCTCGCTTGCAACAATGTCTCAAAGGCAAGGCTAAAGATGCGGTAAGTGCCCTTTTGATAACTCCAGGTAGCATTCCGGAAATAATTAGGATTTTAGAATTAAGATTTGGCCGTCCCGAACTTATTATTAGGAATTTGATTGCTAAAGTACAATCTAAAATTTTGATAAATGAAGGGGATATTGAAGCGTTTTTGGAATTTGCAACTTCAGTATCTAACCTTGTCGTCACTATAGAAAATCTCAATGCCCAACATCATTTATCAAATCCAATTTTGTTAGAAAATTTAATGTCAAAATTACCGAATAATTTTAAAATTAACTGGGGTGACTATCTCGTCAATGTCTGCAACGGGATGCCTACTCTCCTTGATTTTAAAAATTGGATAATGCAAAGGGCAGATATTATGTCTTATATTAACGTCCCTACAAATCGTGATATTTATAGCAAAAGTCAAAACAAAGAGATTTTACAAAATATAGACATAAGTCAAACTAAAAATAATATGTCAAATGAAAATAAACGCCAAAAAACATGTATAGTTTGTAAATCCGGGGAACATGAAATAAAAGATTGTAATAAATTTATCAAAATGACCATAGACGAACGATGGAAGGAACTATCTCAAGCCCATCGATGTTTTTCATAAAACTGGTTGACACTGGGGGTGGTCATAAAACTGTAGATTGTCGCAGGAAAATTCGATGTAAGGAAAACGGATGTTTCAAAAATCATCATCCTTTATTACATAAAAATAATTCACAAAAAGACGAAAATAAAATTATTAATGCCTTTCATAATGCTACTTCACAAACATTACCTAAGATATGTCCTATTAAAATTTTTGGTTCTGAAGGCCAGGAATTAGAAACTACTGCAATATTTGATGAAGGGTCAACAGTGACATTGATACAAAACGATATAGCAGACAAATTGAGACTAAATGGTCCTAACAAACCATTGACAATTCAATGGACTAATAATATTGCACACAAGAAAAAGATTCAAAGTTAGTCAATCTTAAAATATCAGCCCCTGAAACAATAGTAAACAGTTTAAGTTAAAAAATGTTCGAACAATTAAAAAATTTAGGCATACCGTCTCAAAATATTAATTTTGAAATAAATAAAAAAAATATTCCATACATATATAATAATTTATATAGCTTTAACTTCAGATGAACCAAAAATTTTAATTGGACAAGATAATTGGCCTCTCATCATATCTAGGGAAATAATACACGGATCGAATGACACAGGTCTAGTCTTATGCAGAACCCTATTAGGTTGGGTTCTACACGGTAATATTGATTGCAACACCTTAAATTTGCCGAAACCTTTTTCATATTTATAAGACAATGACGATGACAGTTCATATGATATTATGAAAGACAATATTAGGGTAGTTCCAAAAATCATTTAAACATAGAAAACTCTCGTGCTGTTTAACATAGCAAACCAGACAACTTGCTTTGTTAATGGCAGGAGGGAAAGTGGTCTTCTATCGAAAGATTTTGAAAAACAAATACCTCCTGATGATTGCGGTCCCAACAAAAGTAAGACGGCTTTGTCTACTATTTTGAAAGACTGGGTTCCACGGGAGGAGGTTTTGCAAACATTGCTGGTACAGGTTGAGAGTATTGTCAACAGTAGGCCGTTGACATATGTGTCGCTGGATAGGGCTGACCAAGAATGCCTAACTCCGTTCTCCATCCTCAATAGAACTTCAAGAAACGCTAGGGTATGGAATGGGTCCGACGGGACAGTCGTCAAAGAAAAGATAACATGGCGAATATCTCAAATTGACAAAAAGGAGGAAAAGGAGGAAGCAGTCAAAAATCTACGATCTAGTTGTCGTCGTAGAAAAGAGTCTTCAAGTTGCTGCCAGGACAAGACGGATGTATGAGAGGTGGAAAAAGACGGCATCCGGCGTCCAGTTGGGCGAGTGGCCGAGCTTAAGGTCGGCCCGGAGGATGTTGGAAAGTAAGATGCATGAGAATTTGTGAATGAACAGGTTGACAGCTGAGTTGACAGCGACAAGCTGGCAACTTTGATGTCTACCTGTGATTCAGATATTTTCATGCATCAAAAAGTCAAGATTAAGAATCAATTGCAATTTAGGAGTCCTAAGAAAATATTTGTCAGTTTAAATGTATTGTTGAATTATTAAAGTCAGAGTGTTTATTTGATTAGAAGTCATTCTTATTATTTCAAATTAGTCAGTCTTTTTAATAGCAGGTTCTAAAAATATCAGAAACAGACAAATCTGCGGAAATCCTGGTTTAGGATTAAGTACAAACACATTACTATTCCCATATATGTATAAATAAGGAAAAATAAAAATCTATCCTATTTTTATCACTCCGCATATTTAATTAACATTTGTTAATTAAATATTTGAAATACATATGTTTTAACATGATATCCTTGGGATATCACAATAACCTCCTTTTCTCAAACAAATTGTGGTCAGGGGAAGGATCTAGCCAAAGTATTTGATCCTTATCTTAAGTTGGAGTGTAACGCCTTGGGAACATTTTGTCCACTGGCAATATTATTTTTGGTACCAATTTTGGAATCTTAGTTGGTGCGCTTTTGATTTTTATTGAATAAAGAAGAGGTAAAATTGTACCTGCAAAGTAGATTTTAACTTTAAAATTTATTAAAGGTAATTACATAGTTACAAAACTTTATCTGATAGGAAATAAGCTTTATTATTCGATAGTCGATAAGTCTAACTTGACATAATAAGTTTAAGATACTTTATCCTTTGTAACTTGGTTTAAGTTAATCAGAGCGTTAGTGTGGGGTCGGAAAGTCCGCAGCCCTCTCCCCCTAGCTGGGAAATTGTCTAAGGTCGTAGTACTAAGGTAGCAGCCGTAGAGAGCGCTTGGATCGATGGGGAGGCAGATCAAGGCTAATATGATATTAAGATGTCTGCAATAGAGTTGGGCGGGGCTTATTTTTTTTAAAAAATACAATAATATATAGTCTCAGTACATCAGGAACAACTAACACGGATTATTTTGTATCTACTCAAATTAGGTCATCGCGCGATACTATTTATGGACAGGAAAGAAGTATTTAGGTGATAGGCCAAAATTAAACAGTCAGGAGAAAGTTCCTACCTTGGGAGATTCAGTTACATTTAAAAGACACAGCATATGCTTGAAACTCCCAAAATCCTAAATTAGAGTGCCTATAGTAACAGAGTACGGAACAACCACACAAACAAAACTTTAAATTCTCTGGCATTTTATAGTGATTAAATAAATGGTTTTAATAAAATCTTTTTTGTAAATACAGACAGAAGTTTGTAAATTGTAAAAACTTTTGTAAATTGTAAAATTTCTTTATTCTGTATGCACTATGAAATTAAAAAAAAAACACACAATTCTATGATTAGCTCTTCGCCACTTCATCCTCTAGTGTGGTATTTTAGGATGGGGTGGACTTGGTGACATCCAGTATGAATTATTGAAAATAACACTGAAAAGAATTATTAAAATCTGTTTAAAGGAAAACATAAGATTTGCTTCAGACCAAGTTTTTAAGGATTTTAATGTACCTTATATAAAAGACTTGTACAAATTTAAACAGATTTTATAAATTAAGAAAAATATTTGTAATTTTCCATTATTCAGACAAGAAGACAAGACGATGAGAGGATAGTTGTGCCTAGTTGCAGAACATTAGCTGCGTGTAGTCACAGTGCTTTCACAGCTCCTAGACTATATAATGATTGGCCCACAAATTATTCATTCTACTTTCCCTTTAAAATAAGTTAAAAAAATCTTAGGTACCTAATACATATGGGGTGAGATGTTTTAGGCAGTATATTTTTTATGTTCATTTTGTTTGGATTTAAATTTACAAATGTACACTTTTTTATACTTTTTACTTTTTTTATTAAGATATAAGGAACATAGCAGGCTTATGACACACAAATAGTCAATACATTATTTTATTTATATATACACATGTTGTAATTAATCATTGTAAACAGGTATTTTACAATGATTTAGGTATAAACTAACAATGTATTTATTTCATTGGTCATAAAAAATACGAAGAGAATCCCGTTATCAAATCATCTTCTTGTTCTTAATTTCTTTTTACCTTTCCTAATTTATAAAGCAGGTTAGAGGGGTTGGATTTGAAGCATCGAAAAATTAACCTAAAATGAGTTCCTGGAAATCTACTGGTGGCTGTTTTCTTAAATTTTGGATTTACACTAATGATAAGGAAATTGATCCATATGGTGAAGGTTATGAGATGAAATTTAAAAATATCGGATACAAATATTACATTTTTACTTTTCCTCGTTTATAGGAAAACTAGGTAGGTATATAGGAAAAGTATTGTGTTTGCGAAAAATTCAAAACCAAGATGTCACCGGAATTATCGATTTTTAGGTGTTTTTAAGACCTTATAAGTGGTTTTTTGCAAAGTTTTGTTTGTGTGGGCCTGTTGTATCATATCTCTCAGTGTATTTAAGCTAGAGGGTTGAAACTAGCACACAAATCAATCTTTAGGTCTAGTGCTACCCGAAAAATATTTTTTTTTATAACGTCATTAACCCGTATTAATGACTCAAAAAAATCACAAAATTCGGGAAAATGTTGCGATCAATTTGAGATTTTGCACGCATTTACCATGTTGTTCTGGGGTAATTTTAGCAAATTTTCGAAAAAAATGAGTTATGAGGTTAGGGTCATGGTGTGCGGTAGGGCGGGGGTTGGATATTTTAGAGGCAACTTACTGATCAAGAATATATATATGTATATAACGACTTTTTTATTTTTTTGGCAGTATAGTTAACTTCATGTGTACTGTGCAACACCAAATTTTTTGAAAGAATAAATAAAGTTATTTTATCAATTTTTATTAATTTGAAGGTATAATTTTATTAGACGTTTTGGGATACATGAGATACTTTGCTCTTGCTCATTTCTGCCAAAACGAAAATTTCTGCTAACTTATCGTCTGAGACTTTTATTTTGGCAGGAATAAGTGTAAAAATTAGACATTATAACTAAATAATTAAGTTTGAGTATTGACATTGTAGAATGAATTTACCCAGAGTAGAAATGCCTTAGTTTTGGATTAAGAAAACAAAATCATTTATTACTTTACCCTTATTTTAGGATATTTATAATTACTAATACTGCTAGATTTCATTAGCATTTGTAATGATTTATATACTTCGTTCACACGTGGGATTTGGTAGGGGGTTCAGATCTGTGTTATACCCTCTAAAGGGTTACCCCCCCCCCTCGGAAGTTGTGGGGCAAACGGGATTTAACCCCAAAAGTTTCAAAAATATAAGTTCAAAATGGTGGGGGTTGAACCACCAAGAGGGTTGAACACGGGGTTGAAACCTAAAAAGGGTTCAACACGGGGTTTAATCCCCAAGGGGGTTGAACCGGCAATGGGGTTGAACCCACAACGGGGATCGAATACGGGGTTGATCCCCCTGTCAAACCCCGCGTGTGAACGAAGTAATAATAATCTTGGTAACTCTCAAAGGTGGTTCTAGAGAAGTTATACTATAAAATTTGGGAGGCCTAAAAATATGTTTTAAGACTCCATCATTATTGAAATAAGGGAAGTCCCCTCTAGTAATATATCTCTATAACTTACATGTATTGTCGCTATTTGCCGTTGATCGTCTTCTTAATAATTACAAAACTGAGCTGCTTTTATGGAGTGGCTCCATGCGATGCGTTTTCTTCATTAATTCTGTTCTTAATATGGATTAAGTTTCAGTTCTTATACATAAAATTATTTAAGAAATTATAATTGCTTAAAAATTTCAATTTATAATTAGAAGACCAATAGGGACTTTATATTTTCTTAAAGGGCAGTCAGAGAAGTTTTTTCCGTTCTTGGCTGAACTTTTGCTCAACTCTTACTTCCTCTAATGCCCTACTACAAAAATTCCATAAAATTCATTTTTTTTTAAAAAATCATGTTTCATGCAAAATTTTGGGCAAATTTACTCAGCTTTCTAATGATACCAATTTCGCCTTTCTAGCTTGAATAGTTAAATCCCTATTAACAATTTTATGATATGAGGTCAAATTTTTTTGAAATATTAACTTTGACCTTGTGGGAAAACGGTTGGAGATCGGGGTTTATATTATAGGACATTTTTTGTTCCTTTTGAGGAGTAATATCACCTCCCTTTCTGGTGGACACTTTATATGAAACACCCTGTATATATATATATATATATATATATATATATATATATTATATATATTATATATATATATATATTTATATATATATGAATGTGTGTGTGTATTAAACAATATTATCCTTAAAATTTTATTATATGAACAAATATTATTAGCTTAACCTTTTGAACCTTTTTTATAACCTTGGTTACATTCATAAGTCCATTTGAGGGCAGTCTAGTGATAATAAGTTTAATCATCTAGTCATTAATAAGTTCATGAGTGTTTTTTATGGCACAACTTAATGATTTAGGAAGTGTGTTTGAAGAGACATTTACTATTACCAGAATTTTGTTTGTCGCAAGATTATTAAACTAATTTGAGCTTAATATATAAAGCAAATTTATTAATTGTCAATTCTGATTAAAAACTTTAAATGGTCTACCAGATTGATCAATAGGTGGGCCAGATTGGTCAAACAGTTATATTAATTATAGACGAAAACAATTATCAAAATAATCCCTTAGTTGTAAACAAGTCGAGAAAAGTTTTAGCTCTTTTTTATTGTTTAGTACTTAATTGTTCATATTTAATGTTATTCTTACCTTGTGTAATATTTTAAAGTTATAAATCCGAAGAATATAAAAATTGTCTAAAATTTAAGTCTGTTGACATTAAGGGTATTAGATCTTAAAAGTGAAAATTACAAACTGTATACGCTTCTCCAATATTTTTAAACTCTATATGAGACAAGTTGTTCCATGCCCATCTATTTTCCTTGAAAATGGTGGCGACACTTATTTGCTTTCATTCTCTCCCTGTAGATTTGTGATGGATTCTTCTTTATTTTTTTTTGGAGTCTCTATTTCGTATGGTACTTAACGCGTCACCCCCATTATTCTAAATCCTTGGTTGAGGATAAAAAAAGTAGAGAAGAACCCATCATAAAACAACTATGTAGAAAACAAACCCTACATGCTTTGTACAACCAGCGAATGCTTGCAATAATTACAATAACTGTCTTAAATGCAGGTCTTAAATGTAAGACAGGCTTACCTCCAGAAGTATGGTTTCCTTTCGCAGTTTATAAGCAAATAGTTAAAAGTAATCTACTTGTTTCTAACCATACGACACACGGCTAAAATCAGTTGACAGCGCGGGAAAATATTGTTGAGGAACCAATAATGTTGGCCTAATTTGAAATTGAAGGCGTGGTTTAACATCCAGGAATAACCTCATTGGCTCCCTTGCATTGTTTTCCCACGCTGTCAACTGATTTTAATAATAATAATAAGAGCTTTATTTTCATTATGTTTTACAATTATAAAACTATAGAATAATGTGACAATTTTATAACTAAATATTACATTACACAATAACAATTAGAACAATCAACAAACTAAAAATAAACTAAATCTAAATGTATCAAATTTTTATTTAAAATCTAAAATTAACTAATTGCTTGTATATTATATTTGACATCTATTCAGAAACTCTTGTGAGTATAGTAAGGTGTTCAGTAAGGAACTCCTTAATATACTTTTTGAAACCTTTAATAGCCAGTTCCTGAATATTTTTTCAAGTGAATTAAAATATTTGATTCCAATTTAAATTTAGCAGCGTTTCGTACTATAAGTTTGATCATTTAATTTTTTTAATATTTTTATTTAGTGTTATGTTGAAGTCGTCTTATGCTTGTTACATAACCTGCGGTTCTTTGTTATAACCTTGTTATAACCTTGTGGGAGGTAAGTTTGGTAATATTTCTCTTGGGGTCAGTAAAGTTCTTTAAATGGTTAAGTATTAATATAGTGGTTCAGTGACAAACTTTCTTCGGGTTTTTCAAAGTAAATGCAATAAAACAATTTAAAAATCAAAATAAACTGTATACGTGCACCACATGTAGCCGCAGTTGTAGTTATAGGGTGAAGCATATTGATCCTTCTTTCCAGCCCCGATTCTACCTCAAAGTACACCAAATATTGCGCAGAGCTAATTTGGAAAGATTAGCATAAGGCAATGTATGGAATAAACAAGCAATTTTCCTTAAAAAATCTGTAAAATTTTCTTTAGAAAGGGTTGCTAATCTGACTTAGTAAATATCTGGGCCAGAGATCCGCAAGCCGAGCGAATTTTCTTTGAAATATGTGCTTTCTTGCTCAAACATTTCTTGCGTAAGTTTTTGGTTCATGGTTCATAATCTAAGTAGTGACATCATTACGTGTTAATCAAAGCGATAAACATTTAAAAATCGGGTACGGGGTACCTCGGAACTTTTCACGTAGCGAATCACATCGGGTTCGCTAACTTATCCTCCCTACTTCGGACTTCGCTTTTCTCGTCCTCAAAATATACAACTCGTTAAATGTATGCTGCAACACCTCTTTGGACTCGCTTCGCTCGTCCTCTGCTATTAAATATATTTGTTTCATCCTCAGCGGTCACCCCCATACAGCACTGACCTCGCTCAATGCTGCTTAACTTTTATAATCCAACAAAAATCATTGATACATATCATATTGAAACGAAACTTACTGCACTTATTTATTACGTAATGGTTTACATTTGTACCAAATTTCAATTTAATTAGGTTACTTTCAGATGTTTTACAATTTTTTTAAAAATTTTACACAAGTCAATTGATAAAATTTGAACTCATGCTGATAATGATATGCAACTTGGCACATATATCAGTCTTATAAGTGGCTACATGCGTGTCAAATCTTAATCTGATCACATAATTTTTCCACGTGTTATGATTTTTCGAAATGTTTGCTGAGTTATTATTGCGGTTTAATGACGTCATACATTTTTTTTTTCGAATAGCTCAACTATAGTCTTAGACTGATTTTCGTGCGAAGTTTTAACTCTCTAGCATAAATACACTGGGTGATAATAACAGACACACACACATTCATATTTTAAGAGGCCTTAAAAACATCTGAAACGGATAATTTCGGTGACATCCCGGTTTCGGATTTTATCGCAAACACAATACTTTTCCTATATACCTACGGTATAAATGAGGAAAAGTAAAAATAGCATAAACGGAGATTTAAACAAGTGCGAATGACGTCATTAACTTCTGTAAAACAAAACAATATATTGTGTTTTTTTAATACAAATTTGACCACGCCTACTTTACAGACGACTAGACATCCTAGCTATACTACCCTACGTAATACAAAGTTGTTGTTAAGTTGTTGAGTTCAGTATGCCGGGTCTAGTCTAACCAGGCACTGCGGGCTCGCTCCAAATTCAATCCGATATGTGACCTCGGTGTTCAACACGCCCCCATCCCCCGTTTCTTCTCCGTTTCGTAATGTTTACAGTGATTGTTAAATAAGTGCTCTTTATTATTTGTATAATTTCATATCTTCTGGGATTTATCTTTAAATTTTCATCTCATGTTTAATACATTATTTTTTAAGTAACTTTCAGGTAATTTTTAATTTATAATAATTTTTTAAAATCATTAAGAAAATTGTAGGCTTAATGAGTTAATTTATTGTTAAAAACAAACTTTTCCTCCTCACATCGGATTAGCTATGCTCATCATCCCTACATAGGACTCGCTTCGCTCGTATTGAAACGAAACATGGTGCACTTATTTATTGCGAGAAAGTATACACTTGTGCCGAATTATGACTCAATTGGATTATTCTCCAATTTTATAAATTTTTTATAAAAATAGTTCTTAACAAGGTTTTTTGGGGCGCTGAATCAAATGAAAGTGGTCCGAAGTCGATACGACCACTCTAAGTGACCAAAAGGTCGAATAATTGTGGTCAATTACCTGAAAACTTAAAATACGCCCGCTATACGACATATTTCAAGTGGGGAGTCGTTTTCGATGTTTTTTGGTCTGTGAGTTGAAGTAAAAGTGGTCCAGAGTCCATACAAGCACTCAATGCTAGGGTAGTAGGGTTCGAATCCTGGTAGGGATAATCTTTTTTTTATATTATATAAGTTTATAACTACATAAACTAAATTATTCTGGCGTGGTGGTTCTCATATTGGGCGAATTTCCTTTAGATTGCGTGTTTCCGTGCTTAGGTATCCATTTCTTGCTTAAGGATCTGGTTTATTCTTTACAACAAGAGCAGTTACTCGATTATCAAGCACTACTCGTAACTCATTTTTTCTGTATTTATCAAAGAAAATGCGCTAAAACCTTTGAGAATGTAACCATGAAGCAAACTGAGCATTCAATTATTGCAAATAATGGTGTGCACTGCCAATTTTGGAAGAGGCATAGTTTTGTATAACTAACTGCATACTTATGCGCATTTCCTTTTGAACAATACAGAAAAAATAACTTACTTGTGGTGTTTGATAATTAAGTAACTGCTCTTCTTATAAAGAATAAACCTGATCCTTACACAAAAAATGGATTGTTAAGCACGGAAACATCCATTCCAAAGGAAATTCGCCCTAAATGCGGACCACCGCATTATAATTTTTTGCTAAATGGAAGTGATAACATTACTTGCTAAATGGATGTGATAACATTGCTTGCTAAATGGAAGTGATAACATTGCTTGCTAAATGGAAGTGATAACATTGCTTGCCATAGAGATATATACTAGAGGGAGCATAGCCTATCTTAATACATTGAGAGGCCCGAAACATTTTTAGTGGGGCTCTCAGGGGCTCTGTGTAACCTCATTGAAACCTCCTCCAAGAGGGAGTTGAGGTTATAATTAATCAATTGATTTAGGCTTCCCACAGATTGTTTGTGTTGTGATTTGTATTTTAAACATTCTACTATATAATTTACTGTTTTTTTTGTTCTGTTTATTTGATGATAATGATAATCGAATGTGGTCAGGTTACTTTTTCGAAGTTTCAAAATTCCACCAATAGGGCCCCTCTAGTAATATATCTCTATGTTGCTTGTTAAATGGAAGTGATAACATTGTTTGCTAAATATTACTGTTGTAGTAAATTGAAATCTGTAGTAATAAGTTTCTTAACACTTCTCACCATCTAGAAATTTTACTCGTTTCCCAGTAAATTACACGTGAACATAGATTAGGCATCAAGGAACAAGAACATATGTTTCTTTAGAGTCTAGTCAACAAAGGCGGGTTTTTTTTGCAAAGATTTAAATAGTTAAAATTTTATTTTGTGATTCTGTTTGGACATGTTTAAGGGACATGTTTTGTATTCCTATCAAGATATTAACGTAAACATGACCAAAAAATGAACATGTTTTGGTCTACTACGGTCACAGGTGTGGCGAAAAGTTAGAGGTATTTTTTCGGTATCCTTAAACATGTTCAAAATAAAATTATAACCATTTAAAACGTCGCAAAAAACCCGTTTGTTGGCTAGACTATTAGGTACTTAATTTAAAGAAGAAAAATTATCCTTTTTAAAAATTATTGAAATAAAAAGGAGGTCCTATTAGGTCCTTTTTTACTATTGAATAAAAATCTCATTATTTTAAAGTTTTATAGGTTTTTGCCACTTGTTTAAAGCTAAACGAGTTTGTATATTAGATTTTGTTTTGTTAAATATTAGCTACTTTGTAGAAAAGTTGCTCAAGTCACTTCTGTGATTAGTGTTTTATAGTAGATGATTAAAGTGGAACATTGATATCTTCTATAGTATCTTATCTACAAGACTTGTATTTGTATGTTGAAAACCACTTTTAATGGATCCCTTATTCGTCTTTTTATATTTGTTACGACAAAGAAGTCATGCGAATCTCAATTTTAAAAGTATTTGTTACGCGAGTTTTAAGTTGTGTGTCACTTTTGTGTAGTTTAAAGTAAGCCAAAAAGAAAAAAATAATAATAATAAAAAATATTATTGATAATAAAGATCTTGTTTTAGTAGTTAAAAGAAAGTTAAACAAAAATATGATTGTTTTAATGAGATGCTTGTGTTGATGTATTAAGATGTTTATAAAAAGAGCTTTAAACAATAGAGGAGAATTTTGTTGGTTTTTTGTTATTGTATAGAAAAGCTGTGAAAAGTTTTTCTTTAAATGCTTTGTCCTGTTTCCTTTTTAAGCTTCCTTATTCTTAAGGGTCTACTTATTGAGCTTATTTTTGTTTCGAGCATTAGAACTGTTTTCGATCTCTTTACACGATTGTTTTACTCCCTCGGGAACTATGTGTTTGTTTCAGACGTAAAGGGAATGAGAAATAGAGAAATGAGACTTCAGGGATGTAAGGATCGAAATAGTAGTTTAAAGAAATATGTAGTGGAGAATAGTTGAAATAGAGATAAATGTTAACAAAAATAGTGGTATAGCAATAAAAATAGTGACAATAGAGAGATGAAGTAGCGGTGCAAGAATAAAAATAGTGACAATCAAAAGAAAAATAGTGACCATAAAAAAAATAGTAGAGTTAAAATAGTGGTTAGAGTTAAAAAAGTTAAAGAGAAAAGTAAAAGAGATGAAATTAGAACAAAGGGAATGGTCGTAAAGATCATTTCTGTTAGAGAAAATAACGAGTTGACATTAAATTTATTTTGACTGCTGTCCTCGGATAATTAGGTTTTATCTTTTACTTTCTACCATCTCTTAATGTTGGAAGTATTTTTAAGGGGAATTTTTTTGTGTTGTTTCAAGGGGGTTTGAAGCAAAACAGAAAGGAAATTATGTTTAAAGATTTCTCAATGATTTTTAGTTAAACCAATTATGATTTATCTTCATATAGAAGGAACTTCGGATTTTTTTGCCCATTATCACTTTTTCAGACTCGCTTCACTCTTCAACTAAAGCAACTTAACATTTTACTTTTAGAAAGGCATAAAATATAAAAGTAAAATAAACTATAAGAAGAAGATGTAAGAAAACTTTTATTACGTTGGGTCAGGGAAATCATTTGCCAGGATCAGATCTTCCTATATTAGGTTTAATTATTTGTATATTGCTTAAATAAATATGTAACACAGTAATTTCAAAATAAACAAATAAAAAATCTCAGCTAATAATAACTAATTAATAACTTGGTATAAGTTAAAATTGTATATCTTGAATAATGCAAATTCCATTTCTTTGGTCTAATATTTGCAATTTTTTTGATGATTTTTTTGTCAAGATGTTGAAATTAAGATTGATGGAGGGGTGGAAAAAGGTTTTAGGTTTTCAGTCACGCTATTTTCTTTTTAGTATATTTTAACGTTTCTTATTATTAAAGAAAATTGTTATTTTCTTAACTATAATAAGTTTTAATTTTCATCACAATAAACTTACGATGTACACGTGAATTGCACACAAGACGTTTAAAATGATTTGGATTCAATCGCACTGGTCAATGAAGTAAGTATATCCGAAATAATTATACTTAATTCATAAAAACATTATTCTTTTTAATTTATTTTTTTAATTCAATCTTTATTCTTTTCACATTCTTCTTTTTAATTTGTTCTTTATACTTTATTCTTTCTTTTTATATTTATAAATTGGTTCTTTATAGTTTTTTCTTTTTAATTTATTTTTTTATAGTCTGTTGTTTTTGTATTATTAAAGAATAAAGTAAAAAGAATAAACTATAAAATATTAAGTAAACATAATAAAGGTATAAATGAAGATATAATAATGTATAAAGATACATTTTTCTTTTCGCGAATTTTTGTGTCCACACACAATATATATTATATATATATATATATATATATATATATATATATATATATATATATATATATTATATATATATAGTGTGTGTTTGTGTGTGTGTGTGTGTGTGTGTATGTATGTAATTCTAGCAGATTTTTGTAAACACGGTGTCTCTCGAAAAGAATCATATTATTGAATTAAACTTGGTACAAAAATAAAATTTGGGGAGGACGCGAGCCCTATTTAAAACCTAGAATTTATGACGTTATCAATCCGGTTTGCTGAGTCATAAAATTTCTTAAAAAACTGTTAAAATTCAGGTCTAATATGTCTTTATTGGGACGATGAATCAAATGAACCATCCGGTCTTTTAGCGATTGAAAATTCGCTAAAAGACTCTAACACATAATGTTTTTTTATGATGTATATTTATATTTAATTTCTTCAAAAAAATAACTTTGACTTTAGATACTATCTCGATTTTTGTGCTCAATGTTTTTCAAAATCACGCAGCGTAGCTCATCACAGGATTAGCTCATTCAACTCCGTATCCTACAGAAAACGTATAAATCTTCTATGATTAATAAAAGCATGTAACTTTTTCAAAATTAATGAGAAGAGAAAAGAAAAGTAAGCATTTAAATGCATATTTAAGGAGGGTTTGCCGAGCTGTTATAATACTAAGCAGCTTTAATAAAATTTTCATAAGCACATGATACTGAAACTCACACAGTCAGGGCTTATTGTGATTAACGAGAATTGAAATGGAAACTCATACAGACACACTGTGATTTACCGTGTTGAAATGTGTACGTAGTTATCACCCTGTTAAATATCATTAATAATAAAAATAAAATAAGTCTGTATAGTGAGTGTAGTTTTTTCATAGAGGTTGAGGTCTTACACACACATACATTCTGCCACACACACAGGCACATACGCATACGCACAGTAACTATCAAAAACACTCTTCCACACCCATAGACACATACGCATACACACAGTAACACACAAATACACAATATCCACTCACACACAGACACATACGCATACACCCAGTAACTCACAAATACACACTTCCACACACACAAACAGGCACTTCTAATAATCGTAGAAACTTGAAATTTAAAACGAGGGTAGGGTTTGTTTAATAAAGCAATGAAAATTTGTCAAATTTGCAATATTTTAATTTGATCTCCTAAATATTGCTTCTGATATGAAAATTAGTAGTTTATAAATACTTTATCAACGGTATATGATTCATTATTGGTAACATGAAAATATTTATGTCTAACATTAATATAATGACTGTATTTTATAAGTAATATATTTTCTTAAATCTTTATCAAGTTATGTTGAGAAATTAAAATAATATAAACTTAATAGATATTGTTGATTTCAATATGAAGCATCCCTTGTTATAATTATTTTAGTTGCAAAATGAGTTATTTTACATGTAGGGTTGTAAGAAGGGTCAAATGAGTACCTGCTTTACCTTCAGGCAGTTAAAATATGTTATATTTTATATATATAATATATATATTATAT
This sequence comes from Microvelia longipes, assembly GCA_018340805.1. NCBI lineage: Eukaryota > Metazoa > Arthropoda > Insecta > Hemiptera > Veliidae > Microvelia > Microvelia longipes. Next base: position 1,200,033 of record JACMZG010000022.1, read on the forward strand.
TATATATATATATATATATATATATTATATATGTCATCTAATAGTTTAATAAAATTACCATTTATCATGTTTGAAAGGAATACCAATGTGAAGTATAATAATATAAATTGCAAGGATCTATGCAAAGAGCAAATTACTCGATTATTAACAGTTAAATCAGCTTCTAAATCTTCCAATATCAGAAAAAGATTAGTCGACATGTCAAGTCAAGGGTTTTATTTAAAAGGTTTGGGTTCGAGCAAGTATCAACACATGCTAATGACATAAACTTAAATGCCGTCTAGATTTATTATCTACATGTGACATTGAGATGGACTAAAAAGACAGAAAATAGGCTCTTCCAAAATCCACACGTCTTAGGTTCAGCAGCAAAGTTAATCGAAATTAGCAGGTTTCTGCTGGCTCTGGAGATCTGTTGGTTTCTGCTGGCTCTGGAGGTATGTGGTTTCTGCTGGCTCTGCTGCTGTCTGGAGATATGTTGGTTTCTGCTGGCTCTGGGGAGGCAAGTTCTGGAGAATAGTGGTTTCTGCAGGCTCTGGAGATCTGTTTGTTTAGCAAGCTCTGGAGATATGTTGGTTTCTGTAGGCTCTGAGATATGTTGGTTTCAGCAGATATGTTTTCTGGAGGCTCTGGAATCTGTTGGTTTCAGATATGTTGGTTTCTGCTGGCTCTGGAGATGTTGGTTTCTGCAGGCTCTGGAATATGTTGGTTTCTGCAGGCTCTGGGATATCTGCTGGCTCTGGAGATCTGCAGGTCTGGAGATATGTTGGTTTCTGCAGGCTCTGGAGATATGTTGGTTTCTGCAGGCTCTGGAGATATGTTGGTTTCTGCAGGCTCTGGAGATATGTTGGTTTTTGCAGGCTCTGGAGATATGTTGGTTTTTGCAGGCTCTGGATCTGTGGTCTGCTGGCTCTGGAGATATGTTGGTTTCAGGCTCTGGAGATCTGTTGGTTTCTGCTGGTTCTATATGTTGTTCTGCTGGCTCTGGAGATGTGTTGGTTTCTGCAGGCTGCTGCAGGCTCTGGAGATATCTGTGGCTGCAGGCTCTGGAGATAAGATATGTTGTTTGTGGTTTCTGCAGGCTCTGGAGATATGTTGGTTTCTGCAGGCTCTGGAGATATGTTGGTTTTTGCAGGCTCTGGAGATATGTTGGTTTCTGCTGGCTCTGGAGATCTGTCTGCTGGATCTGCTGCTGGCTCTGGAGGTATGTTGGTTTTCTGCCTTCTGGAGATATGTTGGTTTCTGCTGGAGATATGTTTGGTTTCTGCTGTTTATTTCAGCAAGTTCTGGAGATATGTTGGTTTCTGCAGGCTCTGGAGATCTGTTTGTTTTAGCAAGCTCTGGAGATATGTTGGTTTCTGTAGGCTCTGGAGATATGTTGGTTTCTGCAGGCTCTGGAGATATGTTGGTTTCTGCAGGCTCTGGAGATCTGTTGGTTTCTGCTGGTTCTAGAGATATGTTGGTTTCTGCTGGCTCTGGAGATGTGTTGGTTTCTGCAGGCTCTGGAGATATGTTGGTTTCTGCAGGCTCTGGAGATATCTGCTGGCTCTGGAGATATGTTGGTTCTGCAGGCTCTGGAGATATGTTGCAGGCTCTGGAGAATATGTTGTTTCTGCAGGCTCTGGAGATATGTGGTTCTGCAGGCTCTGGAGATATGTTCAGGCTCTGGAGATATGTTTTTTTGCTGGCTCTGGAGATCTGTTGGTTTCTGCTGGCTCTGGAGATATGTTGGTTTCTGCAGGCTTGGAGATCTGTTTGGTCTGCTGGTTCTAGAGATATGTTGGTTTTGCTGGCTTGGCTGCAGCTGGAAGATGTTGGTTTCTGCAGGCTCTGGAGATTTGGTTGGAGTATGTGGTTTTCTGCAGGCTCTGGAGATCTGTTGGTTCTGCTGGTGAGATATGTTGGTTTCTGCTGGCTTGAGCTGCAGGCTCTGGAGATATGTTGGTTTCTGCAGGCTCTGGAGATATCTGCTGGCTCTGGAGATATGTTGGTTTCTGCAGGCTCTGGAGATATGTTGGTTTCTGCAGGCTCTGGAGATATGTTGGTTTTCTGCAGGCTCTGGAGATATGTTGGTTTTGCAGCTCTGGAGATATGTTGTTTCAGGCTGCTTGTTTTAGCAAGCTCTGGAGATATGTTGGTTTCTGTAGGCTCTGGAGATATGTTGGTTTCTGCAGGCTCTGGAGATATGTTGGTTTTCTGCAGGGCTCTGGAGATTGTTTGTTTCTGCTGGTTCTATAGATATGTTGGTTTCTGCTGGCTCTGGAGATGTGTTGGTTTCTGCAGGCTCTGAAGATATGTTTGGTTTTTGCAGGCTCTGAGATATCTGCTGGCTCTGGAGATTTGTGGTTTCTGCAGGCTCTGGAGATATGTTGGTTTCTGCAGATATGCTGCAGGCTCTGGAGATATGTGGGGCTTGGAGATATGTTGGTTTTTGCAGGCTCTGGAGATCTCTGGAGATCTGTTGGTTTCTGAGATATATTGTTGGTTTCTGCTGGTCTAGAGATATGTTGGTTTCTGCAGGCTCTGGAGATTTGTTGGTTTCTGCAGGCTCTGGAGATCTGCTGGCTCTGGAGATATGTTGGTTTCTGCAGTCTGGAGATCTGTTGGTTTCTGCTGGTTCTAGAGATATGTTGGTTTCTGCTGGCTCTGGAGATGTGTTGGTTTCTGCAGGCTCTGGAGTATGTTGGTTTCTGCAGGCTCTGGAGATATCTCTGGGAGATATGTTGGTTTCTGCAGGCTCTGGAGATATGTTGGTTTCTGCAGGCTTGGAGATATGTTGTTTGCAGGCTCTGGAGATATGTTGGTTTGCAGGCTTATGCAGGCTCGCAGGCTCTGGAGATCTGTTGGTTTCTGCTGGTTCTAGAGATATGTTGGTTTCTGCAGGCTCTGGAGATCTGTTGGTTTCTGCTGGTTCTAGAGATATGTTGTTTCTGCTGGCTCTGGAGATGGTTGGTTTCTGGTCTTATGTTGGTTTCTGCAGGCTCTGGAGATATGCTGGCTCTGGAGATATGTTGGTTTCTGCAGGCTCTGGAGATATGTTGGTTTCTGCAGGCTCTGGAGATATGTTGGTTTCTGCAGGCTCTGGAGATATGTTGGTTCGCAGGCTCTGGAGATAGATATGTTGGTTTCAGGCTCTGGAGATCTGTTGTTTCTGCTGGCTCTGGATATGTGGTTTCTGCTGGCTCTGGAGATATGTTGGTTTCTGCTGGCTCTGGAGATATGTTGGTTTTTGCAGGCTCTGGAGATCTGTTGGTTTCTGCTGGCTCTGGAGATCTGTTGGTTTCAAGCTGTTTGAGTCAAATATAAATTATCAATATCCTCTTAAAACACCAGTTTTATTTGATTTCACAGAATTAGTTATTTTACTGGTTTAATTTAAATAGATTACTCAGATTTATTTAGTGGAAAATATTTTTACAAATCATGACATTTTTAAGAAACCTTTCAAAGTACTTTAAACTTATTAATACTTAGTTTAGGACTTAGCCTTGTATTTCTTTGCTTAAATAGCCCTTTATACATTATAACAACTCTTATTTGACTTTGTAACACGACGACCTATGAGGATTACCCAGATTTGACGTCATTTCTATCTTCTAACATTGTTTGAGCAATAGATACAATATTTGTCACAGAGATATTAACAAGCTGTATAGATGCTATAAAAATAATGTCTACTGCCAAAACTCATTTATATTAATCAATATTTTCATATTTTCTCTAGAATTTTCCATGTATAAATTCTTGGTGGAAGTTTACACAGGAAATCGGAATAAGTGACAACACACCATGTAGTATATGGAGGACTGTAACCATAAACAAAGCGGTTAGCGGATTCTTAAAAAAGAACGAGGCGGTACCTGTTGGTTAGCGGCGGGCGGAGAGCTAGGCTCGAGTATGTATTGCATTAAGACGCACACGCACACTGTTATCTTCTTGTATTTTCACACCTTTCTTCTGTTCATGAGCGTTGACCGCACAACAGTAAACAATTATTATCTGAAGGTTAAAACTCCTTATTAATTGATAATTATTTTACCAATTCTGTTGGATAAAACAGTACAACAGTACATTCAGGAGGAATTCTGATTCGCAGAATTTATACTTAAAATGTATAGTGGGCTGCTGGAAATTATCTGGTGGTTGTTTTCTGCTTGATATTTTAGACTTACTCCAATATAAAGGAAAGTGATCCATATGAACAATGTACCTCACATTCCTGTACATTGTTCATAAAGGTTTATGAACAAGGTTGTGAAATGAGGAAGGTTGTGAAATGAAATTTAAAAATATCGGATAAATTTAATTTTTTATTTAATTTATTTGAAATTAACGGATCATTCGATCCTTTTACATAATAATTATTAAAAAACAAATACAACAAGAATAAGAATTTTAGCAATAATACATTTTTTTAAAGAAAACATTATTTATTTTAATATAACTTCTGATTTGAATATTACATCTTTGCTTTTCTATCATTAGAAGATAGGAAAGTATTATAATAACACAAAATGTTATACTAACTTTTAGAGAATTTTATTTTAAGAAAAAACTAATAAGATGTGCGGCATGGTGGGGAAAAAGGTAGAGAGTTCCATATATATATATATATATATATATATATATATATATATATATATATATATATATATATATATATATATATATATATATATATATATATATATATATATATATATATATATATATATATATAATATATATATATATATATCGATGTTGTTTCGTTCGATGTGACGTCTCTATTCACTAATGTCCCCATTGACGTAGTGATAGAGATTATTCACCGCCGGTGGGACGAAATAAGTCTTTTCACTGATATTCCGGAAGACTTACTGATTGAGATCATTGAGTTTACTTGTGAGACGCGGTATTTCAAATTCCAAGGTAGATACTTTAAACAGATCTTTGGGAGTCCAATGGGCAGCCCCCTGTCTAATTGTTTGGCTAGTCTACTGATGAAGGACGTTATTACCACCTCATTCGCCAAATTGCAAATCCAGGTTAGACTATGCCGGCTTTACGTTGATGACATGATCCTTAGCCTACCCAAAAACTTAATCGATCAGGTATTGGAGGTTTTCAACAGCTTTCATGAGAGAATTAAAGTTACTACTGAGCTACCTAATGACAATTGTATACCTTTTCTTGATTTTTTAGTCATTAGGAATGAGGACGGCTCCCTCTCTACGAAATGGTACCAGAAACCCACTAGCTCCGGTAGAATTCTACATTATGACTCTCAACACTCCCTTTCCACTAAACTTAATGTGGCTAAGAACTTTGTGAAGCGGGTAAGAGACATGTCTAGTGCTGAATATACACAAGATGGTGAGGTTACTATTAGGAGAATTCTCTCTAAGAACGGCTACCCAATGAGAGTTATAAATTCTATCATCTATAACAGAGATAATAGTAATGCCTTGGAATTAAGACCTCCGCCCCCTATGGGCTATTTCCGGTTGCCTTATGTGAAAGGGTTGACTGAAAAGCTTACTGGTGTCCTTAGAGGTTCAGTGCCAGATATGTCCTTTGCTAAGTATTCCATCAGGAAGGTGGGTAATCTGTTTAGCCGGACCAAGGACGTGATCCCTATGGCTAAGAGGTCTGGTATTATATATCAGATTGGCTGTAAGGACTGTAACAAAGTGTATATTGGCGAAACATCCACTTACTTCGCTACCCGTAAAAACTCACATAAAAATTACATTGATAGGGGCGAACGCCAAAGGACAGCCTTGACAGCTCATTGCGTTGACCTAGGGCATCACGCAGATCTTGAACCGGAAAATGTCAAAGCACTTTGCACGGAGAAAAATAATACGAAGCGTAAGATTCTTGAAATGCTCTACATTCGGGGGAATAAAAACGCTATGAACAACAGATCTGATGTGTCAAAGATAATAGACTCTTATAAATATCTCCTAGGACCTGCCTCAGATCCCACCTAAGTCTCTTGTTTATTTTTCTTCTTCCATCACAACATTGTCGTCCATCTTTAGTTTCTTTTTTCACTTAATACCTTCTCTTCTCACCCTATACAGTGCTGCTTATCTTTTATCACTTTGTTTACTTTTTTACACTGTCATGTAGTAGTTTTTTATCTTTGCTCATTTAATTAATTTTATACTTTTATAATATTATGTGAATCTAGTCTTTAATTTAGCTTTACGTAAGTCTTCATTTCTAGTCAATTTTTGTTAGGTTTTTTGTATTATCTATTTTTGATACCTTGTTTGATATTTTCTATTTTTGATTTATTGTTTGTACTATGTTTAGTTTTGCCCTGAATGATGGATACATTATAGTCGCCGAAACGTTGGCTAAGTAATATATTTTTTCTACCGAGACCGATTACCCGAGTTGAGTGAGTGTATGAACTGTATATTAATATATATATATATATATATATATATATATATATATATATATATATATATATATATATATATATATATATATATATATATATATATATATATATATAATATATATATATATATATATATATATATATATATTATATATATATATATATATATATATATATATATATATATAATATTATAATATATATGCCACCAGTTAGTCATTGGTAGAGAATAGGTTTCGGGCACATAACCCCGTGTGCTTCTTGCGCTCAGTTCTCTGACAACCGCAGTGGGTGTGACTCGAGAGGGCTGTTGGTGCACACCTAAGTTACCCTAGTTCACTTAGTAAGCTCTGGGTTGGGCTTGTACCGCTAACAACCATCCTGTAGATTTAGACAGTAACTGACGTCAGTTCATTCAAAGAAAGAAACCAGGACTGAAGAGATACCGGTACGCTTAATGCTGGGTTTGTCCAGCCTAGGTTAGCCGACTAAGGTTATTCGAAAAACCGTAAATGAACCATCGTCCGAAATGGGGCCAGAGCTGATGAAGGCTATGAGTGGCCAGGTGCGACTCTATAAAAATAATAAAGTTGACACCTATTTATGTTTGCTTAGGTCAAATATAAATTTATTATTGTTGGATGTCATAAAAAAATTATAAAAAGCACAACTAGACCTAAATATTGATTTTTGTACTAAGTTTCAACTCTCTAATATATGCACTTAGTAACACCACTGAGAAGGTCTGAAAAAACATGTAATACGGATAATTCAGTTGAAATTCCGGTTTCGGGTTTTTAGTGCAAACGCAATACTTTTCCTGCGGTATTAATAAGTAAAAGTATAAATAAAAATTAGAGAAAACACAATCATTTTAAAAAATAGCAAAGAAAAATGAATACATCAATAAAAGCCGAGGAGTCAAAATAATAGAAACCATGTTGATTTACAATCAAAAATATGCTAATTTAGATAAATGAAAAATTAATAGTTTTTTCTATTATAAACGAAATGATTGAATTTATTCAATTATGCACATTTTTTTAAAAAAAAAACCTTTATTTTTGTTTATTTTACATTCATAATAAGTGTACAATTAATTATTTTACGGGTAAGCCATCCAATAAATATCAATATAAATGTTAATCTATTCATAAATTCTATTAATTTTTATATTCAATTAATATTTATTTCAATTTAAACTCATATTCATTTACATATGTTTTTCATTCGTTTTAATTCATTCTGCTAATCTAGTGACTTAATCTAAAGGTCTATTTCTTTTTTAAATTTATGGTAGGCTTTGATTTCTGATGGTAGGCCATTGAATAATTTTGTAGCTTTGTAAGTGGCGTGCTTTTGGGCAAAAGAAGAATTAGTTTTCTTAGTGAGAAAGTCACGTCTAGTTTGTAGTCTAGTATTGCGTATGTACGGTTTTTGTCGTATATCTTCTGATTTGAAAAACTGTAGCAATATGGTCTTCTTATATATTTGATTTATTGTTAAAACTGGGAGGTCAATAAAAAGTTGTTCTGTTGATAAGTCTTTAGGTCTTTCAGTATTGTTTTCATTATTTATGTATTTCATTATTATTTCTAAGGGATTTAATGTTGAAGGGCAAGCATCTCCCCAAACGACAATTCCATACTGCTATATGGATTGTACTAGGGCGTAATAAATATTTTTAATGAGGAAAGAATAATTATGAAGACAGTAGTCCTAGTTTTTGTTAGTTTAATTTATTTCATCAGAGCTACATGTTTTTGCCTTGTTTGGTATGTATATTTTTATTTCTGTTCTTTTGTAATTGGTTTATGGTTTTGTTTACTTGTTATTAGATTCACTGAGGATACCAAGCATCGCTTGTGCGAAAGCTCTGATGTAGTAAATTAAACTAACAAAAACTAGGACTGCTGTCTTCATTATTATTCTTTCCTCATTAAAATTCAGTAGTGATTCAGCTGTCGTAGCGGTACGATCGTAGAGTAGATGTAGTATAGTGTAGAGTAGTTAAATAGTGTAGTGTTAGTATTAAAATAATTGACTCAATTTGCTGACTTTGCATTTAAAGAGTTTAATTGCAATATTTAAAAGACAATAATTTATTTTTATAAAAATGACGACTCCGAGCGGTATTGACCTACTTAATTGTGTGTAGTTTGTGAGAAGGCCTCTCTGGCCAATAAAGACATTATCTGTAAAAAGTGTGGCTTGGGGTATCACTCTACTTGCACAGGACTGAGCAGAGCCGTAGCCAGCGCTCTGATTGAAGGTAAGACGCCCGGGCTTTCCTGGTCTTGCACCAAGTGCCTAGAGGGGTTAGACCTTTCTGTCATTGACAATTACGAGATGCTGATCGTCTGTCGTAACGAGGATGCTCGCCCTGGAAGGCGAGGTTTAGAAGCCTAAAAAAGGCTATCAACAGTAAAGTAGTGAAACCAATTGAATCCAATCCCGCTTCTGACGAAGCTTTAGGTGAAAAACATGTAGTAGATGATTCAAAAATATTGATGAGGGACAGAAGTCACCCGACTCTGTCGAAGTTGACAACCCTGGCCCAGTGCCACGACGAAAATGACGAAAAAGATTCTAACTTGAGCTACTCTAGTGCTGTAAAGAGTACAAAGGGTAAAGGAAATCCCCAAAAAGATAATAAGGCTGAGGGAAAAGACCTCTAAAAACGGACAGAAAAGTACCACACAACCGACTAAAAGACACAAGAGGACTACCACGATCTATGGAACTGGAGAATCAAAAATTGATTCGCTGTCGGGTGCTCCGAGGACGTGTTGGCTGTATGTGGGCCGAACTAACAAAGATACTACAAAGGAGATGGTATTGAGTTACCTAGAAAAGCAAAATCCTTCACACAAGTTTGACTGTGAAAAACTTGAAAGTAAGAGTGTTTTACCGAGTTTAAAATTGAAGCTCCGTATGAGCTAAAGGCCTCTCTTCTAGAACCTTCTTTCTGGCCGAAAAACATCAGGGTAAGACCTTTTTTATTCAAGAGACGCTCTGTGGACTTCAAAACAAAATAAATACTCAAAAAACAATTCAACACTATATAAGCAGACAACAATAGGTAATATTAATAATGTTCTTGACAATTCTAATGTTAGAAGAAATGAGGCTAACGAGAGCAAATTCTTTTTTGCCAATATTTTATCGGTGAGAGAAAAATTTGTTGAACTAGAATCTCTAGTGCATAATAACAAAGAAATATAAAGTAATTGGTTTAGCAGAAACCTGGCTCAAGTCCAGTCAAGTAGAGATGTATCAGCTAGCTGATTTTTTATTTCCTCAAATTTTTGTAGAGAGATAATACCAGAGGAGGAGGAGTTCTAATATATATACTCACAAGGACTTGGGTCAGCCAACTGTCATTAGCCAAATAAACCAACTATCTATCCTTTCGTATGTGAATTAGCAGCTGTGAAGGTCGGTGACTGCGTTTATATCACTGTATATCGAACGCCTGAACGAGACTTTCCAACCTTTCTCGAAATTCTCTACGAAGCAGTAAACATAGCATATAAGAAAGGAAATAACATCATAGTCGCTGGAGATTTCAATATTGACTTGTTAAACCAAACGAATAAAGATACACTAGCTTTGCTCGATTTAATGAAATCATTTGGTCTCCAAACAAACTTTAAAGACGTCACAAGGCCTAGGAGTAACAAATGTCTCGATAACATCTTTTCTTCTTGGAAGGAAACTGTGAAATTTCATCCTTACAGCTTCTCTGATCATCAAAGTTTATGGATCAGCACTCAAAATAAAACCAAGAAGAAAAGACAAAAAAAGGTTATCCGCACTAGACCCATTGACGAGACGAAATTAAAGTTGTTTGAGGACAAATTGAAATCACTAAATCTGCAACCATCATCTTTCGTAGAATGTGAAAAAAGTTGGTCTGAGTTCATTAATATTATAGAATTATGTTTCCTATAGTGGAAACAACTGCCAAACCCAGAAAGAAAAAACTTTACTTTTTAATGAGGAATTAAAGCAAATGAGAGAAAAACTCAATACATATAACTCATTCAGTAAAGATTTTCAATCTGGTTGGCTGGAAAATAAAAGAACACAACTTAGAAACGCTTATAGAAAGGCTCTAAACACATGTAAAAAGAAAAAATATATAGAATATGTAAATAATAATGTAAATATCTTCAGCAATTTGGAAAATGGTTAAACAAGAAGGTGGTTTGGAGGCAAAACAAGTAGAAATAGATTTAAAGCCAGATGAGATTAATAAACATTTGCTACTATTGCAGATAAGCTTCATGCTAACCTGGCCAAGCCATCTAACTCTACTCCTAGACAGCATCTACAACCACCTCCTTGTCAAACCAAATCCTTCTATCTTAATTACACAGACAGTGAGGAAGTTAAAAAGATTACATCCTTGTTAAAGAATTCAAATAGTTTTGACATTTATTACTTTAGTAATAATTTTATTAAAAAAATTATCTCTTATATAAGTCCATATTTAAGTCATCTAATTAATAACTGTATCTTCCTAGGTTATTTTCCTTCTTGTCTTAAAGTCAGTAGAGTCATACCAATATAAAAAAGGTCCTGTGAGTGATCTTAACAATTTTCGGCCCATATCTATCGTTCCAATCTTTTCAAAAATATTCGAAAGAATCATAAAAAATAGACTTTTAAAATTTTTAAACAAAAATAACTTTTTTCATGACCAAACAGTTTGGATTCAGAGCGAATCGCTCTACTTATAAGGCACTTCAAACAATAGCAGAAGACATTTATGACGCTTTCGAAAACAAAGAAGAATTGCTTGCTCTATCGTGTGACATTTCAAAAGCCTTTGACTGCATTTCATTTTCAGACGTTGAAACTTAAGCTGCTGAGTTGTGGGATAAGGGGTCTCCCTCTGGAGCTCATTATGTCATATCTCACTAAAGGATTCAACAGGTACACGTTAACGGAAAACTATCTGACGCGAGAGAATTACAGTATGGAGTTCCTCAAGGATCTGTTCTAGGCCCTATTCTTTTTCTTATCTACTGTAATGATCTTCCTGACTTCAGCCATAGGTGCATTAGATTTGCAGACGATACAACGTATTTAATCAAGAACGCCAATAGACAGACTCTATTGAATCAGAAAGATGTAGTTATAAGTAGCTAAAGACTGGTTTTCAACCAATTCACTGACACTTAATGATGAGAAGAGTCAAGTGTTTGATATTTCGCTGAAATCGCCAGATAGAGAGAATTCGCTGAAGCTCCTTGGAGTTACTCTGGATTCTCTACTCACCTGGGAGAAGCATACTTCTCAACTGGCAAAGAAGCTATCATCAGTTCTCTTCCTACTCAGGAAATTATCAGAAGTATTGGATGTAAAAACCATGATATCAGTGTACTACGCCTACTTCTTTTCAAGAATGTCTTATTGTGCTGCCTTGTGGGGAACCAGTACCAGTGCTCTAAATATTTTTCTACTCCAAAAAAAGGCCCTGCGTATAATTTTTAACTTACAATATTCTGAATCGTGTAAGCCCTATTTTAAGAAATTCTCTCTTATGACTCTACCATCTTTTGTTATTTATAACTTGCTTTTATTTATTCACTCGGAAAGTAACCACCATAGAAATATTGATAATCATAACTATAATACTAGATATAACCATATGCTAATAGTACCTCACTGTAGACTTCATAAAACTTTTAATTCGCCTAAAATAGTTGCCATTAAAATGTATAACTGCCTGAAGCCTAAAACTCAAAACTTAGAGTTAACAGCATTCGCTAAGCAAATAAAAACATATTTGATTACGGAAGCTTTTTATTCTATAAACGATTTTATAAATAATTGTTCTTTGTAATTAAGTTAAGATTTTGACTCAGAGACACAATTGTAATTTTACTTTTGTAATTTTATGTATTTGTATTAACTCTTAGAAAAATAAATAAATAAATAAATAAATAAACTCACAGTCCATTAAATCTTAATTCTTAAATATTTTTAGTGTATCTACGTAGCTATCTACGTCCAATCCAATTTATCTTCCTTGATCTAACCAAGTAAAGTTATACTTAGTGATTAAAGGCTTACGTTGTGCATACAAAGATTGATTTTTTGTATTTTTTTCAAATGATTAGGGAAAATAGCTGAATTACGAATTTTAAAAGTAATTTAAAAGTCATCAATTAACGTATCCTTAATAAAATAGTATGTATTGACAGGGCATGCACCATTGATCTCTCCTTGAGTGTAGTGTCAAAGCCTTGAGCTTATGAAACTTAATAACCGTTAAGAGTTTGTATAAATAATTCAGAGTCGTAATTATCCTCTTGGGACGATAAGAGGTGTTGGGGGGGATTAAATCTTAAAACCTTTGTTAGGAAAGGACGAGAGAGTTTTGATATGCAGAGGAAGGAGAAGAAAGGGGGTTAGAGCAGGTCTAGAAAGAGGTTAAGAGAATGGGTTGGGAAATAATGCGAAGTTAGAATTTCGTGGCAAATTTGAATCTGAATATTTAGAGAAATGCGAGGAGTCTACGAGAGAAAGAGATTCCAGACACCCCCAGAATCCCCTTGTGGTGGGGAGGGGGTTAAGGATAAACAAAGATGTTGTAACAGAATAAAAATCAAAAAATCAAGGATTATAAGAAGGCAGTACTCTTAGTAGAGAAGGCCCGTGAAAGTACTTAGTAAGAGCAAAGAGAGTGCCAAAAATGAAACGAAGGATGAATGGGGGTGAATGTATAGTGGAGTTTGTTAAAAGACGATTTTGGATTAATAAGTTGAAATGTTTAGAGTATGGGTTACGAAGGCAAGAGAATGACCCAATAGAAAATAGGGAACTATTATTAGTTATGGAACACTTAAATATCATACTAATCATGATATAATGAGTTTATATGACAAAATTAAATTGCTACTAATATTACCTTTGAGTTGTGTCATGAAATAGTAGTATGAAACGACAGCTGTCTATTTAAAAGTCACTGTAGCCACATATTCATGAGGGGTGTTTGTCTAGAAAATTGTACTCTCCAGCTGAAATTTAAATGGCTTGGTGCAAAAAAAATGATAATGTGCATTATTAAGGAATAAATAAGAAACAGTTTAAAAGAGGAGTTGATATTTCTATAAAAGGTAAAGTAATAAGTAAAAATACGGAAGAGAGAGTGGGAAAATAAGTGTTTGGGAAGATAGAAGTAAGATCAACGGTGTCGTAGTTATAGAGGACAAGGTGGTAAAGCGAGATAAGATAATGACGAATAAAGTTTATTAGAAGATTGAAATTGAAGGGGTGCTATACAGAGGTGATGAAAGAATGCATCGTAGAGCAAAGTGTATAAAAAGTGTGTAAGATAGGATGAAGTAGATTAAAGAGAAACCATCAGCGAGGTAAAACATCAGAGAAACAGAGGAATGGTAACAAAGTTATGTCCAGAGAGTGGATAAATAAAGTGCAGAGATGGAAAAATGGATATAATAGAGAGGAAATGAAAAGGTATTTTAGAAGAATTTTAAACTACATACGAGAGAAAGAAGTGACTAAAACAACGTGTTAAAGAGGCGGGGAATTAGGGTATGGGTTACGAAAAGGATCATAATCCATTTATCTAGGTATATGAGTTTAGAATAAAGTGGTTTTGTTATAAGACGATAAAAGGCGTCGTGGTGACAAAACCACGCTTTTTGTTATGGCTGGATGTTAAAGGAAGAGTTCTTGTTGGGAAACACTGTATGTAACAATGCACTAGACTCTGGTAAACTACTTAGTTTAAGTAGTTTACATCGGATGACTTCAGCTACGTATAAGAGTTCACTAGCAAGTCTAGAAGCTCAACAGGTGAGATATAAATGATATAAAATATCTTATTGATATTAAATAAGTAGGGTTGTTAGACCAACCCTACTATCTATTCAAAGATTAAGAAATATTTAGCCAGCTTGAAATAGCAAAGAAATAGATTTTGAGTTAAAAGAGTAAAGATTCTAGATTGGCTATCTCACCCCCTATAGAAGCGAGTGTTGTATTAAATGGCATTAAAGTATTATACACAAATTTAATAAGATTGTGAGATGCTTTCACAGAGTTTTGGTCTTCTCCAGCACTCCTCATATAGAATATCATCTCATATAAGTGATTATGTTATAAAAGTTTACTTAAAGTAATAAAAACGATTAATGTCATAAGAAATGCTCTAATAAATAAAATTTTAATTATTATTAATAAGCATACTATATATAATGGTAAGATACTTATATGATAAGTTAGTAAATAATAATAAAATTTATTTCCACCATTAATATTCTAACATAAAGCATAATATCGTGTTAAACATAAATAAACATAAATGTAAGAGACTTTTAGATATTTGGCTCATTGTTTTTAATAATTAAAGAGTGTAATTCATGTCTTAATACATAACTATCATTACTCTCATGAATTCAAAACTACTCTACCCTCTCTAACACAAACCACTTCCCTCCAAACATTAGTCTTAAAATTCAATCACTCTAACAAGGTGTTAGATTGATGGCAACATAAATTGACTAATTGACTCAGACCAGTTTCAACCTCAGTATATGACACAATATAATTGTGCGAGGAATGTTATGTATGTATATATATATATATATATATATATATATATATATATATATATATATAATATATATATATATATAATATATATATATATAATATTGACACATATGTACTCATGTATAAGACTAACACATGTGCTAAGTTTCATCTCATGTTCAGCATTAGTTCAATTTTGATCGAATGACTAGTGTACGTTTTTAGTATGACTAAGGTGAAATTTAGTACAAGTATATATCTTTACGTAACAAATTACGTTCACCTAATAAGATTAGTATATCTATGGTTTTTGCTGCATCATAAACGTTAAGCAGCATAAGCGTGGTCAGTGCTGTATAGGTGACCTCTGAGAAAAGGATGTACGTACTACGAAGTACGTATGGATGTGCGTAGCGAAGATGATGAGGAAAAGTTCCGAGGTTTCCCGTACCCGACTTTTTATATTTCCTCACGTAATGATATTAAATTTAAGATGAAACATGCTTGGATTGAAAATTTATAGGATCCTGGGTAGAAAAAACAAAAACAAAATAATTTGAAGTGGATAATAAGAAAAGGAGATAAATTGGAAAAAAGACTAAGTAGAGTGTTGAGGGGAAATTATTTGAGTTTTCCCTGATTGGTTGAGCTCAAGCTCTCCAGGTTGCCATTTAGAACTCGAATTCCAAACCACTCTGGCCAAATCTCTCATGATTCCCAGAGGAAAAATAATTCCATTTCTCTTAAAAGATTTTATTTAACAAAAAGTCAAATAGTAAATTCTAAACCCCAGTTTTTATTTCAACACTTATAAATAAGACAAAATAAAATCAAATTAAAGGAATAAAGAATTTTTTAGTTATTTACTAATAACAAAATTATTATTATTTTATCTCTTGTTCAATTAAATACTTCTTGTATATAGTCACTAAAAATTACCGTTAAGGTTAAAAGTCGGCTAATTTTTTAAGTAAATATATTATCTTACCAAAAACCACTTATGTGGTAAAATACTCCCCGCCAAGTCTTTGGTCCAAAAAAGTAGGGAAATCAACTTTTCTGTCCCGCCAAGTCATGTCCGTATTGGGTGGAGATTGTCATAGGCGTTTCAAAGTGAAGTTTCTAGGTTGGCAATAGTTAAAGGCTCTATTTACATTGAGAGGCTATCATCAGCTTCTTCTCCTTGGCGGCTAGCCAGCGGTGTGAACGAGTTTTTGCTATATTTTGAAATATCAAATAATTCAGGTGTTCGTGGAGATTAATCATAACAGATTTTAGCAGTTGTCATAATTGCAGCAGTTTTACTTACCTGCATAGATCCAGGAGTATACAAAAGAAATAAATGAATGAATGAAACGACAACGGTACGATATAATCAGGCACTCCACCCTATATACTCTTGCAAACACTACCTCTAAAGGTGATTCACTTTTATGGCTCGCCGCCAAGGAGAAGAAGCTGATGATACCCACTCATTTACATTGAGTGGGTATCATCAGAGCCGTTAACTATTGCCAACCTAGAAACTTCACTTTAAAACGCCTATGACAATCTCCACCCAATACGGACATGACTTAGCGGGACAGAAAAGTTGATTTCCCTACTTTTTGGACCAAAGACTTGGCGGGGAGTATTTACCACATAAGTTTTTTGGTAAGATTTCATTACTTTTGTACGGCTCCTGTTTTATGTAAAAACAGAAGTAAACATAATACGTGTAGTAAATAAAGCTGTAAAGAGTGTCAAGGTATTGTATATACCACTCTCAAGTTTTGTTTTCTGCGGCGCGTACAACATAGGACTTGTAAATTTGGGATTTATTGATACAGGAATGTTAAAATGGCATTAAAAAAAATCAAAATGTCCTCAAAGACAAAAATCCATTCATTAGTTAAGAGTGCAGATGGGTCAATTTTTAAAAAAGTGGCGTTCGCTAGCAGTTTCTAGCTTCGTATTTAGCATAGGAATGTTGAATTTGAGATTTTATCAGGTAGGAATACACAGAGGCATAAAACAAATTCAAAAAGACACCACATATTAACATGTGTTCAGTAGTTTAGGCTGAAGGTTAGTTTTTTGCTCCGCGTTAAGCGTAAGAACATCAAATTTGAAATTTTATGAGGTAGAAATGCACGCGCAAGCATAAGACGAATCCAAAAAGTCCTCACACATCAAAATCCGTTCAGTAGTTTAGGCTGTAGGTGCTTAAACGTATAAAATTACAGTTTGCTAGCTTAGTTTTTTGCTCCGCGTTTAGCGTAAGAATGAGAATAGAATAAGAATAAGAATGAAGAATAAGAATAAGAATAAGAAATAAGAATAAGAATAAGAATAAGAATATAAGAAAGAATAAGAATAAGAATAAGAATTAAGAATAAGAATAAGAATAAGAAAAGCATAAGAATATGAAGAATAAGAATAAGAATAAGAATAAGAATAAGAATAAGAATAAGAATAAGAATAAGAATAAGAATAAGAATAAGAATAAGAATAAGAATAAGAATAAGAATAAGAATAAGAATAAGAATAAGAATAAGAATAAGCATAAGAATATAGAATAAGAATAAGAATAAGAATAAGAATAAGAATAAGAATAAGAATAAGAAAGAAGAATAAGAATAAGAATAAGAATAAGAATAAGAAAATAAGAATAAGAATAAGAATAAGAATAAGAATAAGAATAAATAAGAATATAAGAATAAGAATAAGAATATAAGAATAAGAATAAGAATAAATAAGAATAAGAATAAGAATAAAATAAGATATAAGAATAAAAATAAGAATAAGAATAAGAATAAGAATAAGAATAAGAATAAGAATAAGAATAAGAATAAGAATAAGAATAAGAATAAATAAGAATAAGAATAAGAATAAGAATAAGATAAGAATAAAATAAGAATAAGAATAAGAATAAGAATAAGAATAAGAATAAGCAATAAGAATAAGAATAAGAATAAGAATAAGAATAAGAATAATATAAGAATAAGAATAAGAAAATAAGAATAAGAAAGAATAGAATAAGAATAAGGAATAAGAATATAATAAGAATAAGAATAAAATAAAATAAGAATAAGAATAAGAATAAAATAAGAATAAGATAAGAAAAGAATAAGAATAAGAATAAGAATAAGAAAAGAATAAGAATAAGAATAAGAATAAGAATAAGAAAAGAATAAGAATAAGAATAAGAATAAGAATAAGAAGAATAAGATAAGAATATGAATAAGAAAGAATAAGAATAAGAATAAGAATAAAGAATAGAGAAAGAATAAGAATAAGAATAAGAATAAGAATAAGAATAAGAATAAGAATAAGAATAAGAATAAGAATAAGAATAAGAATAAGAATAAGAATAAGAATAAGAAAAGAATAAGAATAAAATAAGAATAAAATAAGAATATGAATAAGAATAAGAATAAGAATAAGAATAAAATAAGAATAAGAATAAGAATAAGAATAAGAATAAGAATAAAATAAGAATAAATAAGAATAAGAATAAAATAAGAATAAAATAAGAATAAGAATAAGAATAAATAAAGATAAGAATAAGAATATATGAATATGAATAAGAATAAGAATAGAATATGAATAAGAAAAATAGAATAAGAATAAGAAAGAATATGAATAAGAATAAGAATAAGAATAAGAATAAGAATAAGAATAAGAATAAGAATAAGAATAGATAAGCATAAGAATAAGAATAAGAATAAAAAAGAATAAGAATAAGAATAAGCAAAAAAAATAATAAGAATAAGATATAAGAATAAAGAAATAAGGATAAAGGATATAGGAGGATAAGAATAAGGATAAGAATAAGAATAAGATATAAGGATAAGGATAAGGAATAAGGATAAGGATAAGGATAAGGAAAGGATAAGGATAAGGAAAGGATAAGAATAAGAATAAGAATAAGAATAAGAATAAGAATAAGAATAAGAATAAGAATAAGAATAAGAATAAGAATAAGAATAAGAATAAGAATAAGAATAAGAATAGAATAAGAATAAAGAATAAGCAAAGAATAAGATAAGAATAAGAATAAGAATAAGAATAAGAATAAGAATAAGAAAGAATAAGAAAAGAAATAAGAATAAGAATAAGAATAAGAATAAGAATAAATAAGAATAAGAATAAGATATAAGAATAGAATAAGAATAGAATAAGAATAAATAAAATAAGAATAAGAATAAGAATAAGATAAGAATAAGAATAGAATAAGAATAAGAATAAGAATAAGAATAAGAATAAATAAGAATAAGAATAAGAATAAGAATAAGAAATAAGAATAAGAAGAATAAGAATAAGAATAAGAATAAGAATAAGAATAAGAATATAAGAATAAGAATAAGAATAAGAATAAGAATAAGAATAAGAATAAGAATAAGAATAAGAATAAGAATAAGAATAAGAATAAGAATAAGAATAAGAATAAGAATAAGATAAGAATAAGAATAAGAATAAGAATAAGAATAAGAATAAGAATAAGAATAAGAATAAGAATAAGAATAAGAATAAGAATAAGAATAAGAATAAGAATATAAAATAAGAATAAGAATAAGAATAGAATAAGAATAAGAATAAGAATAAGAATAAGAATAAGAAAAGAATAAGAATAAGAATAAGAATAAGAATAAGAATAAGAATAAGAATAAGAATAAGAATAAGAATAAGAATAAGAATAAGAATAAGAATAAGAATAAGAGAATAAGATAAGAATAAGAATAAGAATAAAGAATAAGAATAAGAATAAGAATAAGAATAAGAATAAGAATAAGAATAAGAATAAGAATAAGAATAAGAATAAGAATAAGATATAAGAAAAGAATTAAGAATAAAGAATAAGAATAAGAATAAGAATAAGAATAAGAATAAGAATAAGAATAAGGGAATAGAATAAGAATAAGAATAAGAAATAAGAATAAGAATAAGAATAAGAATAAGAAATAAGAATAAGAATAAGATAAGAATAAGAATAAGAATAAAAGAATAAGAATAAGAATAAGAAGAATAGAATAGAACGCCAAAATGCCATTTTCAAACCTCTTTTTCTCCACTTCTGCTTGGCCGATTTGGATGTTTTTTTTTTATTTTTGATCTACAAAGCATGCCCTTTACGGATATTATAATATTATTTATGTACCTATAGCCGTTTCACGCTACAGACCCTCAAAAACCTACTTTGTTGCGTACAGTAATATATTACACTGGCAGCTTAAGTAAATTTTTGACTTTTTTACTGACTAGGCGGGGTATTTTTGCTTTTCATCTTGACTTGGCGGGGCGGAACGCTGCTGCGTTCCTAAATATAAAGAGACTTTTTTGTGTCTTTTATTTAGATAGGGACAAGGGCCGTTCCGCGGCTCGTTACTTCGCGCCTTAACGATATGCAGCGTCGGCGTTGGGGTCCGTTTCACGGCCTGCGAGCTTTTTTGTGACTGCTTTGCGGCTATCTATATATATATATATATATATATAATATATATATATATATATATATATATATATATATATATATATTATATATATATATTTA
Source organism: Microvelia longipes (assembly GCA_018340805.1). Taxonomy (NCBI): domain Eukaryota; kingdom Metazoa; phylum Arthropoda; class Insecta; order Hemiptera; family Veliidae; genus Microvelia; species Microvelia longipes. The sequence goes on from JACMZG010000022.1 coordinate 1,220,534, forward strand.
TATATATATGTATATATATATATATATAATAATATATATTTTTTTTTAATAAATAAATAAATCGTTTTTTATATATAAATACCTGTTTACAAAGGTTAAATTACAAATTATAAATAAATAAAATAATATGTATTGACCATTTGTGTCGCATAAGCACAAGGCTTGTGCGCGACACGAGTCTACTCCTTATATCTAATGCTTATATCTACTCCTATATTTAATTAAATAAAGTAAAAAGTATAAAAAAGTATACATTTATATATTTAAGTCAACAAAGTTAAACAAACAAAAGAGAAAAAATAAATGTATTGCCTAATTAGGTACCTAAGAATTTTTTTAACTTATTTTAAAGTTTTTAAAGGTCTTGTAAGGGACAGTAGAAAGAATATGTATGGGCAAGTTATTGTACAGTGTAGAAGCTAACGTATGGTTGTTGTTCTTAATATTTTCGTTATATTGCAAGTTTATATAAATAGCCTTCTGCCACGATATAAGCGAATTTTTAAATATACTAGTAAAAAAACGTGATTTGTTTACATTATGTTATATATGTCAATCAATAACGCTAGAACTAATGCTGATAAATGAAACTTCGTATTTTCGTTAACCATACACTGTGGTACATCTGTACAAAATGACGTCATACGTATTTCATAAACAATAGGGCTCTGAACATTAACAAGGTTGATTTTTGTCCTAAGTTTCATTTCGATCCAAGAATGCGTTCTAAAGTTGTCGTGCCCCATGGAAACGTCTAGGAACAAAAATCTCGTATATATATATATATATATATAATATATATATATATATATATATAAATAATATATATATAATATATATATATATATATATATATATATATATATATATATATATATATATATATATATATATATATCTGATCGTGAGTCCCCCTCTTCCAAAAATTGCATCCCCCATCCCTACCTCCCTCCATGACCCCAACCTTATACCTTTATTTTTTCTTCGAAAATTCCTTAAAATGGAAACACTAATAGCACAATTTATTCTAAAACACAATTTTAATTTTAAAGATAAACCTTCAGGTGAAAATTAATTATTAGTTTTAAAATTTTGAACGCATTTAAAGGTATGTCTCAAACATGCAAAAAATACAATAAAGAATAGCTAGCATGAATAATTAAAATTAAAATTTCTACTAAACTACTGACCTTTTTTTGTAACACCATCAAATTTAATCATTAGTTTGAAGGTTAAAACTAAATAAACATAGGGATAAATGTTTTATCCCGTTATGCTGGCAGAGTGTTAGTGGCTTCTTCCCTTAGATAGAAATACTCATTAAATATTCAATTTAATTATTTAAAGTAGTTTTTATAAGTGACATTTCAAATGATTTAACACATTTTATCATTATGCAGTAGGGGGGGGGGGGCGAAAGTCCTCCCAATTAAATTTTAAACCGTTAAACATAAATTAATGAAACCTGGGATATTTTTTGTGTCAAGAAATCTTAATTTTTGTTGAGTAGTTAACTTAGGGTGTCTCATGATACATCAAATTTTTCGAAAAAATATAAAAAAAGTAACAACTTCACACGGCATCGAAGCTTAAATAATGAAATTAGGAATAATTTGCCGAGAGTAAGAATGCCTTACTTTTGACCTAAAAACACAAATCATTTATTCCCTTACCCTTTTACGGTTTTTATAGTCACTAATACTGCTAATTAAAAGAAAATGGTAACATTTAATTTTTTAGAATGAATAATGTTTTGTGATCTTTTTATTCCATGCAAATTCATTCAAAATGTCAATATTTTACACTTAGACAAAAATTAGCTATTTGCAATATACCTTGTATTCATCCCAAAAGCCCAATAATAGTATACCTTTCAATTTTTCTTATTCAATTCTTCGTGAAATTTTGTATTACCTGGGAACCCGAAGTTTAGCTACATCACTGAAAAGAAGTTCTCTTTACAAAATAAAGTATCCTAGGTTTCATTAATGCATGTCTAATGGTTCAAAATTTGGAGGGGGACTTTTACTTTCTGTTATAGCATCTATAGCTATAGTAAAACTAAAGCTATAGCATCTATAGCTAAAGTAAAACTAAAGCTAGGTCTAAACACTATAGCTAAGTAAAACTAAAGCTATAGAGGTCTATAGCATAGATATAAGCTATAGTAAACTAAAGCTATAGATAGCTATAGTAAAACTGAAGCTATAGGTATATAGCATCTATAGCTATAGTAAAACTAAAGCTATAGGTCTATAGCTATAGTAAAACTGAAGCTATAGGTCTATAGCATCTATAGCTACAGTAAAACTAAAACTATAGGTCTATAGCATCCATAGTTATAGTAAAACTAAAGCTATAGGTCTATAGCATCTATAGTTATAGTAAAACTAAGCTATAGGTCTATAGCATCTATAGCTATAGTAAAACTAAAGCTATAGGTCTATAGCATCTATTAGCTATAGTAAAACTAAAGCTATAGGTCTATAGCTATAGTAAAACTGAAGCTAAGGTATATAGCATCTATAGCTATAGTAAAACTTAAAGCTATAGGTCTAGAGCTATAGTAAAACTGAAGCTTTAGGTATATAGCAATCTAAGCTATAGTAACTAAAGCTATAGGTCTATAGCATCTATAGCTATAGTAAAACTAAAGCTAAGGTCTATAGCTAAGTAAAACTGAAGCTATAGGTCTATATCATCTATAGCTACAGTAAAACTAAACTATAGGTCTATATGCATCCATAGTTATAGTAAAAACTAAAGCTATAGGGTCTATAGCATCTATAGTTATAGTAAACTAAAGCTAAGGTCTATAGCATTTATAGCTATAGTAAAACTAAAGCTATAGGTCTATAGCATCTATAGCTATAGTAAAACTAAAGCTATAGGTCTATAGCTATAGTAAAACTGAAGCTATAGGTCTATAGCATCTATAGCTATAGTAAAACTAAAACTATAGGTCTATAGCTATAGTAAAACTGAAGGCTTTAGGTCTATAGCTATAGTAAAACTTTAAAGCTCTATAGTATGTAAAACTATATAGGTCTAAGCTAATAGTAAAACTAAGCTATAGGTCTATAGCATCTATAGCTAGTAAACTAAAACTATAGGTCTATAGCATCCATAGTTATAGTAAAACTAAAGCTATAGGTCTATAGCATCTATAGTTATAGTAAAACTAAAGCTATAGGTCTATAGCATCTATAGCTATAGTAAAACTAAAGCTATAGGTCTATAGCTATAGTAAAACTGAGCTATAGGTATATAGCATCTATAGCTATAGTAAAACTAAAGCTATATAGGTCTATAGCATCTATAGCTACAGGTAAAACTAAAGCTGTAGCATCTATAGCTATAGTAAAAACTAAAACTATAGGGTCATAGCATCCATATTATAGTAAAACTAAAGCTATAGGTCTATAGCATCTATAGTTATAGTAAAACTAAAGCTATAGGTCTATAGGTTCTATATAGGTCTATAGCATCTATAGCTATAGTAAAACTAAAGCTATAGGTCTATAGCATCTATAGCTATAGTAAAACTAAAGCTATAGGTCTATAGCATCTATAGCTATAGTAAAACTAAGCTAGTCATAGGATCTATAGCTATAGTAAAACTAAAGCTATAGGTCTATAGGATCTATAGCTATAGTAAAACTAAAAGCTATAGGTCTATAGCATCTATAGCTATAGAAAATAATGCCATAGGTCTATAGCTAATCTATAGCTATAGTAAAACTAAAGCTATAGGTCTATAGCATCTATAGTTTAGTAAACTAAAGCTATAGGTCTATAGGATCTAGCTAAGCTAACTATAGTCTATAGGATCTATAGCTATAGTAAAACTAAAAGCTATAGGTCTATAGCATCTATAGCTAAGTAAACTAGCTATAGGTCTATAGCATCTATAGCTATAGTAAAACTAAAGCTAATAGGTCTATAGGATCTTATAGCTTAGTAAAACTAAAGCTATAGGTTATGGGATCTATAGCTATAGTAAAACTAAAGCTATAGGTCTATAGCATCTATAGCTATAGTAAAACCCTAATGCTATAGGTCTATAGCATCTATAGCTATAGTAAAACTTAAGCTATAGGTCTATAGCATCTTATAGTATAGTAAACTAATGCTATAGTCTATAGTATCTATAGTATAGAAAACGCTATTATCAGCAGCGGGGCAATACTCGAGCTCTCATTCATATCCAGCATGTATTGAAGGCAGCTGATTTTTCAATTACTTCTTCAACTTGTGATAACTTCTTTAATTTCGCATGTTGTGTTTAACAGTACCTTCCATATTACCACCAAAAGTTTTAAAATCTCAGTAAGTCTTTTATCTCTTTTACATTCCTACAATAGAAAAGTGACATTACTTGAATAGAAACTTTTAAAGGCAATAAAATAAAATGTGATACTAGAAATATTGTAATCCGTTAGATTTCTCATCTTGAAATCCATCTATATCTTGACTATTTCTATTATCCTGTCTAATCTATGTCTAAAAATCTCTTTTTATACTTACTACACCGCAATTATCTTATTTTCATTTTAATACTTATTCTTATACTTGCATTCTTATTTTTGTTGTGTTTAAATTTCTTATTCTTATCTTTATCTTATTCCTCTTTTTATTTAATCTCTTAATTTCCTCACATTTTTTTCGTTTCTTGTTTTTTTTATTCTAATTTATTATTTACTTAATTTATTATATACCATTTTTCATGCAATTTATTTGATTATTAATTTAATTGTTTTACTGATTTATCTCTTATATTTATTTTTATACCGACCTCTACGAGTTCAATACTTTATTATCTCTTTTAACAAAATATATAATTTTTCCCTTTTATCTTTTCTATATTATTACCTAATCCTTTTATGACTGCATTGATCTATTTCCTATCTAAATAATTTTTAATATTCACAGTATACCTCTGGCTGCGATGTATTGATTGTATATTTATATCCTTCTCAAAAAATAATCTAAAATAAATACGAACTGTTCTTAATCTTTAATCTAATAACATAATCAGAGTAATAAAATAAATCTCTCCACTGGTGTCAAAAATGTATTTAAAATAAAGCATAACCGGCATTCAACCAACTAAAGGACATCATCAGTGCCTAACAAACAAATAAAAGAAATTACAAAATGGTAAAAACAAAAATCTAATACTAAGTTAAAAATATAAATAGACAAAAACATTAAAACGCGTTAAGACAATAAAAAGATAAAACATACCGATGAGGTGTTAAGAACATTTTTTGAATTCTACTAAAATATCTTATTTTAGCAATTTTCTTAATATTTTTTTTATCAATGTTCATAATAATTTTTTGCGAAAACTGGCTGATGGAATAACTCGTTGATATATTCGAAAAGTCTAGAATGTAACTTTTATGCATAGATGTTAAAGTTTTGTATTTTTATTTTTCCTAAAACGGAATTTCCCATTCCAATCTTCCTATTAACACTTGTAGATTTAAATTTTGTTATCCCAACTTTTTAATCTTAATTTATTTTGTTGATTTCTTTTTTAATTCCTTTATTCCTTTTTTAGCACCATTGGTATATTAATATATTTGTTTTCTCTTTTATACCTTAGGTGTATTGGATAGTATTGTGTGTATGTTATCACCGTAGCTCTCGGTTTTTTATGCATTCTATAAATGTATTAATTTTTGTAAATTGTTACAAAAATTAATATTTAGGTTTATTTGTGCCATCTGAAGTCATTTACCGGTAATAATGGCTAAAACGATTTAATCATTTTTACTTGAATGATTAGTCGAAATATATTGCTAAAAATTTAGTTTAGTTTTTATAGAAGTTTTAGCTTATTTCTTATTAATCTCTATTAAGACGAAAATATATAATGTAATGCCTCAAAACGCAGCGATACTGAAGCAAACAAAAAAAATTTAATAAGCCATAGCGTAATATTGCGTTTTGCCAAATTAGAAGTACAACTAGTAAACAAGTCTTTAAAATAAGATTTGTCTAGTTTAAAACGTGTTTGTCAGGTTTAATTACACGTGTTACATGTAATTAAACCTGATTCTATTGACGGTTACACTCTATGAATGTAATACGATTTAAACTTGTATCATAGAGGTTTAGAGCAATAGAGATTTCTAATAGATACACCATTCAAGACTTTTGTGTCTGCAAGGATATACTCAGTATGAATATAAGTCTATAGTTACACAAAGGAATAGAGATTTGTTCGCAGGTTAATACTCTCAAATTTCGTTTTACTTTACAAATCAGATATTTGTCTCCTATTTTAGCGTAGGTCGAAAGTTTAAAATAGAGATCCAATTTCTATGCTAAGCTTTGCTAAATAAACATTGGCTTGTGAAAAACAAATGTGTTGTTAAAATATCGAAGTTCTACTGGGGATAAATGATATATTTACTGTAGAGTTATTACACTATATATAAGCTCATTCTTACTACTTCCCGGACTCGCTTCCCTCGTCAAATTTAGTAAAATCAATCAGCTCAGGTAATAAGTAGTAACCGAAAACTTAAGCAACAAATGGATTGACGAGATAGAAAGCACGTTTTTTTCTGTTTCCCTTCAGTAGTATCCCTACTGATGGGCCGTATATTGTAGCATGATCCACATATGTACTACATACATTTTAAACACTTTGTTGGTTTTTAATCTCCGTATTTCTTGTAATTTCTGCCTCCGTGGCCGTGATCGTAAAGGCGTTCGATTTCGGCACCGGAGGTCCGGGGTTCGCAGCATGGGCTATGCTCTAAGATTTTATGAATAGTATTTGTATTTAAAAGATTTCGCCAACTTTAATTAATTCTTAGAGTGTAGTTAGATGCTACCCACCTGAGGTGGTTCCCGCAGGGTGAATCCCTGATGGGCCAAAAGGCCCTAAACGGTTTTTTTTCTTGTAATTTATTATTTCTTTTTATCTTGAAACTTTTAATCTTGTTAAAATGAATATCAATTAAATTATTGAAGACTTCAGTCCTTTTTTTTTAATTAAAATTTATTAAAAATAAATTCACGAAGAGCTTTCGCCCAGAGATCCTGAGCTTCTTCAGTTCTTAAAATGAAGAAATGAGAAAGTTTGAAAATTAATAAAATAAATCATGATCCCTGGGCGAAAGCTCTTCGTGAATTTATTTTTAATAAATTTTAATTAAAAAAAGGACTGAAGTCTTCAATAATTTAATTGATATCACAATTTAAAACAGTCCAAAAAAAGCTCTAAAGTTGTTAAAATGAAGTTCGAAAATGTTAATTCCAACATATTGATTTTTTCCGTTGTTTCAGTAGTAAATACTTCAAATTTTGTTTCTTTTAAGTCCGATTTAATTTTTTAAATTAAAATCGTGATATTTCTTTGAATGATGTTGATGGTTAGTGTATTTAAATTAGTTTAAGTCAACAAAATTTATTTCTTCAATGAATTTTAGGAATTTTTCCTGGATGTCTTTATGTAATAATTGTTTACATGGAAGGGGCCAATTGAATCCCAAAGACATAATGTGTTGGAGAAGAGGTAACCTTTCTCTGTCGAGTAAAGGACAGTCATTTATTAGATGTTCTACTGTTTGTTCTATCTTAATGTTACATTTGCAGCTAATGGTATCTGACAATTTAAATCGGTTAAGATAACTATTAAATTTTCATGTCCAGATAAAATTATTGTTAATTTAAAAGAGTGGTTCCATTGACCAAATTTTATTCTTTCACTGATAGTGGGGAAAACTGTTTGGTGACTTTACCGTTTGAACAATTTTGCCCTTCTGTTGCATTAGTTATTAGTTATTTTGCATTTCATAACTTGTTGTTGTTTAGATACAAATTTCAAAAAAGATTTTGGGTAAGAAGCGTATATAATAGGCAAAGTTTCATCCTCACTAGCGGCTTTGGCTAAAGAATCAGCTTCTTCGTTTCCTGGTATACCGCTAAATTGTGCGAGAGACACCTAGGAAATGTAACAAGCAAAATAAAATGCTACATTTGAGCACTGTTCCATTATTCGACGTTCGTCATCATTGCTGGCTCGACATAATGTCATTTCCTACTCTGTTTCGTTACGTCTAACAGAGCCTTAACTCACTCTGACCTTCAATTAATTCCGAAGAATATAATGTGAAGTACTTACCAGAGACGAGCGGTGCTCTCTTACCGCCATCATGCATGGCAAGCAAAACATATATCATTTGATACTACCGAATTTTGCAAAATATGAATAGTTGACACAATATAATTATGCGAAAGACACCTAGGAAATGTAACAAGCAAAATGCAATGCTACATCTGGGAACTGTTCTATCATTCGTCATTATTGATGGCTCGGCATAATGTCATGTCCCATGTCCCTATGTGTAATGAAATAAATGTATAGCATGAATTATTTTAGCTAATTTTCGTGAAGCCAAATTGTACTGTACTAGGATTAGAAATAAATTTATCTCCACCTGTACCTTTTAAACGTTATTCACTGCTTCCTAACCATAGAGGTTCGCCAGTCCCTAATAGTCAGATAAAAACCTTAAGAAATATGTAAAATATGAACGGATGACAACACAAACAGGTTTTCAAGGTAATTTTCCCATGAAAAACAAAGTGCTTAAAAGAAAATTAGGGATGTGGTTTGGCGCCAGATTGGTGAAACAACTTTATATTGATTTTGTTGGCGGGAAATTCCGTGCCACACGCCATCCTACCCACTACTGCATGTATTAACGATGTAATAATATATCTTAACGATATATAACGATAACTTGACCAAAATAACAATTAACTGGTAAACGAAGTATAAGTAGCGTTTCTATACATATGACCCAAGTGGAAAGATTGTCTCTAAAATCCAATATAAAATCGAATAGAATAATCCAAGGTGTAGCAATAAGTGGAAACGTTTTAACAATCAATCATTTTTCAATGATGCTTAAGTCTTAAATTTAAAACTCTGTGGCGGCATAAATTATTTTGTAAAACAAATCTAGGAAAATCAGAATAACAAAGCTTTTGTTAATCTAGAGTGTCTTCAAAAAGGGATAACAAAATAAATTGTAAACAAATATATGATAGTGATAGTACAGAGCCGTAATGACCTATTGGTCTATGGAACTTAGCTTCAAATCCTATCAGCTAAGCATTAAGGCCTATTCCGGCAGAGGTTATAATCCCACTTGGGACAGTATCGGTTTTACCTGGTGTCCTGGTGTGCTAATAGTGTTCTTAAACTGTAAAGAGAACGTTATTAGGACCATTATTTTTATTATAACAAGTGGTTTTCCTCTCCTTTAGCCATTTAATTGATAATGCTACCTTAAGACCATACATATCGTGAAAAGAAATATATCATCGTGAGATAGAGCTAATTTTGTCAACTCCCTCTCTATCTACCTCCTATAATACGAAAGGATGTTATATGTATAATTGTTTCAAAAATGCGTGCACCTAACTCAACTAAATTGGATGAAAATTGTGACAGTTGCTTGTAGTCCTAATTTGAGGTTGGACTGCAGATCTTTGAGGCTAAATTTAGATTTACAGTAGCTAATTCCACCGTATTAACATTAAACCTGGTTTATTAACATAAAATTAACATAAAGATAATTAAAGTGTAGGTAGATCTGAATAAATAAACACGATACAGAACAGATAAATACACTGCAGACAGTTATTATATGATAATTTCCAAGAAGCAAATAACTTCGTTATATCAGGACACCGATGCGGTTATTTTATTTATCTCGTTCAAATCAGGAGTAAATTTCCTTTACTGATGGAAAGAAAACTCCTTCAATTAAGTATATTATAATTTTAATTAGTTCGTAATTTAAATTTGAATTACTTATTAGATAATGCTAGTAGTTTAAAAAATATAATTGAACAGTTATCTTGTACAAGAGTGTTTAATTAAATGACGAAACAGGTTAAAATAAGTGTAAATAAAGCCAATATATAAAAGGATACACTAAATGAATGCAAAATAATTTATATTAGAATCATAGAGCATTTAGAGCACTAGAGGTTTCTTGAAGATAAACCTTTAGATACAAACGTTATGCTCCGTATGAAGATGAGTCAAAAATTAATCATTCGTACAAATTGTTTTTGAAGTTATGTGGTAAATATTATCAAATTAAGTTTCACTTCATGGACCATACATTTTCTATACATTTTCATGGGTTGGAAGTTAGAAATTGAGATCCAAAATTTATCTAATGCACTACATTCAACATTTATCATAAAATTTTTAAAAATGTTAAATGTTTTTATCAATATAAGTCATGTTACTTATTATAGTGAATAATTTTCTAACAACAATACTAGGATAGAAGGGGAACTACTGATAACAGAGAAGTCAGACTGGAAAACAATTGTAATAATAGATATAGTATGCTGGTAAAATTTTGAAACATCGAAAAATTAACCTCAACAACATCAACAAAGAGTTCAAAATTACAGTAGTAACATACATAAAAGAACAGTTAAAATACAAAACAAAAAGAGACAATGTGCGAAACGCCCAAACCAATATATTTAATAACATCCTTAATAAACCTAAGAGTAGGTTACAATGGGGAGAGACAGAGCCCCAAAAAGATTTCTCAAGCCTTTTAATGTATCAAGATAGGATATGCCTCTAAATAATGATATCTCTATAATTGTATTTCATCATGCAAACTTAAACCATTTCACGCGCTTTTTAAAATAGGTATTTGGCAACTAAATGTGAAAAAAATATCTTATAGTTATTTTACGTCATAAGCCGACACTATTCACCCCTAAATCAAAGGACCATAGAGTATAGTAAACAACCTATCTGCGTTTTATGGGCCGTTAAAATGTAAAAATATTAGAGTTAATATTTTCAAAATGGCTACCATTTTCATCATAAAATTTTGTGGGTCAATTGACCATTTTTATACGCACATTTGGTTCAATTTTAAATTGGTCAGTATAATTTTTTATTTTAACGAATTTTTTAAATTTCAGAATTAAGTTTTTAATGACTGTGAGAAATCTTAATAAGAAATATGAGATAATGAAGACAGCAGTCCGAGATTTGTTAGATTAATTTATTTCATATCAGAGCTTTCGCTCAAGCGATGCTTGGCATCCTCAGTGAATCTTATAACAAGCAAACAAATCCATAAACCAATTGCAAAACAGAAATAAAAAATATATACCAACCAAGGCAAAAAAAAGCAATCCAAAAACAAAAGTTAATATAGAGCTTAAATTTCTAATGACTAAGAAAAATATGTTATTGTAGTCTGAAAAATAACATATTTAGGGCAGGAAAACTTGAACTGAAAACTGATTTTTTTACCAACCGTATTTTTTCGTTATTAGGTGTCCCTAATAACGAAAAATACGTTTGCGTAATATATATATATTATAATATTATATATATATATATATATATATATATATATATATATATATATATATATATATGTGTGTGTGTGTGTGTTTGTATATATATATATATATATATATATTATATATATATATATATATATTTTAAACACGCTCTCTCTGGAACGGAATAGTATTTTAAATTGAACTTGGGAGGATAAGAACCAATTGAAAACCAGGTTGTTATGACGTCATCAACCTGATTTGCTGAGTCAGATTTTTTTAAATCGTTAAAGTTTGGATGAGCCCGGTCCGAAGTCGATACGACCACTCTAAGTGACAGAAAAGTCTAAACAACTGTTGAATGTAACAGAAAATCAAAATAACGGTTAGTAAAAATAATTTTTGAATAGGGTGTCGTTTTTGACCAGTTCGAAGTCGATAAGACTGCTTAGATCTAGGGTTTTTGTTGGATTATAAAAGTTAAGAAGCATTGAGCTGAGAATGAAACAGATGCATTTACTATCTGAGGACGAGCGAAGCGAGTCCGATGACATGTTGCAGTATAAATTTGCGAATGTATAAATTGTAAATGTATGCGCATTGTACATTTTGAGGACGAGCTAAGCGAGTTTGAAGCAGGGAGGATCAACTAGCGAATCCAATATGATGAGGAAAAGTTCCCAGGTACCCTGTACCAATGGTTTTTTACTAGGAGAAATGAATAAAAAATAATATGTTTTTACTCTGTCTAGTACCGTAGGTATAAAGAAAAGTATTGAGTCCGCCCCTTAAAATTCGAAATAAGGTTACACCATTACAATACATTTTAGGCATTCTAATGACGTTCAGAGAGGGTTTCATCATTCTTAATAAATGCTTGTCCTTAATAAATAAGGACATTCATAATAAATAAGGATATTGTAATTGATAGACACTGGATGGGACAAAATCCATCGCTTATAGAATGGAGACTACTATAATAATTTTGACTAAATAAGGATATTATTTTATAATATTCTATAAGGATATTATAATAAAATAAGGATATTATTTTATAATATTCTTATAAGGATATTTATAATAAATAAGGATATTATTTTATAATATTCTTATAAGGATATTTATAATAAATAAGGATATTATTTTAATAATATTCTATAAGGATATTTGGATATTATTTTATAATATTCTTATAAGGATATTTATAATAAATATATTTTATATATATTCTTTATAATAAATAAGGATTATTTAATAATATTCTTATACGGAATAATAAATAAGGATATAAAAAATTACTATTGCAATACGGCCAGTTTATCTATTCTTTTTGTCAAATCACGTATGTTATACACCATCAAGCCTGGTCAGTACCTAAATAGGCGACAGCTGGGATTATAATGAATGTTTTTACTGTCTGTGGACGAACGAAGTGAGACCGGAGACGTAATGGGATTTAATTACAATAATAATCGATGCTATTGAGCTTACTTTTTCAATTTTTCAAAATATAATCTGAAAATTTGAGGCTCCTTTATAATAATATCTCTATATAGACACATACCTAGTGTTTCAATCACGCAGCGTTGTCCTTTGTCTTCCTATCCAAGGTCATATGAGTACCGTCATTTATATGGGTACCTCTATGCTGTAGGTATTTCGAAATGATATGCAAAAACTAAGTAAAGCATTCACCAGGTGTCAAAGTAAAGGGTATTGAATAAAAAGTTTAAAAAATCAATAAGCGATCAACAAGTTGTTTTAAGCAGATAATAACTTCGTGTCTTTGTGCTTTTTTATTATTGACTTTTATTAAGTAGTGTGTTCTGGCACTGATAGTAAAAATAATTTATTTATTTGTGTTATTATAGTCGTGTTTTTTTTAATTTACCTTCAATCATCAAACTCGTTATCTTATATTATTTTTACTTAATAATATTTACCTATTTACCTTGAAATGTGACAAAGCCTTATTTTTATCACACAAGGATGTAATATTATCCCTAAATGTCGACCACAAGTGTTTTCAGAATGGCACAGAATTTGGTATAAGCCTTACTGAAACCTGCAGAACGCATCTTTAAGTTTTCTACACATAATGTCAAATAGACTCATCAGCATTATTTGCTCAACACGTATTTAAAATTTCTCTTTGAAAAATAGTGACAGAGTATTTTGGAAAATTATAGGAAAAAAAATTAAAAAAAATTATGGGTTGCCTATGGGTATTAATGTTAAGCTATACTACTCGAAGAATGTTGAATTTAACTAACAACTTTTAATCTATTAGACAGGCATAATAAGTTCATATCCAAGTACCTTTGTGTAGTACCCAAGTACCTTTCATATCATACCTAAGTGCCTTTGAAATAATTTCCACCGGAAAAAAATATAAGAACCAAATTATCCGAATAAGATCAATCAGCATCAGAATTAACATGCTGCTATTATATGACGTATGTAATACGTCTATAGTCAGGTTTTAAAGTTTTATTTAGTTCCTCTTTCTAGAACTTGCTTTGTCTAAAAGTAATAGGTCTATAGTTAGGTTTTAGAGCCTTATGTAGGCCCTCATACTAATTCCTTTGTTTCTCAAAAATACGTCAATATTCAAGTTAGAGTCTTAAATAGTTCTTCTTTCCACTGTTTTCTTCGTGTGACAATAATACGTCAATATTTAGGTTTTAGAGTATAATCTAATTCCTTCAAAGCAAGAAATTTAGGAAATTTAAAATAGTGGAGGGCACAGATCTGAGATCTGACGTTATCATGGTTCAAAATAAAACTTAAAATATTACACACTTAGAAATGCATCGTTGTATAAATTTACAGTGTATTAAACTTTTTCTGGATATTTTGAACAAATTATATAAATTCAATGTACCAAATTGTCTTTAAAGGATTTTTATATATTAAATGTTGCTCAATGTTTCGTCCTTAAACTGACAGAAAGTAAAAACTATTTATTTTTCTAGCTCTTCTGAAGATAATATACGGTTCATCAGCTCTCCAGAAGTTTTAGGTTGAGCATTGACTCTTATCGATTCTGTCTTAAGTAGACTTCAGAATGATGGATATCGAAAGAGTAGAGTTAGTTGTGTAGAAAAATGCGTCTTATCATACAAATCTTTTAAAAATTACGCTTTACTGCCTGAATTATTCGGGCGTACGCGTGCATATTTACACGACTGTACATTTTTACGTTTCCTCATTTATACCGTAGGTATAGAAGAAAAGTATTGTGTTGGCAAAAAAAATCCCAAACCGGGATGAAAATGGAATTATGCGTCAGACGTTTTTAAGTGGTTTTTGCAAATTTGTCTGTCTGTGTGTGTGTGTCTGTTATCAGCATAGCGCCCAGTGTATTTATGCTAGAGAGTCAAAACTTCATACAAAAATCATTCTACTGCTGTAGTTGTGCTATTCGAAAAAAACTGTATGTCGTCATTAACCCGCAAAAATGGCCCAGCAAAAATTTCGACAAATCATATGTGCTAAGTTTCATCTCATTACCAGCATTAGTTTAATTTTTATCGAATGATTTGTATTCGTTTTCTAAAAAATCGAACAATATAAATTTAATATAAATTTCAATCTAATTGAGTTGAAGTTTAATACAAATGTAAACCTTTACTTAATAAATAATTACACAAAATTTCGTTTCAATACGACATGTATTTCCATAATTTTTGTTCGATCATAAAAGTTAAGCAGGATTGAGCGTGTTCAGTGCCTAGTTGGGTGACCACTGGGAATGAAACGAATTTATTAGCTATCTGAGGACGAGCGAAGCGAGTCCGAAGACTTGATACAGTATAAATATAACGACTTGTATCTCTGAAGACGAGCGAAGCGAATCCGATGTAATAAGGAAAAGTTCCGAGGTATTCCGTACCCGATTTATATTATTTACTTAGTGTACATTTTTACTATTTACTTAATGTAAATACTTTAAGTAAATAGTATAATGAATATAGAAAGTAAAGTTTTTTTACTTCTGAAAAAAAATTTACAGAGGTAAATTTTTAAGTACAGAAATCTGTACTCATATAACGTAGCTGCATTCAAATCACTTCAGACTCACCTAAAATCACCTACTTCATATTGCAGTGCGGCCTTGCTTTACTCGTCCTCAGACGGTAAACACATCCGTTTTATTTTCAGCGGATACCCATTCAGGTGCTGACCTCATCGGATGCTGCATTTTCAACATTTTTTTAAATGACTTATCCATGGATAAGTTATTCCATGGTATGCCATTAGATAGAAACGGAACTAATGCTAAAAATTACATTAAAAATAGCAGTTTTGAAATTTTTGCTCAACATTTTTTGACGGTTAATAAAGCCGAACAAAGAATTTTCTGAATAGCACAACTAAACGTAATGATTGATTTAATTATTGTATTCTTTGGTTCAAACATTATATTTTCCGGTAATGAGGTAAATAAAGACAAAGTGATGATGATGAGACAAATTAAGAAAGATAAAGTAAATAAGAGACAAAGAAGAGAGATAACCCTTTCTTCAATCAAATGTCTATAAGTTAAAGCACCTGCGCACCTAGATCAGAAAATTAAATCAAGAAGGTGGTTGTATGCATGTATGATTGCACAAGTGGATGAATGCATAGAGATATATACTAGAGGGGGCATAGCCTATCTCAATACATTAAGAGTCCTGAAACATCATTTTGGGGCTCTCAGGGGCTCTGTGTAACCTCATTGGGACCTCTTCTAAGAGTAAGTTAAGGTTATAAAAAAAATCAAATTTGTTCGACTTCCTGCACATTGTTTGTGTTTTGATTTATATATGAATCATTGTAATTTTGTTCTGTCCATTTGATTATTGATAGTCGAAGGTGTTCAGGTTATTTTTCGATGTTTCAAAATTCAACCAATAGGGCCCCTCTAGTAATACATCTCTATGGATGAATGAGTACTTTTCATGTGAACGAAGTATATACCAAATATATAAATAGTATCAGGATAAAAATCATTGCAATAGTTTTGGATAAATTCATTTTTACTCTAACTTTTTAGCTTAAGAGCTTTAAAGATCCAAAAAACTTTTCAGAGTATACTTAAAAAAGCAAAATACAAAAATCAAGTTGTTTCCTTTAAAAACACCCGAGAAAAAAAAGTTTATTATTCGCATAATAAACTGGTAAATCAGTTTATTTTTTCCTTCCCACCAACACTTTTTAAGTTTTACGAACAAAATAAAAAAATTCTATCTCTTCTTTTAGTTTTATTATTTATTATAATAATTATAAGTTCAAGGAAACACGAGTTTATCCAGTGAAAAATGGAATCTTTAGCCATGATTTATGTTAACATTATCTTCTTAGTTAAGTGTACATGTTTTTTATACTTTTTATTTTAAAATAGTAGATTTAGTAAATATTTTATACATAATTTTTTTAAGGCCTAGTCTACACTGGCTTACGATTTGACTTCTAAATTTTACCTAACTAGATAGTAGTATATGTATATTAATATAGTATAGTAGTATATGTTTATCAATATCATGCTTGTAATATTATTAAAACATGATATTTATGTTATTTTATCTCCAGAAGGGTAATAATCAAAATATTTCGGGGCTTGTTTTTATGTAATAATGACCGTCATTATAACCCGGCGGGAAATAATAATTTATTATTTCCGCCGGGTTATAATCCAGCTTAGCCAACTTAATTATTGAGTAGTTAAAATTACAGATTCAAAAATCTACGTAAAGAATTTTAAGTAAACAAAGTTATGTTGGCAGCACTGATTCATTAAATCCCAGCTGTCTGTAAACAAATAATTTCTTTATCAAATCTGTTGACGATAAATACCTATTTTTTTACTAAGTTTTTTCTTATCTTTCAAGTAATATTCCTGTTATATTTATCATAAAAGGATTTAGTGCGGTTGTTTACTATGGAAAGTGATAATGAAATGATAGTAAACGACATAGATGAATTGTTTCCCGATATGCCCGATAATCCTCAACCGTCTTGTATAGATGACGAAGCAAATACGGTTAAAAACAATTTATTGCCGAATAAATCTAAAAAGTTGTATGATAAGGCGTATTATTTAGGTATTTATATATATTTGTTTATTATGATATTTGTTTATTATGTATGTATGTGGTTATGTTGTATGTATAAAATAGTATACATTTTGCATAAAATAGTATAATTATGTTTCACTGATTCTATATATAAACAAATTTTTGTTTGTTTCATATATATAGTTTTTACTTCTGGAGATAAAATTTTGTATGCACCACGTGAATAATGCCCTATTATAACCCTCGTCAAATTATCTCCCTCGGCAAGCCTCGGGAGTTAATTGTAATTAATCCCTCGGCTAAAGCCTCGGGATTAAAATAAGTAATTCCCTCGGCTTGCGCCTCAGGATTTATAAATCATGATTCCTTCGGCTTTCAGCCTTAGGAATCATTACAGTGACCAGGGTTATAATAGGGGTCATTATTCACTAGGTGCATAAATAACTATTCTTACCATTATAAATATTACGTACATTCATATAAACATATTCATCGAACACGTGCATGCATATTTTTACAACCTTTGAGGAAGGTTAAACTTGTAAGACATTAAGGATTAGCCCATAAGGATTTTTTTTTTAAATTTAATGCGGTCATAGTGTTGTTTTAGCGTTTCACTCCCCAAAGAGACTAATATTACTAGAGGGAGGACTTGGAAAGGATAGCACAGTGACAAAGGGTCTGGTTATTTCCGTTGGGTACTATATTATTACTCGCCCGTTCTACAGAAACTAAACACCCCACTCCTCTACAACTCTACAACCACTTTTACCGCATAAATTTGAAACTGCACACTAGTAACGGCGTGTATTTTGAGTGAAGCCTCATTAAAACGCTTTATACAATAAATATATTTAAAATATATTCCATAGTATTTAATTATATAATATATTTAATTAAAATATATAAACATAAGTAAAATTTTTACTTATGTTTTCTTTTATAACCATAATTTCTGTGGGAAATTGGCTGTAAATAAATAGTTAAAAATTGAAACTTATTTTAAATTCGTTTTACTTAATTTAAGGCAAAATAGTGGAAAAATAATTTAATATTTACGTGAAATCATACGGTCAACTAACTTCACGGTTCTTACAGCGTCTTTGTTTAGTTGATCGAGTGAGATTACGTGATAACTGATCCCGCCAAAACATCGCGTCTTTTATAGTGAAGGTTCACTTTTGGTTATAAGAAAGTTTAAAACAAAAAATATATTTAATTAAATTGTGATTTCTTTGCATAATAATAAAGTTACACTAAAAAAATAGGCACTTCTATTGATAGTTACTTCCCTTTAGGGGAGTACTATTTTTTTTTTATTTATGTGACCTTCTTTAGATTGTTACTCCACTTTGACAGATCAGACTGGTTACTCCCTTTTTTCGTTCCTCCCCTTAGTTTTTTTTATTTTATTACTAATCTTCATACATATGTTACCTTATTATACGCTCTTACCCGGGGATGTAGAAAAGCATTGGGGCTTTTGTTGGGGTTAGAATAGGGGAAGAAAAGATATGGCATCTTAACTAAGGGGAGTAACCATTTAAAGAAGTCTCTGAGTAACCTTCTTCAGATGGTTACTCCCCAACAACGCAATGAGGGGAGTAACCATTTAAAGAAGGTCTCTAAGTAACCTCTTCAGATGGTTACTCCCCAACAACGCAATGAGGGAGGAAGTCCCTTCATCAGATGTTACTCCAAACGCAATGAGGGGAGTAACCATTTAAAGAAGGTCTCTGAGTAACCTTCTTCAGATGGTTACTCCCCAACAACGCAATGAGGGGAGTAACCATTTAAAGAAGGTCTCTGAGTAACCTTCTTCAGATGGTACTTTTATATAAAAGGGGTTCCTTATGTGTCCATGTATTTTCACATCCTGCCTCATTAAAGGTTGAATATCTTCAATTTTTTTATATTAAATTCATTATATTCAATAATTTGTCTATACTGTCGCCCCCATGAGTATTTATATGGAAAAAGTACCACTGTTAGAGGATCCCTTTCCTATTAAGTTCCCATTTTCTTTGTTGTTTGTTTCTTTGATTTTACTACCTTTTGGGGAGTAACCATCTGGGGGAGTAACTATCTAAAGAAGTACCAAAAAATAATATTCCAAAAGTTATTTGATAAAAAACGGTAATATTGAAGTGAAATAAAAGTTCGACGAGAAGGTTTATTTTAAATACGATCGTCTCTGAAGGTACTTACAGCGTATCGGAGGATCCATTTAGATTCCATCTCCCTAGTTCTAGCGTATGCGATCGGATCCTCTTCGTATGGTTCATACAGATAATATTACCGTATTGAGAGATCGTACTGTATATGATTCGCGGATCTAGAAGTGTGAGTGTAGTATGTATATATATATTAACATAAGCAATAGAGCTTATGCAGATGAAGACTAGCTAGGACCTGATGGCCTGTGATCCATGCCATGGAGTCCGGCTAAAGGTGATAACACACCAGGAAAAATATCAGTTATCTTTTTTTTACTTATTTATTAAATTTAAGAAAAATCTTTTGCGATTGTATTGTTCAGAACACTAATTTGTTAAGTATAGCCAATTTATTAATTATAAATAAATTGGCTATACTATTTATTTATTATGATTAAATGTAAGATCTAATCTAATTAATTTTCTACTAATTTTATTATGCCCCCCTTTACCCCCACCTAGAAAGCCTAAGTTCCGTAGATTACTAGGATCGAGGCGTCTTTCAAAACCGAACACAGCATTCCTAATCACTTATGTGGAACCATAGACAACGGTAGATCCGAGTCTCCACTTTCACAGTGCTCGGTCCAAAGGTTCAGTTCCTTTTCAATTTTTCACCGCCTCACAGAACTTTGTCTTTTCATGAGCTGGAGGTAATGGGATCGTGAATTCCGAAATGTCTCGTACGAAATCCTACCCCACATGCCTAACAGCCCAAGCAGACCAACTAAAACCTAGGCTAGGTTTAAATTAAAAATCGTCCTTAAATTAAAAACCTCCTGATGGAACAGTACCAAGAATAACCTAATACAAGGTCGAAGAAGGTTATACAAGAAGGTTGAACCTTCTTCCTCCAGATCGTAAGACGAGCGCTCTACCAGTTCTCGGTCTTATCTTTTTATTTGTCTGGTTTGATTTAGTATTCAAAGAAGAATAGTAAAGCTACCCTTCTTCGTTCAGTTTAAACTAAGAATTATTGTTAATGTTCCGATATCTGTTTCAGGTGAGGGGCAATAATAAAGTTTTATCAATCTAGCACATGTGTAAGTACTCTCATTTTAATCTACTTCTTATTTGCTTCGCAAAAAAGTTATGTTAACTGACACAACCTAAATTTTTCTGGCCGCTAGCTTCGGCTCACTTTCGCAGTTTAGTGTCTTCGTTCCAGAAGGTGTTAAAAGTGTACAAGTGGTATTTATTTTATCTACTCCTTGTATTGTAAGTTCTACTTACAGTCTTGTTATCTCACACTGTAAATGTACTTTTACTCCCTAGGGAGGAAAAGTGAAAGTGTTGCCAACTTGACAGAATTTTTAGTAAAATGTTTAGGAATTTTAGGAAATTTTTAGGATTTTTTTCGGTGTTATGTTGGTACACGGGTAGAATATACAATATACACACGCTAATGTTTAAATTACATAGTATTACACATTATTCTATTGACAGCTTACAATAAAATAATGTGAAGATAGTGGCTTTATTCTCTCTTCATCAGAGTAATTGACATGGTAAGAATAAACTAAACTAACACAATAACAATTAAGGAGCTGAAGTATATATAACAATTGTTTGTATTAGTTCTCTAGTCGTAGATAAAATTTAATATGCAACAAGGGATGAAAGTTTTCAGCTCTCGTATTATCTCCCTCGTCTAGCCTCGGGAGCCAAAATGTTAGTTAACTCCCTCGGCAAGCCTCGGGAGCTAACTAGTTTATCTCCCTCGGCCTACCGGCCTCGTGAGCTAATGAAGTTTCCTCCTTCGGCGCTGCCTTAGGACGAAACTTTAACTTGAGCTGTAAAACTTACTTTCATCCCTTGTTGCATAAATAACTATAACAGTGAAGTACAAAGTTTTAAAAAATTAGCGTTTACTTGATAAACATTTTATTGAGAATGTTCAATCGTCACAACTCTGCAGAGTAGTAACCAAAACATTTCGTTACTAATTCAGTTTAAATTTGACTCTAGGTGGGACGCGAACTTGAAGTTAGATTGTAAAAACATGAAATTCTAATGTTGATGACATGGGCAAGTAAAGTAGAGTTTTACGTGATTACACAACATTAAAAGACAAAATACAATTGGCTTACAGAAAACGAGTCATCTGATACGGGATATTATGGCTTTTCAACCTGCTACTGACAATAAATACTTTTCATCCTAAGTCTCAGAGGTTTATCAGTGAAACTATATTAGTTTGATTAGTTTGATGGAAACAAATTAGTTTGGTAAAGCCAAATAACTTTATTAGAGCCAAATTAATTAGTTAAAACCAAAATTGGATAGGTAGAACCAATTTGTTTGATAAAACCAAATAACTTTGTTAGAGCCAAATTCATTTGTTAAAAACAAATTAGTTTGGCAGAACCAATTTGTTTGATAAAACCAAATTATTTTGGTAGAACAACATTGGTTTTTGTTAGATCATAAACGTTAAGGAGCATCGAGCACGGTCAATGTCTGGATGGGTGATCCCTTGGAATGAAACGAATGTATTTACTATCTATGGACGAAGTGAGTCCAAAGACGTGTAGCAGTATAAATTTGGGAATTTTTATATTCTGAGGAAGAGCGAAGTAAGTTTAAGGAAAGACGTGCGTTGCGAATCTGATGTAATGAGAAAACGTTTGGAGGTACCCAGTACCCAAATATTATACATATTTTTACGAGCTGCTTTTCTTATTAATAGCAATTTATTAAAGAGCCAAAGTCGCGGAGCAGTCAGGGTCTAAAGAGCCAAGGTCGCGGAGCAGCCAGGGTCTAAAGAGTCATAGTCGTGGAGCAGCCTGGGACTAAATAGCCAAGGTCGCTGAGCGGCAGGGTCTAAAGAGCCAAGGTCGCGGATAAGCTAGGGTCTAAAGAGCCAAGGTCGCGGATAAGCTAGGGTCTAAAGAGCCAAGGTCGCGGAGCAGTCAGGGTTTAAAGAGCCAAGGTCGGAGAACAGGTCTAGAAGAGCCAAGGTCGCGGATCCAGGGTCTAAAGAGCCAAGTCGCGGATAAGCTCAGGTCTAAAGAGCCAAGGTCGCGGAGAAGCCAGGGTCTAAAGAGCAAGGTCGCGGAAAGCCAGGGTCTAAAGAGCAAGGTCGCGGACAGCCAGGTCTAAAGAGCTAAGGTCGCGGAGCAGCCAGGGTTTAAAAAGCCGAGGTCGCGGAGCAGTCAGGGTCTAAAGAGCTAGGTCGCGGAGCAGCCAGGTAAAGGCCAAGGTCGCGGAGCAGCCAGGGTCTAAAGGCACTTGTTATTTTTCTTTTATTAGGTACTTAAAAATGAATGCTTCATTATGAAAATATAAATAAATATAAAGCAGAATGAATAACCCAACTTTATACACTTGAACTAATTTTAAACTAACCAATGAACTTCATACTTTACATCTATGTTTCAAAGTTTCTTCAAACATTTCAACACCTACACGTTATTTCCACAAAACATGGAGATAACGATAAAAACATATCTAAAGGGGGGGTTTTTTCTTTGATAATTACTCAGCTGTGTTTGTTATGCTCCAATAAATACTAAGCGTTGTTTCCACTACAATTCATGGATAAAAATGTACTAAAACGTTTTCTTTGGAAATAGTTCAGATGTTATCATGTAATTTTTACTTTTCCTCATTTATACCGTAGGTATATAGGAAAAGACAACAACTTACTTGTTTATTATATAAACAATAGTAAAATATTAAAAATATATAATTAATAAATAAATAATAATTGATATTTTTTAATAATATAAATTTTAGTTAAATATAATATATAGTGTTAGATAGTTAACACAGCTGCTCAACTCTCAGGCTCCTGGGCCATCATGAGCAGCTTATCTTTATATTATTTTGTAAATTTGTAATTTGTAATCTATTAATAAAGAATTATTATAAAAAAAAAAAAAAAGTATTGTGTTTGCAAAAAAAATCCGGTATTATGAATGATGAAACCGGTATTATCTGTTTCAGGCGTTTTGAAGGCCTCCTAAGTGGTTTTGGCAAAGTTGTCTGTCTGTCTGTGTGTGTGTCTGTTATCATCGTAGCGCCCAGTGTATTTATGCTAGAGAGTTAAAATTTTGTACAATAACCAGTCTACCCCTGTATGTGCTATCTGACAATATTTTTTATGACGTCATTTAACCCGCAATAGAATGACTAAAACGACCAATTGCGAAAAAATTAAATCGCGGAAAAAATGAACGAATTTATTGAATAATTCAGCACGCAGGTTTCTATGTGTAAGACTATCATTTGTATTATCAGTATTATCAATGTCATTATCAGCATTAGTTTAATTTTTATCTAATGATTTGTGGACGTTTTTAAAAAATAGTAAAACATCGGAAAGCAATTTAATTGAGTTGAAATGTGGTACAAGTGTATCTCTTGACGTCATAAATAAGTACACTAAGTTTCGTTGTAGTACAAGTCTGTCAATAGTTTTTTGTAGATCATAAAAGTTAAGCAGCATCGAGCGTGCTCAATGCTTGGATAAATGACCACTGGGAATGAAACGAATATATTTACTACCTGAGGACGAGCGAAGCGAGTCCAAAGACGTGTTGCAGTATAAATTTAACGACTTGTATTTCTAAGGTCGAGCGAAGCGAGTCTGTAGCTGGAGGATGCGAATACATTTTCTCATAATTGTTCTCTCTTATTTGTCGTTTATCAAATTTAAGTTTGTATATGCCTCATAATCAAAGAAATTTATTACCAGAGGGGGCATATCCTATCTTAATACTCTGAGAAACTTTAAACGCCCTATTGGGGCTCTGAGTAACATTATTAAAGCCTTCTCTTAATAATTAAAGGAGGTTACACTTTAGGTAATAATTCCTAACTTTAACAATAACCTCCTATTAAACAAATTATCGTTTGCTTTTCGCACATTGTTTTTGTTTCACTTTAAATTATTAACGTTCCATATAAGTTACTGTAATCATAGAGATATATACTAGAGGGGGCATGGCCTATCTTAATACATTGAGAGGCCTGAAACATTTTTAGTGGGGCTCTCAGTGGCTCTGTGTAACCTCATTGAAACCTCCTCCAAGAGGGAGTTAAGGTTATAATTAATCAATTGTTTTCGGCTTCCCGCAGATTGTTTGTGTTGTGATTTGTATTTTAAACATTCTACTATATAATTTACTGTTTTTTAGTTCTGTTTATTTGATGAAAATAATAATCGAATGTAGTCAGGTTACTTTTTCGATGTTTCAAAATTCAACCAATAGGGCCCCTCTAGTAATATATCTCTATGACTGTAATTATGTACTGTTTATTTAATTATAAGTCGAAGGTTACTTTTTCGATGTTTTAAAATTCAACTGTAAAGCCCCTTTAATAATAATACCTCTATGTTTGTAATGTTTTCAAAGCAATGTTACCATAATTTATTTTCATGCTCTAAGAAACAAGGTCTTGGTTTAGATAAAAGAAGTGTTGGATTAGTGTGTGTAGTTTCTATGTATCAGTGTGTTTTTTTAGCAGAATGTTAAAAATGAGGAGTGTTTATTATGGGTTTGCTCATAGATGTAAAATATGTATATAGAGATTCCGTGAGAAAATCCCTGAAAAATAAGGTTTTTAAATATTAAGGTTATGTAGAGGCAACAGAAAGGTTCAAACTAGACCTACTTGTTCTTTCTGGAATGCTTCGGCCCCTGCAACATTTTAAGTTAACATCAAGTACCATCTTTATGTACCTTTATTTATTAGTTTGCAGAATACAATTTTTATTATACAATAATCCTTTAGAATTACAGACTTCATAATAAATATGTTTCATTTCGTATAACTCTAGTGGGACAATAGAGTATTTGCACAATTTTTTATTTATTGCATTATCTTTAATTATGTCATATAAAAGAACACCCTGTAAAATATTAGAATGAAAAAACGTATACTTTTGATGATACAGCAAAAAACAAAATATATATTTAAACATGT
The DNA here is from genome assembly GCA_018340805.1 of Microvelia longipes. Lineage (NCBI taxonomy): Eukaryota > Metazoa > Arthropoda > Insecta > Hemiptera > Veliidae > Microvelia > Microvelia longipes. Next base: position 1,246,104 of record JACMZG010000022.1, read on the forward strand.
TCTTTTGGCGGGAAAACGGCCTCGACTGCTAATGTGACGTCAGACGTAAGAATAGCGTAGTGTAGTACAATATTCATTAGAGCAACACTCAAGAGTTTCTAGTGTTTCCATTGTTTCCCATATTACTAAATTGACATTTTCTTAACTTTATCTTTTCAACTTTTCATGTGATTTTCTTAGATTAAAAAATCATTTTTGACTAAAGAGATAATAAATATCTCTGGTTATTTATAACTTGATACAACTTCTGTTAGATGTGTTCCTCTTAGTATAGTATTACATGAATATCACTCGTGGAGGAGTCGAAATATAGTTATGTAAGAAGAATTTGTTTGTATATTTCCCTGAAGTGTCAAGAAAATATTAACTCAAGAGTTTATTCTATACTGTCAAAAAGATGATACTGACAGCTGTAGTCATCACGTTCCTTAGGCATTGTATTACCTGGAACACGAAATTGTTTTGTTTCAGTCTTCTTTACATTCAATACAGTTCATTGAATGTAAAGAAGACTGTTGACCTTACGATATTTTTAACTAAAATCCCATCTTCACCTTAAACGACTCAACCTTTAGAACGTTCCGTTTTCACCCCACTCTCTCACCCATTTTCCCTCTCCTCTTCTTTAAATGCTTATTTCGACTTCATAAAATTAAATTAAACATTTTTTATAGCTTTTTTACATTTTATGAGCAAAAAATGTTTTTCTTGGAAAAATGCAAATATTCTATTATATTTATTTCTTGTAATATATTTATTTCACCAAATATATTGATAACTCGTTTGATTATAATAATCATATTTTTTATTCTTCAATATATTTATTAAAAACGTATTTCTTAAATATATGTTGAACATATTCTTCTACGCTTATATTCTCTCAGATAAACAGCAATGGCTGTTTCACTAGGATTTGTTTACTGGTATGAACAGTATCTACTTCACTTCCTTAAAATGGTGTGCTAATAACCATGGTTATTGGTGGTTCTTTAACCGTAAACCAGTTAGTAAATAAAGACCCAAAGAAGAAAAGAAAATTAAAGAAGATTAATTAAATTAAATTAAAACAAATCAAAATTAAATAAAGACCCAAAGAATGCATACTAAAATTTGAAAAGGTGATTTTCCTCTTCATTGTTAAATGTTAAAAGTGTTGACCCTAAACAACGTTAAGTGGTTCATACTCCTTGCGACAGGACATACAAGATTTTCTTCCAACATCCTCACTGAAAGAAAGTCTCCTTAGTCCTGTCTCTCCGGCTCCATTCTCTCTCCACTCTCAGCTCCATTCAACTAAAAATCTCATTATTTCCTGTTACAACTAAATGTTTCAGTTTTTCTCGAGTTACTTTCATCTTTTGATGTTTCAGTAGTTATCTATGTCAGCATTAATGCCATTTATTTCCACTGAATCATATGTTTCTCTTTTATACATGTTTACTTTCTTTTTAAAGTTTCATCTTGTTATTTAAGTTAATGTTCTGAAACTGAATGTTTTAGTTTTAGAGCATGTCTTAGTTTCTTGTGACATCTTGTTTTAGTTTTGTTCCAACTCTAAATGTCTTCTTTTGACGATTATTTTTCCTTTTATCTCTTTATTTGCGGTTTTTCTTATACATTTCTAAACAGTTTTCTCCTCCTCATCATTAGATATTTATTGTTTTCTCTTTTGGTTTGTTTTGTAAAAAATGCAAGTGAAAACTCGTGTTTGCTGTTTTACTTCTAAGAAAACTTGATTATGAAGTTTTTAAAATTTCAAATAACATAAAAGTTTTAATAATCAATAACTTTGATGAAATGTGTAGTTATTAAAACGAATTATCATTTTAATAGCTAAATAATTTCATTTTATTCGACTCTAATTCATTATTATTAAATCATTTTCTAGTAGAGTAAGAGTTCAATCCTGAACGGTGCCCCTAGGATTTTTATGCGAGGGATGAAAATCGTTACATGTGCCGTCATTCGAAAGAAACGTTATGCCGGCAGTTTCGAAACTGCTCATGTCAAGTTTAAATTTATTAAAAAAGGTTTAGGCAAAATTTAGGACCATCAATGGTAGAATATATAACATATATATTTCAGGAAAATTGAAAAAAATTCGAAAGCAAAAATTTTGTGAACTAATTTCTAAAAAATTATTACGCTTTTACTTTTCCTCATTTATACCGTAGGTATATAGGAAAAGTATAGTGTTTGCAAAAAAAAAAAAACGAAACCGGGATTATCATCTGTTTCAGCTGTTTTTAAGGCCTCCTGATAGTTTTTTTCACAAAAGTTATCTGTCTGTATGTGTGTGTGCGCGTACGCGTGTGTGTGTCTTTTATCATCATAGTTTCTAGTATAATTATGCTAGAGAGTTAAAACTTCAACAAAAATCAGTCTACCGCTGTAGTTGTGCTAATCGGAAAATGATTTTTATGACGACATTAACCCGCAATAATGACTCAGCAAATATTTCAAAAAATCATAAAACGCGAAAAACTGAAACGACTGATTTAGCACGCAAGTGGCCATGTATAAGACTAACATATGTGCCAAGTTTCATCTCATTATCAGCATTAGTTCAATTTTTATCAAATAACTTGTATACATTTTTTTAAAAAAATGTAAAATTTCAAGAAATGATTCAATTGAGTTGATTGATTTAGTACAAGTATATACCTTAACTTAATAAATAAGTGCACCAAGTTTCGTTTTAATATGAAAAGTATATTCATAATTGTTGTTGGATCATAAAAGTAGCATTGAGCGTGGTCAAAGCTGTATGGGTGACCGCTAAGAATAAAACGGATTATTTACCATCTGAGGACGAGCGAAGCAAGTCCAAGGACATGCTGCAGTATAAATTTGGCTAATTGTATATTCTGAGGACGAGCGAAGCGAGTCTGAAGCAGGGATGATAAGCGTAGCGAATCCGATGTTATGAGAAAAATTTCCGAGGTACCCCGTACTCGATTTTTTATTTCTACTTTCAAGATATGATGTTTGCGTAGCGTGAAAAATGTATAAGCTCACCGATTTAAAGAGCTATACTCGGTTTTTCCAGATATTAAAGTGAAAAACACTTTCATAACATATAATGCCCGTTGTTGTGCCAGATGTAACAGTCGAGAACAGATGTGCCCAAAGTCGTCACTATTGGGTATTATTATAGTATACCTTGTATGATATACATCTTGACCTGAATAAGACACTTTCTTGCAAAACATACTAATACAGGAAAAAAGTATAAATTAGATTTTTAAAACCCTTTTTATTACTTAAAAGAAAAATATTTTAAGTAAAGACGAAATAGAGGTCTTGAGTTAAACGGATCTTGTTAAAATGCAAATGAGAGAACGACGCGGCGATCTTGAAAAAATAATTTACTTAGACTCATTTAATGAAAGCATTTCGTCATTAAGCTCTTAAGAGCTTCTTCTCTTTTCTTTTTTTTTGCTTCCCCATGATTTTTCTTCTGTCTTTTTCTAGAAAGGACCATTTAGCGCCTAAGGACTAAAAAAAATAGTTTTAATAATAAACCAAGTTGTTTTAGTCGAAAATTGTATCTGATTAGAGTGATATAAATGTAAAATGCTTTTAGCGATGAAAACGCAGTCTGGGGAGGAAAAGAGTCATTATAAAATAATTTTTGTGCCGTGTTATTAATTCATCAATCTTGTACATTTTACAGCGTTTCCAAATAGTTTGACACTTCTTAGTTTGACAGATTTTTTTTTAAAAAAAAACATTAATTTTCTAATTAGTTCTAAAAAGTTTTCTAAGAAGTTCTAATTTTAAAATTAGAACGCAAGTTAGGAATAATTCTCTTAAGCTAATGGGAAGCTTTTTACTAGTGGATAAGACACAAACTGTTTCAATATACCTTAAGAAAAGCTGTCGAATATAGAGCCAAGCTTTCTTTTTTCGTTTCTGAAAATTGGTAAAAAAAGAGGTTTTTTTACCGTTTCCGAAGAGGTTCGGAAACGGTGTTTCAAAGCTATTTCGAGACCTTGGCAGGAGTGCTAGCCACATATGTTAAAGATGTCTTGTAGGTTTTAGAAAGCAAAAGAATTGTTTCTCTAAAGGTACTAATATTCCTTTGAGTTAGCTGAGCTGTTTGACCTGTGTTGTGTTTGAATTCCCAAGATTTGTTTGGATTAGTACAGTTGCTTGACCTGCATCGTAAGATTTTTTAAAATAAGACTGTTGTTTTTACGGGTATCTTGTCCATTAACTTTGTTTGAATTAGTACGACTATTTGACCAGTATCGTGTCCACAAGATTTGTTCGAAAGTAGTACAGTCGTTTAACCAATACCGTCTTAACAAGATTTTTTTGAATTTGTACTGTCGTTTCACTAGAATCGTGTCCACAAACTTTCTTTGAAATGTACAGTCGTTTAACCTTTATCGTGTCCACAAAATTGTTTTGAACGAATTCTTAACTTTGATCAGTATCATGCACAGAAGATTTTTAAGGTAGTCCGATTGAGCAGAAACCTGTCTCTATCGTTTTAGATTGCACACAATATAAATTAATATAAAACCTAATTAATTAATAGAAAACCAAATCAATTAATATGAAACCTACATCAATATATTTAGAAGTGCCACGTTTCACTTGTAACACACCTGTTTATTTACAATATTTTACTACTCTTTAGAATAAATTTTCCCTTAATAACGTTCGACATAAATACTTAAATAGCAAATAAATAATGAATAACAGATTATAAGGTAATAGATAAAAAAAATAATAAAAAGAAATTAAATATTAAATAACTTTATTGAACAATTTAGAGTGTAAGAATTTATTTAAACTTGTTATTTATTTTATAAAAAAAAATGGCAATTATAGTAATAAATTTATAATACTATGTATTTTCATGTGTTTTTAATAGATGTATCAGCTGAAAATTTACACGTTAAATGTAAGAGAGGACTGTGATGATCCGCCATATTTAGTTCTTAATATTTGTTGTTAACCCCCCCCCCTTAAATGTATAGCATATAAGAGGGCTATATAGCATATATAGCATCATTATATTATGATGAAATAAATTGAATTGAATTGAACTAAATATGGCGGATCACCACAGGACCATATGATCTTAATCCTGCGTGATTAAATATATCAGTATTCAATAAATCTATCTCTCTGTGAAACCAAATTAAAATACAAAAGCGAAGTCAGTCAATCCAGAGTGAAGCTCATATGAATGTGCTGGCTAATAAAAAATGGCACAAATTGCACTTTTCTTGTAATAGTGGTACATGAACCTATGTTTTGCATAGGTTTAATTTAATCTAATTTATATTGCAATTAAATTACTGCAGGTACTGGCCACGCTCCATGCTCCTTAACAAAAACCATTGATATACAAGTTGTATTGAAATAAAATTTACTATACTTATTTATTACATTGTTACATTAAGAGAGAACTCCTGCTTAATTTCAACTTAATAAGATTATTAATTTTCAATTTTTTTAGAACGTATACATGTTGTTAACAAAAATCCAACTAATACTAATATTGCAAATTTGTACATTTTTTGGTCAAAAACAGGACTACATGCATCCCGAATAGGCATGCCGAATGATTTTCGTTTGAAGTTTTAACTTTCGATTTACACACACATAAAAACATACAACTTGGTAAAAACCACTCAGGAGGTCTCTAAACCCCTAAAACTGACAATTCAGGAGAAATAATGGAGCAATAGCAAAATCCTTGTTTCAAATTTATAACGCAAACACATTTCATTATACTTACTCCCCTTAATTCCTAGGGTAAAATGGGAAAGTAAAAATAAACGTGGATATCACAACTTCCTCATTAAAATGTTTCTTGTTTCTGTTTTAGGAGTTAAGGTTGCAAACACACAAAATTATCTAAAAACTGGCAATCCTAAAATTGTAGAGTAAAATCTAAGGATAAGACTGCACAAAAAAACGTTTTCGGAATTCCTTTTATAAGGTCCTTTGAATGTAAAATATTCAGTAAGAGTCACACTGTAACCTGAATAACCAAAATCCTTGGTAATCTCTATTCAGAAAGTCCAAAAGGGTTGAGGTTTTCCAGCTGACCCTTCAGATAGGAGAAAAGTCAGAATAATAAAACTCTTTTCGGGATATCTTAGGTAAAAAAAGACTAGACGAGATTTGACCTTTTCTATTCTCCCTTTCATTTAAAGGGATGTTAACATTTTGTTTTTGTCATTTGTATTTTTATTATAACCACTAAAATGAAACAAGGAAGAAATTAAGGTAAAATTGTAGGGTAATCAAATAACCAGAAGAGAGGTAAAGGGCAAAGGACTTTACCAAAATCGCATGATGTTATGTCTGTTGTCAATAGATTGTTTTCTTTATCTCGTGGAATTTATAGGAGATTTAGCTGCGTCCTCATACGCAAGGTTTGTCTACCCATGTAAGATTCGGGAGTAGGAAGTCTGCAAGCCAACGAATTTTTTTTTAAATGCTCGTTTTCTTGCTTATCAATAAATTTTGCTCAAGTTTTCGGTATGTATTTAATAATCAAAGTAGGTGCGTCACAAATAGTAGATTATTTTTTTTAAATGCATATTTATTAAATGTGCATATTTATTAAATGCGCATGCATATTAAATATGCATATTTATTTCAAACATTACACTGCACGGCTCACCATTAGTTACACTTTGAAGCTTAGTTTATTCCTTGAAAAATGCGAAAAATTGAACCACAGTTTGTGACACAACTGCTCAGATTATTAAATATTTACCGAAAACTTTAATAAATTGAAAAGCGAGCATTTCAAACAAGATTCGCTCAGCTTGCCGCCCCCGCGCCACAATTATTTTAAAATTATAAACTTACATTGTAAATAAAAAGATTGAGATTAAGTGAAATCGCAATGTCGTATAAACAGACAAAGGTATTCCTCCATCTCAGCTTTGATTCCACAACCAATGTAAATATTAATCAGACAATTGTCTGGTTATGCAGTATGCAGCTACTTCTACTTCCTAGGGAGGGAAATAGCATTTACAGTTAACGAGACTGTGTATACTCGTATAACTTACAACGCAAGGAGTAGATAAAAAAAAAATTTAGTACTTTCACTCAATATTTTCTCTACTTTTACAAAAATGGTGACTTACAGTACTTACAGTGTGAAGTTGATGATGAGATAACTGAAAGAAAAATATCGTAACGCTTTGTATCATAATGCTGTCCATTAACCATTCGTAATAAATGAGGATTCTGAAATTATCATGATGCTTTGTATTATGATACTGTTTATTACCCATACGTAATAAATGAGGATTCTGAAAGTATCATGACGCTTTGTATCATAAGGCTGTCCATTACCCGTACGTAATAAATGAGGATTCTGAAAATGAATATGCAGACTTGTATCCTGTAATTCTTTTTGGCTCTAATGAACCCTTATACCTAGAAAGTTTTGTCACTTTTTCTTTCCTGAAGAAGGAAAAATCTCTAATTCACTTTCTCTTTATTGATTTTAAAGCTTTTAGCTGACCTTTTAGCATAGTTTAGTGACTGTGAAGTATAAGCTTTAGATAAAAAGCTTTAAGCTTTCTAAAATTACATTACACTCAGGAAGAATAATTTGAACTCAATCTTTAATCTAGTTTAAACCAGGTTATGTAAGCTGTTTAAATAAATTTGTGTTAAACTGATTTAACAAGGCAATAAAGTGAATATAGGTATCATCGACAATCTAAGAGCAACAGGTAGATGGCATTATGCTCTATTATATATTTTGAATACTAATTAATCGAGTCTTTTGACTTACGAAATATAAAAATTCAAAGTTTTATAAAATTGTTTACCGTGAAGTTAATGTCAAATATGATCCACATTAAGTAAATATAATTGATCGGATCTGAAGAGGAAACCACTTTTTTAAACCCAAATAAGTAACATCTTATTTGTAACCTTAGTTCCTATTTCTATTTATAATTAATCGTTTAACTGTAACATAATTATACTGTTGGCCATACAAAACTATGCCTCTAAAATGGGCAGTCCACATCACTGCCCATTTTATATGCATAGTTAGTGTTTATCTTAAAAGAGTTTAGTGACTTTTACATAGATAGTTATTGTTTATCTTAAAATATTACGGAAAAAAGTACGCAGAAAAATAATGCGATCGAATTAAAATTTGGCACGCATAACACTAAGAATAATGCTAAGTGTACACACACACACACACACACACACACACACACACACAAACACACACACACACACACACACATATATAATATATATATATTATATATATTATATATATATATATATATATATATATATATATATATTATATATGTACCACCCTATTAGTGACTATTTGAAAGAGAGTTTGTTAAAAAATCCTTTTTTAAAATCTCTTTGTTCCGTTTAACGAAAAAGCAATTTATTCTGGTCATATTTTATCAAGTTTTCATTGTTGCTTTTTTATTCCCAGCTATGAATAATTGCTACAAATTCTTTTCTCGGCAGAGGTCGATAATTTTTGGTATCTGAGAAATAAAAGAACCCGCAATACAACAGATGAAAGTGTACAATAAAGTTTAGTATTTTCACTTGTTTCTAAGATCATTTTATTTCTAGGATTTAAGGATAAAACAAAAATTGGTTTAAAAATATTGGCTGGTGGATTTGTTGGTGAGAGATAAACTAAAGAGGGGGGGGTAATAAAACTGATGGTATCATGGTTACCTGGGTCAAGAGCTGAATATAAAGCTTTGTATAAGGCAATAGTATAAGCCAGGAGTAGTAATTTGTTTTGTTGCCAAGGTTATTTAGGATCAGTAATTTGTACAAAGGAACATCTGAAAAAATTAAATTTTTGTTCTAAAGTTAGTGGATAAAAAGTAGAAAGGTACTATCGAGTTTTGTATCATTTTGGTTTCGAATTATCCTTAAGATGAAACGCATTCTTGTTTCCTTTAAATTATATAAGAAAATTTCCTATAAATAGATGAAAAGAGAGAAAGACTTAAATTCTAAAATATTTTCAAATTCCTCTTTTTTCTTAATTTATATATAATTCCAAAAAAAGGCGTATCTCATTTACCTTTGGATAATATTTGCTAAAGGGATAGGCGACATGGAGTAAGTCAAACTTCAGAGTATGGCTAAATTCCGTTTCAGAGGTGTATTGTATATGTATGCATGTGTTTCAAGCCTATTACTTATAAACACGCTATTTTTCCAACAGATAATTATTATTTATTTAAACTTGGTACAAGAATCAACCTTTGTATAACATATATGAATATATATATATATATATATATATATATATATATATATATATATATATATATATATATATATATAATAATAATTCCTCATTTCACACAATATACATTTCTGTAAATTGTAAAAAGTTAAAACAAAATTTATTTGGTACAATCAAAATTTATGGATTGAAATTCTTCCACACTGTGCAAGGGTTTTTTAAAAGATTAGTTTTTACTAGTTTGTCAAATCTTTTCTCTTCAAGGCCTCTTATATTTGAGGTAGTAAGTTGTACAGCTTTAGCCCTGCTTGAATTGAATTATATTTAGCTGTTCTTGTCAGTCTGTATTTGTTAAGTACTATATGATTTGTCTGCCTTGTATAGTGAGAATGAATGTTCTCTACTTCAGTTAGACTTGATCTAATACTATGAATGTAATTTAAAAGCTGATAGCAGTATAAAGAATAAAAAGTCAGAATTTCATGAGTCTGAAAAAAATTGTTAAAAGATGTTTTTTGGAAAGATTTAAGATAACCCGTAGTGCTTTGTTTTGTAGAATGAATAGTCTGCTCGCATGGGGAGAAGCTCCCCAAATCATTGTGCCGTAAGACATTAAACTAACAAAATGAGCAAAATAAACTATTTTAAGAGAATTTTGGGAGAGGGAGCTTGAAACTTTCTTGAGCATATAAATGCTTGTACTTAATTTTTAGCTAAATAGTCAATATGAGATTCCTATGATAATTTGTTGTCAATATAGATGCCTAAAAATTTAAAAAGTTTACGCTGATTCATCAAAAACCTTTATATATATATATATATATATATATATATATATATATATATATATATATATATATATATATATATATATGTATGTGATGCTAGATAATTTCTTGTAATCAAACTATAATTTGAACGGATAAATATTTTTTAATTAAACTCAGTGTAAAAATCAATCTTGGTGAGGACGCGAAAACTATTGAAAACTTGATTGTTGTGACGTCATTAAGTTGTGAGTCAGCAATATTTTTCAAAAGTCTGTAAAGTTGATAAAACTGAGGTCAATTGATGGTAAACCTAAAATATTTAAGTAACTTGTATGTAGAAACATTTCTATTTAAAATTATTTTTGATACTTGACTTTAGCAGAGTCCAGAGTCTTCAGAAACAGTTTAGGATTTTGGGAAATAATAAAAAAAAATTGCTGAGTCATTAAAGTAGATGTTGCTTGACGTACATTACTTGCATCCTATAAAGAAAAGTTTCTTAAGAAGAATTTGGTTTTATAGGGTTTTCTATAAGGATGTCTTTTAATGTTCGTAAAGATAATATCTACTATTTCGTAAGATAATAATTGTACTATTGTATTTTAAAATAATAGGCCATGCTGACTCTAGATATAATACGTAAATGTTAAAATTTAATAATAATAACTTATATTGTTCTAATTTATTAATATTTTATTTTATTCTTCGACATATATTTTGGATCGTCATAAGCTTAAAATCGTAACAATACAGCGCCATCATGATCGATAAATTCTTTGTTAAAACTCCAAGTATAAGCTAGATTGATAGTTTTCTTAAAACTAAGTTTTATTTTCTTAAGACTATAACTGGCTCAGCTCCAAGTCGGACATCAACCTGGTTTTCTATCCCAAGGGTAAGAAAAAGGGCTTTCCCTGTGGAATGAGGGCAGAAAAGTAAGCATTACTCCCACAGCATTACATGCTTGGCACCGGGTCTTATAAAAACACTGCATGTAGTTAGAAATGTTTCCAAGATATTTGTAACAAGGTGTTGTTTTAAATTATTCTTAAGTTTTTGACTCTGAAGTAATATTACGTCACAGAGTACGGAGAGAATATTTTAGAATCAGATGCATCATCATTAAATATTTAAATATATGAAGGAAACACGGTCCTAGACTTTTAACAATGATACTTCAAATAATGATAAAAACCTTATATAATGGGGAAGGGACATATCAGACCTTCCCAATGTAAAATAGTGTCGCCAACCCCTCCCCCCCCTATCCCCTCCCATTACTCCCTCGGGCTCTCGTATCACTACTGCGTCTTTCTTATCGTCAGATTATAAGCAGAAACATGGCAAGTGAAATTTTTAGTTCTTTATTATTGTGTAGTGGTTAATTGTACATATTTAAAGTTATTCTTACCTTGTTTGAATAAAGTTATGAATTCTTAGAAAATAAAGAATTACTAAAATTAAAGTCAGTTGACATTAAGCGTGTTAGATTTTAAAATTAAAAAAGAATATACACTTCTCTAATACTTTAAAACTCTATACGGGACGAGTTTTTCCATGCCCATCTATTTTCCTTAAAACGATGGCGACACTTTTTTTACCTTCATGCTCCCGCTGTGACGTCACAGCGGATAGTTTTCTGAACTATCCTAAGAGGCGTAAGTTGGTAGAGCAAGCTGTACCATAGGCTAATTAATTGAATGAAAAACGTAGTAATCAGAAGCGTTCTGTGTGTAAGACGTTAATGTTTAAAGACGATGAAGGCCGCGCGAAGCGCTACTAGTTAGAATTGTAAACATTCAAAGTATAAAAAATTAAACTGTTTGTAGGCAAAAAGCGGGAAATTAAGCCACGCCTACTCGGTTTAAAAGTAGGTCTGCTGCAGTGCTAGTGTCGATCGGAATCCAAATTTTTTCACCATTGAGTCGACAGTCTTGCTGTTTAAGTATCTATAGCCTCTGGTTATCAGTATTAATTCCGTGTTAACATTGTCATTGATTGACAGGATGTAAACAAATCACGTACTTTTTCTTGTACATTTGAAAATTCGCTTATATCGTGCCAGTTATATGACGAACTGATAAATTACAACAACATTTGGCCGAGAAGCGACCCCCCAGTGCCGAGGCAGCGGAGCGGCTAAGAGGTCGAAGGCCACTTGCTTTAGAATACAAAAAAATTAAAGCGGTTACATTTACCGCTAGTTGAAGAAGCAATTTTAGAATCAGCTCCCGCCGATACTTGCTTTTGGATTGAATATCCCAGGACCGGTTTAAGCTTAACGTCATTATCAGCAGGCAGGGCAACACTCGAGCTCTCAACTAATCAGTTCATAACTAATCTATGCAAGTTTGCAATCGAGTAAGTTCCTTTCAGGCTAATCAACAGTAGCTGATTCTTCAATTACGATTGTTTAATTTATACATCCTGAATAAGGTACGGACTTTTGGCCAGTAGCTGCTACGCGGCTCTGCGGCCCGGAGGTCATAAATAATCGAAAATATTTTTGTATTGTTTTTGTAATCTAAAATACTCTAAAATTTATTTGAAATTTAAAACACCTGCAGTCATGTATAGGACCAACAAGTGTGCAGAGCTTCCTGATAATATTCAAGATGATTATTCAACATAACTTGCTGAAACCTTATACAATATGATGAAAAACTCGGAGAAAAAGATGAAAATAAGCCAGTATCTTCTTATATTTGCTCTGGAACAAAAAACATCCTAAAAACGAGGTGGGGAAATGAAGTAAAAATACCCTGGGGATTGTGGGTCTAGTCTATCCATTCAGTTTAATTTGTATGCCATGTAGTAGTGTATGCAATTGTGCTTTTTGGATATACATTATAAATTTTGCCTCTATATCGACTTCTTTATAGCTTTAAAGTGAAAAATTTTAAACCAACAACTATTACTTGTTATTATTATTATTAAAATATATATATATATATATATATATATATATATATATATATATATATATATATATATATCTGTGTGTGTACAGACCCTTACAGGTATACATTTATACCTGTGGGTAATAGACCCTTCCTGTGGATCACATATTTCTACCTTTCCTCATTTATATCGTGTCTCCTTGTGTGTTTATGCTAATGAATTAGTAAAAATTAGTCTACCGCTATAGTTGAGCTATTCGAAAATATGTTTTATGACGTCATTAACCCGCAATAATGACTTGATAAATAATAAAACGCGGAAAAAAAATGCGATCAAATTGAGTTTTGGCACGCATGTAGTTATGTATAAGACTAACGTATAAGCTAAGTTTTATCTCATTACCAGCATTGGCTCAATATTTTTTGTATGAATTTTCATTTCATTAATAAAAACGGAATTAATGAGTTAATTCTAATTGAGTTAAAAATTAGTACTACAGTCTATCGTTTAGTTAAAAAATCCCCAAGGTAATAAGTATTTTGGGGATTGACCAATCAGAGAAGCCGCTGCCAACCTTTCACTTAAAAATAGCAAAAAAATCCCTACCACAATAACTGCTGTAGGGAAAAAACCTTCTTCCCGGCAATCGTTCTCTTTGTTTGTGGTTCTTCTTTTAATTACATCGTTTTGAAATCTACTTTCAAATTAATCTTAAAAATGATATTTTATAATAAAACTACACAAAAGAAATGTAAAAACACATCGCCAAGGAAATACGGGTAAAATAACCTGATTTGTTTACATAGTTTTTTCCCCGATCCCTTCTTGCTGGGATTTTTTTCTTAAGAATCAGTGGTGTCTAAACTGACAAGTCAAGATTTTTAAACTAAACGATAGACTGTAGTGTATATCTAATTTACTTAATTTATTATTTTGCATATTCCATCGTCAAATAGACTTTTATTATTATTATTATATTACTTATAAATGTTTTGTGCTGATTTTATATTATACTGTATGTATGCTTTTAAAATAACAAATAAATCTTAAATCTTAAACCTTTACGTAATAAATAAATAAACCAAGTTCGGTCACAATATGACAAGTATATCTATGCTTGTTGTTGGATCATAAAAGTTAAACAGCATCGAGCTTGGTCGGTGCGCTGAGTTCGAGCAAATCGACCAGGTGTTGCAGTAAACATTTGATGAATTGTATATTCTGAGGACGAGCGAAGCGAGTGTAACGCTGTGCGCTTGTGGACTCATCTTTTATGTACTCAATCTTTTGTGGACTCACACGCCTTTATGTACTCTGTGACGTCAGCATACATGCTGTCCCAGTAGTACTTAAGTTTAAGTGTTGCTAATGTGCGGGTAATACCAACATGGCCACTAGATACATCATCATGATAAGCACGTAACAACTCAGCAACCAAAGACCGAGGCACAGCCACTAACGGCTTGCTTACGCCCCCTGAGAAATTTCTATACATTAAAATATCATTTTCAGAATCAATTTCAAAAAGCCTACTTTTGCGTAAAATAACCTTATCCGCTGTATCCGGATGCAACTTAGCCTTGAAAATTTGACCTAAATAATCGTCCCGCCTCTGAAGGGCACCAATATTTCCTATTAATAAACCAGATGCCGCCCGAACAATTTGACCTCTCTTATGAAAGTCAACCTCCGCATCCTCGTTAGTGCGGTTGCCTGAACGAAGGACCGACTGAACACCATGTTCCTCTCGACTTAGCATATCTGCTGTGACCGTTGCTGAAGGCTTTTTATATTTAATAACAAAGTCAAAATCTAGTAAACTTGCTGCTATTCTATTTAGCCTACTATTGTGATAACGCAAAGTTTTATCGTATTCTAAGCTTTTGTGATCCGTGAAAACCGTAAACTGAACAGAAAGTAGCATATGTCGAAACGTTTGACAACCAAACGTTATCGCCATAAGCTCTAGATGGCCTACCGGAAGTGATGACTCATTGCCTTTCAAAACGCGGCTGCAATAAGCCACTGGCCTCAAATGACCCGTGACCTTGCACTTCTGGTGCAAAGCAGCGGCCAGAGCTTGCCTGGAAGCGTCGCATAATTAAAAATGGCGTCCCTAAAATAATGGGCTTTAATAGCTTACTCGCTACGTACGCAGTACACATAAAACTGTGTCCTTAAATATTAAACGAGAGGTTAACCTTGCCTACAATATTTAACGAATTTTCGCTGGCCCCTTTAACGAGAAAATCCGGAGAAACGGGCATGACTTCAACGTCATTTAATCCCGACAAAACATCTTGACTAATAATATTTAGAGATGCTCCCGAATCGCATAGCGCCAAATATTTACATGAACCGAGGGATATCGGGAGAGAAAGATTCCCTTTAGAAGTGGTCAAGGGATAGGTAAAATATTTTTCTAAGTCTAGGCAATGGCCTTTAAGGTCATTAGAACAAAAACGAGCTAAAATAGAGGTTAAATAGGTTTTAAAGGTCAAGAGCGGGCTATTGAAAATAGAAGGCATTACAGAGATCCCAGCGAGAAAACGCTGACGCAAGCTGTATATCTGAGTTAGACCGAAATGCCCGCGAAGGTTAAAAACAATATTTTTAATGAATTTTCTACAACTAATTAAAGTAACATGCGAAACGTAACCTAATACTACAAATAAATATAAACAACATAAGAAAAGGACATGAAAGAAATCGAAGAGAAGATTCGACAAGAATAAAAATACAGGAGACAAATTTACAAGAATAAAATCAACTGCAGCCGTGCAATGCGTTAAGATAGGATCGGGCTTACATTCCCTTACACAAAATGCAAGCCCGGGGGCTAGTTTTTTTGAAACCTATTTTGGCCGCGGCGATCGTCGCGCCGTTGAGGACCGTTTTGAGGCCTAAAGAAGCCTTGATGAGATGAATTTGGCCTAGGGCCACCATTAGGTTTGTTGGAGGGACCGTAGTTACTGTTGCGTGGAGGGGATCGAGGTTTATAAGGGCAACGACTCTCAACATGAGAACGCGACCTACAGTAAGCGCAATAAAAATCGTCCCTTCTGAAAGAACGATTTTCTGGGCGGAAATTCTCGCGCTGTCGGAAATTCTCGCGCTGTTGATTTCTATGCGAACCAAGGCTAATAGTATTCACAGCCTTTACTAAGTCATCAATCCGCTTTGATAAGCTGACTACCGAAGCATCAGCGGCCGTGGGGGCTACAGCTTGTACTGTAGGCTGGGACTGAGCCACAATGGCAGCCCTTGTTTTCTGAAGCAAGCGTTGCTCCAAATATTTGCCCACATTATCGCGGAGCGTTGCCACTGTATCATTATTGTACAGGGCGACCCTTTCAAATATATTTGGGGCCAAGCCCTTTAAACAGTGCGTTTCGACATCCGACTCTGGCATCGTAGCATCAATCTTTGAGCAAAGCGCAACTGCGCGATCAATAAAATCTAACACATGCTCATTTGGAGCTTGGAGCAAATTATTGAGCTCCAATTGCAAAGTAAAACGCGAAGATGGCTTGAACCGCCTCTCAAGGTCTGCCTTTACTCGCGGCCACGTGAGAGGTATGCCAGACGCGCTGGCAGCCGCCTCCAATTCGTCGAAGAAGCGCAAAGCAGAACCGGAAAGATATAACGGAAGAAGTTTTATGACAGTCGAGTCGTCCCACGAATTTGCCGCCTGAGCCCTACGGATGGAAGAAGTAAAAGTATCGAGGTCATCCCCTTGGCCGGAAAAAGTCTTGGGGGCAAAATAAGGCATGCGAAGTCTTAACGCGTCGTTAGAAACATTGTTATCTGTTGCACTGATGTCAACAGGCAAAACATCACCGCCCCTTTCATCGCCCGACAAAGATGACCTTTGCCTTGAATTCAATAAAGCCTAGCCTGGGCTCGCATTTCGCGAACCGTGCTTGCAGCGGAGACACCGTTTTCTAATAACAATTTGGATAAATTGTCAGAACGCATCCTATAAATGTCGATGCGGCTAAACGCGGTGTCACTTTCCGAATCAGACATAATTAATAATACCGTAGTAACCTAATAATATAACCAAAAAACAAACAAAGTATGGAGAGTTAGACTTTGGATAAAAAGTATAAAAAAACGTTAAAGGAAGGAGAAAAGATAAAAAGGTTACGAAAGGGTTAGATAGATGTAATTATCGTGAGACATATATAGCGCAGGAGAGAAATATATAAAACTAATGGTACATTATACGAAATAAATAAGTTTGCTAAGATCAGCTAATTAAAGAATATTGAAAAATTAATGAACTTGACATTATAAAGGCATCAATGAAAATGTCTTTCTTGTTCTTTTTCTTTATTAAATAATATAAACAAAGACAAATCAATACTAAAATATAAATTTCATTGATCTAAGAATACAAACTGTTAATAATTAGAAAGCGCGAAAAATGAAATAAAAAAAGTGGATGTAAAAAGAAAACTATAAAAAAAAACATATAATATGAAAAAAACATGTTATGTTGTGTTAAAGAAAAAGCGAAAATTCGAAAAAAAAAGAAAGAACGAAAAAATCACAAAATCATAGCTAAAAGCAATAGAAAGCCTCTATTAACACCAAGACAAGACAAACACTCTTACAAGATGGCGCCTGTACCATGTAACGCTGCGCGCTTGTGGACTCATCTTTATTGCTTGGGGGACTCGCTTCGCTTGCGAGAGATAATAATCTTGTACAGAGATTAATATTGTGTTGTCTTAGGTGTAATAAATAACAATGCGTTAAACAATAAATGTCTATATTTGACTCATTCTTAAATTAATTAATGAACTTGTTAATTTACTAATCTCTATAAACACTCATAACTAATTTTATATGTAGGCTAACGATTGCACTTAAACATGACTTGTATTAAAGTGTATTTAGACTATGAGAGAATGACTTAGACTTTAAAGTGATCTTAGGAAACTTATGAGTTAAAGGAGTGGTGACTTACCAAGATTTGAACAGCATCGCGAGTACGACACATTCGGGGCACAAACTTAGAGTAAACTGTGTGTGTCCCTGTGTCTAGTATTTATTCACCGTTGTTTGGGGTCACTAAACGCCGCCGCCTTCTGGCCGGTCATCTAACCCCTGATTGTTTATGTTTAATATAAACAGATCGGGATTAGAGAATAAATAGTCGTATTCGTTCAATACAGAGACTATAGCCCTGTTTATAGTTTCTACAGGTAAACTATAAACAATGACCTTAGCTAGCCTCTGTGATTGAACTCTCGGCCTTAGACTCGGCTAGTGATGACCCCACGGTGCACTGGTAACTCGTTCACTACCAATTGATACGAAGTAATACATGATGAAGTAAGTTGTAATAACTACTTCATCACACGAGTCTGAACTATGGAGGATGAGCGTAGCGAATCCAATTTGATGAGGAAAAGTTCAGAGGTACCCCGTACCCGATTTGTTTTATTTACTATTACAACAATAATAAATTGTTACAACTATTAGAGATATATTTTTTAAGAGATATATAATATATTTTTGTAATAGAAATAATCTAGTCATTATTCTTAGAGGGAGAGGGTTTATACATATTATATTATTCTAGATTTTGATAAGAAAGGGTTTCTAAAAAAGTTACAGAAATGGAGATAAAATTAGGAAAAGAAAGATAGCAAATGCTAAAAAAATAAGGTTAAATGAAGATGTTATGTTAAAGTTAAGTGTTTATTAATCGATTTAATTTATTTCTGGTCTCCAGACCTCGGCCTCTTTTGGCGTCTTCAGGACATGATTATAAGGAAGTCGAGGAAAGGGTTTATATTACAGAATTAATGATCCATGGAAACGTTTATAGAGGGGTATGGAAAGGAATAAAAAATGTAACATTAAGGTCGTTGTGGAGGGCTGATATTCACCAACGTTATCCTACTGAATGCATTGAATAAACACAACAAGTATGTGCTTGACCTCAGGATACTAATGTTACCCAAGATCTAGTATGTTATAACTCATCAGGGCGCCGACAGTGCCCGAACTCACTTCGACCTGCAATTTGTAGCGTAGCCTATAAGAACAACACGAATTAACGTTTAAACACTAAAAGCAACAATACTTTAAATTCTCATTTTTAAAAACAAACTCATGTCATACATAAAAATGACACTCTTCCCCTCTTATTTTCCAGCCAGGTTCTTAGGTTTTTAAACCGCTTCATTCGATTGCTGTGCACCACCGGCGATGGGTCCGACTTCAAATTTCCTGGACCCTAAAAGTAACATCAGGCATTTTTTCCGCACTATGCAGGGGCCTAGGAAGTCCAAACTTTACACTTATTCCTTTTCGCATGTGTGGAAACCAAATCCATACACGATCCCCTTCCTTTTAAAGCTTTTATCCCGCTGCATGATCTGTCGTAATACATTTTTTGAGCTTGATGTTTTAAATCTTGTGTCTTTCTTATATGCTTCCTCCAGAACCTGTATGCGCTCTGTTATGTACTGAGTCAAACCAACCAATGCAAATGCAACCAATGTAGTGCAACCAAACCAATGTACTGTGCAACCAACCAAACTGATGCAGATCGGTTCTGGTACTCCATATTTAAGATCTAAGGGCAGTCAAAACTCTCTTCCAAACGATGCATAGTGCGGCGTAACACCAGTAGTCTAATGTTCACTTGACCGATAGGCTAACTAAGTGTTGCTTTAACTTTGTTTGGAAGTATGAATTAAGTGGAGTTAAAGTTTTTAATTACGTAATCCCATGGAACATAATAGTTCTATGATAAAAGTTTATTTAAATCGTCAGCTATAATTTATTATTTTTTATAGATAGATTTTACTTATTTTTACTGTATTATGAATTAAAAAGCGCAATTGTTTATTTTTAATGACATACTTTGATTAAATAAATGACGTTTTAATTTTGTATTTTGAATTGCTCTTGACATAGTTATATTTAACTTTTTTCCAAAACTAACTGCTTTTTTGTGTCAAGTTTGTATAATTCAATGTGTATTTTTTCATATTATAGAACAAGTTTGACACTATACGCATTCATGACTAAAAAAGTCAAGACTGTCATCTATTGAAAGACATGGCATTTTGCAAAAAATGCTGTCTCTTGGTTGACAGACACTGTGCTGTACTCAAAGAGCAAGAAATGCTTGATGAATACGTCAATGTCCATGCGTCAACTGCTGTCAACTGACGTCAACCGTGTATTTTATTATAGATGAGAAAAAGTAAAACTTGGCTTTAAAATATTCATTCAAAAAGAAAATATTAACTACTCAGAAGTAAGATTTGTTCTTTATGAGTAGGCAAAAAAATATTAAGTTCAGAAAAAAAAACTTAGAAAAAGTGACAAATTATGTGATGCGAATGTGTCGCTTAGGCCTAATATACGATGTTTAAAATGTGATGTAAAAGTGGCAAAGAAGAACGATTCCATATAACTTTTATATGAAAAATGACTGTATATAGTAGCTTAGGTATAAAGAAGCAGATGGAGCACATGGCAGGAAAAAGGGCTTGACGGGAAGGAGGCCTTAGTGAGTGTGAAAACAGGCTAAGATGTTCTTACGACTTGACTAATAACAACACATCCATCCCTTCGCTAAATACTTCATGACAATCTTCCTACATCACCTCATCTTTTTCTTTTATGAGCTTTTTTCTAACTTATTATGTGATTCTTTTTTTAAGATAGAAATTTTAAAAAAGAAGACACATTATTTTGATTTAAACTCATTATTATGTTAAGGATCATAACTTAGTCGCAATATGGTAAAATTAACAGCTCTTATACCAATTCATCTTATTTTATGTGTTTAAAAATAATGAACCAACAACACTAAATAAATTTGCACTAATTATTTAACTTTTGCAAAATCTGCTTAATAAATAACATACAAATATTACCATAACGTACCCAATATATAACCTAATATAACGGTTGCAACCATTAAAAAACATAATAAGAACCATCATAGGGTCATTAAACTGTTACGACCTGATGTTTGCCCCCAGGGGTGGGATCGCTGTGATGTATGGGCAGAGTTCGTGACTTGTAACCCCGAGGAAAGAATAGGGGAATTTTTACAGCGTTTCCCAAACTCCTTATTCCCAGGTTATTATTATATCCTGCTGGTATGGAACAGCATAATATGAGGTTTTCTTGTGTTAGTTTATCCCTAGGTTTAGGGTTAAGCTGGGTTGGGACAATATCTCTATACTGTAATGCCTAACTGGAGTATACAAGTTTATTACCCTGTTTTATTTCATTTTTAAATGCTCAATTATATTTTTTCTTTTTCCTTACCTACACCTACGTAATTTTCTTTTTGAAATGTGAATTCAGAATGACCAAAAACCAAAAAACCACGAAAAAACCAACTCAATTATTCACATGTGAAATTCAGAACCAAACTGGACAGTTTCAGTATGTATGTGCGTGTGTCTGCTATCATTATACCTTCTAGTCCATGAGTATGTCGTATGTATACTAGTCTACTAGTATGTCGTATGTATACTAGTCTACTAGTATGTCGTATGTATACTAGTCTACTAGTATATTTATTTATATTTATTTATTTAACATATATACAGATGTATAATAAGTTAATTGTCATAATATAACATATATTATGTCGTATGTATTCTAGTCTACTAGTATGTCGTATGTATACTAGTCTACGAGTATGTCGTATGTATACTTGTGAGTTGAAACTTGAAAACGACGGTTTTAGCTCTAGCTATCCGGAAAATATTTTTATGACGTCATAACAGTCACTAATGACTCAGCGAAAATGTAAGAAATGCATAAAACGTGGAAAATGTTTGGATCAGTTTGAAATAGTTGTACGCCTGATGTAAACATCTGTTAGAACAATAAATTTGCTCATATCCATCTCATTATCAAGCATTAGTTCTATATATTTCGAATGGCCTGTACACGTTTTATTAGTAAAATATAAACAATTGAATTGAAATTGGGATGATTGTATATCTTTAATAAGGATGGTACAAAAGGATACCCCTAGTAATTTTTAAACTGTATAAGATACATTTTTGAAACATAAGGATGAAAAATGAAGTTAATTTTTTTCCATGGACTAATAGGGTGCAGCGCTCCAATGGCGCCATACGCCACCTTTAAATTGATATTTCAAATTAAACCCTATATATTTTCTAGTATATTTTGTGTCTATGGTCAAATAATTTCTATCTTGCTCTTTATACGATTGTACCACTTTTAGGGAGGGACAAAACTTTAAAAGCATGCCAAAATGATTTAATGAAAAATAAATGATATTTTAAACTCGACGTTTTAAATTTTTACATTTTAAAAAAAGGCAAACTATTAATGATGAAGAAAAATATTCAAATATAAAACGTCAATTATTTTACCTAAAGAACACAACTTGCCCATCATAAAATTTATTTTTAATTATTTTTTTTGGCAGCCTTTTACAGTGTTACCCCTTTCTTAATATAATATATATTATATATATATATATATATATATATATATATATATATAATATATATATATATATATATATATATATATATATATAATATATAATATATAATATAATATATATATATATATATATATATATATATATATATAATGTGTGTGTGTGTGTGTGTGTGTGTGTGTGTGTGTGTGTGTGTGTGTGTGTGTGTTGTGTGTGTTTTCGATGAATTAGTTATGTAAAGCAGCGTTGATTGATTGCTGACTACAAAGTAATAATCTATAAAATCCTTCCGATGTTCATTAACACGTGCTTTACATAAATATGTACATATCTATTTAGTGTGAAGAAATCCGTTAAATATAGAGTATGTAACCCTAAATTTAACATTTTATTTTCAGGGTTGACCCAAAAATTATCCTGATTAGCTATGTTGGTAGGCGTAGTAAATTAAAATTATGGTTCTTATTATTAGGGCTTAATTTCGGCTCGTGTGATATGGAGGTCGTAGCCCGGAATACACACTCAGACATGTGTTTAGTGATGAATTTTCCTCTATTTTTACTTTTCCTCATTTATACCGTAGATATGTAGGAAAAGTATTGTGTTCGCAAAGAAATCCGAAACCGGGATGAAACCGGAATTATCCGTTTCAGGTGTTTTATAGGTCTCCTGAGTGGTTTTCTTAAAGTTGCCTGTCTGTATATGTCTGTCTGTTATCATCATAGCACCCAGTGTATGTATGCTAGAGAGTTGAAATTGAACCTATCATTAATTGAACTTCATCACTAATTGAAGTTGAAGTTAAAACCTATCTTGCCTTTCTTTATTCTATTCATTTTTTGTGGAAATTCTATAAAATTCCGTATTTTACAATAGGGAAGAGGGGGGATGGTCAGGAAAATGGGGGGGGGGTAACACACAAAGTTTCAGATGTCATAAGTTTTGAAATTGAATTGGACTATTATACTCATTACTTAGCTTTCACCTACTGCGAGATGGGATAACAGTGTTTTGTATGTTACACATTAGGTCTGCTAATTTTGGTATTAATAACCAAAATATTGATTTTAAATTATAGAAGACAGTATACAAAAACATAATATGCCAATGAATTGATATAAAAAAACATATTATATGAGTTATACTTTACAGTGTATAGAAAAAATAATGTTTTTTGAACATTGTTTCAGAGAAAATGTATATCTTCACTATTAAATATGAGAGTAGGTACAAAATAAGATCATTTCAGGTCATAATGATAAGTTTATTAGTTTGTTAAGTATTGTTTTTACCTAGAAAATAATGTAAAAATTACAGACAAAAATTTGTCACGAAAATCTTAATTTTGACGAATTTTGACACCTATAAAACTTCAAAGGCCCGGCGGCACCTGTTAATCACCTCCGACCGGGCTGAAATTTTTATGGAATTATTTTTTCATATATTCAAACAAAATCAGGGGTTGGGAGCAAAGAAAAAAGAAAGTTTATTTTTAAGGGACACCCTAATCTGCATGTGTGTGTGTATGCGTGTGTATGTGTGAGTCTGTTATCATTGTATCATCGTAGCTCCTAGTGTATTAATACTAGAGAGTTAGCAACATAGTACAAAAATCAGTCTATAGGTGTAGTTGTGCTATTCGGAAAATATTTTTCACCCACCGTAGGGTGAAAACTGTAATGGCACCAAAGATCCTAAACGACAATATTTATTTAATTACTTAACTAATACTTAATATTAAATAGGAATAGTAGGTGATTCACCGTATGCAACTTGCGACTGAAAAAAAAATCAATTTAGTAGGACTGTGGGTGTATTAAGTCCAAAATTAACGTGGAATCGTTCCAATAATCCCGTATCCAATTTTAAAACTTTTCACCTTTTTCAAATATAATTTACTACGAGGCAGTGACCCTGCCATCTCCCCATTATATATTTTTCATTTTTATGAATATTGATGAGCCTTAGTCAGGTTATATTTAGGGTTATAGTCCCTAAAGATTATCATTTTCACTTCAGCGGACAAGAACTGTTAAAAATTAATAGTCTGATATAGAATCAGGCGTGTCAGTTATATTTTTGGTTTTTAATTATAAGTTTTGTTAACTAATGTAATATTTTTCACCTTTATCAAAATGCTTGCTATATTGGTTTCAAATATAGCATGACGTTATAATTTTTTTAAGTGAATTTTCATAAAAAAATGGCTCATGTGGTTGAATATTTGTTTTTTATGTTAGCTGCTAAGTTTTTCTAGTATGCTAGTATTAAAAAATTAAATTTAGGTTTAATCCCACGCGGAAATTTGTTATAAGCTGAAAAAAGGATATAAAAGGGAAAAGATATAAGTGAAAAAAAGGATGCAAGGGGGAGAAGATATAAGTGGAAAAAAGGATATAAGGGGGGAAAGATATAAGTGGAAAAAAGGATACAAGGGGAAAATATATAAGTGGAAAAAGGATACAAGGGGGAAAATATATAAGTGGAAAAAAGGATATAAGGGAAAAAGATATACGTGGAAAAAGGATATAAGTGTGAAAAGATATAAACGGAAAGAACGATACAAGGCGAAAAGATAAAAACGGGAAAAAGGATACAAGGGGGAAAAGATATAAGAAGAAAAATTGGGTACGGGGTACCTCGGAACTTTTCCTCATTACATCGGATTCGCTACGCTCATCCTCTCTGCTTCGGACTCGCTTTGCTCGTCTTCAGATAGTAAATGCATCCGTATCATTGTTAGCGGTCACACATACAGCACTGACAACGCTCAATGCTCCCTAATTTTTATGATCCAACAAAAATCATGGATATACTCAATAAGACCACTTCCCAAATATTAAAAAACGTACACAAGTCCTTCAATAATGGAACTAATGCTGTTGATGAGATGAAACTTGGCACATATGTTAGTCTTATACAAAGTCACATGCGTGCCAAATCTCAATCGCATCATTATTTTGTGTTTTATGATTTTTAGAAATTGGTTATGAGTCATTATTGTGGGTTAATGACGTCATAAAATAATTATTTTCTGAATAGCACAACTACAGCTGTAGACTGATTTTTGTAAAAAGTTTCAACTCTCTAGCATAAAAACACTTGGCGCTAGGATGATAACAGACACACACACATACACTCTGGAGACCTTAAAAACGCCTAAAACGGATAATTCCGGTGTCATCCCAGTTTCGGAGTTTTTCGCAAACACAATACTTTTCCTATATACGTACGGTATGATGAGGAAAAGTAAAAAGGATATAAGGGGGAAAGATATAAGCGGGAAAAAGGTTTGAATCAATTTACAGGCATGTAGCCCTTTAGGGCCAACAAATGTTACAAGTTTCTTCTTATTGTCAATATCAGTTCAATTTTTGTAAAAATAACATCTATACGTTTCAAAAATTTTTAAAAATCGAGACAATTTTTTGACTAAATAAACTGAATAAGCTAAAATTTATATCGAGTGGAATTACTTAATGTAAGTAACTTACAGGAGTTTAATTTTAATATCGCTAGTATGTCTACGGTTTTTGTGAGGTTATTAGTGTTGAGCAGCATTGAACAAGGTCAGTACGTGGATGGGTGCCGCTAGGTATAGAACAGATTTTTTACCGTCTGTAAACGAGTGAAGCGAGTCCGAAGATGTACTGGTATATAAATTAAGAGATTTTCTAATTCTGAGGACGAACTTAGTGCTTGCCGAGAGAGAGAATTTGAATGTAAGAAATGTGACAAGATGATCAAAAGTTGATGTACCCTGCACCTAATTGTTAAGTTGTTTTAATAAGTTAATACACTCAAATATAAAGTAATTAAATTTAAAGTCCCTTGTTCTTTTAGGTTAAAGTCAATATTTGTAGAAGTTGTTAATCTGTAACTAATAGCCCATTCTCTAGAGTCTTGTGTTTACTCTTGTCATGTGTTTAGCCCAGAGATATATCCATACCTCTCTACTCGGGTTGCACTAGTCTATTTATTAGTCTAGATAGACTACTAGACTATTTACTATAATATTTTACTTTACCTATGTTAACCTTGTACATACAATTCATCATTAAGCGATTTTTTTTATGAATTTTTACGTTTCCTCATTTATACCGTAGGTATGTAGGAAAAGAATTGTGTTGTCTAAAACTCCGAAACCGGGATGTCACCGGAATTATCCGTTTTAGGTGTTTCAAAGGCATCTTGTGTTGTTTTCATTAATTTGTCTGTCTGTATATGTGTGTCTGTCTGTTATCATCGTAGTTCCTAGTGTAGTCATGCTAGAGAGTTGAAACTTTGTAGAAAAATCAGTCTACCGCTGTAGTTGTTATTTCGGAAAATATTTTTTTATGACGTCATTAACCCGCAATAATGACTCGAAATGTTCAAAAAAATTATAAAACGTGAAAAATGATGAGATCGGATTGAGTTTGGCACGCATGTGGCTTTGTATAAG
Source organism: Microvelia longipes (assembly GCA_018340805.1). Lineage (NCBI taxonomy): Eukaryota > Metazoa > Arthropoda > Insecta > Hemiptera > Veliidae > Microvelia > Microvelia longipes. The sequence goes on from JACMZG010000022.1 coordinate 1,272,935, forward strand.
ACTAATATATGAACAGAATTTTAGAAAACCAAAATGTAATGAATCCATAGAAATTTACCTAGCCAGCCACAGGACATACATAGAATTTCTCATAGATCAAACTGACGTATCTACTTCACCACTTTTCAAGAAATTCAAAAATATAACAGAAAAATAGTTTGACATATTAATTTAAGTTTCTTAAATTAATATGTCTTAATATGATTAATATGATCTTAAACTTATCCTATTGTTTATTGTTATTGTTAAATAGTTTAACACTGTGTTATTTTAAGCCTGAAGATGGCCCAAATGGGGTCGAAATAATAATTGCTTAATAAATTTATTCGATTCATAGAACTAAATTCTTCTCTTTTTCTTTAATTATGTCGTTCTATAAAATGATGTTTCTCTTTACAAATAAACTAATATATGTGTTAAGTTTCATCTCATTATCAGCATTGTGTACGTCGTTTCAATACGACAAGTATATCCATGATTTTTGTCGGATCATAAAAGTTAAGCAGCATTGAGCGTGGTCAGTGCTGTATGGGTGACCGCTGAGAATGATACGGAGGCATTTACTATCTAAGGACAAGCGAAGCGAGTCCGAAGACATGTTGCAGTATAAATTTGGTGAATTGTATATTTTGAGGGCGAGGGAAACGATCCCGAAGCAGGGAGGATGAGCGTAGCGAATCCGATGTGACGAGGAAAAGTTCCGAGGTACCCCGTACCTGATTTTTTTAATTACGGTTATGATGTTTTTTTTATTGTAACAGGTTATTTAGGGGTTTTAGTTAAGACCATAGAGATATATACTAGAGAGAGCATAGCCTATCTTATTACATTGACAGGCTTGAGACATCTTTTTGGGACCCTCAGGGGCTCTGTGTAACTTCATTGAGACCTCCTTTAAGTGTGAGTTAAGGTTATAATCAATCAGTTGATATCGGCTTCCCGCACATTGATTGTGTTTTGGTTTGCATTTTTAACGTTCTTTTATATAAATTAAAGTAATTTTGTACTAATTATTTGATTATATTTTTAGTGAAGGTTGTCAGGTTACTTTTTCAATGTTTCAAAATTTAACCTATAGGGGTCCTCTAGTAATAATATCTCTATGATTACTACTGTACGGTTTCCATCAGAGATATGCAGTACATAGAGTAAAGCATACATAATAGTATAAATTAGACGAAGGTAACCTCATTATAAAAATAATTTTTCGTAATTATTGGAGAAAGATCTTTATTTAAATATTATATTTTTGATTCTATGTAAACGAGTTCCAAAAATAAATAAATGTCGATCCAAAAAGAAGTCGCTCTCCCCCACTCATCCCCTTTACTTTCATCATAAGGACAACCTTTCTAATGTCATTTTCAGATAAAAATTCGCTTAAAACATGTAAGCATAAGGAAAAAGCTCTGCCCATAGCACGTTTTTAAAAGCATGTGAATCTAATGGCAATGTTAAAAGTCAGCCCGAATGGAAAAGTTATGTAAATACATCGATCTATTAGATATAGAGTTAAAGAAAAAGTTTTCACTCTGTATTATAATAAGGGTCAAAGTTTTGTCTGCATGACTAACTCAGGGACTAGTATTAGTATTAAGGGTTTATAACAGCTAAAAGTTTGCAATTACATTCAGTATATATAGAGTCTCTAAAGAATTGCCCACCCACGTTCGCTCTTGTGCTTATTTAAACGAATAATAATCTATGTATATATAAAAAAAATAAGTTGAACATTTTGGTTGCTTAAAACTCAAAAACTACTCAAAGGATTTAGACCAAAGTTTAAACTTAGACTAATCATATATCAGAAGGATTCATAAACTATGTCAGATCTTGATCAGTGCTAAAATAAAATAACAGTAGGGGATTTGTGTGAAAATTCTGTCTTATATATCTCAAATAGTACTATACTGTGTTCTAAAATAATTGGCGTTTATTGAATTGTTCAATTCATGACCTGTTTCGTTGAGAATATTATTGTATTCTCATTAAAAGTTAAAACACACCATTGAAGGTTTATTATTTATCACTATTTTTATCGTCAACTTATCGAAAGAAGAAACTTACCGAGCAATCCACGCATTGAAAATCCCCCAGATAGACAAAGACATCTTAAACAAAGAATTTTCTTGATGGTATAGCTGTTAAAAACTTCTATTTTTTGTAGTTCTCATAGGAATGATTAATAATTATTTGTTTGATAAATAAAATATTTGCCGAGTGAAGCTCGGGTATCATTGCTAGTAATAAATATTTTTGGAATGTGGAGGCTAATAGGAACAAACGGCTTCACTCCACACTTCCACTTCTGTCATCCAAAGAACGTCATAAGATTTCATGGCGTTAAAAATTCATCTTCAATACCTGATGAAGATCCTCTAAAAGATGTCATATATGATAATAAAGTGCCGTAACTCATATCTCTACTTAATTCGCGATTCAAAGAGATAGTTATCAGGTTGGCAATATCAATGGCAGGAAGAATGGATGATCAAACTTGTTTTATCATATGATTAACATGGGAGTCGATCGAAATTACACATTTTTTATTGTAACTTAATTTGTGATAAACAAGTTAAAAATTAATAGAACAATCATCAGTGCTATAAAAATTGTCAATATTTCATAGATAAATACTTCCATTATTCCAGTATTTACTATAGATATAGAATCAGGCTCTTATCACTACAGACTTGGATTTGTTTGTTTTTTAAGCTGGTATTTACTGATATAAATATAAAACATGGTTTTATATAAAACTACGAATAAAATATTTGATTAATATATATTAAACAAAAAATAATATTTTATAACACTAACGAAATAAAACACTAAGGTAGGAAAATATATCTTATAAGTTAATTTAAATACTATTTGCAACTAAAGTAAACAATTTTATGCAAAAAAATTGTAATTTTGTGAGTTAGCTAATATGAGTAATGCTAGTAAACTAGCAATGCTTGCATCAGGACGTCACGTTAGATGAATACATAAAATGCAATTAATTAACAACATGCTCGTTTTGCTCGATAGTGAGCATAGATGGTTTATTTATTATTTTATTAATTTATAAAATAAAGGTTTCGCTCGCTAGATTGCTATAAATATATACATAAATGTAGGAAAAGAGGCTCGTTTCACTAGCAAATTGCTACAGTACAAAATTAGGTACATTAGGCTCTCTTCGCTCGCCAGAATGCTATAAATATATATGCCAAGAGACTCGCTTTGCTCCCAAAATATAAAATCAGGTACCTTGAAAAGGGCTAGCTTTGCTTTATAAATTGCTATAAAGGCTTATTGCAATTTAGAAAACAAATTGTTTATTTATTGTTTACGTGAATAAAAAAAAAACAAAGCTCGCATTGCCTGCTAGACTGTTTTAGCTATAAATGCAAAGAGCTTGTAATGCTAAAATAAAGAATTGAGTACATTGCTATGGCTAGATTGCTATAAATATATATACGTATATGAAGGAAAGTCGCTTGCTTAGCTCACAAGATTGCTATAAATAAATACGCAAAAAGGTTTGCTTCGCTTGCAAAATTGCTAAAATATATGATAAGTTGCGTTAAAATAGGCTTGGTTTGCTAGTTAGATTCCTGAAATTAAAAATTGGGTTAATTAAAAAGATTTTGCTTGGCTCGCTAGATTTCTTTAATATTAATAAAAAGTAAAAGTACTTGCTTCGCTCGCTGGGTTTATAAAACCCTTATTTAATTCGAATTAAGTAAATAAGTTCGCTCGCTGTATGCCTAAATGAATTAAAATATTTATTTTTACAAAAAATATTAAACATCATCATTTTCTTATTGCTTCGTGATTTTGGCGGCCATTTTTAAAATTTGTAGTTATTTTTATCTTTTTTACCCTGTCAGAGCTTTCATACGATATATACGAATTAATGTTTTTACACAAAATAAACCAATTTCCAAGTGTTTTGTCCTATTGGACGCCATTTTGAAAACAATTTTCGATTTTCATTTTCCTGCATCCTAGAAGAATATTTGATAAATCTATTAGAATATATAAATTTATTTAGAGAACTCGCCTGTTTACTCTAAACAATTGTTTACCTGATAAACTTACTCTTAATTTGAAACAAATATTAATTAATTAAAAGATCACCTAAACTTTAATAAACTCAATGTTAATTTAAACAAATTATTCATCAAATTAAACAAATATGAACTAAATTGCCTTTTTTTATTTCACCTAATAAAATCAATGTTAATTTCAAACAAATTGTTAATCAATTAAAACTAATTAATTAACTGTTATTCACTGTTCATTTTAAACAAATGATTTACATCAAAGTAAAACAGTTATTAATTAATTTTGGTGAATAATTTGTTTAAAATTAGAACTTACTTTATTAGGTAAACACTTGTTTAGTGTGAATCTGAGAGCAAATTTTGTTTTGAACAAACTTGTTATCTGTAACCCTCTTTTTCCTTTTACTGGGAAAATTTTAATTAAAAACATCCTTTTCCTTTTAGTTGGAATTATAAGTTTTCTTGTGAAAATTCCTTGTATAATTGAAGGAGAAATGTTACTAAAATCTTTTTATGTAGATAACTTCGTAGTTTGAAAGCAGTATTTTATTTAAATTTAATAAGTCTAGTATGCTAGTGTTATTAGAGATTAACATAATTACTGTGGTTGTGACTTGTGACAATAAATATTTCGATGCCTAAGTCCGCAAGTCGCAATTTATTCATAATTGACGGCGAGAGGCATTTTACCATAGATAAACAATACTAACATAGGTGCATAGATAAACAATATTAACATAGATGGTTCACTCAAAATGTTTTAAACAATTTAGTTAATGGGATGCAGGAAGCTCAAGTTGTACAATCTCGTGGTGGAAATGTAAAACTGTCAGATATTTTTATTAATCAAACAACGAGTTGTTGAGAGTAATCAAGTCTTTCCATCCGCTATTCAGCGCTAAAATGATGCAGAGTTGATGGATGAGTGATCCCAAAAAAGCTCTATAAGAATTTCGTATAAATTGGAAAAAGTGAAAAATTTAATTTCTCACTTTTACTCCACCCATACTGCCGTCCCCGCTTGGATTTGAGTTGAATCCAATGTCCATGAACCCCTAATGTCATAGTTTCATTTTTTGTTTGTTTCCTTTACTTATCCGTTTATATTTGGATAGCAAATTTAAATCTTAAGTCTAAAACGCTCAAAATGAATTATTGTTATTTTTTTAAGAACACAATGGTGATGCTTCGCGTGATGAGGCCCCCACGTTTTGGAAAACAAAAACACATCGCGAACATTATAGATATATTGTAAGATTATCAAAAGACATATTATGCATATTATGAAATGAAGGATATAAAATGACGTATTAATCTATGTATTTATTAAGTATCAGTATAATACGTGGCTTAACAGCTTACTTGTATATTTTGTAATTACCATAGACCTTTGTTTACTTTTATTTAATTTTACATAACGATTGGCAACTTTTATTTAAAAAAAATACTACAGCACAATCTAGTAGAGAATAGAGCAAATACATGTTTACTATTAGCGCTCTTCAAGACTCTAGTGATGAGCCCCAACTTAAATCATAAACAAAAACTTGTCAATTGAGTGTTCCTACTACACTCGGGAGTGAACCATCTATGTTAATATTGTTTATCTATGTTATTATCTTTATTTATTTTTCACATAAACGGTTCGCCGTTGTCATGTTCTGCATTACAAAAATTCAAACACTAAAAGTAAAAAGAAATCTTTTTAAAATTTCCACAGAACGATACTGATGCCAGGTAAGTGTAAGTTTCATTTAATTAATTTATTGATTTAGTCAATTTTATCAGGTAATTACATTAAATCACATTGTCGATGTAATTAAAATACAGGCTGCATTAAATGCCAAAATCTATACTCTAGCACGTGTCAAACCTTAGCCACTATTTCATTATTACCTGATTAAATCAATTAAATTAATAAATTTCTTGAATGAAAAACTCAAAATAATCAGAAGCGTTCTGTGTAAGATTAAAGCGGTATAGCTAGTTTGAAGTATGAAAAATTAATTTTAAACTGACTGTGGGCTAAAAGCGGGAATTTAAGCCACGCCCACTCAATTTAAAGGTAGGTCCCTCGCCGCGCAAGTGTCGATCTGTTACTATTTTATAATTATATTTAAAATATTTTATAAAATCTGTAAAATCTTTTGATTGCTTAGGCTTAATAATCCTAAGATAAAAATTCTCATTGTTGCAGGTAGGATGTCAGTGAATAGAGTGAGAGAAAGACTGGAATTAAACTCAACACAGGATAAAAACTATGGATCTATATCTGATAAACAACGAATACTTCAGGTAATTTTTTAACCTTATTGGAAGGTTTGAGAAAGAATTAAAAGCGTACGCACTTGTTGAATTAGGAGTAACAGGTTATGGCGTTATGCTCAATTTTGTTAATTATAATATGCATAGTGCGCAATGAATTGTAAATTAAGCCATTATGCATTAAGCCATTTACGCCGGATAATACAAGACTGGCCAATCGTATGGCGGGTAATACAAGACTGGGCAATCGTATGGCGGGTAATACAAGATTGGCCAATCGCATGGCGGGTAATACAAGACTGGCCAATTAAATACCGGCAATCCAATGACCATTAGAAATAGAAAAGGTATACGAATTTAATAATATTAAGAAAGACTAAATAATGAATCTATTATTTAATGTAACGTCTTTTATAATGTTTAATGACCAATTATTTTCCTATAGAATATTACTTTATCCCAATATTTTGTTAAGTAAGCTCCTAACCTTATGTTTAAATTAGACCATAATTTGATAAAAATTAAATTTAAATAATAGCATAAAATGTATGGTATAATTATACTGCGATAGTTAAACCATAAATGGCAAGGTCGGGCGATAATATCATTTCCCTGTAAGCTATGTACCGCCATTCCAGCTTCCTTTCCCCTGTATGTGTGTATATGTGTGTGTAGTTACATGTGTGTGTATGTTTTTGTTTTAAGATTGAGTTTTTTATGGGTTTTCGCTAAAATTAACTTCATATGTAGAAAGTTTTATCACATCCGTTAAACTTAATCATATTATATTATAATCAGATTCTCGCGTAGATTTAGTTTTCATGTAAACTTGAACATACTGAAACCTACATGACATGTTGTTTTTAATTGAAAGAAAATGCCGCGGAAATTCCTCAATAACGCAATAAAGCAATGTTTTTAATGATAACCCGTCGCCATGACAACTTCGGAACCTTCTTTAATATATTCAGTTGAGGAAGAATTCGTAAATCTTTCTTTTCAAAAGGTGAGTACGTGTAATAATATTTAAGTTAAACAATAAACAATATAATTTATATTTAATAACTAACAGACAATACTAATTTTAAATAAATATAATTTAAATATAAATATTACACGTAATATATTATAATTTATAAATTATATAATAAATATATTAAATGAATGTATAAATTATTTATATATTTAAATAAAAGATATTATAATTAATTAATTTAAATTCACGATGGAATTTATTTATGTTCTAAATTTTGCTTTCTTACATTTTAAAAGTAAGAGAATCATCGTATTAGCAAAAACGTCCAGAATTCTTCCAGACTGATTTTAGCCGTGTCTCGTATTACACACACGGCTAAAATCAGTTGACAGCGTGGTAAAATATTGCGAGAAAACCAATGAGTTTAGTCCTAGATGTTAAACCACGCCCTTAATTTCAAATCAGGCCAACCTTTTTGGTTTCTCGGCACTATTTTCCCGCACTGTCAATTGATATTAACCGTGAGTCGTATTTATAGTAAGTGGCAAAGGATTATTGTGCCATTGAAAAGATCGTGTGGAATATTGCCATGGAATAATTCTCTCGGTCTTATCCACGTCCCGTTATGTAACATTACGATATTAATCGGGTCGGGGGTACCTCGGAACTTTTCCTCACCACTTCGGACTCATTACGCTCGTCCTCCCTACTTCGAACTGGCTTCGCTCGTCCTCAGAATATACAAGTCGCCAAATTTATACTGCAACACGTCTTTGGATTTGTTTCGCTCGTCTTCAAATAGCAAATATGTCTGTTTCACTCATAGCGACCAAGAGTCACCCGTGGTGTAGTGGTTAAGGTACGCGGCCAATACACAGGATGAATTAGACTTTAAACTTCCGAGTTTATTTAGTCATGGTTCAATCCCAGCACGGGCTTCTGGGATTTTTATGAGAGGGATAAAAAATTCTGCGTACCACGTCCTTCAGAAGGGACGTAAAGCCGGTGATCTCCGAGGGCCTGTGCATTGTCAGTACTCGATAAAGATCCCTTACCCTAAATGAAAACTGGGTATAGGCAAACATTTAGGACCCTCATAGTAGATTCATTATATACTATAGTGTGTTGCCTTGTAGTTTTAAAAAGTGTGAGAGGTTTGTTTAACAGTGAGGGCACGTGTTGTTCCTAGTTTTCACTTAGACTATAAGAGTCAAAATTATAATGATGCTGAAAGCATTAGAGAAACCATAGAATCTTCACGGCCTTTTCTGTTCTAAAGTATGAATATACTACACTGAAATTTAAAAAGAGAAGTAAAGCACTATCTTAGGAGCTGGCAAAAAAGGCCCAACAACGTGGCCTATACATGCCTAGAAGTTACTATCACTCCCCCCATATTACCACTTCTTAGCGGCCACCAATGCAGCACTGACCACGCTCAATACTGCTTCCAACACAATTAATGGATCTACTTGTTGTATTAAAACAAAACTTAATGTACTTATTTATTACGTAAAGGTACATACTAGTACCAAATTTCAAATCAGTTAGATAATTTTCCGATGTTTTAACAAAGTTTTAAAAATCGTACCCAAGTCATTCGATAAAATTCAAACTAATTCTTATAATAAGATGAATCGTAGCACATATTTTAGTCTTATATATGGCTACGTGCGTGTAAATCTCAAATTGATCGCATCATTTTTCCGCGTTTTATGATTTCTCGAAATTTATGCTGTCATTATTGCGGGTTAAACCCTCATAAAACATTTATTTTTCTAATAGCACAAATACTCAAGTATAAATACACTAGGAGCTACGATGATAACAGACAAACACACACATACAGACAGACAACTTTATGAAAACATCTCAGAAGGCCTTAGAAACACCTGAAACTGATGATTCCGGTGACATCCCGGTTTCGGATTTTTGTGAACACAATACTTTACCAATATCCCAACGGTATAAATGAAGAAAAGTAAAAATGCTCTCTTAATATGTAAATAGTAGATCATTAAGTTGTTTTGACAGAGATTTTGTGGTATATGTTAAAACATGGTTAATATTAATACACTTGAGTTTAAAAAAAAAATATATTTAAATTGTCAAACCCAACATAAAATATTAAAAAATTTAGTAAAAAACTTAGTAAAAAAAAACTTTAGTAAAAAAACTTATAGACCATATATCAGACATCAGCATTCCTGATAACGCTAAATTTGTCTCGTTCGATGTAGTAAACCTTTTCACTAATGTACCCACCGATGAATGCAAAGAACTACTTAGAAAAATAATCTTAAATTCCAACTTAGATATTTGTGAAAAGAACGAACTAGAAAAGCTCATCGAAATCACCTTAGACCAAAACTATATGGTATTCAATAACCAATATTACACCACTGATAAAGGACTAGCAATGGGCTCACCCCTTAGCCCCCTCTTAGCAGATTTATTTATGGATTTGATCGAAAAACTTATATTTAATTCCAAAAATATTTTATTAAAAAATATCGTATATTGGTATAGATATGTTGATGTTTATATGTCTGTGGCTAGGAACAAATAGACAACTGACCAATTCTTAAAATTCATTAATTCCCTACACCCCAATATAAAATTTACAGTTGAAATAGAACAAAAATAACTCCATAAACTTCCTAGATTTTAACTATCTATAAGAAGAACAATAAACATAACTTCAAAGTATACCGGAAAGCAACGTACTCAGCCATAACATCCATAACTCGTCAAACGTTATAAAAACATAAACTATCAGCATTCCATAGTATGATCCACCGTGCATTGTCAATACCCATGAACGACATAGATTATAATAATGAAATAAAAACAATAAAAACAATAGCAAAGATACGGTTACCCAATAGTATATAGACAAACTTCTAAACCAAAAAATTAACCGTAATGCCATAAATTAGGAACCAAACTGGAATCCAATACAAATCAAAACACCAATGGATCAGTTTACCGTATGTAGGAAAACTTTCAGAACGAAAAATCGCCCAAATATTAGAAACAGATGACAAGAAAGTAAGTTTTCAAACCATATATACACCCTAGGAAAAATAATAGGATCAGCCAAACAAAAAATACCGATTGGAAACAAAAGTGGTGTTTTACAAATTAACATGCGATACTTGCAAAGGAGTTTACGTAGGACAATCGGGACGAAAAATATCCAAAAGAATTTCCGAGCATGACCGTGGCAATTCGTCATCCTGAAACCTATGAATCAAGTTTTGCCACCCACGTACTAAATACCGAACACCAATATAACTTAGACCAATTCGAATTATTACACGCTTGTCAAAAAGGGACAAAACTTGATCTACTAGAAAACTTAGAAATCCACCGATCCTTACAAAACCCTAATATTCCATACTTTAACGAAATATCAATACAACAAACTCAGTTCTAGTCAAGCCTATACACAACAACAATATAAACTAACCTATTCATTAATTATTAACTACTTATGATAATTATAACTAATTAATAATTAATTAATATTAATTAACTTCTTCTTTGACACCCACTACTTTCTTTAAATCTTTATTTTAACATAAACTAGTTAAGTAAATGGCAATCTTAATCCAAATAACCATGCAGTCAAAATACAATTTACCATTGTAATAGATATGTAAGTTTTATAGTAATTAATCTCCTTTCAAAAGTTACGCCTAACCTAGTTTAAATACATAATTATTTTTTGTACATTATTCTATTAGTTAAGTTATACAATTATTATACCATTAGTTATTAAGTGCAATTTTAACCATTGTATTATTTATTATTTATTTATTTTTATTATTTTATTTTTTTTTTTTTTAGTTTAAGTTATAAAATTTATTTTACCATTAGTTATTAAGTGCAATTTAACCATTGTATTAGTAGTTATAAGTATCCTATAAGTCTTCTCCTTCTCTCTAGATTTACCATTAGAGTGTCTTTGGACTTTTAATTATATAATTTAAGTAAGTATGTTATCCCTTATACCTGATGGTTCCCTAGAATCCAGATCCGAAATTAACCCTCTCCCACCACTCATCCAACAACACCCCACCCCCACACACATCTTAGACCTTCTCCTTCAATTTAAGCAACTCAGTTTATAAAAAGTCTGAAGATGACTAAGTAATAGTCGAAACCGGTCAGTTTTTCTTTTTTATGTATTGTGGTTTGACAATTTAAATATATATTTTTTTTAAACTCAAGTGTATTAAATATTAACCATGTGTAAATAGTAGATAAATTGTAACATTACGACATCAAAAATTTAAAATCATCGTTTATAGTGTTACGTAGGTTCTTCGTTGGTAGAAGCGTTATTAAATGTTACATTTCTTGTTTATGAGGTTATGTATTCCGCATCTGACCCAGTCAATAAATATTAAATATCTTGTTTATAAGTTTAGGTACAAGTATTCCGTACCTGACTGGGTCAGGTACATGTTAAATAAATGTTAAATTTCTAGTTTATGAGGTTAAGATTTTTCCGTTGGTAACAGCGTCAATAAATGTTAAATTTCTAGTTTATGAGGTTAGGATCTCCGTTGGTAACAGCGTCTATAAATGTTAAATTTCTAGTTTATGAGGTTAAGATTTATCCGTTGGTAACAGCGTCAATAAATGTGAAATTTCTAGTTTATGAGGTTAGGATCTCCGTTGGTAACAGCGTCAATAAATGTTAAAGTTCTAGTTTATGAGGTTAGGTTTTCTGTATGTGACAGTGCCAATAAATGTTGAATTTTAAGTTGTGTAGAGTATTGTGTATTGTAAAATTTCTAAAGATGCCTCTAACTGAAAAAAATGAAACTTGGGATTCTACGTCTAGAATGATGCTGTGGAATCTAAACCTCCATGTCAATAAACGCGGAAAGCGTACATCAAAAACCACACGACATAATCTACTTCTAAATTAAAAATATATTTTATGACATAAGTGGAATATGTAAGATGCTAAATTCAAAGATAAAATTAATTAAACCTAACATTATTTAAATTGAATTGAATTGACAGTCAATGAGATAAAATGCTCAAATACACACACACAACACAGACATATATATATATAATATATATATATATATATATATATATATATATATATAATATATATATAATATATATGTATGTATGTACTTCCCTCTGGGAGTTACATAGGGGCTTTACACTAAGCCCAGAGGGGCTTTAGTGAGACTAAATGACGAAAAAATACATTCCTAAAACAAATAATATACGAATCGAGGTGAGCTCCCAAATCGCGAAGCGGTCGAGGCGCGAAGTATAGAGCCTGCGTAGTATCGACCTGGACAATCTAAAGCAATAAAGCATCGACCTTGATGGGGCCAACAGCCTCTATTTTAAGATTATTCTAATCTTTTAATTTGATATTGCTTGACATTTGATAGATATTTGATATTAATGAAAATGTATTTTATTAGTGTATATACAATTATTTAAACGAATAACATACTTATAGGATTAAAATTACATCATTTAGTTACATGTTGATGTAACACGTCCATAAATCCGTAAATATTTCCTAAACGAAAGATTTATTTCATTCTTTGTTACTACATCGGGTTGTACTCGACTGCATTTAGTTTTAATTCAAACACGGATGTGATGGTATAAATATAGAAAACACATACTCCGATGATACAACGCGTTGGGTTGAGTATCATGACTCACGTCTGCCCGTGTTGATTATGCCTTAGGTACTTAAAAACATTATCTCAACTTTAGTTTATTATTACCTCTTTTGTAGTATGGATGTATCAGTATTAATACTCTTACGCGGATATTTTGTGTTTTTATTAACTTCTGAGCAGTTTTTTTTTTTAGTGTAGTGAGTGTATTTTTTGGTATTAGGTGCAATAATTTTTCTTTTCCTCATTTTACCGTAGGTATATAAGAAAAGGATTGTGTTAGAAAAACTCTGAAACCGGGATTATTCGTTTTTGGTGTTTTGAAGACCTCCTGACTAGTTTTCTCAAAGTTGATTGTTTGTATGTGTGTGTGTGTGTGTGTGTGTATGTGTGTGTGTGTGTATGTGTGTATGTATGTGTGTGTATGCTTGTGCGTGTGTGTGTCCGTTACTATCGTAGCTTCCAGTGTATTCATCCTAAAGAGTTGAAACTTTGTACGAAAATCAGTCTAAAGGTGTATAGTTGTGCTATTCGGAAAATAATATTTTTATGGCGTCATTATCCCGTGGTATTGATATTTTAGAGATAACGTAGCAAAAATTTCTAAAAAAATAAAACACGGAGAAATGTTGCGATCAAATTAAGATTCGTCACACATCTGGCTATGTATAAAAATTACATACGTGCCAAGTTTCATCCTATTATCAGCATTAGTTCAATTATTATCAAATGACTTGTGTACATTTAAAAAAAATAAATAAAAAATCGGAAAATCGGAAAATAATACAATCGAGTTGAAATTTGTTACAAAAGTATACCTTTAGGTAATAAATGTGTAAGTTTCGTTTCAATTGTGGCATTGTTTCATATTGTTGTAAATCCATGATTTTAGTTTCATCATAAAAGTTAAGTAGCATCGTTCGTGGTCGGATAGGTGAACCTAGGAATGAAACGTATGTATTTATTATCTGAGGATGAGCGAAGCGAGTGTAAAGTAGGGAGGATAAGCGTAGCGAATCCGATGTGATGAGGAAAACTTCCGACGTACACCGTACCCGATTTTTATATTTTGTTCAAAAAATCGGTTTTGAGAAACAATAAAGAAGAATTATTTGGGTTTAAAAAAACTATAAAATGTAACTGATCGCAATTCAAATCAAAGATTAAGGTGGGACCTTGCAACGAAATCATAGAGATTTTACTTGAGCGGCTCTATCGGTTAACTTATGAAACATCGAAAAAGTAACCTGAACTAGCTTAATAATTAATATAATTAGATTTACTGTTCAAAAATATAATATCTTCTATTGTAGAACAATTATAATACAAAAGAAAACACAAACCATGTGCACAAACCGACAACGATCCATTTATTATAACCATAACTCACTCTTAGACAACGTTTTTATGAGATTGCACAGCACAGAACCCAAAAATTATGTTTTACGCTTCTGAGCGTATTAAGATAGGCTATGCCACTTATAAGGTTATACAGTTACGGTTTTTGAGGTTATACAGGCTGTTCGTATATTTAGTCATAGAGATGTATAATAGAGGAAGCATAGCCTATCTAATACGTGAGAGGCCTGAAACATTTATTTGGGGCTCTCAGGGGCTCTGTGTACCCTCATTAAAACCTCCTCTAAGTGTAAGTTAAGGTTATAACAAATCAATCGTTGTCGGTTCTTCCCGCATTGTTTAGGTTTTGTTTCCTATTATAAACGTTGTATTATATAAGTTACTGTATTTTTTAATGTTAATTTCATCTTTTTAATACTCAAGGGTGTTCAGGTTACTTTATTCATGTTTCAAATTCAGCCGATAGGGCCCCTCTAGTAATAATATCTCTTTGTTTCAGTTGTACAGTTTAAACGCTACTTCTCCCAAATATCATAAAAATATCCCCGGAAGCCATTCCTGTTCTCTATAATAATGATCTTACCTTTATACTTTAATTACGTATTATTTTTCATAATTAATGCTTATTTTATTTAAACTACGACCTTGCTTAACTTTACTTATCATTTAGTTTAATAGCATTGTTAATAAAAAATAATTTGGCAATAACTATGCCATAGCGCGAATAGATTGCTTATATTTTAAATTATAATATTAGTGGTAGTAATTAAAAATTTTACTTGTTTTGTATATTTAAATAATTCTTAAATTTCTATTCTTGAATAAGCTCAAATAAAGTTTATAAATTCCAGTCTATTATCACACACAGAGCGCTATTATACAAATAAAGATAAATAACAAATAGAAAAATATATTTTGAATTATATTCAAAATAATGCAATGTAATAATGTAAAAACATATAATGAATTATATTCAGTCTTGATTTATGAAAAATTAAGAAATTTTGTAGTCATCAACATATACAAATTCTGGCGCGATGATCCGCAAGTCGGGCGAATTTCCTTTGGAATCCATACTTTTTTACGGATCAATCCAGTTCATGCTGAACTTTGCGCTTTATGCGTCATAGTCGCACTTACTACAGTAGCACTTTTACTTGTCGGTCACATTGCATGGATTTTTTAAAGGACATGTGTATTTGTATACGCATTTTCTTTGGGTTGTTTTATACTTGTGGAGGACAAGTATAAGTGCGACCGAGTCCGTTAGCTCAGTGTTAGAGTGCTCACCTTTCGACCTAGAAGTCGAGGAGGGTTCAAATCCAGCCAGGAAAGGACCTCAATATGAGGTTATCCCGTGTACCATACACTCGGGAGGTCTTGAATTCAAGGCCGGCCACCTCGGCCAGGATTTTACTTGGTTTCCTTGGCTGCTAATAAGCAAATGCGAAGTTAATTCCTGTTTCATCTGAGACAAGTCTGGATCCACGTTTCCGTTGTCTCCAGCTCAAGAAAAGTTAAGGTTCTGCGGGCTGGGGGAGATGAAGGTCGGAAAGATATACTGACCCTTCGTTTGTCCGAAAACTTAATTTGTGAAAGTGAAGGTGGTGAAACGAATAAATTAAGTGACTAGGAACGAAGTGCTCGGTTCTAGAAGACAGATGTCTCCTAATAGCAATGCGGAGTTTTGACTTTCAAGTCAGGGCTAAAGAATGAGTTTGTGCACACTGAACGTCGGGTTTCCTTGAGTTCTCTGTAGGTTGGCTCTGGACTATCCAGAGTGGTGAGCCTTTCTAGAGTCTGGTGATGCTAGATGTGATGATGGGATTGGTGAGACTGGTTAAACGAGAGCGGGCCAAGTGAGACTATTGTGATTAGAGGAGCGCTAGTAAGATAGATGAACTAAGCACACAGTGAAAACTAGTAGTCGGCGCTAGCCAGGGCGGGAAATTAAGGAAGTGGTACTTGCGTACCACCGCGCTCGCTGGAATTATTTGTAGGTATAAACATGTATAGTAAATATATGTTGATATTTTTTTTCTCCCAAACTCAGATTCTCGGGTTCCAAGGTTTAAGTAATTTGAGTTCTAGGATCGACTTCGTACTAAGATGAACTAGTTTAATTTTGCGTAGAGCCCCAAAATACATTGATAACGACACCCTAGTCAACATATGACGATTCAAATATAAAGTCACTGTTAATTACGATAATACACATACATACGGAAACATAGTTTTCTAAAAACACTCAGGAGTTATTAAATACACCTAACAGATAAATCCAGTTCCGGATTTTTAGTGCGAATACAATACTTTTCCCATATACCTACGGAATAAATGAGGGAAAGAAAAAAATGATAACGTTAAGAGATTAACATAAATAAATTTTACAGTAATTTTCTTTGTAGTGTTTACCATAAAAAGAATAACATTTTACAGTGTTTACTATAAAAAAAATCCGTCAAAGTGCTTGCTTTGCAAGCATTATGAGGGTTTCTCAGATATTTGCATAAATATAATGTATTAATACTATACAATAATACTTATACTCAATAAGGATTCAAATAAAGGTCTATCCACAAATATAGTTGTAAGCATATAATGATAGTAAAACCGGCTTTCAACCAAATAAAGGTCATCCTCAGTACCGGTGAGAAGAAATTATGTTTTCTTTTTGAGTCTAGTAGTTATAACATTTGAGACTGTCTGCATTCAGTCTCAAATGTTATAACTACTAGACTCAAAAAGAAAAAATAATTTCTTCTCACCGGTACTGAGGATGACCTTTATTTGGTTGAAAGCCGGTTTTACTATCATTATATGCTTATAACTATATTTGTGGATAGACCTTTATTTGAATCCTTATAATATGGAATCCACTGGCGCTAACGTCACTCATACTTATACTCAATATTCTACGCCTCGCTTCAATAGCCTATATGTTAGTATTTGTCGATGCCTAATGTTAGAAAAAATAAATAAGTTATAACAAAATATTCCATAGCTCGCTACGCATGCGTTTCTGTGTATCAGAAATCAGTACCTAATTTAGAATCTACACAAAATATATAAGTGCTCGTATTGCTCCTTTCATTTGTATGTTTGTTATTTACAAATTTCGCAGAGTAAACATAATTTTACCAATTTCGCTAGCCTATATGTGTCTGTTGGCACTGATTTTAGGAAAAATAATTATAATACAACA
The DNA here is from genome assembly GCA_018340805.1 of Microvelia longipes. Lineage (NCBI taxonomy): Eukaryota > Metazoa > Arthropoda > Insecta > Hemiptera > Veliidae > Microvelia > Microvelia longipes. The sequence goes on from JACMZG010000022.1 coordinate 1,290,467, forward strand.
TAAAATTTGAGTAAACATCTGCTTGTTTAGTACTAGCCAATTTCAAACTATAGAATCAAATTTTTACATAACAATCTAGAGCTCGCTTCCCTCGCCTTTATATATTTGTTTGTCGATACCTAATTTTTGAGAAAATTTAAAACACAGAACAAAATTTAAGGGCTCGCTTCGCTCGCCTTTATGTGCTTGGTTGTCAATATCTACCTGAAGAAAAACATTTTAAAAAGGCATAAAATTAAAGCCTCGCTTCAATCGCCTTTTTGTATTGGTTTATCAGAACCTCATTTTATAGCATACAGTAAAGACATAACATAATATTCTAGGGCTCGCATCGCTCGCCTTGAGGTGCATGTTTGATACTAGCCAATTTAAACTATAGAATCAAACTTATACATAACAATCTAGGGCTCGCTTCGCTCGCTTATAGAAGTTTTGTTTGTCAATACCTAAATTTAGAAAAAAAAAATTAAAACATAAAATAAGATTCAAGGGCTCGCTTCGCTCGCCTTTATGTGCTTTTTTGTCAATATCTACTTTAAGAGAAACATTTAAAACAAGGCATAAAAATCATGGGCTCGCTTCGCTTCGCCTTTTTGTATATGTTTATCAGTTACCTTCTTAAGAGTATAAAAAAAACATACAATACTAGGGCTCGCTTCGCTCGCCTTTATGTGCTTGTTTGTCAATATCTACTTTAAGAGAAACATTTAAAGAAGGCATAAAAATCATGGGCTCGCTTCGCTCGCCTTTTTTATATGTTTATCAGTACCTTTTTAAGAGTATAAATAATAAAAATACCATGCAATACTAGGGCTCGCTTCGCTCGCCTTTATGTGCTTGTTTGTCAATATCTATTATAAGAGAAACATTTTAACAAGGCATGAAAATCATGGGCTCGCTTCGCTCGCCTTTTTGTATATGTTTATCAGTACCTTTTTAAGAGTATAAATTAAAAAAAAACCATACAATACTAGGGCTCGCTTCGCTCGCCTTTATATGCTTGTTAGTCAATATCTACTTTAAGAGAAACATTTTAAAAAGGCATAAAAATCATGGGCTCGCTTCGCTCGCCTTTTGTATATGTTTATCAGTACCTTTTTAAGAGTATAAAATAATAAAATAACCATGCAATACTAGGGCTCGCTTCGCTCGCCTTTATGTGCTTGTTTGTCAATATCTATTATAAGAGAAACATTTTAAGCAGGCATGAAATCATGGGCTCGCTTCGCTCGCCTTTTTGTATATGTTTATCAGTACCTTTTAAGAGTATAAATTAAAAAAAACCGTACAATACTAGGCTCGCTTCGCTCGCCTTTATATGCTTGTTAGTCAATATCTACTTTAAGAGAAACATTTTAAATAAGGCATAAAATCATGGGCTCGCTTCGCTCGCCTTTTTGTATATGTTTATCAGTACCTTCTTAAGAGTATAAAATAAAAATAACCATGCAATACTAGGGCTCGCTTCGCTCGCCTTTATGTGCTTGTTTGTCAATATCTATTATAAGAGAAATTTTAAGCAAGGCATGAAAATCATGGGCTCGCTTCGCTCGCCTTTTTGTATATGTTTATCAGTACCTTCTTAAGAGTATAAAATAATAAAATAACCATGCAATACTAGGGCTCGCTTCGCTCGCCTTTATGTGCTTGTTTGTCAATATCTATTAAGAGAAACATTTTAAGCAAGGCATAAAAATCATGGGCTCGCTTCGCTCGCCTTTTGTATATGTTTATCAGTACCTTCTTAAGAGTATAAAATAATAAAAATAACATGCAATACTAGGGCTCGCTTTCGCCTTTATGTGCTTGTTTGTCAATATCTATTATAAGAGAAACATTTTTAACAAGGCATGAAATCATGGGCTCGCTTCGCTCGCCTTTTTGTATATGTTTATCAGTACCTTTTTAAGAGTATAAATTAAAATAACCATGCAATACTAGGGCTCGCTTCGCTCGCCTTTATGCTGTTTGTCAATATCTATTATAAGAGAAATATTTTAACAAGGCATAAAAATCATGGGCTCGCTTCGCTCGCCTTTTTGTATATGTTTATCAGTACCTTTTTAAGAGTATAAAATAATAAAATAACCATGCAATACTAGGGCTCGCTTCGCTCGCCTTTATGTGCTTGTTAGTCAATATCTACTTTAAGAGAAACATTTTAAAAAGGCATAAAAATCATGGGCTCGCTTCGCTCGCCTTTTTGTATATGTTTATCAGTACCTTTTTAAGAGTATAAAATAATAAAAATAACCATGCAATACTAGGGCTCGCTTCGCTCGCCTTTATGTGCTTGTTTGTCAATATCTATTATAAGAGAAACATTTTAAGAAAGGCATAAAAATCATGGGCTCGCTTCGCTCGCCTTTTTGTATATGTTTATCAGTACCTTTTTAAGAGTATAAAATAATAAAAATAACCATGCAATACTAGGGCTCGCTTCGCTCGCCTTTATGTGCTTGTTTGTCAATATCTACTTTAAGAGAAACATTTAAAGAAAGGCATGAAAATCATAGGCTCGCTTCGCTCGCCTTTTTGTATATGTTTATCAGTACTTTTTAAGAGTATAAATTAAAAAAAAACCGTGCAATACTAGGGCTCGCTACGCTCGCCTTTATATTGCTTGTTAGTCAATATCTACTTTAAAGAGAAACATTTTAAATAAGGCATAAAATCATGGGCTCGCTTCGCTCGCCTTTTGTGTATATGTTTATAGTACCTTCTTAAGAGTATAAAATAATAAAAATAACCATGCAATACTAGGGCTCGCTTCGCTCGCCTTTATTGTGCTTGTTTGTCAATATCTACTTTAAGAGAAACATTTAAAAAAGGCATGAAAATCATAGGCTCGCTTCGCTCGCCTTTTTGTATATGTTTATTAGTACCTTCTTAAGAGTAAAAAAAAAAAAAAACATACAATACTTGGGCTCGCTTCGCTCGCCTTTATATGCCGCCTTATTATAGCCGCCATTTTGAAAAAGCGATGCATATTTGTGTACTACCCATCGATACCTACAATTTGTTACCCCACATGATTTTTCAAAAAATATTTTTTTTTGGCGCGTGCGCGTATGGGCGATTTTGAAAATTCTAAAATTAACTTTTGAACTTTTTCTCCGAAGAATTTCTATGGCCCGGAAGTGCTTTTATTGGCTACTGGTCCCATATTTTTTAGGGCTTCTCTATATGCTTAATANTAAAAATAACCATTGCAATACTGGCTCGCTACGCTCGCCTTTATGTGCTTGTTAGTTCAATATCTACTTTAAGAAAAACATTTTAAAGCAGGCATGAAATCAGGGCTCGCTTCCGCTCGCCTTTTGTTATGTTTATCAGTACCTTCTAAGGAGTATAAAATAAAAAACCATACAATACTAGGGCTCGCTTCGCTCGCCTTTATGTGCTTGTTTGTCAATATCTATTTAAGAGAAACATTTTAAAAAGGCATAAAATCATGGGCTCGCTTCGCTCGCCTTTTTGTATATGTTTATCAGTACCTTCTAAGAGTAAAAAAAAAAATAACCATACAATACTGGGGCTCGCTTCGCTCGCCTTTATGTGCTTTTTGTCAATATCTATTTAAGAGAAACATTTTAAACAAGGCATAAAATCATGGGCTCGCTTCGCTCGCCTTTTGTTTATGTTTATCAGTACCTTCTTAAGAGTATAAAATAAAAAACCATACAATACTAGGGCTCGCTACGCTCGCCTTTATGTGCTTGTTTGTCAATATCTACTTTAAGAGAACATTTTAAGAAAGGCATAAAATAGGGCTCGCTTCGCTCGCCTTTTTGTATATGTTTATCAGTACCTACTTAAGAGTATAAAATAATAAAAATAACCATGCAATACTAGGGCTCGCTTCGCTCGCCTTTATGTATTTGTTTGTCAATATCTATTTTAAGAGAAACATTTTAACAAGGCATGAAATCATGGCTCGCTTCGCTCGCCTTTTTGTTTATGTTTATCAGTACCTTCTTAAGAGTTAAAATAAAAAAACCATACAATACTAGGGCTCGCTTCGCTCGCTTTTTTGTGCTTGTTTGTCAATATCTACTTTAAGAAAAACATTTAAAACAAGGCATAAATCATGGGCTCGCTTCGCTCGCCTTTTTGTTTATGTTTATCAGTACCTTCTTAAGAGTATAAAAAAAAAATAACCATACAATACTAGGGCTCGCTTCGCTCGCCTTTTTGTGCTTGTTTGTCAATATCTACTTTAAGAAAAACATTTTAAAACAAGGCATGCAAAATCATGGGCTCGCTTCGCTCGCCTTTTTGTTATGTTTATCAGTACCTTCTTAAGAGTATAAATAAAAAAATAACCATACAATACTAGGGCTCGCTTCGCTCGCCTTTATGTGCTTGTTTGTCAATATCTATTTAAGAGAAACATTTTAAGAAAGGCATAAAATCATGGGCTCGCTTCGCTCGCCTTTTTGTTTATGTTTATCAGTACCTTCTTAAGAGCAAAAAAAAAAAAATAATCATACAATACTGGGCTTGCTTCGCTCGCCTTTATGTGCTTGTTTGTCAATATCTACTTTAAGAGAAACATTTTAAACAAGGCATGCAAATCATGGGCTCGCTTCGCTCGCCTTTGTGTTTATGTTTATCAGTACTTTCTTAAGAGTATAAAATAAAAATAATCATACAATACTAGGGCTCGCTACGCTCGCCTTTATGTGCTTGTTTGTCAATATCTACTTTAAGAGATACATTTTAAGAAAGGCATAAAAACTATGGGCTCGCTTCGCTCGCCTTTTTGTATATGTTTATCAGTACCTCCTTAAGAGTATAAAATAATAAAAATAACTATACAATACTAGGGCTCGCTTCGCTCGCTTTTTTGTGCTTGTTTGTCAATATCTACTTTAAGAAAAACATTTAAAACAAGGCATAAAAATCATGGGCTCGCTTCGCTCGCCTTTTTGTATATGTTTATCAGTACCTTCTTAAGAGTATAAAATAAAAATAACCATACGATACTAGGGCTCGCTACGCTCGCCTTTATGTGCTTGTTTGTCAATATCTATTTTAAGAGAAACATTTTAAGAAAGGCATAAAAACTATGGGCTCGCTTCGCTCGCCTTTTTGTTTATGTTTATCAGTACCTTCTTAAGAGCAAAAATAAAAATAATCATACAATACTGGGGCTTGCTTCGCTCGCCTTTATGTGCTTGTTTGTCAATATCTACTTTAAGAGAAACATTTTAAGAAAGGCATAAAAAACGTGGACTCGCTTTGCTCGCTTTTTTGTATATATTCACAGAACCTAATTTTATAGCATAGAGTAAAAACATAAATATTCTAGGGCTCGCTTCGCTCACCTTTATTTGCTTGGTTATATTACTGCTTAGTGCCTTATGTCGATATTTTTGGCGGGTGTAATAGCCGCCATTTTGAAAAAGCGATGCATATTTGTGTACTACCCATCGATACCTACAATTTAATACCCTACATGATTTTTCAAAAAAATATTTTTTTTTGGCGCGTGCGCGTATGGGTGATTTTGAAATTGCTAAAATTAACTTTTGAAACTTTTTCTCCGAAGAATTTCTATGGCCCGGAAAGTGCTTTTGTTGGCTATTGGTCCTATATTTTTAGGACTTCTCCTTATGCCTTAAAAGGGGGGGGAGCAAGCATTTTTTGGTGGTTTTCGAGATTTTTGGTGGGTGTAATAGCCGCCATTTTGAAAAAGCGATGCATATTTGTGTACTGCCCATCGATACCTACAATTTGATACCCCACATGATTTTTCAAAAAAATATTTTTTTGGCGCGTGCGCGTTTGGGCGATTTTGAAATTGCTAAAATTAACTTTTGAAACTTTTTTTCCGAAGAATTTCTATGGCCCGGAAAGTGCTTTTATTGGCTATTGGTCCCTTATTTTTAGGACTTCTCCTTATGCCTTAAAAGGGGGGGGGACAAGCATTTTTTGGTGGTTTTCGAGATTTTGTAATAGCCGCCATTTTGAAAAAGCGATGCATATTTGTGTACTACCCATCGATACCTACAATTTGATACCCCACATGATTTTTCAAAAAAATATTTTTTTTTGGCGCGTGCGCGTTTGAGCGATTTTGAAATTGCTAAAATTAACTTTTGAAACTTTTTTTCCGAAGAATTTCTATGGCCCGGAAAGTGCTTTTATTGGCTATTGGTCCCATATTTTTAGGGCTTCTCCTTATGCCTTAAAAGGGGGGGGACAAGCATTTTTGGTGGTTTTCGAGATTTTTGGCGGGTGTAATAGCCGCCATTTTGAAAAAGCGATGCATATTTGTGTACTACCCATCGATACCTACAATTTGATACCCCACATGATTTTTAAAAAAAATATTTTTTTTTGGCGAATGTGCGCATTCGCTCATAAATCGACAGATGCGCGTGTGATATAGTTGGATATATTTTTCCTGTTGTTGGATAAAATAGTTACACATGTATACCAAATTTCAACTTCCTAGCTATTGTAGTTCCTGAGATGAGAAATCGGACAGACAGACGCTCGACAGAAAGTATAAGGGTTTCGAAGATTATCTTCGAAACCCTAAAAATGTTCCTAGTTTTTTAAGTTTATTTTTGACTGAGGGGCCCAAGGAGGGCGGCCGCCCTTGCTCTCTCTGGCCAGTCTGACTCTGGTAATAATGTTTCGTAAAGATCTATAAAGTAATATTGTTATCAATTTGGTCTCAAATAAGCGCTTATAAAATTAACTTTAAAATTAATAATAAAGTATTGCAAACACCTATAAAGTAACTTTATCATTTAGGTGCCTATAAAGCATATATTTCTCATAATTGTCTAATAATATCTTAAGTAAAAACGGACCTATAAAATAATAGACTTATTTAAAAATGAATATTTTCTCTTTAAGCTTGTATTCTATTATCTAGATTGGCAAATAATAATGAAATAAAACTGAAAGAGATTAAATAAAAGAGACAAGAAAACTATATACTTAATGCGAAAGGGTCCTAGAGATTACAAGAGCAGGAAAGAGCTCCAGCCCTATAGATAACCAAGCTCTTAAGAGGTACAAGGCCCTTGATTTCAGCCTAGCCCTTCAGAGGGACCGACCCTTGATTCCCTGGTATCCTGAACTAGACGTATACTCCATAGATTAAATAATTTAATTTTGGAATGTTCACTCAAAGTAAAAACAATCTTACATTGTATAATAAAATTATTTTCTAAATAGGTCTGTAAAAGTGTCTCATTTAATTAAATCCTTAAATGTTTTCTTTACAATAATTATAAATTAGTTTATTAAAGAATTATTATAATTAAATACTTAGATAAATTTTGAAAGATAATAAGGAAAGAGTACGTTGGTTTACTGCTAGACAGTAGTTTTAGTAGCTACAGATGATAATCATGAGAGTATTGCATCAGGAAATTTCTATAATACGACACACGGCTAAAATCAATTGACAGCGCGCCAAAAATCTGTGAGGGAAAGAATTCTATTGGTTCAGACCGACCACGCTTCTTCCCCCTCAACCTCATGCCAACCTCGGTATAAAAAAATACCTTTTTCGTAAATAAAATCATAAAATGGCAACACTGGTTGTAAATATTTGTAACCTCGCGTCGCTTTTATTTCCCTCATTGTGCATATTGATCTGTTTGAGTTGGTTTCGTTTCACTTCAATTTGTTCAATTCATCCAATTACTGCAGAGTTTTAATATGATCTGAGTGTCTATGTTTGACGCATGGACATTGGCATATTCTTCAAGCATTTCTTGCTATTCGAGTATAGCGCAGAGCCTGTGGTCTGTCAACCAAAAGACACATTTTTTTTAAAAACGCCATGTCTTTCAATAGATGACATTCTTGACTTTTTTAAGTTATGAATGCATATTGTGTCATATTATTTTTTTTTATATGAAACATTACGCATTCAATTATACAAACTTGACACAAAGAAAGCAGTTTGTTTTGGAAAAAAGTATTTATAGTTGACGATTTATTTAAATCGTCAAACTTTTATCATAGAACTATTATGATCCATTGCATTACGTAATGAACAACTTTAACTCAACTTCCCGAACAAATTTAAAGCAACACTTAGTTGATAAATTTATATGATACAACAATATTCCTACTTAAAAAGTAAATAAATATTTTTAAAAAAATAAAAAAATACGATATCAAATATAAACAAATAATAAAATTCAAAACATAATCTGACTTTCAGTGTTGCCAGAGTAGGGATTTTTTTGTTACTTAAAAGAAGGGATTTTTTTTTTTTTAAAAAAAGCGGGTTGAAAGCATTAAGATTTTGGCGCGCTGTCAATTGATTTTTGCCGTGTGTCGTATTATAGTAAATTGCAATGGATAGGTCGAAAAGGAATCAACACGTGAGAAAAACAATTGTATACAAAGAACAACAATAGAATTAAAAATGGATTTTGAATTTTACTTTAATTGATGCGCTTTATTGGACATCTTTTTCTCTCGATTGATGATTTTATTTTCCGACTAACCCTTGGTTTTAGTAGAAATTTCCAACTACAATCGAATTATTACTATCCCTTATCATAGATAGATAAATACAAATAAATAAGTTTATTGCCAATAACTAAAATTATTTTTGGAACAGGTTGCACCAAAACATAAATAAATTTAAAAAATAAGTTATGTAAAATTTAACACAATAAATAAATAATAGTTATTGACAATAACTAAAATTAGTAGTACTTACTAAAACTTTGACCAAGCAGTTGTAGCTATGGTTTTGAAATTTCAGCAGTTTTCAAAATGGGTTATGAATTTTTGATGGAGTATAGAATTTTACTACTAGAAGGGACACAGAATGAGCCTTCATGGAAATGGTCCAAAATACTGGGGGATGGACTATTCAAGGGAATGGTCTTGAAAACTGGGGGGGGGGGACATAAGATATAAATAAAAGCGCAAACAATTACGGGAGAGTTTTTTTCCATAAGTGGAAAATTCTGAAGAATTTGCCTTAGAAAATACGTATCCTCAAAACCTTTCAAAAGTTCTTTTCATCTCAAACAGATTCGAGAAAATGATTTCCATAGTATTTTGTCATACCCACATGTAATAATTGTAATCCATAACATGTAATAATTCCAAAAACATAAAAACTAAACAGTTAAAACCTTATAGAACTGACATGCCTTAGAACTAACAGGCTAATCTCTACAGTTTTAATTTCTTGGCTTTGTATCGAGATTAAACCATAAAAATGCAAAGGTAATGCCTCGTGAAAAACATTTTTAAACTTTCGACTAGACTTCAGAGTTAAATAATTTTAGTTTCTTGGCTAAACTATGAAATCTCTGGAACCAACTCCTGATATACAATAGTTTGTTGCTCCATTGGTGTTTACTATACTGCTTGCCATTTTATGCATGGTAAATGTCTACTAGGAAAATCCCTTTACGATTAAGTTATCCTATCTGATGTTTTAATTCATCATAACTTATTTCCTGAAAGTAGATGTATAACTCTATATAAAAATATATAACTATACATAACTACTATATAACTGTATTTATGACTATTTTAATTGTTTACTTACTTGTTATACAGAACTATATCGGGTCTCCAAATATGATCAGAAGGAACGTGCAGCATGTCCACTCCTCCATAATCCTTTGGATCCCATTTAAGCTTGTAATCATACCATAACTGCCAACAACACAGATCAGGTCTTAGACTAACGAGCTTTGGAAAAATATTAAAAAGAAATATGCTTTTATATGAATATAGTTATTTATGCAACAAGGGATGAAAGTAAGTTTTACAGCTCAAGTTAAAGTTTCGTCCTAAGGCAGCGCCGAAGGAGGAAACTTCATTAGCTCACAAGGCCGGTAGGCCGAGGGAGATAAACTAGTTAGCTCCCGAGGCTTGCCGAGGGAGTTAACTAACATTTTGGCTCCCGAGGCTTGACGAGGGAGATAATACGAGAGCTGAAAACTTTCATCCCTTGTTGCATATTAAATTTTATCTACGACTAGAGAACTAATACTAACAACTATTAATATATTCTTCAGCTCCTTAATTGTTATTGTGTTAGTTTAGTTTATTCTTACCATGTCAATTACTCTGATGAAGAGAGAATAAAGTCACTATCTTCACATTATTTTATTGTAAGCTGTCAATAGAATAATGTGTATACTATATTTGTAATTTAAACATTAGCGTGTGTTATTGTATATTCTACCGTAGTACCAACATAACACCGAAAAAATCCTAAAAATTTCCTAAAATTCCTAAAAAATTTTACTAAAAAATTCTGTCAAGTTGGCAACACTTTCACTTTTCCTCCTAGGGAGTAAAAGTACATTTACAGTGTGAGATAACAAGACTGTAAGTAGAACTTACAATACAAGGAGTAGATAAAGGTTTTTTTTATAACTACAAAATTCGTATTTTCTTAAAAATTTACTTTACATGGTTTAAAGAGTTAAAATCATAAAAACATATTATCTTGAAACCCCCGCACAAGTATTATTAAGAGTTTTTATAAATTATACTTTTAATAATATTGGCAAATGTTATCAGAAAATGACGTTCATAAGATTATTAAGAGTAGAGTAGGGGGATCGATCTTGTTTTAGCCTCCTGATATCAACTTAATTGTTTCTTAAATATATATAATATATATATTATATATATATATATATATATATATTATATATATATATATTATATATATATAAAGGTGTCGTCTTAAAGATTTTCTATTTTCTTTGTAACTAGAGATATATTTATATTTTAGAGTTTACCCTTAATTCAATAACATAAGATCATGAATTTTGAAGTGCTTACCTGTTCTACCCATAGATTTGTCGTCATGATTTGGTTCTTAAGATTCTGAAACAACAATCCATGAAATGTAAGATTTTATATAAAATTACAGTTACGCAGAACTTTTGATTTATTAAAAAATTACAGATACATTGGAACTTTTTCTCACAAGTACTAGAATGACAGAAAGGTCGAAATCCCCTCACGAAGGTAATATCTCCAAACCAAGTGTTAAAAACACCTAATTGATGAAACAGGTGAAATCTCAGTTTCAGCTTTTTAGTTGGGTCAGAAGCGCACCTACGGTAATACATAGGAAAAAATTAAACAGCTCGAAAAAGAGCTGTTGACATTTAATTAAAGAAATAAAAATGTAAAAGATCAAAAATTGTTAATAAAATAAATTGCTTGCTTAAAGGCGAAGCAAAGTTTCTAATAAAGTTATTGTTCAATTCCTTTTCAAACTAATTTTCATTGAGTTTCCATCAAGCCTTGAAAACGCTTTCCTTGTCCTGCAGCACTTTCCATGTAGCTTTATTTCCTCGGGTCTTGTTTATTAAGCCCTTTTCACACTTTAAAAAAACCTTATAACTTAGTTAATCAAGTTTTATGTTTTTAATAAACATTGTAAATAACTTTTATTTGCCATTATAGAAGAGTATATTAATAGTAATCTATATATATATATATATATATATATAAATTTGAAAATCCAAGTGGCTTATAACTCGAAAACTACTTTAAGGATCTAGACCAAAGTTTAAACTTAGACTAATCTTATATCAGATGGAGTTTAAACTATGAAAAATCTTGATCAGTGCTAAATTAACAGTTGGGGATTAGAGTTAAAATTATTTTTTGCGTGATTACAGCTCGGAATCCAAGGGATAGTTCTTGACTTAACTTTATACTTAGAATGCTCATAGGTCTGCGTAGTCACCTTTTAAATCTTATCGGGATTTGATCAAAAATGATATGGCAAAAATAATAGTGCAATACTAAATGCTGGGGTATCACTGCTAGTTATATATAATTATTGTAATAACGTTACGTTTTTATTTCTTTTGGATTTGGTGTAGAATGTTTTTTTAAGTTATACCGAGGAGTATAGTATTATTATACTACATTTATACTATACTCCTTGGTTATATGTTCCTCGAGGTTAATTTTAGTAAATATCTCTTCTAAAATTAGGAGTAAAGCCCGAGAACAGAACCCATAGTCCTAGACACTAATGCCTAAAAGTGAGTTTCGTGTGCGCGACTGGTCGACAACGCAACCATACATTTTAGCTAAAAATAAATAGTTTTAATGTGATTGTACGTTTGTGCTACTTACCCAGTCGCGTAGACGTACGTTTCTATAAAAATCCTATAATCTAAAATTGTCAACCTGCTAAAATTTAAGAATTTGTGTTTAAGCGAATGGCTGTTAAAGGGATATGTTGATCATTGATATTGTAGCTAACACGCTTAGTTAAGTAATTGCAGAGTATCACTCATGTTAAATATGTCCATAAAGAAGTAGCAGAAACGTCCGTTCTTGATTTTTCTCGCAATTAAACTTATACTGTATTAACAGAGTTGGACGTCTACTCTACTGGGTAACGCGAAGAAGCGTTCTAGCGTCAAATATTAAAAAAGTCTTAAAAAGAGGTCTTCGCGAATGGGCATCTTAGCTACATATCTTAGTAGCTTAGGTGTACAGTCGCGGAGACGACCTTTAGCGTATGCTGTCCATATAATGTGTGATTATGTCACGCATAACTCCACTGTGTTTATGCTAGAGAGTTGAAACTTGCCACAAAAATTAGACTTTAAGTTTAATTGTGATGCCTGAAGATAATATTTATCAGAATTTTAGGGAATCATTTTAGCGAATTTCCTTTAAAATTCGCCTAATGGGATAGGCGTCATGGCGGAATTCGAACCTCGGACCACGACACAAATCCGTTTCAGAGGTCCCTAATAACGAAAAAATACTTTTTGCGAAACTTTATATATATATATATATATATATATATATATATATATATATATATTATATATAATATAATATATATATATATATATATATATATATATTATATATTATATATATATATATATATATATATATATATATATATATATATATTATATAATAATTATATAAATATATATATATATATATATATATATATATATATATTATATATATATATATATATATCGTTTTGTGGTACTTAAGGCATCACGATATATACTATCAGTTTCAGGCGTAGTTAAGACGTCATTTTATGATGCTTAATATGCTGACTGGAATGATATAAACGATTTATACTTACATCAATCTACTTGACGCACTTCTAAATCGTTCAGTTTTTTTTAAACTTATATGATTCTTTTAAAATTACATTTATAACCATTTATTTTATACATTTACATAATCATTTAGTTTTCATAAATTAAATTAAAAAAACTTGAAAACTAATTATCCAGACGTACATTGCGCTAAAGTAAGATGATAAACAATCTGCTGTGTCTTAAAATATTTTGTGTTTATTTTCAATTTTTCTATAGTGTTTTTTTAAGGTTTAATATAATTTACAATAATGAAAGTAAATTAACTTGCTTTTAATATTGTGTTAAATTCTTGACGGGAAAAACATAACTTGATGATAAAGTGATTAATTATAGGACGAAGGACATAAAGTTCTGAGTGTTCTGCAAGCTTCTTTTACTCTTTTTCATTTATAAAAGTAGATATGAATGGTAAATAAACTTTTGTTTCAAAAGAAATAGCTTGAAAATACCTTTAAATTAATTTACGAGTAGTTAATATTTGAAAATGGACTTTATTTTGTTACTGTGTATATTTATGGTTCAGTTATGTCTAATTTTATAATAAAAACATGACTTGAGTGATAAGGTATATTAAGTTACATAATTTTTACAAATGTGACAAGACAAAAAAATGTGGTAGTGTACATGTATTTTGTCAAACCTATAAAGATGAATCTACAATACAGAGGTCCGTTTCTCACAACAACAATTAACTTGTACCGTTAAGAAGGAAAAGCGTGAATGGTTTGATTGTCTTATACAGTAAGAAAACTACAACTGTCGCCGTATAAGCTACAGCCTTAAATAAGTAGATACTAGACCTATATGTTATGGTCATGTGGTAAGGAGGGTTGAGAACCTCGAATGTACATTGTCGAGTCTTATGGATGACACATTCAACAAATCATGCCAGCTTTATTAGTTCTACTTGAGCCATGTATAATGAACACTGCTTGTTATGTACCCAAAACCTGCGCAGATACCATCAAAGAAAGGTTATTAAAAGAAGTTTTCTAATACTGCTAAGGGAGCTGTCAGCACAAGACAAGATCAAAACTGTAGATATACACAGCCAGCGTAGGAGTGTTTGTCTTAAGAGTTATTATGTGTTTAGGAACCTATCATCTGTCTGTAAATTTTATTAGTAGTCTTCTTCTAGTTCTTTAGTAGTGTCTAGTGTTTTACGTCCTAGGGACGTAAAACACCTATTTTACTTCCTAGGGACGTAAAAATAACCAACTTAACTGACATTTTTACGGGGATATTCTTAATAGTCTTAGGTATTTTTTGATTGTTGTGTTGGTAGTGTTGTGAACATCTGTTATTTGTGTAGGTTTCCCAGTTTGTGAATGCTTGTTTTGTATGAATTTATGTCTTGTTTTGATAATTCCTGTAATTTACTTAACAAAGAATTGTATAAGAATCATTGCGAGTTGTTACTTAGAGTTGTTGTTTGTTTAAAATATGTTTGCGTGAGTGACAATTGTTTGTTTGAAAAATGGATGATGTATGGAACCTAGACGACTTGCTTTCTTAGAGGAGGAGTAGATGACATCTACTCCCTGAAATTAAGAATTACTAATAATTCTAGAAACAATTTACTACCGTCAAAATTAAAGAAGAGGTATGAACTGATTTATCAAGTTTAAAACTGTGTAGGAGAAAAAAAAGTGCCAATATCTCTGAAAATGTCCTTCTTGCTTTTTTACAAACAGGCTAAAACCAAAAAAAAAAAACATGGTCTTTATACTCTTGTTAAAGTCAACATTAATGCTAAAGGAAAATGTTGTCATTAAACAATATACGGCTCTTATAACCTTTTTTAAAGGAAGACAGAAGGATACACTTCCAAGAAATATAATCTGCTCCGGACAAAATTTTTAATGGAAGAAGTTGCTCTAATATCGCAGTTTCAGGGGCTTGTCGTTGCGATGAACTTACTAGACTCAATATCAATGATGTAGAAGTTAAAGAAGATATAGTGATTATAAGTTTATTGGAGACAAAACTAAAATATCGCATCAGTTTCCTATCATAAATCCATCAAATATATTTATTACTTATCTTACATAAGAAGATTATATGGCTTGGAGGCCTAAAAGAGATCACAAACAGATTTTTTTTTAGATATTTTAAGCAATTGCATGATGCAACCCGTTGGAAAAACACTTTATCATGTTGGTATGAAGTGCTGAATATTAAATCTCCCTGATCCTAAATTATACACTTGACATTGCTGCGTAGAACGTCAGTGACCTTCTGCAATGCAGGTGCATCTATGACAACTTTAAAAAGACATGGAGCATGGCGATCAAGTGCAGTGGCAGATGGCTACATAGAGTCTTCTATGCAGAATAAATTAAAGTCACAGAACAAATTCTTAAGAATGTGAAAAGAGAAAAGAGATATTTACAAAGGAAACAAAACTCTGCTACAATCATTATTAACCCTTCAATTGTAACTTCTCGTTCCCATCAACATCTACAAATTTAAAAATTAATAAGAATATATTTCAGGTTAAATTACTTCATTATCTAAGTTTATACAAATTTGTATGTTGTGTTCAGTTTTGAAAGTTAATTTTGTTAAAATATATATTTTTTTAAGGGTTGTAAGTATAATATGTATTTAATTAATTTAATTTTTACTAGTGTGTCGTAGGTAAAATTTAATACACGACAGGGGTCGAAGAATTTTAGCTCTCGTATTATCTCCTTGGTTTTGCCTTGGAGTCAATTTTAGTTATCTCCTCAGCAAAGCCTCGGGAGCTACTTGTTTACCTCCCTCTGTCTTACAGCCCGTAAATAACTATTATGGTTTTGTGTCATATGGAATTGAAACACTTCATTATGACTTAGCCTCCTACAGTGAAATATTTTTTTTATTTAACTATGATTATGACATAATGAGCTCAAAACATCAAGGCATGAACTTTTAATAAAGTGTTTTTTTTTCCTTACCCTCACTTATAATATTAATTTAATGGCGGAAAACACTATGAGCAACCAATAGGCCTGCTTCAAACTCTGTAAAGACCAATCACTCTGTTTCTGATTGTGTTATTGATAAGATAGAATTAGGAGAGGTGATAGAAACCTAGAAGTAGGCCTTGTAGTTGGCCTTTTTGCTGACTCCTTTATATAGAATATAGTGTTCTGCCTTATGAGTCGTAGTGCAACAGTAGAGAGTGTGAAGCCTGAGCCTCTATATTTTGATGTTTTCCTGCCATTGATAGTAGGGTTGCTAGGCATCCTGATTTCGGCGACCTGTATCAGAGATGCTGACCCTCTTTGTCCGGCTCACTTAAATCCTTTATCAGTATATATCTGTGTTTTACTCATGGGTTTCTAGGTCATAAGATAAATTTGTTTCTATGTCAATCATTCAATTCTTATAAAAGATTGATTCTAGAAGAGGTCAATGGTCTTCTTTATGGATTGAATGACTTAGCAAGCAACAGGAATGTTGCTTAAAAACAGATTGAATGAACCAACATTTTCCCTAAATTATTGTCATTATCTCGTGTTTGTTTGTCTAAAGTTACTGGTATTATTTGTTTGGTTCCTTAAATTTCATATACTGAATTTGGAACCTTAAAACTCCTTGATTACTATAGGGTTATTTTATTAATAAAAAACAAATATATAACATTCAAAGCTACCTAATAGTCAATTACTGGTGCCAGCAATAATTAAAGTTATAATTATAAATTAAAATTATGAATTGTAAATTATAATTATAACAGGAACTAAATAAACAATAATGCAATATTTTTTATTTATTCAAGTTGTTAACCCTTAAACCACTGATCTGCTCTACAAACCTATTTTTAGGCAATCCATTGGCTTTAAAAGACTTTTGTAGCGACATTCTTGCTCTAAAAAAATATTCTTGCCAATCTTAAGAGATTTATATTTAGTCTTTATTAAAGGTCCTTACATAATCTATTGGTAAGATAGAAGACTGTAACTGCTTTAACTATAGTATGGCACACAGTTATTATCAGTTGACAGCTTGGGAAAATAGTATTGAGGTACCAATGAGGTTGGAGTGATATCAAGTGTGTGGTGTAGTTTAACATCCAAGACTAACCTCATTTGCTCCCATGCATTATTTTCCATGCTGTCAACTGATTATTTACCGTGTGTATACTATAATAAAGTAATTTTTAAAAAAAATTTTGATTTATTTTTTCACAATTAGAAGTGGTAACAAGATATATGAGGCGAGAAAGAATTGAAGGACAACGTATAGAGGAAGAAAATGAGATAGTGGAGGCAGATTTAATTTAAAAATATAAAATGATTTAATGTAAATAGTTGTGTTCTTTATATGAGGGTATCTGCTCTGTTTGACAAAGTATTCCTCCCCTCCCCAATTTTTCTGCATTTTTGCAAAATTAAAAAAACAGGAAGACTGAACCCTTGAGTTTACTAGTTATAGTTGAACTCACTTGTTAGTTAATTTGGTACTGATAAAAGCCCGTCTCATTTTACTAATACAA
>JACMZG010000022.1:1309076-1386576 GCA_018340805.1 Microvelia longipes
TTCCGTTTTTGTTGGATTATAAAAGTTAGTGCTGATTTCGAGCGATCGTGCCCAGGGTGGGTGACCACTCGGAAACAACGTAATTATTTACTTTCGAGGACGAGTAAAGCGATCCAAAGAGTTAAACAAAAATACATTACAGGTATGGTTTAAAAAATTTTTTAAGATTTAAAAATCCCCAATGGTCAATAACATTTTGGGATCGACCATCAGAGAAGCCGCTGCCAACACCCTCTCCTGAAAGAGAAAAAATTCCCTACTCCTATACACCCTTACGGAAATAACCTCCTTCCGCATACGTTCACTTCGTTGTGTTTTATTTTTGTGTTTACATCGTTTTGGAGTGTTTGCTTTGTGTGGTTCTGTGAAATGGTTGTGCTTGGACTGTTACATTATATTGCAACTCAAATATCTTTTTCTATAACTTAAGTAATAAAAGCATAGAAACTTTATTCAAGGCCTTTTATGTAGCAATTTTTAATGTAGCTGTCAAACTAGTCAACATCCAATCTTTTTAATCTAAAAACATATGATGTACAACTTATATTGTCATTCACAATCTCATTTTTTCCACATTTGCATCCTTCCTAAATATAGTAAAACTACACAACAAGAAATGTAGAAACATCGGCCCCAAGAACACGGGTAACATAACCTAGATTTGTTTACAAAGTTTTTCCCCGCGCCTTTTGTAGGGATTTTTTTTAGAATCGTGGTGCCTCAACTGGCTGTCAAGATATTTAAAGTGTCGATACACTGTGATTTTTATATTCTGAGGTACGCAAGTGAGTCGTAAGTTGATTAGATAAATTGATATTTGGATGAATTGGATGATGTGAGATAGTTAAAGATACCATAGATATATTTAATAGAGAGGTCAATGCCTATTCTGCAATACATTGAGAGCCTGAAACATCTTTTTAAAGCTAAAGTGCTTTGTAAACCTCATTAAACTTCCTTCATGAGTGAGTTAAGTTAATATAATCAATTCTAATGCTGCCTGTACATTGTTTGTGTTATTTGTACTTAACATCCTCCTATATAATGGAACTGTATTTTGTGCTGATTATTTGATTCTATTTTTATAATCAAAGGTGCAGTTTATTTTTTTCGAGGTTTCATATTTAATCTATCGACCCTCTATTAATATATCTCTAATGCAAGATACCCGATACATGATTCTCTAACAAAGTTTCCCCGCTAAAGAATAACTAATCGAAACCAGTTTAAGACAGATTTTAAACCATCCCTTCTGGCAGTGCTTTCTACACTTGCATATATTGAACTATTTTGAAATATGAGCATGTGACATATGCAAAGGTATATATTGATCTTTTGTAGTGTTTAATGGTAGCTGCTAGCTAAGTATAACTTCTAAAAGGTAGTTGTATAACTGATGCCTCTTTTATAGTAAACCAATTAAAGAAAACTTGTTATGTGTTGCAGTGAAGCTCACAACTTATGTTCATATTTCTGACTTTGTTCTTGGGTTCAGTAAGCCCCAATACAGTCTTTTAAACGTAGGGTGTCGCATAATTTTCGAAAACTTTTGCGACGTTTATTACGCTTCATATAAATATATTTCTAATAACACAACTACATTATATAGACTGGTTCTGTCAGTTTCAACTCTCTAGCATAAATATACTAGGAGCTACGATGATAATATGGTGAAAACTACCCATGAGGCCTTTAAAAACACCTGAAACGGATAATTCCGGTGACATCCTAGTTTCGGATTTGTTTGCCAACACCTAGTAAATTAATTGCCGTGACATAAAGACACACTTCTCAGCCTTATGGCATAAATAACTATTACCCTCCAAAGCCTTTATAGGGTGCACCATCTCTCAACTATTCTGTTTCAACTCCTAATGACTTCCAAGTATATAGGTTAACATTTTGTAATCCTTCGTGATGAAACTTATTTATCATAATAAATAAATTATATGTTTATTATTATTAATAATAGTTAATTATTAATATAATATAATATCACACTCTTGTAGGTGTTAAGCTTTTAACCAAGTGGGTATCTCAAAAGTGGTTTTAGGCAATCAGTTTTATACATTCATCGGGGAATCTCCATATTGCTTATCTGATTTCGTGATAAATTAAATATACGTCTTTATCTCAGAGTAACTTTTAAAATACACTTTGCTCTAAACCACCTCTAAAAAAACTAATAGCATTTGAAAACCAATAAAATTTATTTACAAATATTGAAAATAGATAAATAAATAGAAGACAAAGGGTTTACGAATTTCGTAGTGCCCTGTGATTTAGCGACATCCGAATAACTCCTTCCAGGAATACCAAGCTCTCCTCGGACTGGTTTAACAATGGAACCGCTCGCTACTTTATTCAAGGACTGGTGGACAGGTGGTTCATTCCGCTGCATTGACAAACGAGGCGTTCGACTTCTACCCACTGGCTCGCTGAACAGTTCTAGTTATCGGTTGGGAAGTTCACACGAACTTTTTTTAATAGGTGCAACTAACTGATAGGGAACATTTTTTCAATTATATTACTTTCGTTCCTTGTATATTTGGTTCAGTGATACATCTGATTTGTTTGATATGACAGTGTTTCCACATTTAGAACTGACTGAAACTCCAATCTTGTTATCATTTCCTTTATTTCTTTACCTCAATAAAATTTTTACCTACGATTCTCCATTATCACCCCGTTTTTCTCAACATCAATTTGATCTTTTCCATTTCGACAACTGTTCTTTGTGCGTTTCTTCATATGCGCTCCTCCATTACTTGACAAATTCTGTAAGTGTGCTTTTTAAATTTGTCACAAACTTCAAAGTTTGAACTTTGTTTGAGGTAATTTTATTTACCTTAACACCACTTCTTCTACGCGACGAGAAAGATTTATTCTTTTTAGTACTAAGTAATTCATGGTGTAATAATGCTCCACTAAACATGGAATTCTTATTTTCGTCCTAGTAGTATTATCTTCTAACATTGCTTTTTAATGATGCTGTATTAAAAGATAATTTTTCAGATAAAGTTTTATCATCCAATATATTTTCGTCAGATACACTCGGATTTTCATAAATTTTCACATTTTAACACTACTCTTGGCTATTAGTTTGTCATTAAGTTTTTTGCTTTTAGTTTTCATCTTTTAGTAATATTCTTTTGTTCTTAAGTTCTTTGTGACTGTCTTCATTCTATTTTTCTTTTTTATTTTAACTTCATCACTTTGTAAATTCCACATTTTTATGGAGATCAGGCTGATCATTAGTCTCCATTCTTATATTGTTAGATCCACACAATTTAATTCTGTCAGCAAAATATCTATTACCACTTTCATTGATCTTATCAGAACTTTTTGATAATACATAAATTATCATATTTATTATTTTTAAAGGGATATGTGTGTTTTATTCAGTTTCAAATTTATCAATTTTTCAAATCAGGTAAATTAGTTTTATCTGAATTTTAATAAATTCGTTAACTTTATTCTTTATTTTCTGGTATCATAGTTGAATAGATTTTTAATAGAACCATATATCTTAGTTTGTATCATAGTTGAATCTCCCATCTTCCTTATTTTTAATAGAGTCTGGTACCATTGTTTGAATCTCCCATCTTCTTTTTTTTAATAGAATCTGGTATCATAGTTTGAATCTCCTATCTTCTTTTTTAAATAGAGTCTGGTATCCATTGTTTGAATCTCCCTCTTCTTATTTTTTAATAAATCTGTATCATAGTTTGAATCTCCTCATTCTTCTTTATTTTTAATAGAATCTGGTATAAGTTTGAATCTCCTCATTGTTAATTTAATAGAATCTGGTATCATAGTTTGAATCTCCTCATCTTTCCTTATTTTTAATAGAATTGGTATCATAGTTTGAATCTGCTCATCTCCCTTATTTTTAATAGAGTCTGGTGTATAAGTTTGAATTGTCTCATTATCTTCCTTATTTTTATTGTGAGTTGAACAATATTCTGTCCGTTCACCAAGTACCTAAACTTTTAAGAGAAGGTAAGTAACTATCAGATGAACTTTTATTTCTATGTTTTCTTTGCCTTCTTTGTTTTGAGGATCCTTCGAATAATTTCTTAACTTTCATGACTTCCTCTTCACAGTTTCTCAAATCTGTGCTATTTTCACTATTTCCGTCAGCGTTTTATATTTTCTTCATTATTTTCATAATGATAATTTAGCCGATGTTCATCAGTAATCAAGTTATCATTATCCTGCTTCGTTTCATCAAATTCATCCAAATAAAAATCATGCCCTTCACCTAAACTATCTGTGTCAAATTTATCAATTACAACTTCTTCAGTTTGACTGATAAGTTGAGCCAAATTAGACATCTCTCTTTGTAAACTCCTCAGCCTCCTCCCTGTTCTCAGACTCTCCAGGCATGATTGTCTAAGAAGATCACGCAGATCAGCGATCTTATCAACAGTATGAGTGATCTGATCTTCATTATAACCTAAAGTTTGAAGTTGACTCATCAATTGTTTACTCTCAGAATCTACTTTACTAATCCTTTTCAAATACTGAGCCAATCCTGCTTCGTTTTCTCCTTCCATTTTTATGAACTTCAAAATTATTTTCTTCAATTGTTTATTTATTTTCAAAAATTTGGCCTCTATTAGTAAATTATTACAAGCATACCATTTAAATAAGACTTGTTTAGTTTTTATTCTTTATATTATTATTAAATATCAATTCGATTTTTACACATATATCTAAAGTTATAATTTTTTGATATATTAATTTTTTATTTTTATATATAATTTAATGTATCATAAATATTTTATTTATGTACGCATGAGTTAATTATTACATTTTTTAATAGAAAAAAATCATTACATTATAAAACTTATTTTAAATCATTATCTCTGCAAAAAGTAATATTAATAATATCAACTAAGAAATAAAATTATTTTTATGTTAACATAAGAAATATAATTATTAGGGTTCGAAGATAATCTTCGAAACCCTTATACTTTCTGTCGAGCGTCTGTCTGTCCGATTTCTCATCTCAGGAACTACAATAGCTAGGAAGTTGAAATTTGGTATACATGTGTAACTATTTTATCCAACAACAGGAAAATATAGCCAACTAATCACATGCGCATCTGTCGATTTATGAGCGAATGCGCACATTCGCCAAATAAAATATTTTTTTGAAAAATCATGTGGGGTATCAAATTGTAGGTATCGATGGGTAGTACACAAATATGCATTGGTTTTATTAAAATGGCGGCTATTACACCCGCCAAAATCTCAAAAACCACCAAAAAATGCTTGTCCCCCCCCCCCTTTTTAAGGCATAAGGAGAAGCCCTAAAAATATGGGACCAATAGCCAATAAAAGCACTTTCCGGGCCATAGAAATTCTTCGGAGAAAAAGTTTCAAAAGTTAATTTAGCAATTTCAAATCGCCCATACGCGCACGCGCCAAAAAAAATATTTTTTTGAAAAATCATGTGGGGTATCAAATTGTAGGTATCGATGGTAGTACACAATATGCATCGCTTTTTCAAAATGGCGGCTATTACACCCGCCAAAAATCTCAAAAACCAAAAAATGCTTGTCCCCCCCCTTTTAAGGCATAAGAAGCCCTAAAAATATGGGACCAATAGCCAATAAAAGCACTTTCCGGGCCATAGAAATTCTTCGGAGAAAAAGTTTCAAAAGTTAATTTTAGCAATTTCAAAATCGCCCATACGCGCACGCGCCAAAAAAAAATATTTTTTTGAAAAATCATGTGGGGTATCAAATTGTAGGTATCGATGGTAGTACACAAATATGCATCGCTTTTTCAAAATGGCGGCTATTACACCCGCCAAAAATCTCAAAACCACCAAAAAATGCTTGTCCCCCCCCCTTTTAAGGCATAAGGAGAAGCCCTAAAAATATGGGACCAATAGCCAATAAAAGCACTTTTCCGGGCCATAGAAATTCTTCGGAGAAAAAGTTTCAAAAGTTAATTTTAGCAATTTCAAAATCGCCATACGCGCACGCGCCAAAAAAAAATATTTTTTGAAAAATCATGTGGGGTATCAATTGTAGGTATCGATGGTAGTACATAAATATGCATCGCTTTTTCAAAATGGCGGCTATACACCGCCAAAAATCTCAAAAACCACCAAAAAATGCTTGTCCCCCCCTTTAAAGGCATAAGGAGAAGCCTTAAAAATATGGGACCAATAGCCAATAAAAAGCACTTTCCGGGCCATAGAAATTCTTCGGAGAAAAGTTTCAAAAGTTAATTTTAGCAATTTCAAAATCGCCCATACGCGCACGCGCCAAAAAAAAATATTTTTTTGAAAAATCATGTGGGGTATTAAATTGTAGGTATCGATGGGTAGTACACAAATATGCATCGCTTTTTCAAAATGGCGGCTATTACACCCGCCAAAAATCTCGAAAACCACCAAAAAATGCTTGTCCCCCCCCTTTTAAGGCATAAGGAGAAGCCCTAAAAATATGGGACCAATAGCCAATAAAAGCACTTTTCGGGCCATAGAAATTCTTCGGAGAAAAAGTTTCAAAAGTTATTTTTAGCAATTTCAAAATCGCCCATATGCGCACGCGCCAAAAAAAAATATTTTTTTGAAAAATCATGTGGGGTATCAAATTGTAGGTATCGATGGGTAGTACACAAATATGCATCGCTTTTTCAAAATGGCGGCTATTACACCCCAAAAATCTCGAAAACCACCAAAAAATGCTTGTCCCCCCCCTTTTAAGGCATAAGAGAAGCCCTAAAAATATGGGACCAATAGCCAATAAAAGCACTTTTCAGGGCCATAGAAATTCTTCGGAGAAAAAGTTTCAAAGTTATTTTTAGCAATTTCAAAATCGCCCATACGCGCACGCGCCAAAAAAAAATATTTTTTTGTAAAATCATGTGGGTATCAAATTGTAGGTATCGATGGGTAGTACACACAAATATGCATCGCTTTTTCAAAATGGCGGCTATTACACCCGCCAAAAATCTCGAAAACCACCAAAAAATGCTTGTCCCCCCCCTTTTAAGGCATAAGGAGAAGCCCTAAAATATGGGACCAATAGCCAATAAAAGCACTTTTCGGGCCATAGAAATTCTTCGGAGAAAAAGTTTCAAAAGTTATTTTTAGCAATTTCAAAATCGCCCATATGCGCACGCGCCAAAAAAAATATTTTTTTGAAAAATCATGTGGGTATCAAATTGTAGGTATCGATGGGTAGTACACAAATATGTATCGCTTTTTCAAAATGGCGGCTATTACACCCGCCAAAAATCTCAAAACCACCAAAAAAATGCTTGTCCCCCCCTTTTAAGGCATAAGGAGAAGCCCTAAAAATGGACCAATAGCCAATAAAAGCACTTTTCCGGGCCATAGAAATTCTTCGGAGAAAAAGTTTCAAAAGTTATTTTTAGCAATTTCAAAATCGCCCATACGCGCACGCGCCAAAAAAAATATTTTTTTGAAAAATCATGTGGGGTATCAAATTGTAGGTATCGATGGGTAGTACACAAATATGCATCGCTTTTTCAAAATGGCGGCTATTACACCCGCCAAAAATCTCAAAACCACCAAAAAATGCTTGTCCCCCCCCTTTTAAGGCATAAGGAGAAGCCCTAAAAATATGGGACCAATAGCCAATAAAAGCACTTTCCGGGCCATAGAAATTCTTCGAAAAAAAGTTTCAAAAGTTATTTTTAGCAATTTCAAAATCGCCCATACGCGCACGCGCCAAAAAAAAATATTTTTTTTGAAAAATCATGTGGGGTATCAAATTGTAGGTATCGATGGGTAGTACACAAATATGCATCGCTTTTTCAAAATGGCGGCTATTACACCCGCCAAAAATCTCGAAAACCACCAAAAAATGCTTGTCCCCCCCCTTTTAAGGCATAAGGAGAAGCCCTAAAAATATGGGACCAATAGCCAATAAAAGCACTTTCCGGCCATAGAAATTCTTCGGAGAAAAAGTTTCAAAGTTATTTTTAGCAATTTCAAAATCGCCCATACGCACGCGCCAAAAAAAAATATTTTTTGAAAAATCATGTGGGGTATCAAATTGTAGGTATCGATGGGTAGTACACAAATATGCATCGCTTTTTCAAAATGGCGGCTATTACACCCGCCAAAATCTCAAAAACCACCAAAAAATGCTTGTCCCCCCCCCTTTTAAGGCATAAGGAGAAGCCCTAAAAATATGGGACCAATAGCCAATAAAAGCACTTTCCGGGCCATAGAAATTCTTCGAGAAAAAGTTTCAAAAGTTAATTTTAGCAATTTCAAAATCGCCCATACGCGCACGCGCCAAAAAAAATATTTTTTTGAAAAATCATGTGGGTATCAAATTGTAGGTATCGATGGTAGTACACAATATGCATCGCTTTTTCAAAATGGCGGCTATGACACCCGCCAAAAATCTCAAAAACCACCAAAAAATGCTTGTCCCCCCCCCCCCTTTTAAGCATAAGGAGAAGCCCTAAAAATATGGGACCAATAGCCAATAAAAGCACTTTCCGGCCATAGAAATTCTTCGGAGAAAAGTTTCAAAAGTTAATTTTACAATTTACAAAATTTGCCCATATGATTTTTTCAAAAAAATATTTTTTCTGCGCGTGCGGTATTGGGCGATTTTGAAATGCTAAAATTAACTTTTGAAACTTTTTCTCCGAAGAATTTCTATGGCCCGGAAAGTGCTTTTATTGGCTACTGGTCCCATATTTTTAGGGCTTCTCCTTATGCCTATAAAAGGGGGGGACAAGCATTTTTTGGTGGTTTTTGAGATTTTTGGCGGGTGTCATAGCCGCCATTTTGAAAAAGCGATGCATATTTGTGTACTACTATCGATACCTACAATTTGATACCCCACATGATTTTTCAAAAAAATATTTTTTTGGCGCGTGCGCGTATGGCGATTTTGAAATTGCTAAAATTAACTTTTGAAACTTTTTCTCCGAAGAATTTCTATGGCCCGGAAAGTGCTTTTATTGGCTATTGGTCCCATATTTTTAGGGCTTCTCCTTATGCCTTAAAAGGGGGGGGGACAAGCATTTTTTGGTGGTTTTTGAGATTTTTGGCGGGTGTAATAGCCGCCATTTTGAAAAAGCGATGCATATTTGTGTACTACCCATCGATACCTACAATTTGATACCCCACATGATTTTTCAAAAAAATATTTTTTTTGGCGCGTGCGCATATGGGCGATTTTGAAATTGCTAAAATTAACTTTTGAAACTTTTTCTCCGAAGAATTTCTATGGCCTGAAAAGTGCTTTTATTGGCTATTGGTCCCATATTTTTAGGGCTTCTCCTTATGCCTTAAAAGGGGGACAAGCATTTTTTGGTGGTTTTTGAGATTTTTGGCGGTGTAATAGCCGCCATTTTGAAAAAGCGATGCATATTTGTGTACTACCCATCGATACCTACAATTTGATACCCCACATGATTTTTCAAAAAAATATTTTTTTTTGGCGCGTGCGCATATGGGCGATTTTGAAATTGCTAAAAATAACTTTTGAAACTTTTTCTCCGAAGAATTTCTATGGCCCGAAAGTGCTTTTATTGGCTATTGGTCCCATATTTTAGGGCTTCTCCTTATGCCTTAAAAAGGGGGGGAAAGCATTTTTTGGTGGTTTTCGAGATTTTTGGCGGGTGTAATAGCCGCCATTTTGAAAAAGCGATGCATATTTGTGTACTACCCATCGATACCTACAATTTGATACCCCACATGATTTTTCAAAAAAATTTTTTTTTGGCGCGTGCGCATATGGGCGATTTTGAAATTGCTAAAAATAACTTTTGAAACTTTTTCTCCGAAGAATTTCTATGGCCTGAAAAGTGCTTTTATTGGCTATTGGTCCCATATTTTTAGGGCTTCTCCTTATGCCTTAAAAGGGGGGGGACAAGCATTTTTTGGTGGTTTTCGAGATTTTTGGCGGGTGTAATAGCCGCCATTTTGAAAAAGCGATGCATATTTGTGTACTACCCATCGATACCTACAATTTGATACCCCACATGATTTTTCAAAAAAATATTTTTTTTGGCGCGTGCGCATATGGGCGATTTTGAAATTGCTAAAAAACTTTTGAAACTTTTTCTCCGAAGAATTTTTATGGCCCGGAAAGTGCTTTTATTGGCTATTGGTCCCATATTTTTAGGGCTTCTCCTTATGCCTTAAAAGGGGGGGACAAGCATTTTTTGGTGGTTTTCGAGATTTTGGCGGGTGTAATAGCCGCCATTTTGAAAAAGCGATGCATATTTGTGTACTACCCATCGATACCTACAATTTAATACCCCACATGATTTTTCAAAAAAATATTTTTTTTTTGGCGCGTGCGCATATGGGCGATTTTGAAATTGCTAAAATAACTTTTGAAACTTTTTCTCCGAAGAATTTCTATGGCCCGAAAAGTGCTTTTATTGGCTATTGGTCCCATATTTTTAGGGCTTCTCCTTATGCCTTAAAAGGGGGGACAAGCATTTTTTGGTGTTTTCGAGATTTTTGGGGTGTAATAGCCGCCATTTTGAAAAAGCGATGCATATTATGTACTACCCATCGATCGATACAATTTATACCCCACATGATTTTTAAAAAAAATATTTTTTTTGGCGCGTGCGCGTATGGGCGATTTTGAAATTGCAAAATTAACTTTTGAAACTTTTTCTCCGAAGAATTTCTATGGCCCGAAAAGTGCTTTTATTGGCTATTGGTCCCATATTTTAGGGCTTCTCCTTATGCCTTAAAAGGGGGGACAAGCATTTTTTGGTGGTTTTCGAGATTTTTGGCGGGTGTAATAGCCGCCATTTTGAAAAAGCGATGCATATTTGTGTACTACCCATCGATACCTACAATTAATACCCCACATGATTTTCAAAAAAATATTTTTTTTGGCGCGTGCGCGTATGGGCGATTTTGAAATTGCTAAAATTAACTTTTGAAACTTTTTCTACCAAGAATTTCTATGGCCTGGAAAGTGCTTTTATTGGCTATTGGTCCCATATTTTTAAGGCTTCTCCTTATGCCTTAAAGGGGGGACAAGCATTTTTTGGTGGTTTTTGAGATTTTTGGCGGGTGTATAGCCGCCATTTTGAAAAAGCGATGCATATTATGTACTACCATCGATACCTACAATTTGATACCCCACATGATTTTTCAAAAAAATATTTTTTTTGGCGCGTGCGCGTATGGGCGATTTTGAAATTGCTAAAATTAACTTTTGAAACTTTTTTCTCCGAAGAATTTCTATGGCCCGAAAAGTGCTTTTATTGGCTATTGGTCCCATATTTTTAGGGCTTCTCCTTATGCCTTAAAAGGGGGGGGACAAGCATTTTTTGGTGGTTTTTGAGATTTTTGGCGGGTGTAATAGCCGCCATTTTGAAAAAGCGATGCATATTTGTGTACTACCCATCGATACCTACAATTTGATACCCCACATGATTTTTCAAAAAAATATTTTTTTTTGGCGCGTGCGCGTATGGGCGATTTTGAAATTGCTAAAATTAACTTTTGAAACTTTTTCTCCGAAGAATTTCTATGGCCCGGAAAGTGCTTTTATTGGCTATTGGTCCCATATTTTTAGGGCTTCTCCTTATGCCTTAAAAAGGGGGGGGGACAAGCATTTTTTGGTGGTTTTTGAGATTTTTGGCGGGTGTAATAGCCGCCATTTTGAAAAAGCGATGCATATTTGTGTACTACCCATCGATACCTACAATTTGATACCCCACATGATTTTTCAAAAAAATATTTTTTTTGGCGCGTGCGCGTATGGGCGATTTTGAAATTGCTAAAATTAACTTTTGAAACTTTTTCTCCGAAGAATTTCTATGGCCCGGAAAGTGCTTTTATTGGCTATTGGTCCCATATTTTTAGGGCTTCTCCTTATGCCTTAAAAAGGGGGGGGGGACAAGCATTTTTTGGTGGTTTTTGAGATTTTTGGCGGGTGTAATAGCCGCCATTTTGAAAAAGCGATGCATATTTGTGTACTACCCATCGATACCTACAATTTGATACCCCACATGATTTTTCAAAAAATATTTTTTTTTGGCGAATGTGCGCATTCGCTCATAAATCGACAGATGCGCATGTGATATAGTTGGCTATATTTTTCCTGTTGTTGGATAAAATAGTTACACATGTATACCAAATTTCAACTTCCTAGCTATTGTAGTTCCTGAGATGAGAAATCGGACAGACAGACGCTCGACAGAAAGTATAAGGGTTTCGAAGATTATCTTCGAAACCCTAATAATTATATTTTCTTATGTTAACCATAAAAATAATTTTATTTCTTAGTTGATTAATATTATTAATATTACTTTTTGCAGAGATAATGATTTAAAATAAGTTTTATAATGTAATGATTTTTTTCTATTAAAAATGTAATAATTAACTCATGCGTACATAAAATAAAATATTTATGAATACATTAAATAATATATAAAAATAAAAAATTAATATATCAAAAAAATTATATAACTTTAGATATATGTGTAAAAATCGAATTGATTATTTAATAATAATATTAAAGAATAAAACTAAACAAGTCTTATTTATAATGGTATGCTTGTAATAATTTACTAATAGAGGCCAAATATTTTGAAAATAAAATAAACAATTGAAGAAAATAATTTTGAAGTTCATAAAAATGGAAGGAGAAAACGAAGCAGGATTGGCTCAGTATTTGAAAAGGATTAGTAAAGTAGATTCTGAGAGTAAACAATTGATGAGTCAACTTCAAACTTTAGGTTATAATGAAGATCAGATCACTCATACTGTTGATAAGATCGCTGATCTGCGTGATCTTCTTAGACAATCATGCCTGGAGAGTCTGAGAACAGGGAGGAGGCTGAGGAGTTTACAAAGAGAGATGTCTAATTTGGCTCAACTTATCAGTCAAACTGAAGAAGTTGTAATTGATAAATTTGACACAGATAGTTTAGGTGAAGGGCATGATTTTTATTTGGATGAATTTGATGAAACGAAGCAGGATAATGATAACTTGATTACTGATGAACATCGGCTAAATTATCATTATGAAAATAATGAAGAAAATATAAAAAACGCTGACGGAAATAGTGAAAATAGCACAGATTTGAGAAACTGTGAAGAGGAAGTCATGAAAGTTAAGAAATTATTCGAAGGATCCTCAAAACAAAGAAGGCAAAGAAAACATAGAAATAAAAGTTCATCTGATAGTTACTTACCTTCTCTTCATAAAAGTTTAGGTACTTGTGAGAACGGACAGAATATTGTTCAAACTCACAATAAAAATAAGGAAGATAATGAGACAATTCAAACTTATACACCAGACTCTATTAAAAATAAGGGAGATGAGCAGATTCAAACTATTACCAGTTCATTAAAATAAGGAAGATGAGGAGATTCAAACTATATACCAGATTCTATTAAAAATAAGGAATGAGGAGATTCAAACTATGATACCAGATTCTATTAAAAATAAAGAAGATGAGGAGATTCAAACTATGATACCAGATTCTATTAAAAATAAAGGAAGATGAGGAGATTCAACTATGATACCAGATTCTATTAAAAATAAGGAAGATGAGGAGATTCAAACTATGATACCAGATTCTATTAAAAATAAGAAGATGGGAGATTCAAACATGGTACCAGACTCTATTAAAAAAAGGAAGATGGAGATTCAAAACTATGATACCAGATTCTATTAAAAAAAAAGAAGATGGGGAGATTCAAACAATGGTACCAGACTCTATTAAAAATAAGGAAGATGGGGAGATTCAAACTATGATTCTATTAAAAATAAAGAAAATAAAGTTAACGAATTTATTAAAAATTCAGATAAAACTAATTTACCTGATTTGAAAATTGATAAATTTGAACTGAATAACACACAATATCCTCTTAAAAATAATAAATATGATAATTTATGTATTAAATCAAAAAGTTCTGATAAGATCAATGAAAGTGGTAATAGATATTTTGCTGACAGAATTAAATTGTGTGGATCTAACAATATAAGAATGGAGACTAATGATCAGCCTGATCTCCATAAAAATGTGAATTTACAAAGTGATGAAGTTAAAATAAAAAAGAAAAATAGAATGAAGACAGTCACAAAGAACTTAAGAACAAAAGAATATTTACTAAAAGATGAAACTAAAAGCAAAAAACTTAATGACAAACTAATAGCCAAGAGTAGTGTTGAAAATGTGAAAATTTATGAAAATCCGAGTGTATCTGACGAAAATATATTGGATGATAAAACTTTATCTGAAAAATTATCTTTTAATACAGCATCATTAGAAAAAGCAATGTTAGAAGATAATACTACTAGGACGAAAATAAGAATTCCATGTTTAGTGGAGCCATTATTACACCATGAATTACTTAGTACTAAAAAGAATAAATCTTTCTCGTCGCGTAGAAGTGGTGTTAAGGTAAATAAAAATATTACCTCAAACAAAGTTCAAACTTTTGAAGTTTGTGACAAATTTAAAAAGCACAACTTACAGAATTTGTCAAGTAATGGAGGAGTCGCATATGAAGAAAACGGCACAAAGAACAGTTGTCGAAATGGAAAAGATCAAATTGATGTTGAGAAAAACGGGGTGGATAATTGGAGAATCGTAGGTAAAAATTT
The DNA here is from genome assembly GCA_018340805.1 of Microvelia longipes. NCBI lineage: Eukaryota > Metazoa > Arthropoda > Insecta > Hemiptera > Veliidae > Microvelia > Microvelia longipes. The sequence goes on from JACMZG010000022.1 coordinate 1,323,680, forward strand.
TATTGAGGTAAAGAAAATAAAGGAAAATGATAACAAGATTGGAGTTTCAGTCAGTTCTAAATGTGGAAACACTGTCATATCAAACAAATCAGATGTATCACTGAACAAATATACAAGGAACGAAAGTAATATAATTGAAAAAAATGTTCCCTATCAGTTAGTTGCACCTATTAAAAAAGTTCGTGTGACTTCCCAACCGATAACTAGAACTGTTCAGCGAGCCAGTGGTAGACGTCGAACGCCTCGTTTGTCAATGCAGCGGAATGAACCACCTGTCCACCAGTCCTTGAATAAAGTAGCGAGCGGTTCCATTGTTAAACCAGTCCGATCGGAGAGCTTGGTAGTTCCTGGAAGGAGTTATTCGGATGTCGCTAAATCACAGGGCACTACGAAATTCGTAAACCCTTTGTCTTCTATTTATTTATCTATTTTCAATATTTGTAAATAAATTTTATTGGTTTTCAAATGCTATTAGTTTTTTTAGAGGTGGTTTAGAGCAAAGTGTATTTTAAAAGTTTACTCTGAGATAAAGACGTATATTTAATTTATCACGAAATCAGATAAGCAATATGGAGATTCCCCGATGAATGTATAAAACTGATTGCCTAAAACCACTTTTGAGATACCCACTTGGTTAAAAGCTTAACACCTACAAGAGTGTGATATTATAATTTATTATTAATAATATAACTAATTATTAATAATAATAAACATATAATTTATTTATTATGATAAATAAGTTTCATCACGAAGGATTACAAAATGTTAACCTATATACTTGGAAGTCATTAGGAGTTGAAACAGAATAGTTGAGAGATGGTGCACCCTATAAAGTGCTTTGGAGGGTAATAGTTATTTATGCCATAAGGCTGAGAAGTGTGTCTTTATGTCACGGCAATTAAATTTACTAGGTGTTGGCAAACAAATCCGAAACTAGGATGTCACCGGAATTATCCGTTTCAGGTGTTTTAAAGGCCTCATGGGTAGTTTTCACCATATTATCATCGTAGCTCCTAGTATATTTATGCTAGAGAGTTGAAACTGAACAGAACCAGTCTATAAATGTAGTTGTGTTATTTAGAAAATATTTATATGACGTAATAAACGTCGCAAAAATTTCGAAAAATTATGCGATCACCCAGACGTTAAAATACTGTATGGGGCTTACTGAACCCCAAGAACAAAGTCAAAATATTAACATAAGTTGTGACTTACACTGCAACAAGTAACAAGTTTTCCCTTTAATTGGGTTTTTACTATCAAAGAGGCATAAAGTATAACAACTACCTTTTAGAAGTTATTACATTAGCTAGCACGCTACCTATTAACACGTACAAATAGATCAATTTATACCTTCATATCTACATGCATCATATTTCAACATAGTCATTATGCAAGGTGTAGAAATACTGCAAGAAGGGGATTGTTTAAAATCTGTTACCTTAAACCTGGTTTTCGATTAGGTTATTCTTTGCGACAACTTTGATTTAGAGAAATCATGTATCGGGGTATCTTGCATAGAGATATTATTACTAGAGGGGGTCTATAGATTAAATTATGAAACCTCGAAAAAATAACCTGACCACCTTTGATTATAAATAGAATCAAATAATCAGCACAAAATTACAGTTCCTTATATAGGAGGATGTTAAAGGTACAAATCAAAACACAAACAATGTACGGCAAGCCATTAGCAATTGATTTATTATAACCTTAACTCACTCATGAAGGAAGTTTTAATGAGGTTACACAGAGCCCTTTAGCTTTAAAAAGATGTTTCAGGCTTCTCAATGTATTGAGATAGGCTATGCCCTCTCTATTAAATATATCTATGGTATCTTGTAACTAATCCTCACCACATCCAATTCATCAAATCTCATTTATCTAATTCAACTTCGAACTCACTTCGCTCACCCTCAGAATATAAAAACACAGTGTATCGACTACTTTAAATATCTTGACAGCTCAGTTTAGGCACCCACCGATTCTAAAAAAAAATCCCTACAAAAGGCAGCGGGGAAAAAACTTTGTAAACAAATCAGGTTATGTTACCCGTGTTTTCTTGGCGATGTTTTCTACATTTCTTTTGTGTAGTTTTATTATTTAGGAAGTATCAAATGTGGAAAAAAATGAATTGTGAAGGGAAATAATAAGTGTACTCATATGTTTTTAGATTAAAAAAAGAATTGTATGTTTACTAGTTTTGACAGCTTTAAAAATTGCTACATAAAAGGCAGCCTTGAAATAAAAGTTTCAGTTATGCTTTTATTTACTTAAGTTATAAAAAAGAATATTTGAGTGCAATAATAATGTTAACAGTCCAACACAAACACAATTCAGAGAACACACACAACACAAACACTCACAAAACGATGTAAACACAAAAAGAACCACAAACGAAGTGAACGTATGCCGGGAAGGAGGTTATTTCCCTACAGGGGTATAGGAGTAGGGAATTTTTTTCTCTTTCAAGAGAGGGGTTGGCAGCGGCTTCTCTGATTGGTCGATCCCCAAAATGCTTATGACCTTGGGGATTTTTAAACTTAAAAATTTTTAAACCATACACTGTAAATGTATTGTTGAACTTCTTTGGACTCGCTTTACTCGTCCTCAGAAAGTAAATACATTCGTTTTATTCCCAGTGGTCACCCACCCTGGCACTGACCTCGCTCGATGCAGCCTAACTTTTATAATCCAACAAAAACGGAAACTGTAACAAACGGAACTTAGGTACTTTTTATTACGTAAAAATGTATACTTGTCCCAAATTTCAACTCAATTGAATTCTTTTTTTTAATTTTTCGCAATTTTAAAAAAAATAATGCAAGTCATTTGATTACAATTTCGAGTAGACTAATGATAATGAAATAAACTTAGCCCACATGTTTGGCTTATGACAACACGCGTGCCAAAACACAAAACAGTCGAAATAAGTTTCTGCGTTGTATGAATTTTCAAAAATTCAAAAAAATGGTTCTTTGAGGTAGTACGTAATTGAGCACTTTATTGGACCGTTTTTAGGATGAGAAGCCAATCATTATTGTTATAGGAGGTTATTTAGTACTTTTCACCTCCGAGGACAATAATGAATGTAAAAAAAAACTCCTAGGACGTAAAAGTAATTCATATATTGCCGCCATTACTGTAATGTAGCGTGTTAAAAAAAAACAATCAGTGTATAACCTTCATGAGGTTTCTTTAAAAACGTTCATTTTGTTTCTGTTTTGTTCGTAGACTAATTTTTTTTTTCAATTAAGTATATAGCGCAGTTTATTAATGAGTGCTACCTCAAAAAATAGTGTATGCCATCCGGCTGAGAATGTCTTTATGTCTTGGCAATTTTTCCCAAGATAAGTTAGCAAGGACTGTATACGCCCAGATAAACTGTTAGATAATATTAGCAAGAAGTGTATATCAATATAGATACGTCTTCATCGTAGCAAAGTGCATTTGGTATAATAGTTATTATTACCTATGCTATTAGACTGAGAGTAGCAAGACCGTGTAATAGCTGACCTGCAAAAGAGCAAAATAAGCTCACCCCTTCTCATTCAAACGTTAGTCATGCAATTTGTCACAATTTTTTTCATGGTTTGACCAGAAATTCAACTCTAATCCTTAGTATTATAGAAAATATAAGAAATCATATATGTTATAACTAAAAACATATTTCAGTTAAGTTTAAATTTACCCCTTGTTTAAGCAGGAGGAGCTTAAGGTTTAAAGTTATAAATTATTTGTAGTATTAGTTCGGAGATGAAGGCTGTTAAAGTGGATGTGTTTATTTTCCTTATCACAACATGTTTATATTACGCCACAAAACTTTTATCTATCGTGTTATCACAAAATATGCGGGTTTGTGTGAGTGGTAAGTATTTCGAGTTAATATGGGTTTGTTTCTTTGTGTAGGTATTATTTGTTGTGTACATTTATAATAATGTATTCTGTATATTAATGCATGATATATGTATGCATGGAATGAGTGAGTATGTGTCAGAGTATTAGGATGTGTGAGTATACCATTGCATGCAAACACGAAACTGTTTATACTCTATGATGAATATATTAACTTTATTATTTAAACGAAAACAAAACCAATTGCTTCATATATAAAGCTTTTTATAAAAGAAAAATAATTTCAACATGAAAATTGAAAAGACTAAAGTTTTCTTTCAAACTTTTTTGAAGTCGGTGCGTGGCAGGAAACTAAAAGATCCAGACTCAGTTCACAAACCAGTTACAAAACGTGACTGGTTTAGTATTCTTTAGAATCAATTTTTGCTTCCCTATTACCTTTAATAGTCGGAAAAACAGTATCAATAGTTTGCTTTTTACCACCTCTGGACTGTCCAGGGGGCATGGGACCATCACCACCCCCAAAACCCCCTGCTTTAATATTAAATTAAAAAAAAACTACGGCTGTAGGTGAAGAAAAATTATAATAAATGTTGGTAATTTAAATGCTTATTTGTAGTGAAGTAATATATGTTGAACTCGTCTCATCCTTGGATTCTTCTCTGTTTTGTTATCCACAGCGGGGTCACTTTGTTATCTAGCAAATTGACTCAGCGTGTCATCCCCCTCAATCAAATTACTTGGTTGAACTTGTCATATCCTTGCTACACAATTTTCGTTTAGCGTCTTTTAAGTAGAATTTGTAATTTATATATTTATCGTTTAAGTTATGATAAGCAGAATTTGTAATTTATATTACAGTAATTTATCAGTTTAGTCTGTGAGTTCAATGTGTAACATTTATTTCTTTAGTGCTCCTAAAAAATCATTAAATTAAGTTGTAATGGAAATTTTAGTTTGAATTTTTAAGTTAAAAATCCGCGGGATTTTTATGGAAATTCCTTGAAAATTTATTTTATTTTAATTTTGGATACATTATTTTGAATCTGGTTTATTTCTTCTCTTTGGCGTGTATTTTATTTTGGTTGAATAGTTTTTTAATTTAATTTAATTTAGTTTTGTAGTAGAATATTGAGGAGGCTTTGATTTTTCACTCACAACGGAGGTTAGGAAATTTCGGTTGTCCGCTTGTGGCCTCGGCGTTGCCGAGGGCTTGTCCCTTTTTCTTTATTAATTTGAAAGTGGTTTTAATTTGTTTTGGTGTAAGAATTTAGTTTGGTTATGATGTTCAGGATAGTCTGTAAAAGTTATATAGTCACCCTTCAAATGAAGGTAAGATTCGTAATTTTATATTTCTATGTCTATGTCATTCACCATGTTGCCGTAGCTCGCTTTTCATGTTTTCTAATGGTTCCGTTCTCGATTTATTTTACAGGGTTCTAGTCTTGGATAAGATGACAGGTCTAGACATGGTACTTTAGTTCTTAATTTGATTGAAAAAGCATCATACAAAAGATTTGTGTCAACCACTCTACCTCACTCCTCAACCAACCTCTTAAAAACTTTCTATGCGTTTAATTTAAGTTAGTTTTAAGTATTACATAGCACTATTTAACCTAAGGTATGGAATTTACATTTTATGTTACATTTCACGGTAGTGAAACAGAAAAATATATTTAACCTTCTTAACTGTGGTTATATTTCTTAACCAGGTTATTATCTTCTCTTAACGATATGAATTATTACTCAGAATTAATATTTTGTAATGGAAATATTTTATAGAAGTTAAAAAAAATACAGTTCCGATTTCATAAACTTCCAATGAAACGAGTTATTCTTTATTGAGTACTTAGTTTGTAAGTAACCTTACGTCATATTATTTTTAAGTCCATTTGGACTTCAATGAAGGCACCATAGGTTTGGTTCTTTTCCTACAGTAATCTAAAGAGAACCTGGCGCTCTATTTGTTATTTGAAAGGATTGAAACCATATTGTATTCTGAACTTAGATTCTGAGACTAAGTTCTAACTTAAGCCCACCCCTGCGGCCTGACTGAGTTGGGTATTTAAATAATATGTTATAAAGTAGGACAAATTAAGCTTTCAGTAGTAAATTTTATATCAATAGATTTGTTAAATAGAACTCTATAAAATTATGCAATTATTTTTCTAATAGAAATACTCTAATAGAATCATAACTACTGGACAGTATTAGTATAAAGTTCAACTAAAATAATTTAATAATCATTAATAATAACAATATCTTTTCTTATCTTTTGTTTACTAATTAAGATATTTCTCCTCTGTAATTGTGTCTCTCGCACAATTATATTGTGTCAACTATTCATGTTTTGCAAAACTCGGTAGTATCAAATGATATATGTTTTGCTTGCCATGCATTGACATTACTTGGCGGTAAGAGAGCACCGCTCGTCTCTGGTAAGTACTTCATATTATATTCTTCGGAATTAATTGAAGGTCAGAGTGAGTTCAGGCTTTGTCGGCGCCCTAAAGAGTTAGACGTAACGAAACAGAGTGGGACATGACATTATGGCGAGCCATCAATGATGACGAATGTCGAATGATGGAACAGTTCCCAGATGTAGCATTGCATTTTGCTTGTTACATTTCCCAGGTGTCTCTCGCACAATTGTGTCAATGGTTTACTAGCTTTATCTAGTAAGGTCTTTATCTATCCCTGGGCATGCCAGGGATAGACCTTACTAGCCCTATCTAGTAAGGTAACCTATCACCTTCCCAAAGTAGCTTAGCCTGGTTATGCTGCCTATTTACATAATTTCAGATGTATAATTAAGTCGTATTAGTTTGTTTCAGAAGCCTTTTTATTTTTTAGTTATTTTGTAAGCACTTTGGGTCTCTGCCATAATCAGAATATGCTAAGAATCTGCATAAAATATTGCAAAATATACAGCGAATATGATTTGCTAGTTTTCTGATAAAATCGATAAGCTTTTTCAAAAATGGAAACACTATTTCATACAATCTATAGATAAACATCGTATCTACATGGTTTTTCATAGCGATTTTACGTGTTAATAATATACGATACATTATTACTCACAATACAGACTTTTTGGGGAAAATTTTATATGTTATTCAAGTATAATAGATTAGATATCATGGATGTAATGTATTGTTGAAGGTAAAGAAACTAAATCTGGAGAAAATAATCTAAAAAAGACTTTGCAAAAATGCTGTTGAATATTTTAACAAAAATCTAATATTTGATTTTTACTATTTTAAACTTTAACTCCAGTGTTACCTTTTTCTACTTTTTTATTTTGGTGTTTATTTTATTATAGATATTATACTCTTGTTTACATTCCTTAAATATTTTTTAGAAGTAAGTAAAATCTGCGGATAGTAGAGATACACTTTTGACTTAATAAGAAAGTTAAAAAAACGAAAAATTGGTATAATTTTATCGAGTAAAATAAAAATCAATAATAATAATAAAAATCAGTCTCAACTCTCTAGCATAATAGCATAAATACAGTTTAAGCTACGATGGTAACAGAAACACACACACATACGGACAGATAGCTTTGTGAAAACCACGCAGGAGGTCGTAAAAACGCCTGAAACGGATAATTCTGATGTTATTTCGGTTTCGGATTTTTTCGCTAACACAATACTTTTCCAATATACTTAGGGTATGGATGAGGAAAAGTAAATTGGCCCCCTCGCATTATTTTCTCACGCTGTCAACTGATTTTAGCCGTGTGTCATTTAATAACAAGGGGGTAGAAGCTACAACTTCTTACAGTATTGATTTTACAGAACTGATTTCATTGGAAATTAACAAATCACCATGTCTTTTAGCGAGTTTTCTTTGGAAAAGTTGGCTTATGGGATAGGGCGTCATAGCGGAAGTCCAACCTCGGACCAAAATCCGTTTTCTGTATTTTTTAAAGAAAATGCCCTAAAACCTTAAAAAATAAAACGACACACGGCTAAAATCAGTTGACAGCGCGGGAAAATAGTGTTGAGTAACCAATAAGGTTGGCCTGATTTGAAATTGAGGGCGTAGTTTGACATCCAGGACTAACCACATTGGCTCCCTCGCATTATTACTCCACGCTGCTAAATGATTTTAGCCGTGTGTCGTATCATAAGATATAAACTAGTGCAAGTAATGTGCACTGCTTATTTTAGAGGAACAGTTTTGTATAACCGAGTGAATACTTATTCGCATTTCCTTTGAAAAATACAGAAAAATGACTCCGAGTAGTGTTTGATAATAGAGTAACTGATAAAGCATTTTTCAAAAGGAAATGCGCGTTATTATCAAGTTGGTTGTACAAACTATGCCTCTAAAATTAGAAGTACGCACAATTATTTGCACTAGTTTAAAGCTTAGTTACTTATCTTTAATCTTAGTCAGTTATCTATAAAGGATTTAGCGCATTTCCTTTGAAAAATACAGACAAAATGAGTTACGGCAGTGCTTGACATTGAGTAATGCTTAGGTTCTACAGCATGAACCGGAACCTTAAGCAAGAAATGAGTTGTTAAGCACGGAAACACGCATTCCAAATGAAATTCATCCGGTATTAGGATCACCGCGACAATTTTTTTAATATTTGGGGATGTAATATCTTCTTATAACCAGCGGATAACCAAATAAAAGTAGCTATTTTTTTATATCCGAGAAATTATCATTACATCATCTGATGAAATTATTAAGGTTTAGATAATTTATTTCTATTTCTAAAATATGTAAATGATAACAGTTAGATTTGGAAGAATAAGGAATATTTTTTGTAAAGACGAAGTTGAGTTAAGGTTAAGAAAAGGCGTAAAAGTCTGAAAAGAATGGGTCTGAAACCTATGGAAGGGGCAGATACTAAATCTTAGCAGGGGTCTCTTATTTTAACATTCAATGAGAAAGCTAAAATGTTTCAGAAAAAAAGATAAAACAATCTATTTTTTCATATCTGACTTTTATTCTTCTTTTAATACAAAAAAGGAAGAAGAGCAGATTGGAATAGAAGTATTTTTAATATCGACATACTTTTAACATTTTAAACGTACTTTTTAATCCTGCGACAAAAAACTCGAATTTAATATATATATATTATATATATATATATATATATATATATTATATATATATATATATTTATATTATATATATGTATATATTATATATATATATATATATATATATAATATATATATATATATTTATATTTATTTATTTATTTTATTTTTTTATTTATTTATTTATAATGCATATATATTTTGTGCATGTATTTTTAGTTTTTTTCTGAAAAACGGTTTATTCTGACATGGACTTATTGAGGTACAATAGACCTTTGGTTGCATGCAAATGGGGTCTATCATATAGGGTCTATCTTATGGGGTCTAATAGCTCCCAGTGTATTTATGCTAGAGAGATGAAACTTGTACAAAAATCAGTCTAATAGGTGTAGTTGTAGCTATTCGGATAATATTTATATGACGTCAATAACTCGCAAAAATGACTCATCAAAACTTTCTGAAAATCATAAAACACGAAAAAATGTTGTGATTAATTTGAGCTTTAGGACACATGTATAAGAATTACAGCGTGCCAAGTTGCATCTCATTATCAGCATTAGTTTAATTTTTATCAAATGACTAGTGTACGTTTCAAAAAAATTGTGAAAAATCGGTAAATAATCTAATTAGTTGAAATTCAGTATAAAGTGTTTACCTTTACGTAATAAATAAGGACACTAAGTTTCGTTACAATGCCACAAGTATATTCATGATTTTTGTTGGATCATAAAAGTTAAGCATCATTAAGCGTGGTCATTGCTGCATGGGACCGCGAGTTCGAAAACGTCTTGCAGTATAAATTTGGCGAATTGAATATTTTGAGGACGAGCGAAGTGAGTTCCAAGTAGGGAGGACGTACTCGATATTTATGATACGAGGAAACAATTAAGAATAATGCTGTTTTAAGAATTTATATATTTATCGTTTAAGTTATGATAAGTAGTATTTGTAATTTATATTTATCGTTATCGTTTAAGTTATGATAAGGAATTTGTAATTTATATATTTATCGTTTAAGTTATGATAAGGTATTTGTAATTTATATATTTATCGTTTAAGTTATGATAAGTAGAATTTGTAATTTATATATTATCGTTTAAGTTTAGTACTATTAGTTAATTTATATTATTTTATCGTTTGTTATGATAAGTAGATTTTGTAATTTATATATATCGTATTAAGTTAAGTTAAAGTACTATTTGTATTTATATATTTATCGTTTAGTATGATTATGTATTTTGTAATTTATATTATCGTTTAAGTTATGATAAGTACTATTTGTAATTTATATATTTATCGTTTAAGTTATGTAGTAATTTATATATTTCGTTTAGTTATGATAAGTACTATTTGTGATTTTGTAGTTAAGGCGAGGAATGAATAATACTCAGTTTCAGCAAAAAGCTCAACAAAGTGTAAAGTGTTGATATTTTGCCCGAATTAAATAAAATCATTAAGTACGCGGCAGAGCATACTTTATTGTATATACAATATTTAAATTTCAAGCTTAATTTAAACTTAAAAAAACTTTTAGCCTTTCTAGAGAATATTTCATTTCACGCTTCAATGAAAACTGAAAACAAATACAAATATTGAAAATGCTTTTATTACGAAAAAGCAATCTAAATATTTAAATACTTTTTTAGAGGTGAACTTTTGTCCTCACAGCCTATATATGAGCCTGGTACATCTACAGCATAAATTATGTGAATCTACAGATAAACTATATGTATCTACAGCTAAATAAAGTATATCTACATCATCTTCAGGCTAAACGAAAAACATGTGGAGGGAAATATTTACTTTTATAATTTTACAATGTTGAGCTTAACACTTAGTGTCTTTATTTATTACGTAATAATATTTTAACGCTTTCTCAGATCGAAATTCGACCATGTCCCAACTATTTTATTGAAAAAAAAAAAAAAAAAAAAAAATAATATATATATATATATATATATATATAATATATTATATATTATTATATATATGACGTTAATACATTTACATATATTAATATGTATGTATGAAGTTTAAGATTTATTATTAAAATTAAATCTAGTTTTATCTATTGACATGTATAACATAATGTAAACAAATCACATTTTTTGGCTAATACATTTGAAAATTCGCTTATATCGTGGCAATATGTTACTTATATCAACCTGCAATATGAAAAAACTAATATAACTCAACAAACATGTTCTATATCCAAGCGGGCACACGAAGGCACAAGGGCTGCGATGCGGCCCACTGTGCCGACCCCGCGAAGAGGCCGAAGGTTCTTTGTTTAGCATACATATATTCCACACACCTAGTAGGCATGGGAATTTATGTTATTTTTCCTTAAGCGCTTTCTACCCCCTTTTTAAGCGGAGGGGTCTTAACTGTAGCGTGATGTTATTCCGTAACAGTCACAGTTCTCAGCATAAAAGTTTTTTTTAAGTGTCACATAGCACGACTTAGACTCGAATTATAAAACTCCAACTGGTAATTACGTTTTATGACTCGCCAACTTTTTTTTTACTTCTCTAATTAACTTAAGAGTCCTTTTTTTAAGTCCAAAAAGTTTAAACTTAAAAAAGACAACAAAATTACTTAAAAGAGTTTAATATGACGAAGTAATGAATCCTTGAATTTTTTTTATGTATGTAAAAAAAAAACAATATTACACAATGATGATAACATTATGAAAATTCTATATCTGTTTCGCATTAAAATTGAACATCCTATATTTTTTTCATGTTTTGTACTAAGTTCTAAAGATCAACCTACATAAAGGAATGCTATTTTTTAAATTGACTTAGATTTATTCTTGGATGAAGCCTGACATAAAACTGTTTTATTTCAAAACCCGCATAAATCTTGTCCACCCTTTCCTCCCTAGTCTTATTAAAGTTTTCTTTTCGATTTTTTTAAATTAAAATATAGTAGGGAGAAATAAGTTTTTAAGTTGACATAATCTAAATAAAAAGACTGAATAAACTGCTGGCATGAAATTTAATTAAAATAAGCAACAATTAAAATATTATAAAATATTAACGATTAAAATATTACTTATAACTACTCTAATATTTCAATTATGTCAGATAATATTGTGCGTGCGATATTGACGATCTTTTTAACAATACACCTCCTGACATTGCTATTGAAGCGAACTTGGTAAAAGAAAACTTGTTACCAACGAAATCGAAAAAGTTATATGACAAAGCAAGTAACAATTTTAAAAGTTGGTGTCATGATCATAATATACAATAAGTAAGTGAAAATGCTTTGCTTGTTTATTTTTATAATGAATGAAAAACAAAACAAGCGTCAAGTCTGTGGTCGCTGTATTCAATGATCAAATCATCTTTGCTTTGTGAGAGAAACTTTTAATATCAAAAGCTATGCATCACTAATAGCGTTATTAAAAAGAAAAAAACGAAGGTTATGTTGCAAAGAAAGCAAATGTTTTTACTAAGAATCAAGTTGAAGACTTTTTGCATAATTCATCAAACAAAGAGTTTCTTATGATAAAGGTAAGATAATTTTCAGTTGAAAAAATACTGTATTTTCAATGTCGACGTCTGGAGATAAAATCTGTATGCACCTTGGGAGTAAATGCCATTATTCCCTCGCAATAATTTCCTCCCTCGGCTTCGCCTCGGGAGTTAAACAAATAAATCCCTCGGCTTCGCCTCAGGATTTAAATCCTTTGGTTCCCTCGGCTTTTGCCTCAGGAACCAACATAAGCTCAGGGGAATAATGACATTCTTACTCCCTTGGTGCATAAATAACTATTAAATGTTTAAAAAAATAATATACTTATACCTATAATTTTTTCGCATCCTAATTGCCTACGAAATATTTTGGGTCGCAATACAAGGGTTAAAAATCGCTGGTCTAACGCCACGTTTTTACCATATTGAAAATTAGCGTATCTGAAATATTTCAACTCTTATAAAAATTCAAAGAAAAGAAATTTATAATTTAACATTCTTCTCAGCAAAATAATAGCTAAGCGCCTATTTGACTCAGACTTTAAAATATTTTCACTTTTCCAAGGAAAGATTTGTTTTTCGTTCAATAAAGTGTGATTTGTTTGAAAATTGAAGAAATAAAATCTGTGAATTTATGACTTTTTATATCCGACGACACTGAGAACGCGGCAATTTATTTTTTCTACCATAGCTGTATGAAGATTTAAACTGGAAAAAATCGTTAAAATTACCCCTATCTATAGAATTATCCCTTAGTCTTCAGAATATTTATTATTATAAACTAGAAGTTGGAATACTCTAGCGAAAGTATATTTTGGTAGCCAAAAATATAATATTACGTTATAAGACAGTGAAAAGGTAATTTTTACCGTGGCAACTATATTTACTGTCGAACGAAGCGAGACAGAAAAAAGTCATTCCCAGTCGTGTGAAATATACTATTTTCGGGCGTAGTAATAGTAAACAAGTAATTAGAAGAAAAACAGTATTAGACCAAGAGCCCAGGAGGGTTTTGTTAATAAAAAGTGTAATGGCTGGAACCGTTCTCAATTTTTCGTAAATACCTTCCTGTCCAAGAATCTGCAATTCTGCCGACTCGTATCGGATGGGTGTCCCAGGCAGAACCTTTGACCCCTAAAGTGCGTTCTGCCTGGGACACCCATCCGATACGAGTCGGCAGAATTGCAGATCCTTGTTCAGGAAGGTATTTACGAAAAATTGAGACCGGTTCCAGCCATTACACTTTTTATTAACAAAACACCCCCGGGTTCTTGGTCTATATAATATATACAAATTTGCCGGTACAGTTCTTTCGATCTCCTCGTTGGCCAAATATTTTAATACTAGCGGCGTATTTTCAATGTTTGTATCACTTACAGTTGAACAAATTCTGTGAAGGAGAAGAAACTTGGCACATATAGTAGTCTTATACATGGCTATATGTGTGCCAAATCTATGATAATAACAGACGCACACGCACTCACACACACACACGCATACAGAGAGACAACTTTGTGAAAAACCACTTAGGAGGCCTTAAAACACCAGAAACGGATAATTCAGGTGACATCCCGGTTTTGGATTATTTTGTAAACACAATAACTTTTCATACCTATGGTATAAATGATGAAAAGTAAAAAAACACGGGAAAACTAGATAAAAACTGAATGAAATAAAACTATGTGAAAAAAGCCTTATGGAAAAAATATATGGGAAAAAATCGGGTACGGGGTACCTCGGAACTTTTCCTCATCACATCGGATTCGCAACGCTCATCCTCCAAACTTCAGACACGCTTCGCTCGTCCTCAGAATATAAAAGTCGCCAAATTTATACTGCAACATGTCTTTGGGCTTGCTTCGCTTTTTTGCAATTACAATTCTTTACCTATATGCCTACGGTATAAATGAGGAAAAGTAAAAATATGGAGTAGAAACTATTTATTTTGGTGAATTTCCTTTGGAAAAATTTCTCTAATTGAATAGGTGGAATGGTGAAGTCGATTTTTTTACCAGAAATCTTCAGGGGAAAACTCCAGTTATTACGCATCACTAGTATTACTTTACGGTAACTATATAAAATGTACCTCGAAAAAATTGTACCCAGATGGATTGTACACTTTCTTGAAATTTTTTAATGCCAAGAATAAAGTAGGTCGACGACATATAAGAGAGAAAACAAATTAAATAGGGTTTTTCTAACTTACTTATGAACTCCAATTTGGTCTGAGTCTCTCTATTACTTCAAAAAATGTTGGCGGAAAGACTTTTGCTTTTGCAACGTCCCTGATTAGTAACTAATTATTTGAAACTGTTTATGTTTTAGACTGAAGACGAGGATTCAGACTGGTCAAGTACAGCGCCATCTTGCGGAGGAGGGACTGTGTTCAGGGACGGGAGACGAAGAGTTGATTTTGTTCTAGTTTACGAGTCGCCATACATTCAGCGGCGACCGTCTCTATCGGCCACTGCCAGCAACCCTTCGCTATCAGCATGTCAGGCACCAAGTAGTCAAGATAAGAAGCTGCTGAAACATGAAGCTTGGAGGAAAAGGTTTATGTCTAATCTTAGGGAAGCTGGTCTTCAGATGGAAGAGGTAAGCGATGAAATTTACTAAATTTTTTTTATTTATTTATTTATTTTATTTATTTAATTCTTACACAGTATTTCTTACAATTTGACAACAATTTACATCATGTTACATATATTATTTATTAAATATCACATATATTACATTTATTATTTTATTAATATAACTTATTATGTAATGCTGAAGTTGAATCGAATAATTTGTAGAACTCGAAAAAAAAAATTGAAAACTCATTAAAATAACCATTTTGCATGAGTTAATTTACGCCACGCTCCTCCTCACTACTTCGGACTCGCATTGCTCGTCCTCAGAATATACCAGTCGCCATCAGACTCGCCTCGCTAGTCCTCAAAATACACCAGTCGCCAAATTTATACTGCAATACACCATCAGACTCGCCTCGCTAGTCCTCAGAATACACCAGTCGCCAAATTGCAATACACCATCAGACTCGCCTCGCTAGTACACCAGTCGCCAAATTTATACTGCAATACACCATCAGACTCGCCTCGCTAGTCCTCAGAATACACCAGTCGCCAAATTTATACTGCAATACACCATCAGACTCGCCTCGCTCGTCCTCAGACAATATATACATCGGTTTTATTCCCAGCGGAAAATCATCCAGGTAGGCTCACTCATCTATTAGCGAATATTCTTTACAAAAATTCACTTAATGATGAAAAAACACACAAGTATACAATGTTTCATTTCAATCCATCTGATATATCTATGGTTTTTGTCCGATCACCTTCGATCAAAAGGATCGAGCGTGGTCAGTAAGCTTAGTAAGGTCAGTAAGGTGAGTGACCGCATGGAAATAAAAATAATATATTTTGTCTAAGAACGAGCAAAGCGAGTCCAAAGTTGAAAGGGTAAGCGTTGCAAATAATAGGGTGTAGAAGGTGTTAAGGTGAAGAAGAGTGCCAAAGTACCCCGTCACGATTTTTGTTATTATTATTACATTTAATAATAATTATTAATTATTACTGTGCTTATAGTTTGATATTACTGAGTTTTGCGAAAGAAATAAATAGTTGATCTCTCGCACAATTATTATGTGCCTTCTTGCATAATGAGATGACACATCTTGTGTATTATTCTCTATTATTGTATTTATAACGTCTGATATATTTATAGTGTTATTATAACTTATTAAATTGGTCGGTTTTATACCTTTATTTCTCCATTTTTTTATTAAATTGTATTTAGTTATTACTATTATGTATATATATATATATATATATATATATATATATATATATATATATAATATATATATATATATATATATATATATATATATATATATATATATATATATATATATATATATATATATATATATATATATATATATATATATATATATATATATATATTATAATATTATATATATATTTGAAATTTAACTGTTGGAATTTTTAATTTCGTAGGAATTTTCTATAAAGTTGATTTCTGTTCATTCTATGAAAAGACACCAATTCGTTTTCCATCTATATGAAACATCTAGAATCAATCAATTAGAGTGGCTTGCCCAATAACCTAAGTCTTGTGGAGTAAATAAATACAAAATATACTGAACATGACTTTAACCTGAAGGTGTAAGTAAATATAGGACTTTTACTCGAATGGATATATATTTCATTTTCTTCCAGGCTGTTACCTTCCATTCATATTTTCTATTTCCATGTTAAAGATGAAAATTGTGTTAACTATGAGGTGAAAAGAACTCAAATGAACTTTTGTGAATATTATAAATACTTCTATACTACTTATTCCATCATACCCTATATATATATTATATATATATATATATATATATATATATATATATATATATACTCGGCTCCTTAACGTCACCATGCATATATATTACATATATTATTAATATATAAACATACATATATTAACCGTGTTAATCGCACCTATATTAAAGTTTCAGAGTACTCGGCCCTTTAACGTCACGCGGCTTTGGCGTTTTGCCAGATCCTCCAGGGCCACGTAGGGCTCTGCGTGGCTCTACGTCCACAATGATGTTAAGACCGTTGGCCTTGAGTGTAGAAAATTTTTAAAGAAAAAGATGCCATATATCTGGGATAATTGGGGGAGGGTTTGGGTTTAGCCAAATTAACATAATTTATTCCGTAGGTATGAAGGAAGGTATTGTGTTTGCTAAAAATCCGAATGTCACCGAAATCACCCGTTTCAGGTAATTTAAGACTTCCTGTGTAGTTTTCATAAAGTTGTCAGACTGTATGTGTGTCTGTTACTCTGTTATCATCATAGCTCCAAGTGTAGCTATGCTAGAGTTGAAACTTAATATAAAAATCAATCTATGGGTGTAATTGTGCTATTCAGATATTTTTTTGTATCATCACTAACTCGCAATAATGATTCAGCAAAAATTTCTACAAATCATGACACGCGAAACATAGTGCGATCAATTTGAGATTTTGCACGTATGCGGTCATGTATAAGACTAACATTATTATTTCATCTCATTATCAGAATTAGTTCAATTAGTAATCATAAAGATATTTAGTAAATAACCAATTTAATCAATAGGGGAAATATTTAGTAAATACCAATTTAATCAGTAGAGGAAAGGTTAATATTTAGTAAATAACCAATTTAATCAGTAGAAGAAAGGTTGATATTTAGTAAATAACCAATTTAATCAATAGGGGAAAGGGTGATATTTAGGTAATAACCAATTTAATCAGTAAGGAAAGATTGTTTTTTAGTAAA
The DNA here is from genome assembly GCA_018340805.1 of Microvelia longipes. Classification (NCBI taxonomy): domain Eukaryota; kingdom Metazoa; phylum Arthropoda; class Insecta; order Hemiptera; family Veliidae; genus Microvelia; species Microvelia longipes. Next base: position 1,341,420 of record JACMZG010000022.1, read on the forward strand.
TAACCAGTTCAATCAATAGGGGAAAGGTTAATATTTAGTAAATAACCAATTTAATCAGTAGAGGAAAGGTAAATATTTAGTAAATAACCAATTTAATCAGTAGAGGAAAGGTTAATATTTAGTAAATAACCAATTTAATCAGTAGAGGAAAGATTGTTTTTTAGTAAATAACCAGTTCAATCAATAGGGGAAAGGTTAATATTTAGTAAATAACCAATTTAATCAGTAGAAAAGGGTGATATTTAGTAAAAACCAATCAATCAATAGGGGAAGTTATATTTAGTAAATAACCAATTAATCAGTAGAGGAAAGGGTGATATTTGTAAATAACCAATTCAATCAATAGGGAAAAGGTTAATATTAGTAAATAACCAATTTAATCAGTAGAGGAAGGGTGATATTTAGTAAATAACCAATTCAATCAATAGGGGAAAGGTTAATATTTAGTAAAATAACCAATTTAATCAGTAGAGGAAAGGGTGATATTTAGTAAATAACCAATTCAATCAATAGGGGAAAGGTTAATATTAGTAATAACCAATTTAATCAGTAGAGGAAAGGTTAATATTTAGTAAATAACCAATTCAATCAATAGGGCAAAGGTTAATATTTAGTAAATAACCAATTTAATCAGTAGAGGAAAGGGTGATATTTAGTAAATAACCAATTCAATCAATAGGGGAAAGGTTAATATTTAGTAAATAACCAATTTAATCAGTAGAGGAAAGGTAATATTTAGTAAATAACCATTCAATCAATAGGGCAAAGGTTAATATTTAGTAAATAACCAATTTAATCAGTAGAGGAAAGGTTAATATTTAGTAAATAACCAATTTAATCAGTTAAAAAGGTTGTTATTTAGTAAATAACCAATTCAATCAATAGGGGAAAGGTTGATAATTAGTAAAAAACCTGTTCGGTCAATAGATGAAAGGTTGACATCTGGCTTGATTTCTTCTAAGTTGTAAAAATGTATCTATAAATATTTTTTCGTGTTCCTGGGTAATCCAGTACTGTAGGTGGAATGAAAAATTTACAACCGTTGTAATGGAAAAAACTATTCTAATATATGATAACGACGGAGCTGCATCGTTTATCATAACGATTCTAAACTAGATGGTAGACACACTACATCGTCCTAGCCTGGAGATTTATGATTTTACAATTTCTCAGGGAATATTTATCTTCTTTATTTCATGCATTTATGGAGAAAAATTATGTACACCTCGAAAGTCGTATTCTATGCTTTTGGGTTGCTGAATATACGAACTTCAAATTTAAAACCGAAGTTCATTTTGAGCTTCAAATTTTGTAATAAACTGGTCAAAATGTTAAGAATGAGGAATCTTTCCAATTTTAAATCACACTTTTATATAAAGAACACAACGGTCTTTATAGCTTTCATTGGTCCTCGTGAATTCACGTTCCCTAACGAGATGACGCCGAATGTCGATGCTTATCAACTGGTGGCTTTGGGACTTGGTTTTGACCGGGGGCCAGGGCCTAAATTTAACGTTATGTTTTATAATTATTCATTTATCGAATGGTAAAAGTATTATAAGATTGTGGTTTAAAACCCCGTCAAGTTGGTTTAGTTTATTCTAGGAAAATTTGAATTATTGCTTACGTTTTTTGGATTAATAATTCACCGTTTTGGAACCCTTCATGGAAAGTAAGCCCTCGCTGTTCAATTGATTCTATTTTAAGTTATCTTTCTGTTCTCTTGTTTGTTTTGAATTTGCATCGATCTAATTCTTTAGTGTTTTTGGTACCGGCTTAAGTAAAATGTAGTAGTCTTTCTGTCTTTGTTGGTCCTAAGAAGTCGACCATGTTTCACAGGAGTTCGACACCAACCAGCCGTCGGTAGTACTAGTTCTAATTTTATGTGAAATGAATATCATGTTTTTGTGAAAGGCTTGGGTAAATGCCCCAATTCAACAACTTTTCGAGTTTCATAATAAATTCTTATCTAATATTTCACTTAATTATAATGATACTAAAACATAGTGCTTGTATATTGAGTTCTAAGTTTGGATTACCTGACCTAGATGTAATGTACTTTTTTTAAGATTTCTTTTTATAGATAGTTCTTGCCCCAAATTGGATTTTTTCAAAGCACCTGACGCCCTATTCACATGGTATCTGAGAAGGCATCCTTAATTTAGTCTGTGAAGTCCTAGAGGACTCTGTCTGTTATAATTTATTGGATAAATTTGAAAGGATTAAGCCCTAGATAGATGAACCACCCTTCCACCGATCTGGGTGGGCATTGTTCAGTTCTTATTGTAACATTACGACTGCTTAATAAGTTTCAGCTACAAATTTTTATTTTTTGGGTAGCAAAAAATTTGTTATCATATTACATTAAAGTAGGTTAACGTCTCTTCTTCGACATATACACCTTTGTAGAGACATTGTTAACAAACTGGTGCCTAAACTATTTGACAAGTCTATCTAAACACGTCAACACGCAAAACAGGTAAGAAAATTCCTAGATATTAAACGTAAAAGGCGTGAGTACGTTATCCGCACTATGAGTGATAGTTGGAAGCGATGTCATTAACCAAATTAGTCGGTAAAACATTCATTTTTTGCTGAACGATGGGTAACGTTCCCGCGTTACGCATTTCCCGATAAAACTCGCGATCATTAAAGTACCCCTAATAATCGAATATCTATTGCTTCGAATCTCGTTACTTGTAATTCCATAAACTTTTCGAAAAAGAAAAACCACATTGCTCTTTCCCTATTTCAGCATTTTCGGAATAAACTTATACTTTTGGAAGTTTAACCAAATTTTCAAAATCCTCCCCAAAGAAAGATTGATCCTTTGAAACTAAAATTCTTCAGATCTACAACTAAGGTGCCTCTAGAAAAAGAACCCGTTGGGTTCTCTTAGGATGACATATATAAAATTCCTGTGGCTCTGGACATAATATGTACTCCCTATTCAATACGCAAGTATAAAAATGATATGTTGCATTATTTATAAATAATTTAACTGTACAAGGTCTACTTTGCTATTAGTCCACGTCTAACTAATCAGAATATTATATCCCAGCTCATTTGTAAGTGATGTTACCGTACCTGACATAGATAGAGCTGTTTCTTTTAATGATTTAACAGTATACCCAACATTATTCCAAAATTAACTATTCCTCTATCATAAACAAACCTTATGTACCTCCCCGCATCTAAGCTCTGACGTGTCAGAAAAACAAAGCTGTTGCATTTCTTCTTTTGATTTATTTGTTTAATATATTGTTACAGGAGGCGGTAGTAAGTGAGAATAGGAAATTAGTTTGTTTTATAAAATTACACGCAACATGGCCTGTTCTATGTCATTATGCTGAAGAGCTCAACATGAGAGCACCGCTACAGGTAAAATATACCATATCATTCTTATTAATATTTCATGCAATTCGTTATCATAGTTCATGTAAATCATTATGCTTATAAACAAATTTCATCTAAATTATTATGCTTAGAAATAAATTGCATATTAATTATTTAACACCATGCTTATTTACGAACTACTAAAACTCATTTTGAAAGTGAAATGCATCATAATGTGTAGATTAGGGCTGAAGAATATTAAGCTTTGTTGAATTGGGAAACGGATATTAATTATCTATGGAAAGGACCAAAGAATATCTATATTCTATGGGAAGTGACGTGCGAGAGAAATTTTAGAGTCAATATCAAGATATCTTACTAAATTTTTAAAAAATTCTATGCTAGCAATGATACTTCGATTGGTAGGCTATAAAACAAGATATCTGCAACATTATCTAGAGTAGCAGTTATTGATACAATCGATAATATCTGATATCAAGAGAAACGTTCTTCCGTGTACATCAATTAACAGTACTCTTGAGCTATTATCGATGGTATCAATAGCTGCTACTCTAGATAGTATTGTTGCAAGGGGTATCATGAAGCCAAAATTGTATCACCACCGTTTTTAAAGAAAAATAGAGTGACTCGAAAACATTGGAGTTTAAAAGTATTGGAGAGCCTGATAATTAAGTTAATGTTAAGGCTTAAATGCAATGCTAACATGCTGAAATTTTTGAGTTAAATGTTAGGAATAACTCTTTAATGAAGTAGGATGATATCAATATTCTATAAAAAGGACTAAAGATTAATTTATTGGTGGGACTGAAAAATGTATTATTACTGGAGTCGGCATACCGGTATAATTTTGTAGTTCTTACCGATAAGTTTTATTCTAGGAATCATTCAAAGAATATACTATTGAGGTGGAAGTTATAAAGCGCTGTAGGAGGTAGAAACTCTCTAATGTTTAAGAAATCATAGAGTAAAAATCTAGAGATCTTACTAGATGTTTAGTATGTCTATGATAGATATGATAGAACACACTATACAAGCTTAGAAATTATACTAATTCGATTGATAGGCAACACAGCCGAGTTATATCAATGGACGCCACTCTATTATTGATATCAGCTGTTATGGATGCTATCAATAGCTGCTACTGTCGACAGTATGCAGCCAGGGGGAGATAAAGTCACATTTTAAGACTCGGGCTACATTAAAGTTTAAAATTATTGCAGAGCTCCATAATTATCAGCCAATGGAGTATTTGCACAATTCTGCAAATACTCACAAATACCTATATCAGCAAATCTTCACAATTAAAAAAGAACACCCTGTAAAATATTAGGACGAAAAAAACATACTTTTGATGATACAGCAAAAAAACGAAAAATATATTTAAACATGTTCTTTTGGCGGGAAAACGGCCTCGACTGCATGGCTACATGTGGGTCAAATATCAATTGGGCCGCATCATTTTTCCGCGTTTTTTTTATTTTTCAACATTTTCGATGATTATATTATCATCGCCGTCATTATTGCGGGTTAATGACGGCTTAAAAAATATTTTCCGAATAGCACATCTACATTGGTAGATTGACTTTTCTACATAGTTTCAACTCTCTAGCATAAATACACCATGAGCTACGATGATAACAGACACACACACAAACATACATACAGACAATTTTGAAAAAAACACTCAGGAGACCTTAAAAACGCCTAAAACGGATAATTCCGGTTTCATCCCGGTTTCGGATTTTTTTGCAAACACAGTACTTTTCCTATATACCTACGGTATAAATGAGGAAAAGTAAAAATAAAGATTGAAAAGAAAGATTTTAATGATAAATTGTTGGTACAAAGTTTTGTTTACCAGATAGCAACGTTTTAGGATTGACTATGACTTATTTTTATGGGTTTTTTCCTTTTTGCTCTTTTAGGATACGAACACGGTAAAAAGGATAGAATGTGGTCTAAAAGGGACGAACTGGAAGTAATTGGACAGGAATAGAATTTTAGAGAGAAAATCTTTTAAAAATTTACTCGGGAAACTGGCAAGAAAATAATAAAAGATTTCAGAATAAATTAGTGCTAAGAAAGAGAAATTACTGAAATAAATTAGGAGAAATAATATAAACTTTGACCTAAAACATAGAGTGGAAAAAATACTCAATCGCTAAAATCAAACTAAGTTTTTACTTAGTTTAAACAATAGTTAAGAGAATCAATTTAAACTCCAAACTAAAATTGGTATTCATGGAAATAGTTTAAATAGGGTCTGAGAACACGACCCGGTGGCAACACTTTCCGGGGGGGGGGGCGAAAACATAATACTGTGAATCTTTTGTGCAGTTTTATTTTTAACCTATTAGTGCCCGTAATTATTTTTTGACTCCGATTCTAATCAAATTTTAGGTATCGACTAAGTTTGACACCCTGATTGATGGAAAAATAGAGACGAAATTCCTATTTTTGCATGCAGTGGCGCATAAGGCTGATGCCATGTGGTATCGCTGGGCACTCAGCAAGATAAGATATTTTGACCCACGTATGAGGTTTTACTTAATATACTGAGGTTTCACCTTATTTTAAACTTATGCTTGTTAAAAATAACAATTATTTTATTAATTAATAATTAAATTATAACTAAATTATTAAATTTTAAATACTTAGGCAATGTAAAATTACTTTTATATTACTTATCAAACTTCATAAGTTATATATAATTTATTTATTGACATACTTGAGGTTACTTTATTACAAAGTTTCTCAATTGTCAAAATTTTACAATGAAATTAAAAAAACAAGAAAAACAAATTAATTGTAAATTATTGCATAGACTGCATAAACATAGACAGCATAACTAGAATAACAAACTTGATTAAAAATAAAAACAAAAAAAGCATAACAGTCTTACACAACCTCTCTCCTTCTGCTATAGGAGCTAGGACAGTCTTATACAATCTTTCTCCTTTAAGAGAAAAAAAAATATGTATAGATAGAGCATTAGAAATTCGTAAGGAAGCAAAAAGAAATGAATACATTTTTTTATAAGTGAAAAAAAGAGGACTATAAAAACTTTCGGCCTGTTAAGGCTGAAGAAAAATCAAGCCAATTACAAAATATATTAAATAAAATAATGTTGTTCTTTTTAACAAAGTTTAAGGTATAAAAGGATTTATAAAGGCTTAGGTGCTTTGAAACTTTAAAAAAATATATAAGGAAACGAAGTAACTTTGAAATTGTTTGTTTTACAAGATTTCCTTGCTTCTTGTGAAGAGATACGAAACTTAGTGATTAGATAAGGATGAACGGTTGGCTAACTTGGGTGACATGCAAAATTTCCAGGCTGTGAGCACCTTTTAGCGAATTTTCATCTTGTAAATTTTGCTTGGTTTTTAATTACTCAATGATTCATTATAGACCAAGAGTCCAGGGGTGTTTTGTTAATAAAAAGTGTAATGGCTGGAACCGGCCTCAAGTTTTCGTAAATACCTTCCTGAACAAGGATCTGCAATTCTGCTGACTCGTATCGGATGGGTGTCCCAGGCAGAACGCACTTTAGAGGTCAAAGGTTCTGCCTGGGACACCCATCCGATACGAGTCGGCAGAATTGCAGATCCTTGTTCAGGAAGGTATTTACGAAAAATTGAGACCGGTTCCAGCCATTACACTGTTTGTTAACTTAGGTGGTAAATTTGACCTATCAACTTCGTTCTGCCTGAGACGCCCATCCGATACGAGTCAGCAGAATTGCAGATCCTTGTTCAGGAAGATATTTACGAATAATTGAGACCGGTTCCAGCCATTACACTTTTTATTAACAAAACACCCCTGGGCTCTTGGTCTATTAGGAGGAGTAATCAATCAATTTATTTATATTCAAAATCAGTTTGCCACTTAAAACGATATTAAAAAGTTTGTGTTCTACCCCGGCAAATAAACAACTAATATTTAGTACATTATCATTAGACAAGTGGTTGCTCTAAACCCAAAGTTACAAGTTTAACAAGGTCGACAACAAATTTGTAATTTGTTTTGACCTTTCAAAACTTCATTCACCATGTTTAACTATAAACGATTATTTATACTCTTCCTCACCTGATTTTTCGTTTTAGGTGTTTTTAACACCTCCTCAGTAGATTTCACGAAGTTATCTGTATATGTGTGTGTTTGTATGTACGTTTATGCCTGTTGACATCATAGCTATCACTGTTTTTATGCTAAAGAGTTGAAACATTGTACAAAAATCAATCTTTAGGTCTAAATGTGCTATACGGAAAATACTTTTTATGACATCATTATCTGGCAATAATGACTAAGCAGAATAATTGTTCCGATAGATTTGAGATTTAGCAAGCATGACGTCATATGTAAAACCTTCCTATATGTTAAGTTTCTTTTTATTATCAGCATTAGTTCAATTCAAAACTGATTCCCGCAATAATTTCACACCCGAACTATAACCAATCAAAACAAAATTATTTCATTTCTTAAACCACCCTACAATTAAATCAACTTCAGTCTATAATCTGAGACTTTTCGCGCATTGTTTAGTACAATAAACGTTTTATTACATAGTGAACTACAATTTTTTGATGTTGAGGTTACTTTTTCTGTCTCAAAATGTAACTGACAGGTCCTCTATGGTTTTAAACATTCGTGACAAGCTGGTATAACCTGACAATAAACGACTCGCGTGCCAGTAAACTACTAGACATAATGAGGCTAAAGCAAATTAAAAATATTAAAATATGTATATTACCTGTTGCCTCTTTTCAAAGGTCAGTTAGAAGAAAAAGGCAAAACATAATACGAGATTTAGAGTCTTGCGAACCAGTGGAATGTTTAGTATTAATTTATCAGGGATAATTTCAGCTGAAAGGAATTAGATTAGTCCTGCTTTTTTAATACATTGTGATATTGATCGCAATATAACGTGCCGCCGTAACGAAATATTTTACGGGACTCCTTTCGAAAATGTAATTTGCTATTGTGAAATATAATATATATATATTTATATATTAATATATATATATATATATATATATATATAATATATATATATATATATATATATATATATATATATATATATTTATATATATATCAGTTCGTCTCAAGATCCCTTACAGTGCACATCGTGGTAATTATTAATTAAATATTTCAAACAGTGTTAAAAATAAATGATTTAACAATCAGCATTAAATATTTACAATAATAGTTTCTTAAAAATAGTTTTGTTTTTTTGTTAACATCATCAAAATTAAACTCTGATAGATTTGCAACAATTTCATAATTTCTTTTAATCAAATAATAAATTTGTTTTACTTAATACTCTATATAATTCAAAATATTTTTTTTTCAATTTTATATCTTTCTTAATTAAAAAATGGTTCGTCAATGTAAAGCCTGTGAACATAAAGGAGCACAGGAAAATTTTTCTAACATGTTCTCAGTGTGGAAATGAATATGACTACCACTGTGCCAATATATCAGAGGAAAAGTTTAGCATTATGAGGAAAGAGGCAAAGAAAATCTGGAAATGCACATCTTGTGCAACAAAAGCGTTCCCTCATCCTCCCATGCCTCGACTTAACTTACCAGATAACATTTCCTCTGAATTACGGCTTATGTTAGAAGAATACAAGAATACTATGCAGGAACTTTAAAGAATTTTGTTGAAGAGTTATCCTTATCAATGAAGTTCATTAACGATAAATACGAGGACGTTCTAAGCACTATTAAATCACTATCAGAAGAAAATAAAATGTTAAAAGAAGAGATAGAGGAACAAAATCAGTATCACCGAATGGACAACATAATTATAAACGGAATACCAGAAACTCCGAAAGAAGAAGTGCCTGCTATACTGGATGCAGTAGCGAAAGCTTTAGATGTACAGTTTAAAGAGGAGGATATAAGCTTTGCTCATAGAATGCGATCATTCCGCCAAGATGTTCCTAAACCAATTGTGGTTAAATTCTTAAGGAGATGCAGAAGGAACGGTGGGTAAAGCTTATAGGAAGTTGTACCGAGGAAAGGAAAAACGCTTCTCCAGATAAGTCATCAAAACCAGGCTTAGACTTGAAAAAAGTTAGCGCCAATTTCAAGGATGGGAGAGTATTCATCTCAGAACACCTTTCTCAACGAAAAAAAGACCTTCTGTCTAAAGCTAAATTAGCAGGTAAAGAAAAACATTATAAATACGTCTGGAAAATACTTATGAGAAAAGACGACGGAACCACCCCTGTGTATATTAAATCAATTTCGGAATTAAGTTTTTATAGGATAAGCAGCTCATCAAATAGTTTTTATTATTATAGAATTTTTTTTAACTGTAAAAATTAAAAAATAGGCCAAATAAAAAGTATTTTTAGTCAAGTTGGGTCAAACTTACTCAGTAATTTAGGTTTTATTGACATAACACTCTATCTATTACGTTCCAAAATGTGGTTTCCAATATAACAAAAACATTAGAATTAAATATAATAAAATACTTATATAACTGTATAAATCAGCTAGTAACATCAGTAATGCCATGAACTCTAAGTTTTTAGATAATTTAGATTCCTATAGAAATGATCCGAACACCTCAATAATTACAAATTATGACTTAGGTTGTATTAAGAAAGAGAGTACAAATTTTTTTCATACAAATATTAGATCAATAAACAAAAATTATGATAGTTTACTATTGCTACTAAATAACTTAAACAGAAACATGGATGTTATTATATTAACAGAAGCCTGGCTGAAAGATTATGACAGCTATCATAATATAGATGGATACAATTACTTTGATCTGGGAAATAATAGAGCTGAAGGAATCATAGTTTACTGTAAAAGTAATATCGAAGTCACAAAAATAGTTAACAGACCTATTTTAGAATGTAACAGTCTATTACTTAAATTAAAAATAAATAATGAAGAGTTTCATGTCACATCTATTTATAGGTCTTCAGAAATTACATTAGACAATTTTCTTGTTAACCTAGAAACGTTTCTCAACCAGCACAAATATACGAATCATATTTTAGCCGGAGATATGAACTTAAATCTTTTAGAAGACTCTAACTCTAAAAACCACTACTTGAATTTACTTAACTCTCAAGCTTTTATTAGTTGTATTAATAGTGTCACAAGAAAAGAAATAACACTTCTTCTTGCATAGATCATATTTTCCTCAAGCGCAATGAAAAATTTAAATACTTTCCTTTCATATTACATAACAAGGTGTCGGATCATTATCCTATAGGAATCTCTGTAGACATAAAAAATACCAATAACGGAGTAGAATCAAAGAAATACTTCTCTTATACTAAAGTAAATACTGAAGCACTGGAGCAAAGACTTAAACAGATAGACTGGAGTCATTTATACACAATAATTAGAGCTCAGGAAGCCACACAATCATTTATACAAATTTTCAACAACATATAAACAACTGTACAGAAACGAAACAAGTTAAAATTACTTGTAAAAATAAACGACTAAAACCATGGATTACAAGTGGTTTACTAACATCAAAAAGAATTAGAGACAAGATGAGGAAGACCCTGGATAAACAACCTTTTAACTCTCAATTAAAAGAAAAGTATATAAAATACAAAAATTATTTGACTAAATTAATTCGAAAGACTAAAGCAGACTATTTTAAAAGTAGATTACCGAAAAATAACTCAGACTCAGCACAGACTTGGAAAGTTATAAAATGAATGCTTAAACAGGAAAAAAGGTAGTGGAACGAATATAACTGAACTTAATTATAATAATAATACCTTTACAGATTGCAAAGAAATAGCTGATAAGTTAAATCATTATTTTGTAAATGTAGGAGTAAATTTAGCTAAAAATATCAAAGTCACCAAAAAAACAAACAAAAATATAGATAGTTTGAGTTTTTAGTACCACTTTCTACATTCAAACCAGTAACAGAAAAAGAAATAAAAAATCATATAAACAGTCTGAATTCTGACACAGCTCCTGGTATCGATAATATTAAATCCCAATATCTAAAACAGGCAATAGACAATTTAGTTAAACCTTTAAACTTATATAAGTAATCTTTGTCTTAACCAAGGAGTTTTTCCAGATTTACTAAAACAAGCTATAGTTATCCCATTGCTTAAGCAAGGAGATAAATCAGATCCTTCAAATACCGCCCTATTTCCCTGTTGTCAAATATATCAAAAATTATTGAGAAATGTATTAAGTATAGATTAGTCGAGCATTTAGAATCAAATAACATTATCTCAAACAACCAATTCGGTTATATGAAAAATAAAAGTACAGCAGATGCTGTGTATAAGTTATCTGAAGAAATAATCAATGACCTAGATAAAGGCATGAAATCAATGCTATTTTCATAGACGTCAAAAAAGCATTTGATACTGTTTCTCATGAGAAATTGTTAAATGCGTTAAAATCAGTGGGAATAATGGGCAAGTGTTATCAAATGTTTAAAAGTTATTTAGAAAACAGACAACAACAAACTAAGCTTGAAGGGATTTTAAGTCAAAAAGAAACGATAACTTGTGGAACTCCACAAGGAACAGTAATTTCGCCTTGGTTATTTCTTATCTATATAAATAGTTTACTTAATCTAAACAATAACTACATGCAAGTCATATCCTTTGTGGACGATACTCTACTTTATTTCAGAGGTTTCAATTGGAACCAAGTATTTATTAAGGCAACAAGTGGTATGGCACAGGTGAAAACGTGGTTCGATGAAAACAGTTTAACTATGAATCTTGAAAAAACAAAATACATGACTTTTTCCCTGGACAAACGCGGACAACCACCCCAACATTTAAAATTAAAACTTCATGATCCACTTTGTACCTTAATTGATTCTAACATACTTAACTTAAACTGTAATTGCAATGAAATACAACGAGTCGACAAAATTAAGTACTTGGGAGTAATTGTAGATCAACATTTTAGCTGGAAGGAACATATAAAAGTTATAATTAAAAGAATAAGAAAAACTATGTACGCTTTTAAAGAACAGAGATTTTGCAAGCAAAGCAGTATTAAAAACTATGTACCATGCTTTAACTGAATCGCTAATTAATTACTGTATATTAGTGTGGGGAAGTGCACCAAGCACTTACCTCAACTTAGTCGAAGTTGCCCAAAAAGCAATTCTCAAAATAGCTCTTAAAAAACCAAAAAGGTATTCGTCCAAACAAATTTTTAGTGATTTTACAGTCCTTCCTGTTGAATTATTAGTTAAGAAAGCAGTTCTAATAAAATACTATCAACTTGACAACAAAGATATATTAAAACATACTTATGAAACAAGATCTCAACTGACTAACTTTGTACAAACACCACTATGTAAAACTGAAAGAAAACAGAGACATGCATCATATCTTGGACCATTATACTTTAATCAACTACCAATCAAAATACAACAAAGTCAAACCATAGACATATTTAAGAAACTTGTTAATCAATACCTTCTTGACCAATATTTTAATGAAAGTATCTAAAGCATCGCATATTAAGAAAAATTTGAGATACTAAACAATGAAAGACGTGTTTTTAAATTAATTATCAAAATGAACTAACATAAATAATAATTTTAATAACATTGATATTTTATAATAAATGTGCACTATCTTGAGACAGGACCCTCGCTCTAGGAGTTTAACTCCTACTGAGGGCCCTCGCCAAATTATTAACTAAACACAAATATATTTGTACAATATGTTTTTAAATAATCAAATATTGTAAAATAATATTTATGTAATTTGTATTTGTATTTATTTTGGTGGAAATAAACAATTTTATATTATTATTATTATTATATAATATATATATATATTATAAGAATTTAATATATATATATATATATATATATATATATAATATATATATATATATTATATATATAGAATTTAATATAATATATATATATATATATATATATATATTATATATATATATAATATATATATATATATAATATATATATATATTAAATTCTTATAACTCAAAACAAACTTAAAATATCACTTAGTGTTGGCTTTTTATACCAAATTTAAAAAAATATACTGTTTTGCTTAAATTAACAATTTCTGATTTAGAAACAAAGGCAGTCTTCGAAAACTGACATCGCATAATATGTATTTGGAGAGAAAGTGTATGCCTTGTTATTATACACAATGCTTTTTTGTGTGCCTTTGCTTAAATACACCAATATTTATTACAGAAAATATATTTTTTTGTCAAAAGACTTTCCACAGAAAATATTGGGGGGGGGGGACATAAAGCTACTGGTAGGCTTAAGATTAATTAATAGAGGAAAAGCTTTGGTAAATATTGAAAACAAAAAGTTGACTTATTCGACCTAACGTGAGTTTTAGAAGAGTTTCCTCTAAAAGCTTTCCTTAGGTCCGATTGATTGGATACTAAAATTTATCTCTCAACTATTGATGCTCAATTTTTTTTATTAGAAAACTTGTATCATTAAGCCATGCTTGGTTTAAGCTTTTTGTTCGGTTGCTTCAAACCCTTATAAAATTTCAAATCATTGCATTCATTAGATGTATATTATATCTTAGTAAATATATTTCAAGCAATTTAGATGTTGTAAACCAATAGGTGGTGTTTTAAAAGTACAGTGTAGTAATAAATAATTAACTCGTTTGTTTCTGTCAAAGTACAAAGTTTTTATAAGTATAAAATTAAAATAAAAAGTAATTCATATCAAACATTAGAGTTGACATGTATAGATTAACTCCTGCTACTCATTTTGTAGAAATTCATTTATTACATTTATTAACTGGTAAATATGTCTGCATGCTTGAATCTGTATCCATATATTCAAGTTAAGTCAAACACATGTGTAAGTTCCAGCAATTGTGAAGGGATGGGATGAAACCAGGTTCTGGCATTGTAAAAATTATCAGATCTTTATTCTTTATTTATATAACGTAAAATTAACTGGCGCATACTGGAAATAGCTTTACAAGCGGTTACGAATGCACAAGTGTATTGCAGATAGGACAAGTGTTGCAGCTATTCATAAAATCATTATTTGTTCTGTTATATGTCCAGCTCCGCCCAGAGTGTATACTATTGTTACAAACATTAACCATGAGGAGGACAAGAACCCTAGGGAAAACAATATTGTTGTGACATCATTACTTTGGTTTCCTGAGTCAGCATTTTTTTCATGAAACCAGTAAAGTTGGGTTGATCAATTTGATCGGGAAAAAGATTTTTTATGCTTCTGGGGGATATTCTGTGCGAAGTACAATGGTTTCACCGATGTAATATTGTACACAAGTACAAAGTTCCCTGATGTAGCATAGCATATTTTCTGCTGCAGTTCCTAGGTGTCTTTCACATAATTACTCTGTCAACTATTCTTGTTTTGCAAAACTCGGTTTTATCAAATGATATCTGTTTTGCTTTTCAAGCATGATTGCGGTAAGAGAGCACCGCTCGTCTCTGGTCTTCGGAATTATAAATAAAGGGCAGAGTGAGTTTAGGTTCTGTTGATGCCGTGATGAGTTACACGCAACAAAGTGAAGTGGGAAATGACATTATGTTGAGCCATCAATAATGTCAAATGATAAAGCAGTTCCCAGGTGTGGAATTATATTTCGCTAGCTACATTACATTGGTGTCTCTGGTACAATTATATTATATTATGAAATCATTCCAAGAGATTTAAAGAGAATTGAGTGGAAAGAACTGAAATCTAAATATGACTTATTTAGATTAACTTCTTACGATAAGGGTTTCCATTTTGGTTTCAAATTTTTATTGAAGTGTTTATTTTATTTAATATAGTCTATTGCAAATATAATTTCAGCATATATTATATTAAGATATGCCGTTACTGTAAAAAAATAAAATATTACTAATTCCAATAATTTAATAGTAAATTTCAACTAGTGCACGCAGGGTCTGTTTAACCCCACTTTACCCTCCATCTATGGTAAAACCACCTTAATTTGGAATGTTAAACCAATCAAAACAATAATGCCTGTTGGTGCTCATTATACTTTTGTTATTAAGTTAGTATTAGAGTAAATTAATTTCAAACTTGCTTCTATAATTTTAAAAGGCCCTATCATTTGACATGAGAAACGCCACCTATTTATTCACAACTGTACCTGCATTGCTTCCACACCATGACATGATATTAAAGTTACAATAGATTAGATGTAATAATATTTTGCAGGACACTCCACTCATGATACAACCCAGGAGAGAGGTAAACAAACTATTCAAACACTTGTTGCTCTTTTAAAAGATTGCCGCAGCTGCTTAGTATGCTTCTTATAACAATGCAGCTGTCTTTGTCGGTTACAACATCGGTATATTAATAACTGATCAACAGCAATATTATTATTACAGAGAACAATATTATTAGGGCCCGTATTTAAAAAGTTTTTCTTTGCCTAAACTTATCTGTCCCTTAAGGGATAGGTCCCTAAGAAAGCAGGAAATATTCTTTATTTCTAGATACACTGGATCCCTTATCAGAGATTCCTTCAGTCTCCTTAATGTATTCTATTCCATTTTAAGCTTATTTAGAAACCCTTAAGGGTATCTTAAGAAAGCCCCTAAGGCTTTCTTAGGGGATTTTTTAGGCCCCCTTAATATATTCTATTTCATTTCAATTCTATTTTAGGAACCCTAAAGAAGACCTTAAGACTTTCTTAATGTATTCTATTTAATTGTATGCTTATTTTAGGGATCATTAAGGGATTTTTTATGTCCCCAAATGAATTCTATTTTATTTTACGATTGTTAAAACAATCGGGAACCCTTAAACAGAAGAATAGGAAAACATTTTTTCAATACAGGAACAAAATAATAAATCTGTTACATTTCAGACACAATTAAATAATTAAAAAATAAAATAATAATAACTTAACTAAATAATGTAAGGAAAAAACAATGTTCAGATATCAAATAATCTTCACTGCATCTGAAGATTCATGTGAATCTGAAAAATATATACGCGTTTAATTATTTGCTATGACGCGTGCTGACTAGAACTGCGTGTCTTAACGCTTCAGCTTTAAGCTTTATTTTTAATTTAAACAGTTACTTTGTTCAGACACGGGATTTGGCAGGGGGTTCAGCCCCGTGTAAAACCCCCTAGGGGTGTTCAACTACCCTGGAAATTGTCGAGTGAACAGGATTAAACATGAACCCCGTTTTAGGGGTTCATCCCTGAAACTCATTTGTTATTGGGGTTGAGTCTAAACTATAGGTTAAAAACCCTGAGTTCAACCAAGAGGGTTAAACACTTGGTTAATCCCCCTGCAAAACCCTGCGATTAAACGAAGTAAGTAACGAGGAATCTATTCTACTATTTTTTATGCTAATTTGACAAAAAGCCAATTAAGCCATGCTTCTGGGTGCTTTGCTTAAAAATGATTGTTCTTTAATGGTTTTGTACGTGGGTTGTTTAAGAAGTGTTTGGATTGGGAAGCTATAATGGAAATAATAATTTTAATGTAAAATCGCAAATCATTTCAAAAATTAAACAATTCAATTTAAATATCTTGTATTCCACTAAATTAATTCATGCAAATTTTAAATAAGAATAAAATACTAACATTTTACTTACCACGCGATGAGGGACCTTTGAAACTGATTCTGGTCATGGTCCGAGGTTTGACTCCCGCTATGATGCCTATCCCATTAGCGAATTTTTCCAAAGGGATTTTACTAAAAACTTATGGGAAAAATAGAAATATGGAAATTCGATTCGTTGTTAGGGATAATTGGAGGTGGATAATTCTTCTATCCATATATTACAGTAATGAGACCTTAGTGATTCCACCTTAAACTATCTCTAATTTACTATTACATATAATGTTTATTGATTGAATTTCTAGAGACGATAAATCATAGGTGGGACTGTTTAATTTAAAGCTATTATTTTATTTATTTTCAAGTCACAGTATTAAGTTACTTTAATATGCTTTAAATAATTTTAAATCTTATAACTCTAAATTAGTTAAAAAAAGAAAGTATGTAATGCAAGCTAACATTATATTTTAAAAATTTGAAAACACTAAACATTTTTCTTTGAAAGCTACTAAAATTGTAAATAAGTCGCTTTATACATTGATTAGTATGTACTAAGTTTTCTATGCCTCTAGGGTTTCAAACCATTGCATTTGACCATCTAATGTCATTGCTAAACACTATAAAGAGAATTGGTTTAATTGAAACTAATTATAACCATAATTCACTACAACATGTAATGTTTTCCTATGATCCGTCAAAGCAACATAACCATACAACCGAAGTTGCTATATGACAAGCCTATAAAGGCTGAAACACAATAATTAGCAATAATTAAAAATGTATATAAAATATAAATAAAATATTTAAGTAATAAAAATAACTATTATAGTAAAAACAAATACACAAAATAATAAAATCAATGATAAATTAATATAAATCAAAATTTAAAAAAAAAGTAAAGCATTTAAAAGTTCTCAATCAATCAAAACAAGTAATTAAGACGATTATTTTAGTTGTAGTTCCTAATAATTTTAAGTCAACAGATGGCTGGTATGGTGTACCACAAACCAATAATAAAAAAAAATAATAAAAAAAGTTGCTATAAGCGGCTTTAATTAGTGGACAAAAATAAGAGTGGAAACAAAATGGGCAATTTCATTTATCTATAACAGTCTTTATAGTGTTTTTTTTATTTCTTATAGATTATATACATGGGTTATTTGATAATAATTTAGAATGAGCGTGAGTAAAGTCGTTCATAATTAATGGTTTGAAGAAAAGACCCACAAAACTACACAAAACATTACTTTATTCAAACTTTTTTGACTTGACGATGTCAAAGAGTCTTGATCACCGGGTCGTGACCGAAACCATCGTGTTGATAAAGAAGAGAGAACAGCTGATTCTATTTGATCGTAATTTGTCTTTAATGTTTTTTCTTTCTTTAATTTACCTCTGGCACTGATGATGGCCTCATGTTTTGTTGAAAATGCTTTAAATAAATTTATATTTCTGGAGGTACTCTTCTTTTCGTTCCTTTAATTATGTGATAAGTTATTAGAAAAGGTATGTACATGAAGAGGTTCAAACTACTGGATGACTATTTAGAAAAAAAATACAATTGTCTGAAGGCTTTTTCTAAATAGTCATCCAGTAGTTTGAACCTCTTCATGTACATACCTTTCGCGAACAATTGTTCGCGAAAGAACAACTTTCCATACCATTTAAACCAAATATATATTTATGCATATATATTTTTGAAAGCAATTTACGATTTTACTAAAAACAGAAAAATTGAGATTCAAACAGTAAATTAGAGATAGTTTAAGGTAAACACTAAGGTCTCATTAGATTACTGTAATATATGGATAGATCTCATGAAACTATCTCCTCATCCCCTTAAGATAATTTGTATAAAAACAGAATTTATTTAATTATATAAATAAGCCTTTTATAATATAGCTTGGTGATTGAATTGCTTTAACAGTGTCTTATGTCATTAAATAATTCACAGAGTGCTTGGGTGGTTGATTGTTATCTTATTTATTTTTAGCACCATAGAAGTAGTGGTTTTCTTTAATTTATCTTATGAAATTAGTTATATTTATTTTATTTTTTATTTTGATTTAATATTACAACTTTTTATTATGACAGTCTATAATATAAATAATCGAAGTCAAAACATAGTGAACATCTTGTCCACAATAAGGAACGGAATTTGTCCATTGTGGTGCCACCTCTCGGAATTATTGAAACAAATTAATGAAAATGATAATCTGATGCTGTAGCTATTACCGAATTGACACATATTACAAAAGGTCTGTCCGGAATTAGATATCTTATGATGCCTTTGCATTTGTAAGATTTGTCGATATTGTTATGTATCACCTTAGAATAATACTTTATATAGAAGGAGCACTACTGATAACACGAAAGCCGATTGACTGGTGCAACTAAGTAATGCTGCCACCCTAACAATATACAATTTTCTAAAAAAAAAGTTGGCAATAATTCCGGTTGCTGAATTATTATGTTCTATTATTAATTAATGATTGATTATTCATAAAATACTAATATAAATATCGGTGCATTACAATATTTAAAGCATTTTAAATTGTAGTTTAACGTATTTATTAAAATTATATATAAAAGTAGTCCTCGTCAACTAAATGTAGATTCTTGTATTCCGCCACCCTTTTGCCATCTAAGACCGGTTTTATTAAATACTCAGCAGGTGTTTTAAGTTATTATATTTGTTCTTTACGATCTTTCTTCATTAATAGATATTTATGACAAATATTTAAAATAATGTTTTCTTGTCAGGTTGGCAGCATTACTTAGTTGCACCAGTCAACTGGCTTTCGTGTTATCAGTGGAATTACATTGTGTTTACGGCCCTGTACTTCTTCTATATATAGTATTATTCTAAGTGTATCACTATGTGTTACACATATGTCTAATGTTCACTATAATTCGAAATGGCAGACTGCATATAGGTATCAGGATTTTAATTTCGCTTTAATATTAGCTGCAGTGCATTACTCTACTCCACACTCTACTCTACATCTGCAGAAATCTCTTGAATCCATATTGAGTAGGTCTGATGGGTCCATTTAGGATTAAATGCGTGGATAAACAGATAAAATGTGGTTCGAGGTACTTGGCACATTTCCAATATATTAACTCGATTCGCTCTTCCTCAGAATACAAAGATCACCAAATTTATACTGCATCACGTTTTGAAACATGTTGCAGTAAATATATTTGTTTTATTTACATCGGTCACTTATCCAGTCATTGACCCTCCTCAATGCTACTTTACTTTTATAACTCAACAAAAACTGTAGATATACTTGCCGTATTGAAAAAAAAATTAGTATACTTATTTATTACGTAAAGGAATTCACTTTTACCAAATTTGAACTCAATTGAATCACCTTTGTATTTTTTCCATTTCTTAAAAAAATGTATGCGATAAAACTTAAATTAATGCTGATAACGAAAGCATTTATTTTGGTCTTGAATATGACTTCATCCGCGCTAAATTTCAAGTCGAAATGTTTTTCCGCGTTTTATAAATTTTCGAAATTTTTGCCTTTCAATGACATCATAAGAAAATATTTTCCGGATAGCACTATTTGACCTTAAGATTGGTGTTTTTAATAAGTTTCAACTCTCCAACATATATACGCTGGAAGCCATGATGATAACAGACACATATGGAAAGATAAGTTTGTGAAAACCACTCAGGAGGTCTTATGAGGACCTAACTCGGATAATTCAGATAAAATCCCGGTTTTGAATTTTTTCGCAAACATAATACTTTTTCTATATATCTACAGTAAAAATGAGAAAAATTAATAAATAACCTGTTTAGGTTATCTAATCAAACCTCTCTATGTGAACGAAATAGGGCAATGGGCTAGCACATGATTTCAAAATAAACATTAAATAACTAATATGATATTTGGTGTTTCAGGCCCATCCCAACCCATCTGTGAACTGGTCCGAGGTACTTCTAAAACACATGAGACTGCCCAACATTATGTCACAGGACGTGCCTAATAAGCCTCTTGATTTCTATACCTGCCCTTTTAGAAAATCTAAAATAGATAGGTAAGTTTTTAACATCAAGATAAACTGAACTGAAGGTTTAAGGCTAACTTTAGCATAAATGGAGACCTGGGGATCAGTGAAAGATCACTTAGGAGTATTAACTTAACAAGTATAAATGCCTCCTACTTATTAGGAGACGTAGACTGAATCTACATCTAGGAGGCCGAGATTAGGTCTGTTTCTGATGTTGGTCTTTCAACATATTTACTAGGAAGAAATTGTATTTTCTGCAAGATAATATAAACAGTTCTTCTTTGCAGCGGTAAAGGAGAAACCCTCTCTTAAATTTCAAACCAATCGACATAAATAAATTAATCCTTTCATGAGTAGAAAAGATTCATTTAATGATCCAGCCTATCAGTATATAATGATAGGCTGTAAATTGGTACATCCTACAAAAAATCCTTTGTGGAAAAATTAAGGCATAGTGACAAACAACTTGTGTAGGTCGTTATGAAACCTAAGCCCAAGCAGAACAATCAATTCCCAGAATATTCTGGGAAAATTTTGGGATTTTTTGTAGGATGTACCAATTACAGAACTTCAGTCCTATCATTTTGATAGAGGAGTTTAGTCTATTGGACGATCGAAAGATAAATGCGTTTATCCTATTATCTTTAGATAAATTCGAAGTTTTTACAGGCCAAATTCTTGGCAATTCTGTAAAACCAATTGGTTTTAAAGAATTGTTGAGTAAATTATCGACGGATTGAACTTCTGATAATTATTAAAGAGTTAGAATTTTGTCAATTCAAGAACTCTTTGTTCCAAAGTTCTCTTATTCTCTATTAGCAAATTTAAATTCTAGATATCAACTAGTTAAAAGGTCACGAAAACCTACAAAATTAATTCATTAATACACCATTGCAGGCTAGCCGCCTCAAAGACCAAGGATATTAAAGCCAATCTGTTACTATTGAAGCTTTTGACCTCACGGTGATCTTGGATTGGCATTCCAGGTTATGATCTCATTTTATATTACATTATTGTTTAAGAACATTATTGCCAACTTTAGATTACCCTTTGAGCGTAATGATTGCTATTACCACCCGAGGTTGTGCCCGCAGGGCTCTTTCTTATTATTGTTGTTATTATTATAAGTAAGAAACTTTGCTAAGCTCTACGATAGGACCTCTTTATGCTTTTGGTTACTGAACAAATGGAGGATTTTATGTATGATTTTGTTTATTTTTATTAATTATCTTTATGCGATTATTATTTATTTATATATTTTTGCCTGATATAATCTTAAAGATGTTTCCCGCCTTCAGGTTACTACTAGCGCCGCCTAGTGCGTAATTATACTTATAGTTTTAGTTAGTTGCCTATCCGCTTCCGTCTCGCCGCTATGTTTTGTGCTAACGCAACCGCTAACTAATCCGCTATTTAAACCTAAACCGGTTTTTGAACGTGAAACCGGGTTCAACCGCTTACCGCCTACTTCTGTTATTTTGTTATTATCAATCTAAAAACACCCGAAACCCAGTTCTACATTTTATGCAGCCAGGACGTCACCGAGGCACCGGTGCTCTCTCCATCACTACTACAGAAACAGGTACCGACTTCCACCTCATTCAGGCTTTAATTATCTTATTTATAACATTACTATCTTTTTATTATTTTTATTAGTTTATTTTCCGCATATACAGTCCTCTATAAAGTTACACCCGCCTTGGTTGCGATTATAGTTTTTCCTTATCACTAGGAAACGCACCGAACCACCATATTTGGTCGCTGTCGAGCCGGATCCGCTGTATTTTTCTGGTTCTATTGCAGTTTGTCTCGCCAAAATTGGTCCAGTGGAAGTCTCACAATTAATTTTCTTTTTATTTTTAATTTTTACTTTTCAGGAAGATCGACGCTTGTGTCGCCATTTTGCCGTTCTGTGAATTCTGTGAAAATTCTCCACTGTGTGCTGTAGTGACGTTGCTTGGACGAGTCCATCTCTGTTGTTTTTATTTATGGTGACTCCCCCTTATTCTGGGCGATCCCATTCTGATGTCCGCGTAAATTTATTCATATGTTTTATCGTGTCTGTATGATAAAGAAATTAAATAAACAAAGGGAATTTGACAGTTCAATCAAAACAATAACATTGCCGAATATTTTCATTGTGTTTATTCTTAATTCTGCAGTTTTTATTAATGTTTTGAGTTTTCTTTTAATTATTTTAAATTATTATTTCTTTATTATTTTTTGTAAAATCGGTTTACCGCTTACTGTATTAAAATGGACAAGGAAGAAAAACGTCTTAGACGTTTGACGGCTAAAAAAGAAAGTTTATTTGCGCGTCTTCAAACCGTATACGATATGATCCCTAATATTGCCGATGAAAAAATTAAAAACCAATTTGTCACTGGTGCTCGCTCGTTAGACCGAGATGTTTTTGAAGCCGTGTTAGACGATATTAACGAAATTGGGCAAGATTTAAACGAAAACTTTGTGCCAAATTTTGAAGCCTTAAATAATTACGATACGTTGAACGGAGCTATAATGCTCACGTTAGACACAATTGAGGCTAAAGACAACCTTGTTAAGCCCAGTGCTGAATCGGCAACTCTCCGCAAAAATTCTGATTATGCTTACCACCGCAATCCGCCAAGATTATTTGGTAACTTACCGCCTCTGGAAATTGAAAAATTTTCTGGCCTAGCCATAGACTGGCCTCGATATAGGGATATTTTTACTAGCCTTATTATAAATAATCCCCGCATTACTTGTGTTGAAAAGCTGCATTATTTGAGAAATACTGTTTCGGGAACCGCTTCTGATATTATAAAAGATTTCACGCTTACTGATGTTAATTTTTTACCCGCTTGGGCGGCATTAACCGAGCGCTACGAGTCTGATCGAATCTTGGCCTCGAGTTATTTCGATGCCTTAACCAAAAATGTTTCTATTCCCGCTAAACCGTCTTTAGATTATCTTCAAACTTTATTACGAGAACCTCTAGCAATATTTCAAATTTGAAGAAAATGAATCTACCTGACCTATCTGATTTTATATTTTTTTGTCTGGTAGTCCGCCAACTGGACTCTACCACCCGAAAAGAATTTGAGGCCAAGCATGGTACTGCAACTATACCCACAATTAGTGACTTAATTAAATTTGTTAAAGAACAGTGCCGTTTATTAGAAGTAACCGCTTGCAGTTCAAACCCTACTGGTATCAAAAATGATACTCAACCGCGCAGGTTTAATCAGAAAAATGTTTCTTCGGCCCCAACCCGCAAAACTATCTTGGCGACTCAGGTCAACAATAGTAAAACTTCAGAAAATGTTAATAATAATGTCGTAAGTTCGAACAATCAATCTCTTGCTTACCGCCATCATCAGTGCCCGCTATGTTCGAACGACACGCATCAGTTATATCACTGTCCTCAGTTTAAAAATATGAGTGTTATGGACCGCCGTAGTTACGTTAAGCAAAATAATCTGTGTTTTAATTGTGTTGGTCGGCACTCTGTCAAGTTCTGCAAGTCCCGTAGGACTTGTCATTGTTCTAAGCGCCATCATCAGTTATTACATTATTCTGATAATAACTCTAGCTATGTTTCAGTTTCACCGCCTACTAATAATAACGCCGCTGAACCGCAGCCTTTACAGGAATCTCCGCAGCCCGCGCAGAATAATAATTCTACAACATACACAACTTTAGCTACTTTGCCTACCAAACACCAGTCTGTTGTTGTTTTGGGAACCGCCCGCGCTCAAATTCGCAACAAAAAAGGTCAGTTTATAGATTTTAGATTATTATTAGATTGCGCCTCTACAACTACCATTATTACTGATAAACTCGCCTCAAAATTAGATTTGCCAATTACTAAATGTAATCACGATTTTTCAGGTTTATCAGATACTATAGTGGCGACCTCTAGAGGTAGTGTAAACTTTACCATCAGGCCAGTTATTAGAACCACCCGCAGGTCTGTGGAACCGCATATATTGTTGATTCTAATCTCCCTAGAGTTCCGCAAACAGAAATTTCCGCCTCTATAAAACATTGTGTAGCAGGCTTACAACTTGCTGACCCAGAGTTTTATAAGAATCAAGACATAGATTTGTTGTTAGGATGTGATGTATTACCAAAAATACTTATTCCCGCTGCCGTACCACCGCATAACTCTAACATTGGAGTTCTACCGACTATTTTCGGCCATGTAATTTTTGGTTCTTTACCTCTCGAAAATTTTGAAAAATTTAAAACCTCTCATGTCACTTTACTAACATTACCGCATTGCAGGTGTAAACATAACTTTGCTGACTCAGGCGCTGAAGAAGATTTGCACAAAGCAGTCGAAAGGTTATGGGAGCAAGATAACATCATTTCGCCACCGATTCTGGACCCCGCTGAAGTATTTTGTGAAAACCACTTTGTAGATTCACACCGCCGCAACGAGGAAGGTAGATATATTGTTGAGTTACCCTTTGCATATGACCCAAATACTTTAGAGTTTCCGCAGTCAAAGGAATTAGCTCTGCAAAGATTTTATTCGTTAGAGAGTAAATTTCGTAGAAATCCGCTTTTAAAAAATGAATGTATCAAGTTTATGAAAGAGTACAAGGACTTGGGTCACATGGTCCGGGCAACTCAACCTGGTAAATATTTCATTCCATATTTTTGTGTTCACAACTCTAACTCTCCAACTACTCCATGCAGAACTGTATTCGATGCGAGTTTTAAAAAATCTGATTTATCTCTTAATGACACGTTATTACCTGGCGCTAAATTACAAAATGAAGTACCAGATGTTTTATCCTATTTTAGGATTCATAAATTTGTTTTTTGTTGCGATGTGTCCAAGATGTATAGACAAATTTTAGTCAGTGATGATCACTGTTCTTTCATGCATATTTTTTAGAGAAAATCCAGAAGACCCGCTGCAAGAGTTTATGCTTCGAACCGTAACTTACGGTTTAAAACCTTCGAGTTTTCTGGCACATAGAGTTCTTAAACAGCTTGTACACGACGAGGGAGAGAGGTATCCGCTAGCTAGTGACGTCATATTGCATCAATCCGTAGTTGATGATTATTTAGTTTGTGCAGCTTCACTGGAAGAGTTATTAGAGATTAAACGCCAGCTTCTGTCGTTACTCTCTGCTGGATGTTTTCCGCTTAACAAATGGCTCAGTAACTCACCAGAATTCCTAGAATCTCTTCAAAATTTGGATAATTCTGGGTCATTAGTTATCAGAAATTCTGAAGACCAGAATGTTAAGGTCCTAGGCATAGGTTGGGACCCTAAATCAGATGAATTCTTCTTTCTATAGAACCGCCTTCTTTAGATGTTGTTTACACTAAAAGACTTGTACTCAGCACTATAGCTAAGATTTATGACCCATTAGGTTTCGCCGCACCCATGATTTTTTTGTTTAAATGTATTTTAAAGCAAGTTTGGCTGTCTCAAATTGATTGGGATGCGCCTTTGCCCTTAGCCCTTAACCACGCATGGCAGCAGTGTATTGCAGAATTGCCTAACCTTGCGAATTTAAGGATCCCGCGTTGTATTTTTCCCGCTACTCCACTTCATGTTTTTTGTTAGGTTTTTGCGATGGATCAATGAAAGGATCTAGCGCTGTGCTGTATCTTCGAGTGCAATTCTCACCATCTGACGTACGTATATTTCTTTTAAAAGCCAAAACCAAAGTGGCACCTACCAAAGTTCAGACTATACCACGGCTTGAGTTGGCAGGTGCGGTTTTGCTTTCTAAATTAGTTCTATCTGTCAAATCTTTTATGAATAAAATACCAATCTCTTTTATGACGTCATGCTGTTCAGTGACTCCACTATAGTGTTATCCTGGATTAGAAAGCCGCCTTATCAATTAAAATTATTTGTTTCCAACCGCATTACCAGCATTTTAGAAAACACTACTGTATCTCAGTGGCATCATATTTCAACTGAAAATAATATTAGTGATGCTGCCTCTCGAGGCCTCACTCCTCAAGCTCTTGTTTCTTATACTTCCTGGTTTAATGGGCCTTCATGGGCTTTAGCACCACCTTCTGATTGGCCTATTAACTGTTTTGAATCTTTGCCGCCTGCGGACTTGCCTGAAATTAAAGTAGAGAAGGATATTCTACTCGCTACTACTGTAGAACCTACTGAAGTTATTCCCTTCTGGTTATACAAATTTTCTAACTTCTTTAGGCTTCAACGTGTCACCGCCTATATTTATAGATTTATTCATAATTGTAGATGTCCGGAAAATCGCCTCACAGGCGCTTTAAGCACAGATGAAATAGATATAGCCTTTATCTTTTGTATCCGTAACGAACATGCTTTTCAATTCTCTAAAGAGCTTGACTGCTTAGAAGCTAATAAGCCTTGTACATCTCCGATTCAAAGTTTATCTCCTTTCATTGACCCT
Source organism: Microvelia longipes (assembly GCA_018340805.1). Taxonomy (NCBI): domain Eukaryota; kingdom Metazoa; phylum Arthropoda; class Insecta; order Hemiptera; family Veliidae; genus Microvelia; species Microvelia longipes. Next base: position 1,368,761 of record JACMZG010000022.1, read on the forward strand.
AATGGCCTGATTAGAGTAGGAGGCCGCCTAGTAAATAGCCGTCTACCTTTTGATCGTAAACATCCCATATTACTTCTTAATAAGAGTCCTTTGGCCAGCATTGTTATCAGCACTTATCACAACCATTACTACCACGCTGGACCTAAAGCTCTTCACACTATTTTATCACAGATATTTTGGATTATCCACGCACGAAGTACGATCCGTAAAGTTATTAGAAGGTGTGTAGTGTGTGCTAGGTTTAGATCTGAAACCGCATCCCCGCCTATGGGTGAGTTACCCTCTGGTAGGGTCAGGCCTTCCGCCCTTTTTCAAATGTTGCTGTAGATTTAGCCGGTCCCTATCATTTAAAAGAAAGTTCGAGGCGTAATGCCCGTACATATAAAGCATATTTTGCCTTATTCATTTGTTTTGCCGTTAAAGCAGTTCACATAGAGGTTCTAACCCAACTATCTTCTGATTGTTTTTATCGCCGCTTTTCATCGTTTTGCTGCCCGCCGAGGGAAACCCGCATCTATATTCTCTGATCAAGCAACTAATTTTCGAGGCGCTGCTCGTCAGTTAAACGAAATCAGTGAATTTCTGTCCACTACAGCTAATCCTATCTTTAAAGACTTCTTTAGTACGCTGAATATCAAATTTGAATTTAACGTTCCTACCGCGCCCTTTATGAATGGCCTAGCGGAGTCTAATATTAAGAACGTCAAGTATCATCTATCTCGAGTCATAGGTGAACAAGTTTTAACATACGAGGAATTTTTAACTGTGATTAACCGCACTGAGGCTATTTTAAACTCCCGCCCATTATTTCAAGACCCTGGGTCACCTGACGAGTTAAAAGTCTTGACCCCAGGACATTTTCTAATCGGGGATTCTTTATGTTCACCGCCTGAGCAAGACTACGAGGATGTACCTAGAAATCGTCTGTCTCGCTGGAGCTGCTCTCTCAAATCACTCAGTCGATATGGCGTCGCTGGGAATGTGAATACCTGCAGACACTCCAAAATAGAGGTAAGTGGTTCAAACCTGACACCAACCTCGCTGTAGGACAAATGGTCTGGCTCAAAGAAGATGGATCACCTCCTTTATCCTACCCTCTAGGACGCATTATTGAGATTCATCCTGGACAGGACGGCGTTGTGCGTGCCGCTACTGTGAGAACCCAATCTGGAGAGTACCGCCGCCCAGTTCGGAAACTGGCCCCACTGCCTCTGCCTCAATAATATTTTTTTTTACTTTTTTCAGGAGTTACGTTTTAAGTTCTTTTTTACCAGCCTGCAGGTTTTATTTTGAAGTATTTAGATTCTTTTTCTTTGTTTGTTTTTTCAGGCACGTGGTGGCCATCACTCTGAAAATTTAGGAGACCTATTTCTTTTGTTTTTTCCTTGATTTTGATTTTAGGTTCTGTTTGGCAGCGATCTTTATTTTGTTTTGGTGTATTTTCTGTTTTACTTTTGGTTCTGTTGAAGTCCTCAGGTACTTCAAGGGGGCGGCTATGGAGGATTTTATGTATGATTTTGTTTATTTTTATTAATTATCTTTATGCGATTATTATTTATTTATATATTTTTGCCTGATATAATCTTAAAGATGTTTCCCGCCTTCAGGTTACTACTAGCGCCGCCTAGTGCGTAATTATACTTATAGTTTTAGTTAGTTGCCTATCCGCTTCCGTCTCGCCGCTATGTTTTGTGCTAACGCAACCGCTAACTAATCCGCTATTTAAACCTAAACCGGTTTTTGAACGTGAAACCGGGTTCAACCGCTTACCGCCTACTTCTGTTATTTTGTTATTATCAATCTAAAAACACCCGAAACCCAGTTCTACATTTTATGCAGCCAGGACGTCACCGAGGCACCGGTGCTCTCTCCATCACTACTACAGAAACCAGGTACCGACTTCCACCTCATTCAGGCTTTAATTATCTTATTTATAACATTACTATCTTTTTATTATTTTATTAGTTTATTTTCCGCATATACAGTCCTCTATAAAGTTACACCCGCCTTGGTTTGCGTTATAGTTTTTCCTTATCACTAGGAAACGCACCGAACCACCACAAATTTAATATTCTTATTTCTTATAAGGAATTACTAACACTTGTAGTTCATACAATCTTGCTTCAGGTTCCTTGGATCGGAAAACAGAGATACATTTTTCAGTAACACAGTTCGAAGTAGAATATTATACGAAATATTATCAACGAGTCTGTTTGGTAAGAAAAAGAAAGGAGAGGTTGGAATAGATAGATTGGTTTCCGAGGGCGTCTTCTCAGCGTCCTTTCCGCTTCATGAGGTATTTTATTAACTAACATTATAATGTAGATTATAAGTAAGGTATTCTAAGGTTTTATTTGCGAGATTGATATTTGATAAGAACAAATGTGCCCCAACTAATTTTACGATGGTATAACATTGTCCACTTAGATATAGTCAATGTCTCAGTGACTTTTTTAATACTAACTTAACATAGTCAATGCCGAAGTGACACTTTTAATAAATACTTAAGTAAAATTGTTAATCCAAATGTGCCATTTTTAATACTATAAAGTAACATTGTTAATCCCAATATGCCATTTTTAATACTAAAAGGCCATTATTAATCCCAATGTGCCATTTTTAATACTAAAGTACCATTGTTAATCCCAATGTGCCATTTTTAATACTAAAGTACCATTGTTAATCCCAATATGCCATTTTTAATACTAAAGTAACATTTTGTAATTTTAATGCCAAATTGAATTATTGACGTCAAAGTAAAACTGTTAATTGCAAAGTAAATAATAATCTTGGAATCAGGGATTTCGATCGCAAAATCATTATTATCATTAAAATTGATAGTAATGTGCTATCTACTAATAGCAATGACTTAATTTTAGGGTTCCTACGAGGCCAAGCGAGGGACAGCGGAACTTACACCCAGGCAAGTTCTTTTCAAATACTGGGCTAGATGGGGATGCTGGTATAAATATCAGCCGTTGGATCACATCAGAGAATACTTCGGAGAAAAAATCGCTATATACTTCGCTTGGTTAGGTAACTATCCGACTGCAGTAGTTCCAATATTAGAGATATTATGATCTTACCAGACTCATAATCGAGCTTGAAGGGCATTTATCTCTCCATAATGTTTCAAAAACGCCATATTTTTATGAAGTCTGTTTTTTACTTGCCTCCACAATTGTGATATGCAAATGTATCTACTGACATTGAGATGGCAGTGTCTACATATAGACAATTGTCCACTCTATTTTAGAAAGCACCACGTCTTTTTATTTGAAGCAAAGCCTATTCAAATATTGAATATTTTATCATTTACTATACATATATTTTTCAAAAAGGCTCACTAGTAGACTCTATTTATTGTAGACCTTGATTTTATAATATATAGAATAATAAACGTATTATACTATATGATATTTATTCACTAAAAATTATCGAATCTAAATTTTATCTGCTTACACGCCTCCAAACGGGATGTTTGTGTTGTCCTTTACTAGCATAATTGTAAAGGACAACTATAGTAATATACAAAGACTACAGTTACTTAACAAGTTGGTGTACTTGCGTAGGTTTTTACACAGGATGGTTACTTCCAGCTGCCATTGTTGGGGTTCTGGTCTTCCTTTACGGAGTGTTTACAATGCACAAAAATCAATTAGCTATAGAGGTAAACTTATATAATTTTTTTTCTTTTACTTTTCTCTTTTTTATTTTTATTTATTTATACACTGATGATGGGATACTTGCCGAAACGCGTCTGAGTATTTGTATTGTGGAACTAGACAAAGTACAGGCTCTTCAGTCACACGCTACAGACTCTTAAAAACCCGACATAATTACCTTCACTATATAATCTGGCGGCTTTTGTGATTATTTACTTTTATTTTTGACTTACCGTGGCGGGACGCTGCTGCGATCCTACATCTTGAGGAAGGAAATAATTTTTAGCCAAAGGAAGAAAGTATCCCTAAGAAAATTCGACCGTCATGTAGACTTCCGCGTTAAAATTATTTATATTCATGAAGATATTATTACTAGAACCATCATAGCTTTATTTAGTTTTTTATAATCATGGAGATAGTATTACTAGAACCAGCATAGCTTTATTTATTTTTTTTATAATCATGGAGTTATTATTACTAGAGTCGGCATAGCTTTTATTTATTTTTATAATCATGGAGATATTATTACTAGAACCAGCATAGCTTTATTTATTTTTTTATAATCATGGAATTATTATTACTAGAGTCGGCATAGCTTTTATTTATTTTTATAATCATGGAGATATTATTACTAGAACCAGCATAGCTTTATTTATTTTTTTATAATCATGGAATTATTATTACTAGAGTCGGCATAGCTTTTATTTATTTTTAAAATCATGGAGGTATTGTAACTAGAGCCGGTATAGCTTTTATTTATTACTATCCTCATATTATGACCAGATCCAATTTAGCTTATGTCTTTCCAATGAAAAAGGTTTGAAACATTTTCACTGGGACTTCAATTAATTAAGACAATTTTTATAATCTTAGTTAAGTCAACGTGACTTAACTCAGGATTCAACTTTTAAGTTGATGATGTGACAGACTCAAGTTAAGAACGTTAAAGTTAAGTTGAGAAGGTGGTGAAATATTGTTAAGGAACCAATAAGGTTGGTCCGATAAGAATTTGCGGACGTGGTTTAACATCCAAGACTAACCTCATTGGCTCCTGCACATTATTTTCCCTCGCTGTCAACTGATTATAATCATGTGTATTATTATAAATAGTTAGTATGGTTGTCCCACTTGCATAAATTTATAATGACAAAATATGGGTGTATTATGGTTACAGGTGTGCGATAGCGGAGAAGAGTTCAAGATGTGCCCGCTTTGCGACGAAAAGAGCGGCTGCAAACACTGGTACCTCTCCGAGATCTGTATATACGTTAAATTAGCTTATCTATTCGATCACCCTGGTACCGTATTTTATGCGGTCTTTGTTTCATTTTGGGGTAATTTTACTTTTGTAATAAAATTGATTAATACATAGATATAAAAGAATAAATTTCTTGGTCTGGTATTTTGTATAATATATTAATTAAAATTTACGAAGACTGCAGTCCTATAATAATATTAATTTATTTAATAATTAATTCAACGTTTCACTGAGAGAAGCTCAGCATCTTCAGGTGATTGAATCAATCGTACAAAATAAAACTTAGATTTATTTTGTGTGAAATAATTCAGTGTTTCAGTTGTAATAATTTTTTATTCCGAAACATCTTTGTACTCGCTTCGCTCGTCCATAGTTAGTAGCAAATACATCCGTTTCATTCTCATTCTTCATTCTCACGCTCAATGCTGCTTAACTTTTATGATTCAACAAAAAACATATATATACTTGTATTGAAGTGGAACTAGGAATACTTATTCATTACGTTAAGGTATCTATTATTGTATTAATAATTATATTATATTTATAACTTGTACCAAATTTAAACTCAATTGTATTGTTTTCCTATTTTTTACCATTTAAAAAAAAAACATACACAAGTCATTTGATAAAAATTGAATTAATACTGACATATTAACCGAGTCCGGTAGCTCAGTGGTAGAGCGCTCGCCTTTCGACCTGGAGGTCGAGGGTTTAAATCCAGCCGGGGGAGGACCTCAATATGAGGTTATCCCTTGTACCGTACACTCGGGAGGTCTTGAATTCAAGGCCGGCCAACCCAGCCAGGGTTTTACGTGGTTTCCTTGGCTACTAATACGCAAATGCGGGGTTGGATCTAGTTTCATCTGAGACAAGTCTGGATCCACGTTTCCGTTGTCTCCAGCTCACGAAAAGTTAATGTTCTGCGGGCTGAGGGAGATGGAGGTTGGAAAGATATACTGAGCCTTTGTATGTCCGAAAACTTAGTCAGTGAAAGTGATGGCGGCGACACGAGGTAACGTAAGTGACTAGGAACAAAGTGCTCGGTTCTTGAAGACAGACGTCTCCTAATAGCACTGCGGAGCTTTGACTTTCAGGTCAGGGCTATAGAATGAGTTTGTGCGCGCTGACATCTGGGTGCTGGGTCCTTTGTCGGGTGGCGCTGGACTGGCCAGAGCGGTGAGCCTAGCTTAGAGTCTGGTGATGCTAGTGGAACTGATGAGATTGGTGAGACTGGAAGGACGAGGTCAAGTGAGACTAATGTGATCAGAGGAGCTAGCTAGTAAGACTAGATGAAACAAGCACACAGTGAACTAGTAGTCGGCGCTAGCCAGAGCGGTGAGCCTAGCCAGAGTCTAGCTGGTATACATGAACTAGGCACACGGTGAACTAGTCGCAGACACTAGCCAGAGCAGTGAGTTTGGATAGAGTCTGGTTGGGCTGGATGAACTAGACACACTGTGAACTGGTTATATGAGCTACCATGTACGGAGGGGGGCTTCCTGGATGATTGGATGTGCACAAACTCAGGGGCTAATGTTGAGTGAGATTTGAGTAAGGGGAAAAAAAAAAAAAAAAAAATACTGACATAATATTAAGCATATATGTTAGTCTCACTGAGGAAGATGCGTGTTTGCCAAATATATTTTTATTTAAAAGTATAATACATTTAATAAATAATAGCACTTGCAAACTATTTTAGTGTTCCAATTATTTTTTAGAATGTACAGTTGTTGTTGGGGCGTGTTGTTCATTGCGAGACCGTATCGCACCACAGCGGATTTATTTAGTAACTTTTCGAAGTGTATATTTGTTGCTTAACGTACCTTTCATTTTCAGACTTCTAGCTGATTTAATCTATTGCAAAACAGCTTCACAGTTTTTTTTTATTAAACTCAAGTTCTGGCGGAAAATCACTCTTATCATATGTGATAACAATAATTTATGAGTTGTCGATGTATTTCAACTTTTTAATTATAATATTTTAACAATGTTATAATTATATTTATGCTATTTTAAAACGAAATATTAGAGGTAATTTTGTGTTTTAAAATGTTTTGTGCTCATAAAACACTATCAGTGATAAATTTTGAAGTGCTTGTTGTTCACTCTACTTTTCGTTTAGTTTATGAAATTATTGCCTTGAATTTGAGGAAATAGTTATTTTTTAACTAACATGTACTAACTTTAATAAAAAAGACATCAATAGAGCTTTTGTTTTAGTAATCTCAATGCCGAATACGGCTCAAATTGGACTCACTCTTCCCAACTGTAAGATGATAAATGTACGTACTCAATGTGAACAAAAATAATTTAAAACTATCAATTATTCACGTGATTTTTTACAAAAGATAGTGCAGACTAATAAAATAATAATTATTTTCTCCAATTCTAAGCAATAATATAATAATTTGAACGAAACGTAAGGTAAACAACAATCAAGTAAAACTTTATTATACTGATATCCGAACGGCTTTGCCTAAAATATTTTAGATTCAGTTTGTATGATAATTTTTAGCATTGCAGGCTTAAAAATAACTCGCAATACAATGAAAACTAAAAAAAGGGTTTTTGAACATTTGTTACTTTTAGCGTTGACCTTCAGTTATGAAATGAACCAATCAACTCAACAACCCATTTGACGTAATAGCTTTTTGCCGCGAATCTTATTTTTTTAAATTTTTTTTAATTGGTTATACAAATGTGTACAATTAATATTTTCATTTTTTTCTTTGAAATACATTTTTTCTTACCTGGATTAACTTAACAAAACAAAAAAACAGGTTATAAAATGTATGCATCTTCCTCATTACTATAACTCTGCAGATGTTACATTTGTTAAGTTTTGTATACTTTTAATACAATTAAAATTACGCTAAATTTTGCAGCTGTTACATTCCTTGAATACTGGAAGAGGAAATCAGTTTCACTGGCGCATCATTGGGACTGCATTGGGTTTCAGGATGAAATGGAGCGGCCGAGACCCGAGTTTGCTGCCAGAGCTCCTTTCTTAGAACGCAATCCTGTTACTGGTGTCCAGGAACCTTCCTTTCCCAAATCTCTCAGAAACAAAAGAATTGCTGCCGGTCTAGGCATTGTCTTCCTTATGGTAATTAAACATAATCTTCCTTATGGTAATTTAACTCAATCTTCCTTATTATTAATTAATAAATAATAATATTTAGTAATTAATAATAATAATAATAATTAAGAATTATAATCAATAATAATTAATTAATAAATTCAAACTTTTTTGGTCAATATCAAATAAATAAATTAAATTAAATAAATTTAAAAAAAAGAACTGATGTTTTCATAAATTTAATTGTTATTATAATTTATAACAGTCCAAAAAGCTTTAAAGTTATTAATCTTCCTTATTCAATATTTCTTATAGTAATTTAACGTAATCTTCCTTATGGCAATTTAACTCAATATTTCTTATAGTAATTTAACGTAATCTTCCTTATGGTAATTCTAAACTTAGTAGCTTTTGTTTTCGACTGTTCCTTAATGTCCTAGTTATAACATACTCCATTTTTTCTATAACATACGTCGCATTTAACTACTTTTTAACTATAGTTTAAATATAGATAGATTTCACAGAAGCAATTAATAATTGCCTACAAAATTCTCATATTGATAGTGTTTACAGAAGCACCTTTATTAATTACAATTGTAACAACATTCTAATATCGATAGAGTTTACAAAAAAACTCTATCGATACCTTTAATAATTTGTAATTACCTACATTCTAATATTAATAGACTTTACAGAAACAACTTTAATAATTTGCACTTGTAACAAAATTTTGATATCGATAATTTACAGAAAACCTTTAATTATTTACAATTGCCAACATAATTTTAATATCGATTGTTATAAAAAAATAAGATGTGTAAAGACTTAATTATGTTATATTTAAATAAGATTTCTAATCCTGAAAAATAAAAGAAAATTTGTAAATAAATAATATACATTTCTAATGTCATTTTCCTATAAGACAATAGATCAAACATGTCCTGTCAGTCCTAATTCTTCTTTTTCTGTTTCAGATCTCCCTGGTTTTAATTTTCATCGTGGCAGTGATAATCTACAGAGTCCTAATATCAATACCGCTGTTTCAAATAGAAACGTTCAAATCCCAGGCCCAAGCAATAGCCAATGTTTCAGGAGCAATGGTTAATCTTATCATTATTATGCTCATGAGTAGATTATATGAAAAATTAGCATTTAGACTCACAACTTGGGGTAATTGAGTTTTTTTTTGTTATTATCGCTTCAATTTAGAATTTTATTTTGGTATTATGTAGTAATTAGGTTTAGTACACACTATTTACCATTTCATTTTATTTCGATTTATTTGGTTTTGAGTGATAATAAAGAAGGGACTTATATTCATTAAATTTATTTATTAAGAACAATCTTTCATGGAGCGAAGTAAACAAATATGGTTGTTCTGGAATAGAATGGCAACAATTAGATCAAACATGGAACTGTTAAGTAATAAATAAGTGGTGTAATATGCTGTAACTAATTAATAATTTTAATTAGTTAATTAATAATTAACTAATTACTGAAATTAATGATTTAATCATATTTCTTAGCGTATTTTTGTAAGGTAATGATGTTTAAGCTTACAAAAAAGAATGAAATCCCAACAAAAACACACATGATTGTAAAAAAAGAGCCAAGACTAGCGTAAAAAGTTGTGAGATCATTGAATAAGCTGAGTCATAGGTTACCATTAATGCTTGTGAATATACGAGGTCTGGGCGGTTTCACTTTGTGACTTGGCCATTACGCAGCATACACAGAAATGCATAGTAAGCTTATTAAATAGACTGAATATATTATTATAGTGTATGTTTACTACACTCTATATAAGATGTTTAGTACCACACTACCTTAAGCTGCGTTTTGGCCAAGTCACACATTGAAACTGCCATGACCTTACAAGCATAATTAGGTACCAAGCAATTTTAAACCAATATATTTAGTATGGTAGCGTTCTTAGTGTTCATGCATACTCATATACGATTTACATTTTTGTTCGCGGTAAATTCGTAAGGTACTATTGGGCTATCCACATGATAATATCTTTTCACAGGCTTTTCTCGTCTTTCCAAAAGGGAAAAATTGTCCCAATTAAAAACGGACATTCTTGATTGAGGCAGTTATGATCGTAGGAATGTACCAAATGGCCACTGTATCTTCCATATCAAGAACTAAGTCTTGATATGGGCAGGTATGATTATGGAGATATGTCACGATGGTCACTCTACTCTCCAAGTAAAAATTAAAGTTCTTGATTGGGGCATTTAATATTGTGGGTTTATCAGGATGAAAACCCTATTCTCTAAGGAATAACTAAAATTCTTGATTGGCACAGTTATGATCGTGGGAATTTGTCATGATGGTAACCCTACCTTTCAATCCAAAACTAAAATTATTAATTGGGACAGTGGAGTTTTGACAGTGAGATCTGACTTAAGTGTTAACTTTTAAACAAACTTCTTTAATGACGCTGCAAAGTTACCTTCATATCAGTTTAAGTGTTGCATTAAGAGACCTGTAGTTTGAAGTTTCAAGTCTTTATCTGCCTCACTCTACCTTTAGTGACTATTTGCTGTTTTTCTGACATACTCTATGTTGTTTATGTTTAAGTGTTTATGTTTATACACTTTCATGTTCCAGACCACCTTGAACATGAAGGGGTATGAATAATAGGTTCATTATGTTCAGTCTTTTGAGAACCAGGTCTGCTCTCATTTAGAGGAGAAGATATCAGTAGGCCCGCTATATAGATGACATTTAAACCTGGGCTGCCTTGAGACTAAACATAATCCCTGGATGACCATGAAAAGACGAAAAGACTTGACGCTCTAATCAATTGAGCGATTATTAAAACTGTCAATTAACTAAATTTTACCCTTCTTGTTAGGATAGTTTTAAGTCAATAAAGCGTGGGTACAAATCAACAGGTACAGTTTTTACATGTAAAATTATCACCTTTTGGTAATAACATGTTTAGTCACAGCATTAATCATTAAGACTGTGGGTTTTTTTGTATGATTTACTTGTAAAATCATTACCTGTTGATCACATGTTCAGTTACGAGGTGAAATCACGAAGACTAAGGAATATTTCCGTTTACATATGATTGCTTGTTACAGAGATGCACAGGACACAGACGGAATTCGACGACAACCTGACGTTCAAAGTTTTCATATTCCAGTTTGTTAACTTCTATTCTTCCATTTTCTACATAGCTTTCTTTAAAGGACGCTTCGTTGGTTATCCTCATAGAAATTATTCCAAGATATTTAGACTAAGAAACGAAGATGTAAGTTTCTTTAAACACATGCGGTGTTGATAAAATTACGTAGTCTTCCAAGTTTATTGTGAGGAGAACACAATGATATTATTAAAAATTCAATTATTAATTTGTTTCTATTTGTATTGTAAAAAATAGTTTCATGATGGTTTAGGTAATAGAAAAAATATCTCTTCGCAGCACTGTGAGATAGTATTTGCACTTTCAAATTGTTTTATTGTCACAGTTAAAATATTTTTAAAACATATATTAAACCGGAATTTTAAATCGTAGAAATTTTAATCGTTGAGATTAAAGATGGAGAGAGGTGGTAAACCTTTGCCCCAAAGATTTAACCTTAATTAACCTATTTTACCTAACCCTGATAAAGAAAAAGGTTGTCTGCCATTTAAGAACGGAACGGGGACTTTGGCCCTAGCTTCTTCAAACTCCAAACAAATAGTTCAAAAGAAAATTTACACCTTAAAACTCACAAAAACCTTAAAATTGCACGATTTTCTATTTTATCCTGTGGCAGACTCAACAATCAATTATATTTTATCTAACTGCAGGTAAAATAGAGTTGTTCTTAAGAAAGAAAGCATGACAGGTCTCATAAATGATAATTTCTTGTTTGATATATATGTAATAATAATAATGCCTGTTTTAGGGCCTTTCGGCCCTTCAGGGTATTCGCCCTGCGAGAACCACCTCGGGTGGGTCACATCTACTATGCTCAAAGTAAAGCTAAAGTTGGCGAAATCTTTTTACATCAAATTTTATTCATAAAAACTGAGAGCATAGCCCAGGCTGTGAACCCCGGACCTCCGGTGCCGAAGTCTAGTACTATACGACCGCGGCTACGGAGGCAGATGATAAGGTTAAAGTTCGCAAATATTTTGATGGAGGTCAAGTTTATATGCATTGCTAATTTATGTACTTGACTTGTTGCAGTGTAGCGCAGGCGGGTGCTTAATAGAACTAGCGCAACAGTTGGCTGTTATTATGATAGGCAAGCAAATAATAAATAACGCACAAGAAATACTCCTTCCTAAGATGAAAGCGTGGTGGCACAATAGAAAGGTCAGATATTGTTGATGTTTTCATTTTGTTGTCGTCTTATTTACATTATAGACCAAGAGCCCAGGGGTGTTTTGTTAATAAAAAGTGTAATGGCTGGAACCGGTCTCGATTTTTCGTAAATACCTTCCTGAACAAGAATCTGCAATTCTGCCGACTCGTATCGGATGGGTGTCCCAGGCAGAACCTTTGACCCTAAAGTGCGTTCTGCCTGGGACACCCATTCGATACGAGTCGGCAGAATTGCAGAAAAGCGGTTAAGAAATTATTATTAACCGCAAGTTGAAGAAGCAATCGAAGAATCAGCTACCGTCGATACTTGCTGTTGGATATAAATATCCCTGGACCGGTTTCGGCATAAAGCCATCATCTTCAGAGGGCTCGTCGTGCTCATTGAGACTAAAAGTTAATCACTGATATAACTTTATTAGTTGAGAGCTCGAGTGTTGTCCCGCCTGCTGATGATAGCGTTATGCCGAAACCTGTCCAGGGATATTCTTATTCAACAGCAAGTATCGACGGTAGCTAATTCTTCGATTGAGTAATTATTTTATAATTATGTGCTTTAAAAAAGACTGTTTGAAAGTTGATTTTAAATCTCTTTAGACTATTATCACCTAAAAACTCATAATTCATAACACTGAGGTCTCAAACTATTTAATATTCTCCTTTGTTTTCAGACGAAGCTTCCGAAATCCCGGAATTCGAGATGGGAGGAGGATTATCAGTTGGTGGATAACGAAGGACTCTTTGAAGAGTATTTAGAAATGGGTGAGATAGTGATAGTTATTTCGTTGATATTAGCATTGATTGGATAGATTGAGGGAAGCGTGCTTATTTGTCTATATTTAGCAATTACTTAAATATTTTGTTCGAGTAACATACTCAGGTACAGATCCCCTGAGTAACAAACTCAGGGGGGGAGGCAATCGCCCCCTTCCTCACCAGGATCCACAAAAAAGGAAAGAGAGAAGAAAGAAGGAAGGAAAAAGTGTTAGTATACGAAAAAAAAAAAAAAAAAAATATATATATATATATATATATATATATATAATATATATATATATATATTAATTTAAAAGTTTACTTTTATGTAGTCTGCTGAAAAAAATAATGTGTTACTCCCTTTGCTTAAACGCGAGTTCTAAAACCTCTTTGTGTTGTCGTTTTCAGTACTACAGTTTGGTTTTATAACTATATTCGTGGCTGCATTTCCACTAGCACCACTTTTCGCTTTGCTGAATAACTGGGTTGAAATCAGACTGGACGCTCAGAAATTCGTCTGCGAAACTAGAAGGATAGTAGCTGAAAGAGCTGAGAATATCGGCATTTGGTTCAAAATACTCAATATGCTGGCTCATCTCGCAGTTATATCTAATGTTAGTAAGAAAATAAGTATAATAATAATTTTAACTGCAGACGGTGTATAATGTAAAGTTTATTGACTAGTTTTTAGGGAGTAATGAAGCACTTTTCACTCCCAAGGGAGAAAAAGTTTCTTTTCACTCCCTTGGGAATAAAAAGTGTTACCTATTATTGGGTTATTAGAGCCAATTATATAAATTTTTAGAGGAGTGGTATTCTCTAAATTTATAAGGGGGTCTGACCAAAAAAAAAAAAAAAAAAAAAAAGAATAAAATACACAATACGTATGAAAATAAAATCAACGTCTGATGATAAAATCTGGTATGCACCTTGGGAGCAAAATACTATTTTCCTCTCGCAATGCTATTTAAATACTCGACTTCGCCTCGGGAGTTAAATAATAACATTCTTTACTTTCTTAGTGCATAAATAACTATTTTAGTTGTAACAGTTCTTTCTTTTCCCTTATTTTTACCATAGCATTGTAGAAAAAGTATTGAGCTTGTAAAAAAGTCCGAAACCGGGATTACTCCAGAATTATCAATTTCAGTTGTTTTTAAGACCTCCTGTGTGGTTTTCACAAAATTGTCTGTATGTGTGTCTATCATCGCTCAAGACACTGTGTGTCAAGTTTCAGTTCATTACCAGCGTTAGTTCATTTTTTTCGAATGACGTCTACGTTTTAAAAAAAAATCAAAAAATAATTAAATTGAGTTGAAATTTGGTACAAGTGTATAATAGTATATTATGCTACTAGGCAGCAAAATGGAATTTTGCAGACGAGTTTTATAAATTTGCCTCCGAGCCGAAGGCGAGGGTGGGCTATGGAAATTACCTGCAGAGGCGTAAGCCGAGGCAGGTAATTAACCCATTTGACAGACGAAGCGAAGCCGAGGCTGGCAAATGGCGAATTACCTGCAGAGGCGTAAGCCGAGGCAGGTAATTAATTGCACGAGTCTGCAATGTTTCCTTTGCTGCATAGTAGCATATACTATTTTATCTACTAACGGCAGAAAAAATACACAAGAGATTATTTTAAATACTTGCTGCGAGATTTTACAGGCAGTAAAGACTGCTTTGAAGTAGATGCAACGCTGACAATATCAGGTGGAGTGTGGTCCAATAACTCGTCAATGTCAACAATGTTTGTATCTTTATTCACTTCACTGTTGTTCTCACTCATTATGTTTTAGTAACCTAACTTAAGTTTACAGATTTAGTTTTTGATAACGTTCTATTTTTGTAACTTTATATACTTAAACTAAATATAACAACATGAAATACAAAATCTGACGACTTAAACATTAAAAATCTGTCGATTCATAAACAGCTGGTAAATAATTTAATTTAATGCCAAAATTATCAGTGTCGCCAATTTGTTTCCAAAACATTATATTTTATTAGATAAACAAATGTTAAATGTTAAACATTTAACAATAATATCGTAATTTTAAGTAACAATAAAGAAAGTTACATACTAAAAACAAGCTAGAATAAATCATAGTTTACAAAATAAAACAATGCCAAAATTCATGCAATAATTTGTAAAATAATAACCTCCGCTCATCATTTTCCCGCCTAGGGAGTTTTGACTTGTTTCCCATGTTATTTAAATGAGCCATAACTCCCTAGTACTTTTTTCATTACCAAAACATTTTGCGTACTGTTTTGAAACATTTTGCGTACTGTTTTAAAATATTTCCCGTATTGTTTGACAGTGTAGGTAAAATGACATTTTGCAGCTTAAAAACAGTCCAGTAATGGCTAATTTTGCTGCCGTGAGTAGATAAAAATATATCCCTTATAAATATCCCTATATTTAATAAATAAGTATGAAGTTTTGTATGGATTAAACTAAGCTTGCATGCTAGAGGTATAGCAAAAATATATCTCTTGAATGATCAGCTGTATCTCCATTGCAGGGATTTCTAATAGCATTTACAAGTGAATTTCTACCAAAACTACTGTACCAGTATGATTATCACTGGAATCTTCGAGGTTACATCAACTTTACATTAGCCTATTCGCCCAACGAAACGGACGAGGATGAACCATCGAGGATATTGGAGCAGTGCAGGTATCGAGGTCTGAGAGATGAGGAGGGGAATCACACCAAGTTCTTCTGGAGGTTACTCGCCGTCCAGTTTGCCTTTGTCATAGTCTTTGAGGTAATATTATTACTTCACTTTATCAAAATAAGTACACAACTGATCAAAACAACATTTTTTTCAAAAATTTTGGATTTTTTTTATTAATTTAAGATACAGCCGCAACTTTTTATCTAGTCAGTTCTTTTTCTCATATGAAATGTTTTTGTTCTAAGTTTAGTTAAAATATTATAAGTCATTTGACCTGGATATAATATTCAGGTCAAATCTTATCTTTAACATCTTATCTTATCTTATCTTTTGAACATAATGTTCAAAAGATAAGTGCACATCCAGACAGACGCACATACTGAAATTTTTTTCACTAGCTCTTTTGTAGTCATGCAGCCCATTCATCTTAAATATCAATAATAGAGTAAGTATTTAAGAGATGGTCAACTTATCAAAACAAGGAACTTAGTCACAAGCAAACATGACTTAACAATCGAATAGACAAAAACAACCTCAACAAAGAACTTTCATGCTTTTAAAAGTTATATTTTTTGTAGTCCTCAATGAAATATATAAAAAATGTAGTTGGATAAATAAACTATTTGCCGGACGAAGCTCGGATATCACTGTTAGTTTTTATATTAATTATTTAGATTTTTTATTATTTAAAATTATTTGATTTTATTACTATGAAATAATCAAATCAATTAGCACGCAACAACACACGATTAACATGCTTATGGAGGGACATGATACAAGTTTCCCTATTAAACAGTTTAATATTTTACTTTAGTTTTTGATATGACATCTGTTTTCTAAAATTTGCTATTCAAGTCTATTGGCTAAAAAAATACATCTATGACTGTATGTTATTTTCACAGCACGTCGTATTCGGAATATGCAGACTTATAGACATCCTGGTTCCAGACATCCCAGAATCACTTGATCTTAAAATAAAACGGGAAAGATACCTGGCTAAACAAGCTCTTCAAGATTCTGACACAATACTAAAGGTACATTTTATTCATGGTCTTAATAGTCAAAATATATATAATAATAATAATAATATAATATAATAGTCAAAATAAACCATAAAAAACCGTTGTGCCTTATCATATGGCAATTGAACATACATCTAAAACAAATATACAATTTTTTGATTTTTTTATAAAATTACTTTAGGAACAATTCTTATTCAAAACATAAACTTCTTATCGTACGAAACATAAACTTCTAGTCGCACAAAACAAACTTCTTATCGGACAAAACACAAACTTCTTATCGCACAAAACATAAACTTCTTATCGTACGAAAACATAAACTTCTAGTCGTACGTCGTACAAAACAAACTTCTTATCGCACAAAACATAAACTTCTTATCGCAAAAAACACAAACTTCTTATCGTACGAAACATAAACTTCTAGTCGCACAAAACAAACTTCTTATCGCACAAAACATAAACTATAATTGCAGTAAAGCATATTTCAACAAATTAAAACACAAATAAGTCTTATAGATCGCATCGCAGTCTTATAGCAACAAATATTATATATTTGTTGTGTGGTACTAGTAGAACACGAGTGTTCTAGAGTTAAACAGGTGCGATCAATCAGATCAACCATCAATATAATAGAGTATTTGCATTTTTCGAAAAAAAATTGTATCTCATAAAATGATTAAATGTGTTTAAAAAAATATATTAAGCTGTAAAAAAATATTTAATTTTAAATAGTCCAAATAAGTATTTAAAGAAGAGGAGAGGGGGAATGGGTGAGAGAGTGGGGTAAAAACGGCACGTTTTAAAGGTTGGGTAGTTTAAGGTACAGATTGGAGTTTAGTTAAAAATATTGTAAGGTCAACAATTGCTTACAGTTCAATAGAATGTAAAGAAGACTGAAACAAAACAATTCCGTGTTTCAGGTAATACAATTCCTAAGGAACGTGACGACTACAGCTGTCAGTATAACAGGCAACTACAGTTGCCAGTAAAATGATACTGCCAGTTGTCAGTATAGAATAAACTCTTATGAGTGT
>JACMZG010000022.1:1391576-1415034 GCA_018340805.1 Microvelia longipes
TTAATACGTAAAGGTATACACTTGTATCAAATTTCAACTTAATTAGATAATTTTACGATATTTAATAATGTTTTTAAAAAAGTGCACAATTCATCTGATAAGAATTAAACTAATGCTGATAATAAGATGAAACTTGGCACATATGTTAGTCTTACACATGGCTACATGCAAATTAAATTTCAATCTGATTCCAACATTTTTTCACGTTTTATGATTTTTTGTAACTTTTGCAGAGTCATTATTGTAGCTTAATGACATCATAAAAAATATTTTCCGGATGGCACAACTACACCTATAGACAGGTTTTTGTACAAAGTTTCAACTCTCTAGCATATATACTCTGGGAGCTACGATGATAACAGACCCACATATACACACAAACAGACAACTCTGAGACAATTACTCAAGAGGTATTAAAAACACCTGAAACGGACGATTTCGGTGACATCCCGGTTTTGGATTTTATTTTGCAAACACAATACTTTTCCTATAAACCTACGGTATAAATGAAGAAAAGTAAAAAAAATATACCTAATTTGAACAATTATTTCATCAAAGTCATTAAGGTTGTTGTATTAAACTTTAAAGAATTTGCTTTTAAATTTATCTTCTAATATCAAACAATTTAATTCTTTTATAAAATCAAAATGTAAATTATGTACACATTTTTTTAAAAAAAATTATATTCAAGCACAAATTTAAGTGCACACATCATTCGTCCATATTTCCGGTTTCAAAATTATATAAAATTTAATTATACTACTTCATGCAATTATTAAAATTTTTACCATTTTCTAAACAATATCTTTCATTATAGATTTACATTAGAGTCTGACAAATTCTAGCACTGAGGTCCAAAAGCATGCTAAATTTTTATTGAAATTCATCTTTGCTTTACAATGTATATCTTGCTTAAATATTCTGTTTATGATTCATAACCTTGAGCAAAAGCTATACTACTTGTTACTTCTCAATTGTTGAATGGATATATGCGCAAAAGATATGTGCATATGTTCTTCTACAGGTTATTAAACTATATTCATTATTCGAAAATACACAGCATCAGAGTTGTTATTTTACACATCAAAAATTATTTTTTACATACATGGCGTAAAAAATTATTTTTTACGCGTAAAAAATGTAAATAATGTAAAAAATTCGATTGGACATGCGCAATAAGATTATTTTTCATTTTAAATTGAAATGAAATTATTGAATATAATTATAAACAAATAAATGAAACTTATTGTTGTTGCTCTAATTGCTTAACAACTTTAGTTATTTTGTAACATATATCAAATAAGGCATTTTAAATTTTCCAACATTTCATAATTTGGTTGCCTTACCCTTACTATTTACCATAAATTTTTTAGCTTTAATTTTAGCAATGATTTAATTGCTTTAATCTAAAGTTTCAATGATTGGAACTAATTCCTAATGCAAAAACGTCCAAAGCCTATTAACTTTAATCTTCAATTAAAGTTAATGAGAAGTTAGGATACTGGGCTTTAAAATAATAATTTTTTACATTGAATTTTTTACATGATGTAAAAAATAGGTGAATTATTTACGTGAATTTTTTATGTGTAAAATACGCCATGTAAAAAAATTCCTACAACTCTGCACAGCATTATTCCAACTAATATCAAGCTCTGATTATCTTCATCTTTAACATTTTTAAAGCCATGAAACAATTGAGTAGTAATACTGTTCCGCGTTATAAATCATGAACAGAACACTTAGGCAAGATATAAATTGCAAAGCAAATAAGCACACATTTCAAAGGAAGTTGGCCAGGCTTGCGGACCTCTGTGCCAGAATTATTTGGTAACATAATGTCCTTGTAACATTATTTTACTAAAACTTATAATAGTCCAAGAGCCAGGACAAAAAAATGTGACTCAGTTTGAACTACTCCAAACCAAATTTTTCTGAAAATATGCCTTTAATTATGAAGGAAAAACATATTCTGCCTATCCAGAGTGGAGCCCTTCATATGAATGTGCTCACTCAAAATATTAGAAAATTGCACAAATTCCATTTTTCTAGAATTAAGTGGTTTCCAGCAGGTCTTGTGCAAAACATGAAGAGAACTTTTTTTAAAGTTGATAAAATTTTTTATAAAACGAGTGTTTTTTGGTCAAAATTTGATAACCACGACTGAAGTTATGACATTCGTTAAATGGCCAAAAATACTCAAAAAGTCAATATTTTTCCAAAGAAATTTGCCGACTTTGTATAAATTAACCATTTTTTCAGTGTTTTTGAAAGAGCCATAACTTTGGTTGCAGTCATCCGATGTTGATGATTAAACACTCGTTTTACAGGGAATTTTATCACCTTTAAAAAAATGAACATTTTTAGAAATGGGTCTGCATACAACCCACAGGGTACCACTTATTTCAAGCATTTTGACTTGATAAAATTTTGAGCATGCGCAATCATATGAAGGGCTCCACTCAGGATAGGCTGACTATGCTTTTCCTTCATAATTTAAGGTATATTTTCAGAAATATTTGGTTTGAAGTAGTACAAAATGAGTCACATATTTTCAGGTCCGGCTCTTGGAGTATAACCATAACCCCTCGACTTCCCTGGAAACTCTCACAACAAAACTATATGTTGCAAGATCTGGATCGTATTAAATCCGAATGGAATACGAACATCTGTTAAATACGCTGTGTATAGTATTATATGTTTTGTTGTATTACGCTGTGTTTTCTGGTTATTTTGGTGTTTTTGGTTTCTTAAACTGTTTCTTACAAGATTTTTGAATAATAGTTGAACAAACTTTAATGAGATTAATGTCACTTTTTTTATCAAAATAAATATTCGTTTTAAACATGTTATATGAAAGAATAACAATTTAGTGTTACTGTGTTTAGCACTGAGATCATTTTAGTCTATAAAATAGATAATCTATAGAACACTAAAACTGTATAAGCTCTAATACTTGTAACAATTATTGTAGTATTAATCAATAAGGAAAATTAACTAATTAATGGACATTTAAAACATATATCGATTATCCTACCAGCTGAGATCGTAAATCAAAGAGCATCCATCCCATCCATAAAAACTAATTTTTTTATGTATCAAACCTTCTTCTCAGCATACATAAATGATCTATTTGTACAAGACCATTCTCTATCCCACTACAAACGCTTCCTAATCCCTATTCGTTCATCCAAATCCTTTTGTACAATCCCTATAACAAATAATCTTCCAGATAATCCTATGACACCCCTGAAGGGACAGTAACCTAAAAACCAAATATCTTCATAAATTCAACATTACTTTGCCTAATCTTATCTATACTATATTTTATTTATTTATAATTTAATTAAGCTCTCAATCTATTCTTTAACTTTATTTCTATTCTTAACGAATATTATTACCACTTTTTAATAAGGTTTAGAGTAGATGGAGTGAATAATTATTTTAATCAAAAAAATCTCTCCACAATGCTTATTAATTTGTATACTTCACCACTGTAGCACTTTTAAGTTGATAGAACTCCTTCAAAAAAAAAATATATAATTTATTTATTATAACAAATATGTATTTATTTATTATTATTATTTAATTATTTAAAAAAATAGAATTCATTTTATATTTTATTATACAAAAATTTATTAATTTAATCAAAACCAATGTCATGATATTGTAAGACTCACCTACATCTATATATTCTTCTCTCTGCCACTGATGATGTCCATTTAGATTGAAACGATTAAATTAATAAACATTGTGGAGAGATTTTTCATACTGATTATTATCACTGTTTAATTGTTAATCTATTTTCATAGAGGTTATTACTTGAGGGTCCCTATTAGTTGCATTTTGAACAATGAAATAAGTACATAAATAAATAAATAAATAACTAAAAAGTACAAATTACAATAACTTATGTATAATGAACGTTAATAATACAATACAAAAATTCGTCAATGATTAATTAATTATAACCTTACCTCACTAATTGTAACCTTGAGATTGCAATGAGGCTACATTAAGACCCTAATAGATATTTAATCCAAAAAGATATTTCAATCCACTCAATTTATTAAGACAAGGTATGTATGTCCTCTCTAGTAATATACCTCTATGTGTACTTTGAACAACTCCTGCCTGAGAGCCATCACTGAATTGTTTTTGTACCAAGCCTCTAAAACTGTATTAATTCCAATACTTATCACAATTATAATTCTCATACTATTTAATATTAAAAATTGTAAAAAATAATCTGAAACACATAAAACAAAATTCAACAGATAAGGAGGCGTACACATTGTAAATTAATTTACCTATAATGAAATTATCTCATGTAATGTTCAAAACGTTTGCATTCCAGAGGTTATTTAAAGAAGAATTGTGTCAACAATTCATGTTTTGCAAAACTCGGTATTATCAAATGAGAGAATGAATTGTATTTACAGAAGTGTAATATGAGAAATTGATATGTAAAATATACAGTCTACAAGAATATCATGGATAATTGGGTAATTAAACTTTTTGTTTAAAAATTTCTATTACAGTTGCGGGTAAAGTGATGTAGAAATTCATACAGTAGGGGTGGGGGCGCGGGACACAGTGGTCTAACTCCCCCTGAATAAGCTGTAGATGGACCTGCCCTAAGTTCACCCTTTCTCCACTAGTGGCAGGTCGGTTCACCTTGTACCCCATATATAAAATAATTATTTCTTCAATTCCAAGATTAAAATTATTAAAAAGGGTCTTTAACAATGTTAAAAATTGTATTAATTATTTTAAAGGTATAATTTTCATAAAATGTTATAAAAATATAAACGCTGTGTTAATTTTAAGTAGATCTGATATCGTGATAACCATGATTTGTAGACAAACATCAAAATGTTTGTAAACAAAACATCAAAAATGTTTGTAAACAAACATCAAACCGGGAAATTATAAATTTAATTTACGTCTTCGGTGTCTCATTATAACACAACTTTCGTAACACACGTTATCCTATTTTCTAAAAAAAATATCTTATTAACAACTAAAAAAGAAAAAAAGTTAATGAATAAGATAAAATTGTCTTGTTTACATTTTTTATAAACATAAATAGAAGTATCGATTTAAAACTGATAACAATAGTGATAAGCGTTACAAGGTGAAAACTAACGCTCGGTGCGGTAGTTGACGCAACTAATCCCTGTTTTTTAGGACCACCTAAAACAGGGAGTTAGACCATTGTGACCCCCGCCCCCAACCCTACTGTATGAATTTCTACATCACTTTAATTGCGGGAATAAATAAGAATATAACTGACTATTTTCACTTTTCCTCATTTATACTGTAGGCATATAGAAAAATTATTGTTTGCAAAATATCCGAAACCAGGATGTCACCTGAATTAACTGCTTCAGGTGTTTTTAAGATATCTTACTTGGATTTCACAAAGTTATTTGTCTGTATGTGTGTGTGACTCTTATTTACTATCATAGCTCCCAGGGTATTAATACCAGAAAGTTGAAACTTAGTACAAAAAATCAATCTCTAGATCTAGTTGTGCTACTTTGAAAATAATTGTTTTATCCCATCATTAATCTGCAATTATGACTTAGCAAACATTTCAAAAATTCATAAAACTCGGAAAAGCTTTTCAATCAGTTTGAGTATGTATGTAATACACACCATATATGGTAATATAAGACCAACATATGTGCTAAGTTTCATCTTGTTATCAAAATTCAATTTTTATAGTTCTTTAAATTGTAAAAAAATCTAAAAAATAATCCAATACAGTTGAAATTTGGTACAAGTATATCTCTTTGTCTGCCTCCGTGGCCGTGATCGTAAAGGCGTTCGATTTCGGCACCGGAGGTCCGGGGTTCGCAGCCCGGGCTATGCTCTAAGATTTTATGAATAGTATTTGTATTAAAAAGATTTCGCCAACTTTAATTAATTCTTAGTGTAGTAGATGCAACCCACCTGAGGTGGTTCCCGCAGGGTTAATACCCTGATGGGCCAAAAGGCCCTAAAACGGGCATTTTTTTTTATATATCTCTTTGTATAATAAATAAGTAAACTTAATATATGAACAAGTGAGTCCGAAGACATGTTACCGTATAAATTTGGGGACGAGCAAAGCGAGTTCGATGTAGCTAATCCGACGTGTTGAGGAAAAGTGTTGAGGTACCCCGTACCCGATTATTTTAACATATCACTCAAATGTTTTAAATTTTCATCTATTATCATACACACACTGATATAAACGGGGAAGAATTAAAATTATAGCACAAATACGATAATTATCATATGTACAGGAATGCTAATGAAAATTTATTTGGTCTTGTACTATAGTATAACCTTAGAATAATACTATATATAGAAGGAGCACAGGACCGTAAACACCATGTAATTCCACTGATAACACGAAAGCCGGTTGACTGGTGCAACTAATGCTGCCAACCTGACAACAACATATTTTTTTTTGCTTTATGTTGCCATCCTTACATAGTTGGTGTTCTAGCCTGCCATTATTTAAATTTTTTATTAGTTCCAGTGGTATTTAAATATTTTGACTCCCCCACTATTATAAATTTAAATATTGTATGATAGCAATACAGTAACAATGCAAGTATCCAGTTCTGACGTCATACAATAGTCTCATATACTTTTTTTGAACACAATGATACACATTATTATTTATTTCGTAAACTAAATAAGTTTGTTTCATTTACATACGTGGGTAAACACGGATCTATTGGACAAATTTTGTTAAGTAAAAAACAAACTATATTTTTCATGAACACGAGAAAGAAATAGTCATAAAATAATATGAAAAATATTCCCTCTGTAAATGACTTGCATTATTTTAAGTAAACACAAGACGCATCAAACTATCGGCCATCTCGATAATGCAAAACTATCGGCCATCTCGATAATGCATAATTAAAATTTTTCTTGTTATAATCGTTCAAACATTTCCACCATTTTAACATTTAGAATTAATAAGTAATGAAGCATTAATAAAAAATTTATTAAATACTTTAACAACCGAAATATAACTTTGTAAAAAAAACATTTTATTTGTTAGTTTGGCAGCATTAGTTACCAGTCAACTGGCTTTCGGTTTATCAGTAGTGCTCCTTCTATATAAAGTATTATTCTAAGAGTATAACACACAGTTATAATCAGTTAACAGCATTAGAAAATGATTCAAGGGAGCCAATGAGGTTAGTCCTAGATGTTTCACCACGGCCACAATTTAATATCAGGCAAACCCCATTGTTTCCTTAGCACGATTTTTCCATGCTGTCAACTGATCATAACTGTGTGCAATACTACAATAAATACACATTATATCCGACCTTTTAGATTTAAACAGATCCTAAGTCAATTGTATTGGAGATATTTACTCCTGAGATATACTATGAAGAACAATAATTTTAGATCCAAAAGCTTGGAAACAAATACGCTATTTATTAATATCTGACCAAAATCTTCACAACTTAATTAAGTCTTTTCATGTTTAATTGCCATAAAGTTTTATAATTCTCATAATTTATCCTAAACCATCTTTTTATCAAATGTTTAAGATTTTTTATATTATTTTTAGGAAAAAATAATAATTTGTAAATATATAAAATAATTAATTTGAAAGTGCAATTGTTGAAAAAAAATGTTATTATTAAAGCAATAAATATAAATTATAATTGTTATGAAAAAACTTCTTATTTCTGTATAATTAATTTTCTGTATTTGTTTAAGAACGGGGAACTTAGGTAAATATTTAAGCTCCAGCCTAACTTAACAACTGTCAGATGGTAAGCAAAAATAAAATATGG
The DNA here is from genome assembly GCA_018340805.1 of Microvelia longipes. Classification (NCBI taxonomy): domain Eukaryota; kingdom Metazoa; phylum Arthropoda; class Insecta; order Hemiptera; family Veliidae; genus Microvelia; species Microvelia longipes. The sequence continues at coordinate 1,399,391 of JACMZG010000022.1, forward strand.
TAAGTGCGCTGGTGATAATGAAGAACCACAAATTAAATAATAGAGGACTGTATTAATTAATAAATTATAAACAATTAGAATTCTCATTAAAAATAATAATTAATAAAAAAATAATTCAAATATCAAAAAATAATAGTGAAAAATCAATTAAACTAAGTCCAAAATTCTCAAACTTCAACATAAAGTTCAGCAAAACTCGGGAAAACAAATTAAATCAATAAGTCAATCAAAAAATATTAAATTAAAATAAAATTCTTCAAATTAATACTTTTGAAATAAATGAAATTACTCATTAAATTCGATTAAACTTATAAAATACTTAATAACAAGAATTTGTAAATAATAAGAATCAAAGAAATTTGAGAATTTTGGGCTTGAAAATATTAATGATAATTAATAAAGAAATAATAATAATCTTAATGAACCTATTAAGAATAATTCAAAGTTAATTTACGTATGAAAATTAAACTGAACTAAAATTTATAATTCAAACTTAAGTATTAGTGCAAAATCATAAAGTATAAATAATTTGAGTATATAATAAGAAAAAATAGGTGTAAATAATGTTTGAACATATGTTGTAGAGTATGTGAATCAAATTTATCAGTGTGTGAATAGAGTATATGGTGTGTAAATGATTTGAGTGGTTATTTAGATAGGTATAATAATATATAAGTTCAGGTAAGGATAGGTAAAGGTCGATGAGTAGATGATGATGAATCCTGGTGAATATGTTGGCGTAAATGGTTAAAGTATGATGTTGATAAAATAGATTAAATTTAAGGTACCTTGATATGCTGAAAGATATGGATAGTATAACCTGATCAGGAGCCGTCTTAAAGCTGACCAAAGCAAAGTCCAAATGGTGATAGATGATGATTCAGATACTATGGAAGTCTCTAACACCAATAATGTTGATAAAATATCCAGCTTACAATGATGAGATAAATTGGATGGTGATTAGATAAAGAAATCTTGGATCCATACTTGGCAGGAATCCAAAAGTAGATGAAAAATGTTTAAAAATTGGTATACCAACACAAGCACTTTAGGTTAGATATAAATCACTAAAGTTAAATAAAATTATTAATAACTTTCATTAATAATAACCAAGATTCACTAGAAACAATGCACTAAAGTTAATGAGAAAGTTTGATGAAAAGTTTGGTAAAGATGGTTACGTAAAAAAACTGGTAAAAAATTGATAAAAAGTCTTTGATGTAGTTTGATGCATTGTCTGTAGACGACTGACTAGAGTAGGGAAAGGAAAGATGCAATATTTAAATAAATTATAAAATAAACAAATGTTTATGCTGTAAAGGGTATTATAGTGAGGTTGTATGTGTAGGTGTGTGATGTGTGTCTGTGTGAGTGGAAAGAAAACAGTAAAAAGATAGATAAAATTGTACCTTGCCCTACAAAGAGATAATAAAGAAATATAAAGAAATCAAAGATAATATTTAACCATAATACTAATTATTAAATATTTCAAATGAAACAGAGGTAAAATTATAAAAGCCTAAACATTACCGCCTACTAATTTTACCTGTGGTTCGTTGATAGGAGATATAGGTGAAAGAGAGTTAGATGGTGATGTAGAGATGTCAGGTGATAAAGTATTGTCAGGAGATGGCTGGTTGATATTTGTAGATGGTTCTATGGCAGACATCAATGATATAATTTTAATAGCTGGTCTCTTGTATTTCCAGCGGCTGTCTTGACGGTGACAACTCTTACCACACCATCATCTCCAGGATGTATTTCTACAATCCGTGCTAAAGGCTACTGTTGAGGAATTAGGTTAGGATCATTGACAAGTACCAAGTCTCCTGGTTTTAAGTTAGGAGTAGATTTGTACCATTTTCTACGGTGGTGCAAAGTTGATAAGTATTCATTGCGCCATCTTGACCAGAACAGTTGAACACGTTGTCGCAAACGCTGCCACAGGTTTAACCTATTATCAGGTAATTCAGATAAATCCTCCTCTGGGAGGGCTGTCAATGGTGCGCCGACTAGGAAATGACCAGGTGTGATAGGTTCAAGATCGTTGGGGTCTGTAGATGCTGGAAATAATGGTCTCGAATTTAAGACACCTTCGATTTTTACAAACATGGTATTGAGATCGCTTTCGGTATAAGGTTGATTACCAATCACCTTTCGTAATAAGGTTTTGACGCTTTTGACACCAGCTTCATGCAGTCCTCCCATATGAGGACTAGCAGGAGCTTGAAATATCCATCTAATACCTCTTGATGACGAATGGTTAATAAATGCATCACGATTTTCTTTTTTGGCCATCCACTCTTCGAGTTCTCTTAGATATCTACACGCACCAATAAAATTGGTTCCACAGTCTGAGTAAATTTTAGATGGTAAGCCTCGACGAGATACAAAACGATCCATGGCGTCAAGAAACGCTTCTGTTGACAAAGAAGGAACTACTTCCAGATGCAAGGCTTTTGTCGAGAAACATACAAATAAGCAGAGATATGCTTTGTTAACAGATGCGTTTCTTCGGCGTGAGTCCTTACACTGGAATGGGCCAGCGAAGTCAACAGCGCAATGGTGAAAAGGCTTTACTTCAGTAAATCTGCTCGTTGGAAGGTCTGCCATTCTAGGAGCTGGTATACGTTTCGAAAATCTAACGCAAATAAGACATTTTAATTTCCGTTGTTTGATTACAGATTTGGCTGCAGGTATCCAATATTCTTGGTTGATGATAGCTTGGAGAGCTGATGGTCCGATGTGGTGACATTTCCAGTGATAAAAATCAATAAGAAGATTGGTGAAGTGGGATCTGCGTGGTAATAGCAGCGGATGTTTATGATTGTAAGATAAGTTAGACTTAGAGAGGCGACCGCCTACCCTCAGCAAACCACGGGGGTCAATAAAGACTCCTAATGATGATAACATGGTTGACCAACGAGGGTGTTCGCCAAAGGCCTCAGGATAATAATGATGTTGAAGAAGGTAAATAATTTTAAGATTACCATCAGAGAATTCTTCACTTGTTACAGGTCCTGTATAACGATCAGAAAGTTTAAGTTTTAAGTGTGATAAATAACGAAGTGCAAGAGCAAACGCCTTTACAAGAAGTTCATAAGAATTAAATTGTTCGATAACAGCAAGAAAATGAGAAGTGTCAAGAGAAGTAGTAGTTGTAGATGCGATGATAGTTGATTTGACTTCAGGAAGATCTTCTGGAGTTCATCTATAGGTATAGAGGGCCATTGCTCTATAGGTTGAAGAGTCCATGATGGTCCTGACCAAAGATGGTGATTCTTAAGATCTGATGGTAATAATCCACGGGAACCGCAATCTGCAGGATTTTCAGAGGTAGCTATGTGACACCAAGTCATATCAGTCAACTCCAAAATGCGTGTCACTCGATGAGCCACAAATGTTTTTAACCTATAGCGGAGTATGAATCCAACTAAGAACAGTTGAAGCGTCAGAAAACAGTGTTACAGATTTAATTTCAAAACAGCTTCGAAACCTTTTGATTGAATCATAAAGTTGAGCAAGGAGCAAAGCCGCACAAAGCTCCAGCCTAGGTATTGTTAAAACCTTAATGGGGGCAAGCCGCGTTTTTGCCTTTAATAGGTAGACAGATACTGTGTTATTAGAGGTCTGGATACGGAAATATATAGAAGCACAGTATCCTTTAGATGAAGCATCGCAAAATCCGATTAAGTGAAATTCAGAGGAGTTATCATGTTCAAGGTATTGAGGTATTTTAATTTCAGATAGTAAAGGTAGATGTTCGATAAAATTTGTCCACAGTTTTTGCAGGACATCAGGGATTTTATCATCCCAACCAACAGTTGACTTCCACGTTTCTTGTAGTATGGTTTTAGCTAAGAAGATTACTGGACAGACGTACCCTAGAGGATCATACAATCTTCCTATGGCTGATAAGATTGCCCGTTTGGTAAAAACTATTTGAGGTTGAGTGATAGCAAAAGTAAACTCATCAGAGCCAGGATTCCATTGGAGACCAAGGATTTTGATGCATGTTTCCTGTTCGTCAGAGATAGATACAGCTTCTACAGATGGGTTAGAGCATTCGTCTTCAATAATAGAACTACAATTACTAGTCCATTTGCTTAGTTGAAAACCTCCACGTTTGAGTAGCTCGGTGAGTTGGTGCTTAAGCTCTTTAGCTTGAGTTATAGAAGAAGCTCCTGTTGCCACATCATCGACGAAAGTGTCATTGACTAGTACGGTAGCAGCTTTAGGATAATAATGCCCATCATCATTGGATAATTGACGCAGAGTTCGTATTGCTTGGTAAGGTGAGCTTCGGACGCCATAAGTCACAGTTTTTAATTTATAAGTTTGTAGTGGTTCATCTGGACTAAACCGCCACAGAATTACCTGGTATAACTGATCCTCTTCACTGATTAAGATCATTCGATACATTTTAACGATATCACAGGTGAAAACATAACGATGTACACGGTAGCGCAAGATAATATCGCTGATATCATTCTGTAACTTGGGGCCAACTAAAATATGGTTGTTAAGTGAACCCTTAGATGTGCGAGCAGACGCGTCAAAAACTACACGCAATTTGCGTTTACTGAAATCTATTTTATAAATAGGATGATGAGGTATATAATATATTCCTTCTTCTGAAGTGAGTTCCATATGACCAAGATCAATATATTCTCTCATGAAGGTGTTATAGTCTTCGTAGATGGTTACGGCGTGGCGTAATTTTTCTTCAAGATTGTAAAATCTCTTAAGAGCTTGTTCTTTGTTAGCTCCAAAATGAGGTGGTGGAGAACCAGATTTAAATGGTAAACGAAGAAATATTGTCCAGTTTGATGAGCGTGAGTTGATATGAAGTGATCTTCGCATGACTGATCATCAGGAGAAAGACATGGAACTGATGCCTTGATATCTTCTACCTCCCAAACGTGACTGATTCTTTGATGTCCCTTCAGACTCGGTGATAGCTAAGCTAATTGAATATTGGGTTTTAGTTGATGAAAGAAATTGTAAAAACCCCAATAAAATTTATATGACCAAGACTGTGTCCATCAATCTTGGTTCATTTTCTGAGAAGTAAAAAGGTAAACCTCGTAAGATATCACAGAAGACGTCAGCACTTAAAAGAAAGTCAACTGGCCCAGGTTTCCAGAACTCTGGGTCAGCAAGGTTGTAGGAAAGATATTTTTGCCACACATTATCAGGCAGTTGAGTTTGAGGAAGGTCATGTAGCACGGTTGGTACTATAAGTGCCTCTGATTTTAACTCTGGAGTCTCTGATGATGTCGGGCGAAGAGTGCAAGTTATCTTGCCTGTAGCAGTGTAGGCTTCACAAGAACTACACCGGTGATAACCGTGACACACCTTGCAGGTTGTAAAACCAAGTTTAGATGCACAGTTTTCTGATATTAAAGATACTTGACTGCAACAATCTACAACAAGTCTTATTGGTATAAAATTACCTTGTTTTGTTTTAATTAGAGCCACAGCAGTACCGAGTATTACATCCTTACGTTCAGTGTTAATACTAGCACAAGTTGAAGCTGTTACTGCGGGGCCAGGTACACTGGCTGCAGTTGAAGCCGTATGGTTAGCTCGAGGAGGAGATAAGTTGTTATTAGAAACATAATTTGATGTAGGTAGATGTAAAGAAGAATGGTGACGACCATTGCACTCTCTACAAGAGTATTTAGATTGACACTGCAGTGTAGAATGCCGCGGATCCATGCAATTCTTACACCCTCGCCAACCAATAACTCTAAGGTGATTAAGTCGATCAATTGGAGTCATATTAATGTAAGTAGAACAATCTTTTAATTTATGATTTTGTTGACAAATGAAACATGTTAGTGAAGGACTAATTGGTTGTTTATCTGTTGCAGCTTTTGATGAATTAGAAGTGAAGCGATGAGCAGGTACTACTTGTCGCTTGGATGCAGGTTGTTTAGATTGTTGATTAGTGGTAGCTAAAACAACAGACTGATTGTGGTTATGTCCTTTATTTTCATTGTTAGTAAAATTAGGTTGATGTTTGTTAGGTACTGCTACAGCTGGCTTTCTCCTTGATGAAGTTGATGGAGAGTCATCAAACTTTGAGTCCCCTGACATGTTAAGAGCTAAGTAGCGGTTCTCAACATAATCTTTTAATTGTTGATAGGTTGGAAATGGTGTAGTAGAATGAGCAAATTCAAATGCTTCTCTAGTAGGTTGATCAAGACATCTGATTGCTAACTCAAACAGAATAAAATCAGTTTTATTTTCTATTTTAAGATTATTAAACGCAGTTATTTTTTCAGTAACTGTTAAAAGAAAAGATTTTAATACTTTAACTCGAGATTGATTCGAAACAGGTTTATAATTAATGATATCACTAATATAACATGAAGCTAACTTTCTTGTATTATTGTAATGTTTATTTAGTAAAGCCCATGCTTGAACATAATTATCTTCAGAGACTTGAATATGTTTTATTAGTTCTTTAGCTGAACCGGTCAAAGAATCATTCAAATGATGAAATTTTTCGATATCTGTAAATATAGCGTTGTTATGAATAAGGTTGGTAAAGGTATCTCTATAGTTTGGCCAGTTAGACAATTGACCGGAAAATTTAGGTATATTAAGTTGAGGAATACAAAATCTAGCTGCAACTTGAGATACTTGACTTTGTTCTAACATGGCTCTGTTAGCTTCAGTAGTAGCTGTTGTTATTTGTTTGAGAGCATCAGTCAAATCAGAAAGTCCGACAGAAGTTGATTGAAGGTTAAATTTTGATTTAGATAAACCAATAACATAATAGTATAAGGTACGAGTTGATTTTATATTTTCCAGGTCTTCTTTTTTAGGAAAATCTTCAGAAGTATCATTATGAGTTGCAAGAAGTCTAAGTTCATCACAAGTAGCTTGATACTCTGCGTATAAGGTTTCGATAGATTGTGCCATACCTAAAAATGTGGCTAATTGAATGGATCATCCTTCATGGATTGACCATAACTACCCATTTCTTTAATTCTAAGCCTAATATCTCCAATTTTATCTTTAAGTAATTTAAACTGTTCCTTATACTCCATTTTTTAAAACAATAAATAATAAAGCAGAAAGAACTTAAAAAAATATTTTAAAAAAAAAGAGCAAAAAGTTAAAAGGAAACAGAAAAAAATTGATTTTAAAAATTTCAGGTAGAAAGGATTAATGATATTTTCAAAAAACTGAATAAAAGAAATGTGGTTGATAGTACTTTCTGGAATAAACCATTCAGGAAGTACCCAACAAAAATATTCTCTTTACACACACTAATAAACACATAAAATAATTCAAAGAAAAATATACAATGATTAAATGACAATAGATATTCAATAATAATACTTAAGATTTGAAAGGAAAAATAAATTGGTATCTTAAAAGGTTCACAAATATTCAGGTATTAGATTAAATAAATCTGGCCTGTAAAGGTCCTCGAAATATGTCCGGCTCGAAGGACCACAAAATGTTTAAGAACGGGGAACTTAGGTAAATATTTAAGCTCCAGCCTAACTTAAACAACTGTCAGATGGTAAGCAAAAATAAAATATGGTAAGTGCGCTGGTGATAATGAAGAACCACAAAATTAAATAATAGAGGACTGTATAATTAATAAAATTATAAACAATTAGAATTCTCATTAAAAATAATTAATAAATCAAAATAATTTCAAATATCAAAAAAATAATAGTGAAAAATCACTTAATTAAACTAAGTCCAAAATTCTCAAACTTCAACATAAAGTTCAGCAAAACTCGGGAAACAAATTAAATCAATAAGTCCAAGATCAAAAAAAAAAATTAAATTAAATAAAATTCTTCAAATTAATACTTTTGAAATAAATGAAATTACTCATTAAATTCGATTAAACTTATAAAATACTTAATAACAAGAATTTGTAAATAATAAGAATCAAAGAATTTGAGAATTTTGGGCTTGAAAATATTAATGATAATTAATAAAGAAATAATAATAATCTTAATGAACCTATTAAGAATAATTCAAAGTTAATTTACGTATGAAAATTAAACTGAACTAAAATTTATAATTCAAACTTAAGTATTAGTGCAAAATCATAAAGTATAAATAATTTGAGTATATAATAAGAAAAATAGTGTAAATAATGTTTGAACATATGTTGTAGAGTATGTGAATCAAATTTAGTGTGTGAATAGAGTATATGGTGTGTAAATGATTTGAGTGGTTATTTAGATAGGTATAATAATATATAAGTTCAGGTAAGGATAGGTAAAGGTCGATGAGTAGATGATGATGAATCCTGGTGAATATGTTGGCGTAAATGGTTAAAGTATGATGTTGATAAAATAGATTAAATTAAGGTACCTTGATATGCTGAAAGATATGGATAGTATAAACTGATCAGGAGCCGTCTTAAAGCTGACCAAAGCAAAGTCCAAATGGGATAGATGATGATTCAGATACTATGGAAGTCTCTAACACCAATAATGTTGAATAAAAATATCCAGCTTACCAATGATGAGATAAATTGGATGGTGATTAGATAAAGAAATCTTGGATCCATACTTGGCAGGAATCCAAAAGTAGATGAAAAATGTTTAAAAATTGGTATACCAACACAAGCACTTTAGGTTAGATATAAATCACTAAAGTTAAATAAAATTATTAATAACTTTCATTAATAATAACCAAGATTCACTAGAAACAATGCACTAAAGTTAATGAGAAAGTTTGATGAAAAGTTTTAAAGATGGTTACGTAAAAAAACTGGTAAAAAATTGATAAAAAGTCTTTGATGTAGTTTGATGCATTGTCTGTAGACGACTGACTAGAGTAGGGAAAGGTAAAGATGCAATATTTTAAATAAATTATAAAATAAACAAATGTTTATGCTGTAAAGGGTATTATAGTGAGGTTGTATGTGTAGGTGTGTGTCTGTGTGAGTGGAAAGAAAACAGTAAAAAGATAGATAAAATTGTACCTTGCCCTACAAAGAGATAATAAAGAAATATAAAGAAATCAAAGATAATATTTAACCATAATACTAATTATTAAATATTTCAAATGAAACAGAGGTAAAATATAAAAGCCTAAACGTATTAATATATAATATAACAGCACAATACCTACTCACCCGCATAACAATTCATTACATGAAGGATAAACCTAGGAGAATGAACCAGGGTTATAAAAGCATTCTACTACTTCTATCATAGAGATATATATTAAAGGGAGCATACCCTATTTCAATATATTAAGAGGCCTGAAACATCGTTTTGGGGTTCTGTGTAACCTCATTGAAATCTCCTCTATGAGTGAGCTCAGGTTATAATGAGTAAATTTTTCCGGTTTACTGCACATTGTTTGTATTTTGATTTGTATTTTTAATGTTCTACTAAATAAGTTACTGAATTTTTGTTCTGTTTATTTGATTATATTGATAATCGAATGGGGTCAGGTTACTTTTCCGATGTTTCAAAATTCAACCAATAGAGCCCCTCTAGTAATATATCTATATGACTTCTATACATAATTTTTATGAACAATAAAATTGTATATGTTAACGTGGAACAGTTAATTTCTTACTATAATACAAATTCATCAGCTCATAAAATAACTGAGATGTGACATAAACCAATCAAATTCAAAAAGCATTCCCTTTCCAAAAGATAAGTATAATTAAAATACAAAACCCACTTTCAATCTTAAGATTCTCCAAGAGGAGAATCTTGGAGCCCGACAAATTTTCAAATGTTTGTCAAATTTTGTATTATTTTTTCTAAATTTATTAATTCTTTAGATTTTGATTTACTAAGTTTGTAGAATATTCTACTTTTATATTTCGATCTTATTACAACAATATTTTGTTTTCTTATTTCTATCTTATTATTTTATTTTTTATTTTTATACCTTTAATATCTTTTATAATAATTTACTTCCTTTACCTAATTATTTAGATTTATTTTATATTTATTAAATTTTAATCTTATTTTCATCATTGTTCTACTAGGCTAAACCATATAGTCTTGAAATCGAAATTATTAACCTTTATTTTACTTTAATTTGTAGCTAAATTCCGTTTTCATTTAAAAAAAATCCTTTTAAGTCATTTATACATCTTAAGTTTCAATAGCAGATAACATATGTAATAATTATTGGGATATGGAAAATAAACGGCTTCTAACGGGTTACGTTTAGATGGAAAAAATCTTAACTATTAAGAAGGCTTAATTTATAATTCAGTACACCTCATCAAAGGTCAGTTTTAAGGCCAGTGGTTACCCCCCATATGCTGATTGACCACACCTAACACTCCTTAAAAACCCGTATGTAATAGACCAACTGAGTAGTTTTTAACAAAGTTGTCAGTCATGTATGTGAGTAGTAATCATCTGAGACCCCAACATGTTCATTCATGCTAGAGAATTGAAATTTGGTACAAAAAACAATCTTTAGGTTTAGTGGTGCTATCTGGAAAATAATACCATCCAAAATACGATAACTGGAATAAGACGATCCAAAACACGTGCAAGCAAAGCAGCTGTCAACAATTAAGTGAATTCAAAATGGCCGAGCTAGTCGGCATAAGTGAGAGACCAACGTAAAGCCACAAAAAGATCGAAATTATGTAACCCACGAAAATTCAAAATTCACGATACTTTTTGAACACACATCGTATAGTAGTGAATCCACTATATATACCTTATGTAAAGTAGTAAGTCCAATATGACAAGGAAAAGTTCTCAGATACCCCATACCCAATTTTTTCATTTTACAATTTTTTTTTTTAAAGGAGGAATGAAGAAAAATTAAATATGGGTGTTAACTTAAAGTGGAACGAAAAAGATAATTTTTCTTGCAGCTGCAAGTTCTTAAATTGATTGCTTAGTGCCAAATCCATGTCTTTCAAAGTTTATAATTTTTGTTGATGGGTTTATAGAGGTAATAATTGGTTAGCAATGGTTATCAGAGTTGCTAAGCTGTGGTTCATTAGCCATCTAAAGTTAAAACTAATCTAAAATTACAAAAAATGATGCACTGGAAGATTCGGAAGAGACAAAAATATTTCACATTCAAATTGTAACAATTATATATTTAATTTGTCATATTATATACAGATTTTTGTAGCATTACACTTATAAAAGGCGGACAAATTGATAAAATGCAATACTTTAAGAAGTGAAGGGCAAAGATAAAAAAACAACTAAGCGAGTCTTCAAAATAAGGGCAGTCTTCTGGGGGTGGTTACATGAGTGTGAGGCTAATTTATACACCAACAGGTTTGTGGAATGGCTGAGTGGTCTAAGGCCAAATCATTGCTTTTTATCAGAATTGTTATTATGTTGTTATAAATATCATTGTTGTTATCAGCATTGTTATTATGTTGTTGGAAATAGCATTGTGGTATCAGCATTGTTATTATGTTGTTGAAAATAGCATTGTTATTATGTTGTAGAAAATAACATTGTTGTTATCAGCATTGTTATTATTTTTCTGCTAACGGCATTGTTTGTTATCAGCGACAACAATGCTTGTTCTGGCCAAGGTTTGGAGTCCCAGTCAGGTCTATATCCGTTTCACTCACTGGTGCGTCTTATACGTGTTTCACAACTTTAAGAGAGTTGTAGCAACAAGTAGCAATATCTCAAATATGAAGGCTACTTACTAGAATACAACCAAGAGGGTACGCTCTCTCTCTACAATCTAATCAAAACAATACATCAAAAATCATTGTTTAGTTATAACTATAGATTGGTTTTTGACATATATACAGGAATAAAATCAACAAGTGCCTTTACATTCTATTTCGGCCTATCCAAATGTCAGTAATTCTCAACAAAAGACATTTTTGCCTATTAGGTTTATAAAAGTGTATTTATACTTATAAAAATTGTCATATCATGCTGATCTCTGTTAAAAATACTCAACGTTCTTTGAGTATTCAGTAAAACTCCTCTTTGCTTTTCCTTCGACGGTTTACATATAAATGACTAATTATAGGTTACCAGAAAAACCAAGAGTAAATTGTCTATTTGGACCCAAGCTGTGACATGAGTTCGGTACCTTGGGCCACTTTATGGTTTCAGGTGACCTCTCAGAGACCAAAAAATTATTTTAAAATGAAGAATTTAATTTCATTTACATTATACACAATCTTAGTATGGAACTAACTGTTCTGCATTTTGACCAGAAATTAGATGTTTAGTTTTGTCCTTCACAGAGCCACAGACAGGCATAGTATTCAAGCTGGGTGCCTCTTGAGGCGTCAGTCGTCCATAAAGTAAGGTTTATTGTTGTGACGAGCAGTCAATATCTCGACTCCTGATTCAGTGACTAGAAGAGTCTGTTCAAACTGAGCCGACAGCATCCCGTCGGCAGTGACTGCTGTCCACTTGTCCGGCCACATCTCATCCTTCCAAGTACCTAAACAGATGAAGGCAAAAGAAAGTAAGCGATTCCAAATAAGACATATGATGGGAAATAATTACATAGAAAGTTAAGGAAAAACAACCAAGGCTTTAATAAAAAGGAACTCTTAACAAAGAGTTCTATTTGTTAAAAATCCAGTTTTAGTAGACTCAAAACAAGTTTTTAATTGCAATTTAAATACAGTCGGACCTCTATATAACGAACTTAAATGTGGGTTAATGAAAATTTTCGTTAACCCACAATCATGACTGAAAAAACATTAAAAAAATATCAGTTTTAGTTCTGTTGTTTTTATTGACAAGTACAACATAATGTAAACAAAATGATTTTTGACAAATACATAAGAAAATTTACTTTTATCGTGACAGTATGCCACTTATATAAACTAGTAGTCAGACAAACTGATATAGGACAACAACAATGTGGCCTAGAAGTGGCCACAGGGAGGTGCGGGGGTCACGAATTGGCTCTAAGTGCCAACGCCAGAGTGGCCAAGAGGCGGAAAGGCTTCTTGTTTATAAAAAATGTGCCAAAAAAATCATAACCCAATACCTTGTGATATCATAGGCTCAATTGTGAAACAATGTCCTGGCTTCATAACACCAACAGCTTTATTTTCTGAAACATAACAAAGATTTAATTTAATATCAGCTAAAACCACAATGGTTGTAAAACATTGACAAAGCCAGTTAATTAGAAAATTAAAAAAGAGAGCTATTTAAAAATAACAGAAGATTTAAGTATTATTGGGTTCTTTTTTAAAACATTTTTACTTTTCCTTATTTATACTATAGGTTATAGAAAAAATATTGTTTGCAAAAATATCTGAAACCAGGATGTCACCTGAATTATCAGTTCAGGTGTTTTAAAGACCTTCCTAACTGGTTTTCACTAAGGTCTCTGTCAGTATGAGTGTGTGTTTGTTATCATCATATCTCCTTGAATGTACTAGAGAGTTGAAACGTGGTACAAAAATCAATTTTCAGATCTCTTTCAAATCTTCAAAGTAAGAATTTTCTCCGATATTTTTAAAAATGGAATTATCACTCCGTTGTTCAAAAAAAGATAACAAAGCTGATGTCACGAACTACAGACCTATATCTCTTCTCCCTGTAGCTGCCAAATTATTAGAAAAGTGAATAGTGAGTAAGTAGACTATCGTCTTCTTTTCACAAACATACTCAGTTTAGATTTCAAAATAAAAATAAGTACCGAAAAATGCAATATACAACAACTAATTAAGACAATATATACATAAATACATACATACATACACACATATATATATATAATATATATATATATATATATATATATATATATATATAATATATTATATATATAATATAATATAATATATTATCTGTGTGTGTGTGTGTGAGAGAGAGAGAGAAAGAACGTGTGCCTGTTTTTTTTTAAAAAAACACCTCTGGATGACCCCAATCCAGCATTCCTTTGAATATTCAATAAAAACTATAATCTGTTGCATGGTACAACCACCAATAACCCATATGTTAGAAATACACTATTCATGACTCACTGGCATAATGAGGTACTGAAGGAGCAGTGTGAAACAGCCTGTGAATACCATGACCACAGTAACTCCTAACTACGCTAAATCCATGTTTACTCGCATGCTTTTGAATCACATTGCCTATTTCTCATACCTCTCACCAGGGAACTATCAAAAACAATCACAACAGAGTCAAGTTTAATAAATCTTTATTGTAGTATTGCGCATGGCATTGTACGATAGACTTTCAGCCGCAGTGCAAACGGAGTCTATCCTCAACCCCAACCCCCAATCAATCGCACTTAAACCTCTATTGTATGTGATGAAACGTAATTCTTACACAACTTATTTACATTTTATACTACCAAAATGTACAATGAAATACATAGTTTGTTGACATTTACAAGAGTATAACAAGATGGCTGGGCCCATAGGAAAATTAGAGCCAACTCTAATTAAATTAACTCTAAAATTAGAGCCAACTCCTGAGGACAAAATGTGTACTACACGCCAGGTCTGACAGAAATTGCATTTATTTTCCTTCTTGGTTTATATATTACGTTAGTTATTATAAATAAATTTTTCTTCAGCTTCCAGCACATTGTTTGTGTTTTTGATTTGTATTGTTAACGTTCTACTAATAATTAATGTAATATGTACTGATGTTTGATTATTTATAAGCGCAGGTGGTCAGGTTACGTTTTCTATGTTTTAAAATTTAACCTATAACCTGTTTCTTTAATTTAACCTCTCTTGTAATAATATCTCAATGGAATTTTCTTTAAACTTCATTTTAACCCAAAAAAAATAGGAATTTAAGTAACCAAATGTTTTATTAGTTAATCAACAAAAACAATTGTAATTAAAAAATCAGCAACCGTCGATTCTTGCTATTGGATATGAATACCCCTGGACCGGTCTCATAACTTTTTACGCTAGACTTGGCTCTTTTTCCTGCAAGTGATTTTGTTGGGATTTTATTCCTTTTTGTAAGATTGAACATTAAAAATCAAAATAAAATACCCGTTTTAGGGCCTATCAGGATTAACCCTGCGGAACAACCTCAGGTGGGTTGCATCTACTACACTCTAAGAATTAATTAAGTGCAAAATCTACTGTTCATAAAATCTTAGAGCATAGCCCGACCTGTGAACCCCAGACCTCTGGTGCCGAAATCAAGTGCATATCCAATCACGGCCACGGAGGCAGATAAATTGATAATTATTTCTCACAAAAATACGCCAAGAAATTTTATTAAATTATTAATCAGTAACAGCATATTACACCACTTATTTATTACTAAACACTTACATTTTCTTTAATTAAACAATAGATAAAATGCGTACAAATATTTTCTTATGTTCTGTCAATAACTCTTGATATCTTAGTTTTAAAGTTCTCTACTAAGTAGCGCTAGTTGTGAAAAGTTTACTTTACAACTTAAGTAGAACATATTAGGTAGAAGGAACTGAAAATGTTACATTTTGACAATTTTTCATTGATTTTCCCATCGAAACTTATCTATATACCATATTTCAAGTGTCTACGATTGATGTAAGTGCCTTAGAATTTTTATGAGTGAGTGAGCGTCAAAACTGCCTAACTTTGAGCCATTATATATCAACACCTGTGAATGGTAAAGATATGAAATTGGGTAGAATGTATCAGCTCAACAAGATCTTTAAGTCAATATTAAAATTATATTTTTTAT
>JACMZG010000022.1:1415992-1433492 GCA_018340805.1 Microvelia longipes
ATATTAATATGCATACAATACAATAGAATAGTCCAAAAATATACAATATAATAATATAATATATTAATTAATTATTGTCCAAAAATGTGCAAGTAACTCATTAACGGCACTCTGCATTTTTGGATTCTAGCCTTAGCATATTATTTATTGAGCTAATACACCACACAAGTGGGCAAAGTAGATCTTAAGGGCAAAGTATATAGTTACCTATATCAATAGCTTTCTGAAGACACTCCCAGGTGACTCTAGTCAGAGTTTTAGCTGCCTCACTAACCTCTCCAACTAGAAATGTTTCGTTGAGATCCCCATGAAAACCTCTATGGTAGACTGTTATATCAACTAAATAACAACCAACACAAATATCAGCTCTAATCTCAACCCACAATACATAACATAATTAATGCATTAATATACTGTCAATGTTTCATAAACTACTCACAATAAAAATATCAGCATTTGTTCTAATTTTATAGATTCACATATATAGCAATAAGTAAAAAATCACGGTTTTTACTTATAAATACATTTATAAATTTGCTTATATCGCAGCGGTATGCCACTTACATAAACTATTACTATGCCTATTCCTAGTTTCATTTAGGGTAATGGATCTTTAACGAGTAACTGACAAAGCACAGGCTCGAGACCACCGGCTTTACGTCCCTTCTGAAGGACATGGTACACAGAATTTTTATTTTTATTTTTTATATAATTTTAAGTCATTATTGCGGGTTAATAACGTCATCACTGGAGGTAAAATACACTGGGAGGTATAATGATAACAGACACACACATACAGGCAACTTTGTAAAAACCACTAAAACAGAGAGAATTCCGGTTTTGGGTTTTTTTTTGCAAACACAATAATTTTTCTATAAACCTACAGTATTCGCGATTTAAAGAGATAGTTGTAAGGTTGGCAATACCAATGGCGGGAAAACGAAAGGGTGATCAAAAAAATGTTATCATAGATTAGCATGGAGCCGTTGAAAATTCTTCTTTATACCTTTATTGTTTGTTATGAGATAAAAATTAACAGAACGACCATCGGTGCTAAAAAAATGGCCATATTTCATAGATAAATACTTCAATTATTCCAGGATTTTAAATATAGAATCAGGTCTTATCACTACAGACTGGATTTGTCCGATTTACCAGAAATAATAAAAACCTAAACGGATGATTAAACAAAGATTTTACAAAAACGTGAATTTTTTGACTTATTAATTATTTTAGTGTGTAAATAAAATTGATTGATAAATTAAAACACCATTACGGTGAAAATCGCTGTTATCAGTAATTTAAATACCTTTACAACTATTTAAACAATTTAATGCAATTAAATTGGAATTTTGTGTGTTTTGTGCAAACTAAAATTATTTAAAAGTAACATCAATTAACAATAAATAAAATAAAACACTATATTATGATCTTCATCTTCTTATCACTCAATTTAAATACTCGTGAACCCAATAAAACGCTATTTTCAGTGAAATTGTGATCTACTGAGTTCATACCGCCCTAGAAATTAGTTAAATTAAAGCAACTTTGATAAAAATTAAAAGAAATAATCGTCCAAATTAAAAAAAAAAAGAAAATCCCCTAAGGACTTAACAACGATCACCCTTTCGTTATCAATTTCTTATCGACGCGGTGGCGCTGCTACGGACTTTGAATCGCGAATAAAAATCCTTATTTAAACCGTAGTTGTATAGTTAAAGTAAACACAAATTTTACGTCACAAATTAGTCTTATTTTTTACTGTAATGTAGATATTTATTTTTGCTTCAATTCAAAAACATTTTTTTTTAATTTAATATAAATTCACATGAAGCAAAAGCTTACACTTTTTATATGCTACTTATTCTTTTCTTTCATATTATCCAAAATGTCAAAAGTATACCAGCAAAACTCAGAACATAAATAACTACATACAAAAGTGATGTAGAAATTCATACAGTAGGGGTGGGGGCGCGGGACACAGTGGTCTAACTCCCCCGAAATAATCTGGTTTAGATGGACCTGCCCTAAGTTCACTCTTTCTCCACTAGTGGCAGGTCGGTTCCCTTGTACCCCATATATAAAAATAATTATTTTTTCAATTCCAAGATTTAAAATTATTTAAAATGCCTTTAACAATGTTAAAATTGTATTAATTATTTTAAAGGTATAATTTTCAATAAACGCTTTATAAAATAAACACTGTGTTAATTTATAGAACCCTGATATCGTGATAACCATGATTTGTAGACAAACATCAAACCGGGAAATTATAAATTTAATTTACGTCTTCGTTGTCTTATTATAACACACCTTTCATAACACACGTTATCATTTTTTAAAAAAATTATCTTATAAGCTACTAAAAAAGAAAAAATTCAATGAATAAGATAAAAATCGTCTTGTTTACATTTTTATAACATAAATAGAAGTTAATCGAAACTGATAACAATAGTGATAAGGGCACAAGGTGAAAACTAGCGCTCGTGCGGTAGTTGATGCAACTAATCCCTGTTTTTTTCAGACCACCTAAAAACCAGGGACCACGGGTCCCCTGCCCGACCCCAACTGTATGAATTTTCTACATCACTTTACTACTTACTATGATTTAGAATGAGCACCAGTGGAGTTGTTCATAATTAAAGAAACGAAGAAAAGAGTCTCTCCACAAAACTATAATTTATTCAAAGCGCTTTCAACCTACATGAGGCCATCATCAGTGCCTGAGATAATTAAAAGAAACCAGCTAAAAGAAAGACAATAAATACGTAAAAATTAATTTAAATTAAATTAAATCGAGTCTATCACGGCTCATCGACATCGTGGAGTCAAAACAGAAAAGGAAGAATATTACTAATTTTATTTAATTTTTGTGTATTTAATGTCTTTCTTTTAGCTGTTTTCTTTTAATTATCTCTGGCACTGATGATGACCTCATGTTAGGTTGAAAGCACTTTGAATAATTAATAGTTTTGTGAAGAGACACTTTTCTTGGTTCCTTTCATTAACTACTTACTATTACATATATCTCCATTGACTAACGGCCTAGCATCGGGAATACCATGACATATAACTTCATTAACACTAGTACAGCATGACTTGGGGAATTCATAGTAGTTGAGTGGTGAGGGGTAGCACTCTCGTTCTATACAGGCTTCATGAACTATTCTATCCAACTCATCTGTAGTTATACCTACTCTTATTGCTTTAGCTGCTTCGTCTAAAACCTAAACATAACAATATATTTTTTTTAACATAACCTTAATTTATAAAATAGCTTCTACACTATATTATTCTTAAATATAATTTAAAAGTATATCCAATATAATTGGAGAGTAGTTGCAAAACTCGGTAGTATCAAAATGATATAAAAGTATATCATTTGACACTATCAAGTTTTGCAAAACATGAATAGTTGACACAATATAAATTGTGGGAGAAACACCTAGGAAATACAACAAGCAAAATGCAATGCTACGTCTGGGAACTGTTACATCATTTGAATTATATTGATGCAAAACTCGGTAGTATCAAATGATATATGTTTTGCTTGCCATGCATGATGGCGGTAAGAGAGCACCGCTCGTCTCTGGTAAGTACTTCACATTATATTTTTCGGAATTTGAATTGAAGGTCAGAGTGAGTTCAGGCTCTGTCAGCGCCCTGATGAGTTAGACGTAACAAAACAGAGTGGGACATGACATTATGTCGAGCCATCAAGTATGACGAATGTCGAATGATGGAACAGTTCCCAGATGTAGCATTGCATTTTGCTTGTTACATTTGTTAGATGTCTCTCGCACAATTAATATTGTGTCAATAATTAAAAAGGATTATCACTTCCCTCATAGATAGTCAAATGTACTTTAATCAAAGAAGAGATGTGCTTCGTACTGCAGTGTTTAAAAACAGAGTATTTCCATTTTTTTATTTTATTTTAGTACTATATATTCCTCTATGATATACTCAATAAAATATACTCAGCACTAGTATTATTTTATTTATTTTCTATAAGGTTTCATCAAGTTTATGATACTTTCCATTTATAATATTTGACAGCATTTATTGCAAAGTTAGCAATCAAGAAGGCGGTCGCTCAAAACGGGGATTTTCAAAACAGTTAACAGCTCTACTTCATTCTAGATGGGAATATACAACACTACCACGTTAAGGCAGAGTTTTGAATCCCACATTTTAATGGGGAGATACATCGATAAGTATAATGTTTACTCTCCAACATAATGTAAACAATGCTTACTATCCCCGTTATGTTGTTTACTTAGCTGATCTTTCTAATCAAATCAGCATTAAAACATCTCTGAGTTCATACGTTGTGAACGTAGAGATCACGATTTTCTTTACGTCGTGAACTGTGTGTATTTTTTATAGTATTCATAAGCCTATTGCTTAGGGAAACATTTGTTATAGCTTAACAAAAAATTAAAAAATGTAAATGGAATGTAAAAAATTTGCTTCGGGTAATCGACCCAAATATAAATACGTCACGGAAGTTACGTTTTGTTGCAGAACGTTTCTTTGTTTACATAATAAAGCATGCTATTGGTCACTTTAGGATCACAAAAAATAAATAATAGGATCCTTTGTTTCATTTTGTTTTGATATGAGCCAATATGTATTTTGTGACGTCACACTTTCGCGACGATTAACATAGTGCTCATGAAGAAGATATACAGGATGGTGCATTTCACCCTGCACTGGTGCATTTCACCAAGACATCACTTTGATTAACTCAGCTTCGTATGGAGCTATCGCGATAATTCGTACCAACCCCACTAAGTTGACAACTGGAAGTTTGAATACCCAATTATTATGTCGTTAATCGTCTGGTATGTTATGTTCATCATATTACCAATATGTGATTTTTTACAGTAACTTTAGATTATATGGAGCAAAACCTTTGCGTCATATTCTGTAACATTTTGATACTTAATAAAATGAAATTCCGGGTTTTTTTTGTAATTTTCCCGGGGGTGTACCCCAAAATTTATAAGGGGACCCGTCCAAAAAAACATTTTTTACTGGCGCAAAATCCGTTTCAGGTCAAAAGAAGTTGTTTGGAGCAAATAAAACAAAATTTTTGATTTTTTTGGGGCAGCACCCCCAAAATTTATAAGGGATAACCGACCAAAAAAAATTTTTTTTATTGCCTCAAATCCGTTTTCTGGTCAAAAGAAGTTGTTGGAGCAAAAAAACAAATTAGACTTTTTGGGGGCAGCACCCCCAAAATGTATAAGGGGGAGCCGACCAAAAAATTGTTTTTATTAGCTCGAAATCCATTTCAGGTCAAAATAAGTTGTTTGGAGCAATAAAAAAAATTTGCTTTTTGGGGTCAGCACCCCAAAATTTATAAGGGGGTGACAACCAAAAAAATTTTTCAACCTGAACACTCTTGTTTACCCCAAAAACGGATTTTTAAGCTCAAAAACAATTATTAAAATAGAACAAAAAATGACTAGATACAATCTAGGGACGATTTAAGGTACCTCTCTACCTACCTTGGATCTTCCTAGGTTGTTCCTAGCTTTTTCCTAGCCTTTTCCTAGAATTTAAGGTGCAAAGTTAGGAAAAAGGCTAGGAGAAACCTAGGAGAGTCTCTTCCTAGCCCTAGGGACGGTTAAAAATGTTCTAAAATGGACACTAAAGCTAGGAAGAAGCTAGGAAAAAGCTAGGAAACAACCTAGGAACAACCTAGGAAGAACCTAGGAGAATTTTTTTTGAAACTTTTGATCATTCTGAATACGGGCCTAAGATTGATCAAAACATTTTTCCATGTTTAATGAATTTTTGATGAGTCATTATTACTGGTTAATGAGACCAAATATTTTTTCCCGGATAGCACATCTAGACCTTAAGGTTGATTTTCAATTCCCTAGCATAAATACACTGGGCACTATGATGATGACAGACAACTTATAGTCTATCGTTTAGTTTAAAAATCCCCAAGGTCAGAAGTATTTTGGGGATTGACCAATCAGAGAAGCCGCTGCCAACCTCTCACTTAAAAAGAGAAAAAAAATCCCTACCACAATAACCGCTGTAGGGAAAAAACCTTCCCGGCAATCGATCACTTTGTTAGTGGTTCTTCTTTAGATTACATTGTTTTGAAAACTACATTCAAATTAATCTTAAAAATGGTATTTTAAAATAAAACTACACAAAAGAAATGAAAAAAAAAACATCGCCAATAAAATACGGGTAAAATAACCTGATTTGTTTACATAGTTTTTTCCCGCTCCTCTTGCAGGGATTTTTTTCTGACCTGTCAAGATTTTTAAACTAAACGATAGACTGTAGTAAAACCCCTCAGGAGGTTCTAAAAGACCTGAAAGGGATTATTCATTTGAAATTACAGTTTTAAATTTTTAGAACCAACACAATACTTTTTTAATGGAATAAAGTATAAATAAGGAAAAGTAATAATTTAGATGTTAATTAAGTAAGACAAGGACTTAGTAAAGCATTACCTCTCTACCAAGTCTAGAAGCCGTGCGGACTCCTTCAATCTCTTCATCATTTAAAACTCTAATACTGGTAGAGGCAGATGAGTTCCTCTGTTCGCTGATAGGAATACCAGTAGGGTGATCAGCATAGTCAGGTCTTCCAATGTGAGGCGGAACAACTCTCTTTTCACTTACTCTCCAACCACGCAATTTGCCTAGAAAAATTTATAAAACAAAATACAATTACAGGTTAGTTATTACTAAGAAAAAAATCAGCTTGACTCGTCCTCAGAATGATATAATTATCCAGAATGATATAATGGTCTTATGACTTTGGACTCTCTTTGCTTGCCTCCGGAATGTTGCGATTGTCCAAACCTTAAGGACTCTCTTTGCTTGTCTTTGTATACCAACAGTATAACAACACCAACAATTGATAGACAGTTAGTGTTATTATTAAACCTAGAGGTACTAGGAAGATGTTATTAGATAGGTTACCTGTATATCTGTAGCTGGGCCAAGGGTTGTAATCATTATTTTTCTCATCTACGCTCTCAACTCCTTCTGTACACACAAACAAACAATAATCAGAAGTGGCATCAAGAAAACGCAAGTCATTTTAGGGTAGCTGAGTAACATGAAAGAATGATTGGGTCCGATGATTGACAGAGTGGGAAATAATTATGAAGGAATATGATAACAGATTGATAAAGGCTAAACAATTTGTTTAGTAATACAATGAATGAGAAGTTTTTTTAGAATGAGTTTTTTTAATGAGCTACTGTGAGCGCCGCACCCTGCATCCAACACTGTGTCTTGTTACAAGCCTACACAAACCTTCCTGATTTTGACAAGGAAGATTTTTTTTTGTTTTAATCTTAGCAACTCTGCTGTATATTTTATTTATTTATTTATATTTCATTTATTTATTTATCACTCCATTCTGTAATTTATCTGATTTCTTAAGTAATTTGTAATTTATGTATGGTGTTGAATTTTTGTCTTATTTGTTTAATACTTGTTGGGTCGAAAGCCTCTGCTTTACTTGATCTTTAACTGTGGAGAGACTTTTTATTTTTTTTTCTACAATAAATAATAATTTCAGTAATAATTTTTAATTAACAATGTAATAAGTATTACACAAGCGTAATTGTAATTTCGTTACATAAAACAAAAAGTATTTTTACTTGTATCATTTGATACGACTGAGTAAGGCAAAACTCTGTTTTGTTACGTCCGCCTTATCAAGGCACTTCACTCTGCCCTTCACTTAAAATTCTGAAGAATATAAATATAAGGATATCTGTGCCCTAATGAGTTAGACATAATGAAAAACACAGTGGGACACGACATTATGTTAAACTATCAATAATCAAAATAGTCTATCGACTACTTAAAAAGTCAGTTTAGGCACCGCCGATTCCAAAAAAAATCCCAGCAAGAAGGGAGCGGGAAAAAATTATGTAAACAGATCACGTTATTTTACCCGTATTTTCTTGGCAATGTTTTTTTTACATTTCTTTTGAGTAGTTCTATTTTATAATATCATATTTATGATTAGTTTGAAATTAGTTTTCAAAACAAGGTAAACACAAGAAGAAGCAAAAACTAAGGGAACGATTGCCGGAAAGAAGGTTGGCAGCGGCTTTTTTGATTGGTCAATCCCCAAAATGCTTAGGACCTTACCTTAGGGATTTTTAAACTAAACGATAGACTATAATGTCAAAGTTTCCAAGATGTAGCAAAGCATTTTGCTAGTTAGACTTCCTAGGAGTCTCTCACACAATAATATAATATGTAATTTCTTACTTATTTTATGGAAATTAGAAAGATTGGCATATTTTATAAAAATAATAATAAAATAAATAAGTGTAAATATAATTTGATAAACCTGGGATGATAAAAATATGCAAAATAACATTTATCAGGAAACATAAGCCTACGGCCACTTTGCACCTCAACAGCTCAAGCACATGAGGCAGCTTCACATCCCCCAAAAATATTTAACCAACATTAAATACTAACAAAATAGTAGACAGAATTTGGAAAATGTCTTTAACCTACAACTAGAAACATAAATCAGGTTTTTATGAATAGGGACAAGGCCCCTATAGTTAATTTTGCATTAAGGCAGGAAAGAATGATATTATTTCCCTGAGCAGTTTAACTCCTAAGGTGAGGCCGAGAAATTTTTACATGTTAAACTCTGGAGGCAAAGCCAAGAGTTTGCCTTTGCTACGGAAAATTAGCATTTTAATCCCAAGGTGCATACAAGATTTATTTCCAGACGTTGATGTCATCGAATCATTATTTTATTTTCATACGTTTTTTTGTATTTGGGTCAGATCCCCCCATAAATTGAGGTGTGGACCCCAACAAATATTTTTATTGCTCCAGACAACTTATTTTGACCTGAAATGGATTTTGAGCCTATAAAATATTTTTGGTCATGTCCCCATCATTAATTTTGGGTGCCACCACCCGTAGTATCACTCAACATTTGTGTCAGTGTACTGTTCATGAGAGTTTAAAGAAACTCTTGTCTTCTTTACTTAAAATACTCTACCTTCGGTTAAGGGAGAGAGGTTCATCCTTTAATAGGAGTAGAAATAGTTTTTAGAAGCATACCACACTTTACTGTGATGGCTTATCATAGTAAACTTAGCAAGTCCTCCATAATTTAGTTAAGTCACTCTGGTTGCTACTAAATGATAATATTATTATTACGAATAAGTAGAAAATATAACAAGTAGAATATATTAAAATACTGTAGCCTCTAATATAGGAGTCGATATTAATAACAAAATAACTTACTAGCTAGAGTGTGAAGAACCTTATGTGTTTTCCAATTTTGTTTAAAACACTCCTACAACAACAACAAAAAGAAATAATTAAAACTTTTTACTTTAAATAAACCAATAATGAAACAAACTAGGAAAATGTAATCAGATATTACGTACAAGATCATTATTAAACTTTCAATTCTGAGTTTGAGGGTTATTTAAGAGATCGAAGTTACTTTACATAAGAATTGGGTAAACTTATTTCTGAGAGCGAGATAAGTAAATTATAGTGTACCACACTGTTATATTCAGTTGACAGCGTGAGAAAATGTGAGGAAGCCAATTACGTTAGTCCTGGATGTTAGATAACAACCAAAATTTCATATCAGGCCAATCTCATTGGTTCCTCAATACTATAAGGCGCGGTCGAGTATCCACGACCTTCTAGCACATTGGATCACCAAAAAACTTTTTTTTCAAAATTTTCAGTAATTAGCCTAATTTGTGATAAATGAAGGCTATTTCCGTAATCTGCACGCTCTTTTGGTTAATCTCAAAGAGTAACATTCACTCAACGATTTATTTTTAATCTAACTTGGTACATACATAACTACTTTAGACGTCAATGTCAAATATGACATGTCAAAATATAATACAAATCAGGTAGATAACATTGATGTCTAACAGTAGTTATGTATGTACCAAGTTAGATTAAAAATAAATCGTTGAGTGAATGTAATATGAGATTAACCAAAAAAGAGCGTGCAGATTACAGAAATAGGCTCATTTATCACAAATCCGGCTAATTACTGAAAAATTTTGAAAAAAAATGTTATGATAAAAAAAAGTTTGTTGGTGATCCAATGTTCTAGAAAGGCCGTGGATATTCGACCGCCGCCTTATTTCCCATGCTGTCAACTAATTAATAACCATGTGCTATACTAAAAAGTACTATGACCATAAGGTTTTGGCCACTATAAATATCTAAGGACGAGACAAACATTATAAAGTTGAGAGGAAAAGTTCAAATGGTACTCTGTACCCTTTTTTTCCTCTAATGATTTTTGCATAAATAAATAAAAGGTAAAAATTGGCTTAACAAGGCCAATCAGGCTAAAATCAGTTGACAGCATGGGAAAATAGAGTTGACAGAGGGACCAATTAATGTTGGCCTGTTTTGAAATCGAGGGCGTGGTTTAAGATCCAGGACTAACCTCATTGGCTCCCTCCCATTATTTTCCCACGCTGTCAACTGATTTTAGCCGTGTATCGTATTATAATAGACATCCCCTCCCTTTCATTTGGCCTTTTTATCCCAATCCCTTTTTCAAATGACTTTTAAATATTAAAAGTATTAACAGTTTGCCTTATCAATAGCACTGAAAACCTAGGAGAAAAACTATGTTATTGGTCCATTATCTTGTATTAGGTCTGAAGATCAAACAATTCCCTCAGGACTTTCCTGGCTTTGATAAGACCAACTCCTAATTTCCACTACATATAAACAGAGTATTTAAAAGGTAATCATATCCCATACGCATTTTATACTCTCCGGTTCTTGCACTGTAATTGTTTAGGTGACATTCAGATGATGTCATAACATCCAATAATAACTGAGACGTGGAATAAGCTTATTCCACAAAAAATGTATCTTTCAACAGATAAATATCATCTATGGAAAGAGAAAAAATAAATAAATAATTTTATTTCCTTTGACCTTTTACAGGGATTAGACATCATCAATGAATATAACAATATATATAATTTAATAGATATTTAAAAAAATAAATAAAATAATAGTATAATGGAAAATAATAATATATAGAAATTTCATATTTTGTAGTAAATATATATTGTGTTTAAAATAAGTATAATAAATAAAACAATTAAATAATAAAAAAAACAAATAGGTCATAAATGTATTTTAACGTTTTTAATGTAATGTGTCAACTATCCTTGTTTTGCAAAACTCGGTAGTATCAAATGATATATATTTTAAATTTTTTCGTTAAGCAAATACATGTGAGCTCTAATACAACCTCTTCAAAGAGGAACCACAGCCCCTTGGCTGATTTGCATGTTAATAAAATAATGTAAATATTGAAACTTAAAAAAAAATGCAATATATGGTATTGTATTGTATTGTATTAAACTTTATTTATTTTTTAATATAAATAAATAAATAAATAAATCTTTATTTGCATAAATACTAATACAAGTACAATGGCAAATCGTCAAAATATACAAAAATTAGAAGTAACATAAATTACTCAAACATAATTTTATTAGAGAAGTACTCATTAATACTATAAAAAGGCTGCTCTGTCAAGGCTTTTTTTACGGCTTTTTTGAAATTATCTATTGGCAACTCTTGAATTTTTACATCTAAATGATTAAAAAGTTTTACCCCCAATACACTATGACCCACTCTGACTTCTTAAGATCTATGAGTTGGTATTGTAAGTACATTTTTTATTCTTTGTATTATATCTATGATAATCACTATTGGTTTTAAATTATTTAAGTTCTTTTTAATAAGAGCACAGAATTAAAATAAAAAGATTTATGACAGTCATTATTGCCAGTCTCTTAAATGAAGATTGACAGTGTGAGCCAGGTTTGGCTCCCGTTATTCTTCTAATTATCTTTTTTTGATAAATAAGCAATGGATCTAAATTGACGTGTCCCCAGGCAATAATAGCATAATTTAACCTGCTCTGAACAAGAGATTTGTAGACGAGCACAAGAGTTTCTTCTGGTAACGAGTCTTTTAACTTTCTAAAAACAAATATAGTACCTAGCAATACTTTTAGTCATTGTTGTGACATGGTCTTTCCAATTTAATTTACCGTCAATAGTGACTCCCAGAAATTTTACTGGTTGTTGTTTGTAATCAAGTCGGAGACTTATGATTAATGACTGTGTTTTTCTTTATTTAGTATGAAGTCATTGCTACTAAACCAATATTCCATTTTACTTAATCTTTGATCTCCTATTTTTTTCAGCTTAGTTTCGTCAGAATGGCGGTAAGTCAGGTTGGAATCATCTGCAAAGGTAGGTATAGTCTTCTATTATCTTTTCTGTATTAGTTAGGTCCATGAACATTGGCATATCATTCGTACTTAGAAGGTAAAGAATAGGGCTAAAAATGGATCCCTGTGGAACCCCTTTACTAATTAATTTATGTTCTGAACATACATTGTTGTGTTCTACGTATTGCACCCTATGTGAAAGGAATTCTTTGAGTAACGAATAAGCGTTTCCTTTTGATGTTTAGAAGTTCACATTTTTAAGTAGAGTTGAAATACATACTCTATCAAAAGCTTTTGATAAAATCACAGCAAGTAAGCTGAGTATGTTCACCACTCTCTAATCCTTCAAGCGCTGATTCTACTACTTTTAAGTATAGCTTCAATAGTAGATCTTCCTCTCCTGTATCCATACTGTGTAGGTACTAATAATTTATTTGTTTCCAGGTATTGAACTAACTGGATCTTCACAGCTGCTTCTAGAATCTTCCCAAGTATAGGAGTAATGCTGAGAGGACGGTAACTATCAGGTAAGTCTTCATTTCCTTTTTTAAACATGGGGGTTACTTTAGTTACTTTTAAAACAGTTAGGGAATATTCTTTTTAAGCAACTATTTATTAAAGCCGTCAGTGGTGTTTTGATATAAAATAAGATTTCTTTTACTAGACTATTAGTTAAGCCATAACAGTCTTCGCCAGTGACTTTTTTCATGTCTAAAAACAATCTTAATTATGTTGCTTTCTGTTACAGGTTGAAGGAAAATATATTGTCTTCTATTGCTGGTTTTGAAGAATAGCATTGCTGAGAGCAATTTCCACAGCTTTACGATTGTCAAACGTCTTGTCAGATGATGCTATATTTATAAAATAATCATTAAACTCTTTTTGATGTTACTTTATCACTTCTATATTTATAACCATTTTGACCACATTCATCCTTGATTACCTGCCACGTAGCTTTACTAATGTTATCTGCTTTCTTAATTTATTTTCATTAAAGTCTTGCTTTATTCTCTTTAAATGCTTTCTATATACTTTTTGCTCCCATTATATAACGTCTCCACTCTTTACTAGATTTATCTATTTTGCCCATATCATACCAATTTTGAAGTGATTTTTTCATTTCCACCTCCAAGTCAGTAATCCATGGACTGTAACGTTTCTTAGAATTATTACATTTAAGCTTTTTCAAAGGAAATGCTTGTTGATATAGATAGCTTATTTTGTTCTATAAACAATTTAAATTTATCACTAGTTGCACACACACTGTCCAGGTAGTTCCAATCAGCTTGAGATAAAAGATAAGTAAAATAATATCTTCCTCTTTCTGTTAATGGTCGATAATAAGATGTAACTCTTGTGGATTTTTTTATTTGGCACTCTAAAAAGAATCATTCGATGATCAATATTTCTTCTATGACATTAGCATGAATATTATAATTTGTGTTTTGTAACAATGTTATCAATACACCTATTTTCTCGTGTTGGTTCTTTAATCTGTTCTTTCATACCAAAACTCTTAAACAATATATTCAAGTCAGAGACATCTTTGTTCTTATCATTTAACCAATCAATGTTAAAGTCAACTGCAAGAATAATTTCAATTTAATAGAGAAACTTTATTTATTTATTGACGTCATATCATATCCCACCAAGACATAGTGTATTTTACAGTGAAGGTTCACTCTTAGGTTATATGAAAGTTACACTAAAAAATATATTTAACTGAATTTTGATTTTTTTTGCGTAATAATGAAGTTACACTAAAAAAATATATTTGAAAAGTTATATGATAAATTACTGTATTATTTAAGTAAAATAATAGTTCATTGAAAAGGTTATGCGTAATACAGTCACCTCTCAAGGTACATACAGCGTATCAGGAGAGTAGACAGGATTATATCTCCCATAGCGTATCCAACTTGATATAAAAATGAAGGGTGGGCATAGAGACAGTGCTCCGGCTCCCACCCTTTTCCCTATGGGTGAGATGGATCAGCTCTCAATCAGGGGGAATCTAGTTCAACTACTATACCACAAGTCAGCCTGAAGTAATGAGAATAACGGTTCCAGGCTAGGTTTAAGGGGTTTCACGGAATGAGTTTTAGTTGGACTTTAGTTTTTTTTTAGACTCAGGCAGACCCTGAGTCCAACACTGTTGACAGACCGCTGTCTTCGTGCGTAAATGCATTTCTCTCTCTTTTTTGGTAACATTTTTCCCGCAAGAAAAATTCTTCCGAAAAAAATGCCGCAAATCAGTGCCACTCGTTGTTGAAATATATAACTTTATACTTGAATGTATAAATACATTTCATACATAGAATATTTAATTAAATGTGTTAATTATGTTACAGTGAAAAAGTATAAATGTCACACATATTGTAAAAGTAAAAGCCGAAACCATAACAACGGGTAATAAATTTATATAAAGTAAACTTGTGTCCTAATAGACCAAGAGCCCAGGGGTGTTTTGTTAATAAAAAGTGTAATGGCTGGAACCGGTCTCAATTTTTCGTAAATATCTTCCTGAACAAGGATCTGCAATTCTGCCGATCCTGCTGGTGAAAATTTCTGAATAACCACTGCAAAACGGATATTCCGAGGAACTAAAAGTGACAGAATTTGCTCAGGACTGTGTAAAAGGTGGGAGTTGTAACACTGTCTCTACGCGGACCCCTCATTATAACATCACTTTAAACCAACTGGATTTCCTCAGCATGGTTCTAACAGTGTATTTAGCGGAATTTAACTAAATACAATTGTTAAGGCGCGTCTACAATCTTAAGTTAAGTTAGGAAGAATTGAAGAAGTGAAGAATTTTTCAAAATATCTTTTTCTTCTTAAATAATTCTTTTTCCCGCTCTTTAGACTTAAGAGATCCGTAAACACCTCTACAACCTCTGAGTTGTTAAATCAAGTTTTAAAGTTACAATTACACATATAGCTGTATTTAGACTACTTTTCTTCCTACCGTCTACACACATTTTATTTATTTATTTATTGTAACAACGAGCAGAGCTCAATAACAATTTTAATACAATTTAAATAAACATAAACTACTAATAAATAGTTTATTCTAAGTGAGAATTAACTACTTCAGTTTTACTCACTTAGTTTGTTCTAAGTGAGAAATTCTTCACTTCTTTGATTCTTCCTGAGGAATTCTTCACTTCTTCAATTCTTCCTAACTTAACTTAAGGTTGTAGACGGGCCTTTAATCGTACTTGATACCATCCGCTGATATAGTATGCTGAGTGTACGCAGTAATTAATAGTGTAAGTAGAAATAGAAATGTCTTAATGAAGGTTTAACACAACCTTATAGGATTGAGTTAATCCTCAACCAACGCATTTCTAGTGTTAAGTTGAATCAACCTTGTGTTCAAACCCCTGGGGTTCACCCCCTCTCCAGTTGTTGCGGGAACGGAATTGAACACGGGGATGCCAAAAAAACCATGGGATCAACCCTGAAACTCATTTTTATCAGGGTAGAGCCTCAACTATAGGTTAAGAAGTTAGGTTTGAACACGGGTTCAAACCCTCTGCCAAACCCCGCATGTAAATTTATTTCCAATTAATTTAGATTGATTCATCATTGAAAAAAAAAATGTTTCAAAGATGAAATGAAGGATGAAACTCCACAAATAAAATTTAATTGAGAGTAAAGACAACACTTCCTCATTCTTCCACAAGTTCCGTATCAAGCTTATTTAAAGTTCTATAAATAAAAATTATAAATAAACCTGGGAACAGAAATAGCTGTCTTTAATTCCAAGTTTGATGCACGTCGGACACTGGAGCTTGGCTTCCTTGCCGCATCCTGCCGACTCGCACTGATTCACCAGAGACATTTCAAATTAAAAAAATACCAAACAAATTAAGAGTAATTCATAAGAAAAAAAGAACAACTTTTAAAATGTGACAAAACCGGGTAAGGCAAATCTCGCACGAGAGAATGATTAGCTCTTTTCTGATTAACAAGTTGTTGCAAATGCGCTTACATAGAGATATATTACTAGAGAGGCTCTATTTGTTGAATTTTGAAACATCAGAAAAATAACCTGACTACATTCGCATTCGATTATCTAAATAATCAAATAATTGAACAGAAATAATGTGACTTGTGTAGTAGAACGTTAAAAAAGGAAACAATAACAATGTGCGGAAGCCGAAAACAATTGATTTATTACAACCTCAATTCACTATTGGAGGAGGTTTTAATGAGGTTACAGAGAGCCACTAAAATATGTTTCAGGCCTCTTTATTTATTGAGATAGGCTATGCCTTCTCTATTATATAACACTATGTGCTCATAGTTCTTCTTCTTTCTTATTTTTTTGTCATTAACTAAATATGTTTGACATTACTCACTGTTGTGCGCATAGTTATATATTCATGGAAGTGTTTAGTTAGAGAAGCTAATGTTATAATAATCGAAGATCTGTAATGGCGGACATTTTTTAAATCTTTAACTTTTGTATTTTTAGTTGCACTTTTGTACTTCTGACATCGCACTGGCTCAAACCAAAGGGGTGAAAGGTAACCATTACTCCACCAGGGACACACACTACATCTGCTTAGTTAGAATATAGTGAGTCTTACTCTTGATAATTTGTTTTTATTTGAAACTTTGTATGATTAATAAAATACACCTAAAAACACATCCCTACAAATTTCAACTCATCCGTACACCATTTGCCGCCCCCAGAGTATTTTGCAGAACGCGTGCTTCCAAAGATGCTAAAGCGTTGAAACTTTGTATGATTAATAAAATACACCTAAAAACACATCCCTACAAATTTCAACTAATTCGTACACTATCCGCCGCCCCCAAAGTATTTTGCAGAATGGTATCAATTTTGCAGAACGGGTACTTCCAAGGAAGCTAAAGCGTTGAAACTTTGTATGATTAATAAAATACATCTAAAAACACATCCCTGCAAATTTCAACTCATTCGTACACCATCAGCCGCCCTAGAGCTATACTTGCTCTGATAATGCCACTAAGTAAGGGAGCCAGAAAGTCCAAGCCCTACTGTAACAGAGCTGGGTAAATACTGTCCGGTCCAGGAGACTTTCAATATAGTAAGTACATCTATGAGTTTTATGGTTATCATAAAAATTAAGAAGCATCTAGTGAGGTCAGTTCCTGGATTGGTGATAACTGGGAATAATCAATAGTATTTACTTTACCAGGGGCGGACTGGCCGTTGAGGACGAGGACAGCA
>JACMZG010000022.1:1438492-1506170 GCA_018340805.1 Microvelia longipes
ACACTGACTCTAACCCACAAACACTGACTCTAACCCAACAAAAAGTGGCATCTGCATTCTTCTTCTCCCAGCTGCTTCAGCAATACTTCATTGTAAACTGACTTCAGCAACTCTGCCCCCATGCACTGACTCTAATACCAAAACATATAATTTACCCCAAAAAAGTTTAATAATAACACAGACAAGCTTTTTATCTAAAAATAGCTATTACGCATATTGATATTATTTAAAGTAAAAATAAAACATTACTCGTAAAAAGTAGGATGTGAATAAGCAACAATGAATGAGAAAATAATTATGTTACATATTGATGACTTAAATAGTTATATTTTAATAAGATCTTGGTCCCTAGCCTACCTAACCAAATTATCTAACTGACTAAACCTAACTGAGTGAGCTCGTCCCTAACTGACCTAATCCCAACTGAGTTCTCTATCTATGCAAGCAAGCCTTAACCACCCTTTCCAACAACTAACTGATTTAGGTCTTATTAAAATATAACATTGGACTTTAAAAAAATATATTTATAGATTCGAATTCTACAAAGATTAAAAAACTGGCTTTATTAAAACCAAAATAAAAAAAAAAAAACATGGCAAGAATTATTTTATTACTCATGTAGCTTGGCTGTGTTATAAATTTAGAAAATTGATTTTACCCCTACCTACTGCTAACCCATAAACACTGACTCTAACCGCAAACACTGTCTCTAACCCAAAAACACAGACTCTACCCCTCCCCCGCAATACTGTAGCCTATTCAACCCGGCTGCCACATCAACAACCCAGCCAACCCTGCTGCTACATCATCAACCCCCGGCTGCCACATCATCAACCCGGCTGCCACATCATCAACCCGGCTGCCACATCATCCTCAACCCTGCTGCCTCAGCTACTTCTGCCCCCATACACTGACTCTAACCACCCCGAAAACCCCAAGACCATTGTTATTCTTAATTACTTTATTTATACTGGGTATGATTTACTTCATATTATTTACCCATGTCTTTCTGTTATTGCCAAGTTATCTTAAATATTTTAAGTATTCTTAGTAACATCCATTAAGAAATGTTAATAATAAAAAGAACAAACATTGAAGTAAAGAAAAATCTTTGATAAGAAAAATAAAACCTGAATTTCAGGATTATAAACAATAGAGGAGAACTAAACAAAATAAATTAGTTTTATTAATAATTTCAAAAGATAAAAATAGTGCTAACAAAAATCACAGACAAAACAGATTCATGTTGAAATAATGTAAACAGATAGCACAGGAATCATTAAAAGAAGTAAAACAAGATAAATAAGAAGTTAAACATTTATCTAACTATAAACAGAAATAAAATTAACAACAGCTTACGTCTGCGGGACTCGTGAAGATTTAGAAACAATTTAGAAATCGTATATATTATTATAATGTAATAAAAAGCGATTTTACCCCGCAAACACTGACTCTAACCCGCAAACACTGACTCTAACCCACAAAAACTGACTCTAACCCAGAAACACTGACTCTAATCCCAAAACACTGATTTTACCCCTCCCCCCACAAAAAGCCAGCTCCCGGCTGCCACATCAACAACCCAACCAACCCTGCAGCTACATCATCAACACCCGGCTGCCACATCAACAACCCGGCTGCCACATCAACAACCCAGCCAACCCTGCTGCTACATCATCAACACCCGGCTGCCACATCAACTACCCGGCTGCCAAATCATCAACCCTGCTGCATTCACCCTCTCAGGTGTAAATATTAAAACAACTCTACATATCATGATAAGGACCATAATATGAGGAGTGATCCATTGTTGGATTGAAAAAGATTCTGAAGAAGTAAGAAAAGGCCCCTTACCAACGGTCTTGGGTGCAGTTCATCTCAGTTAAAGATGAAGGCTACGCAGTTTTTTTAATACAAAGAAGAATAAGTCAAAAACTATTAGGCATGATTAATGAGAAACATGATAAACTTATACTAAATATTAATATCAGAGGCACTCTAATTCTGATCAACCATAAAAATTTAAAAATGTTAAACAATTTCGTAAACATTTCTTGAATTAAAAAAGTATCATTAATAAAATCGGGTTAAATTAAAAGATATACACTCTCCCTATTATCAGTTAATTATATTTTAGATTTCATTTGCAATCTGAGTTCTTGTTAGGAAAATTAGAATATCAACAGAAAAACTCAAAAGAATAACTAATATGCCTAATCTGTTATTCTATAGAATAACTAATAACAAATAATACATAAAAAATTTAAAAACTTACATTTGTGATAAAAGAAATTTTAATTATGATTTAGTCTGAGTTCTTGAGTAAAAACCTGAATATTAATCAGAAGCGTTTCAGGTGAATTTGCAACTTGATATAGTTTTGACTTTTATATTTAATTTAATACTTAATAACTACTCACACTCGCAAAACCCCATTGCCAAATATTTGGCCATTCAGGCCATTACATCAGCTTCAACAGGCCCTTAAACCCCATTCCCTAATTTTTGGCAATTTGAGCCGTATTATATCACCTTCAACGGCCCCCTAAACCCTAGTCCCTAATTTTTGGCAATTTGAGCCATATTACATTAGCTTCAGCAGCCCTCTAAACCCCGCTCCCTAATTTTTGGCAATTTCAGCCATAATATTACCACATTCAGCAGCCCCCTAAACCCTGTTCCCTAATCTTTGACAATTTTAGCCATAATATTAAATCAGCTTCAACAGCCCCCTAAACCCCATATTCCCTAGCCCCATACTTAGGTATAAAATTAAAATATAAAATAATACTTAGAAAAAATAGATGACAGAATTCGGGGCTGACTTCTGCCTCCATGTTTTATTCCGAATTCAGCTTGTCTACTGGTCATCCGAAGCTTCAGAGACCCAGCGTCTGGAAGATAAAAGTAAACAATTAATTGCTCAATGAGGCGAAATAACTTTTTGTTTGCAAAAATCCAATAATTATTATTATATAATATAATTTTTAAAAAAAAACTTTAACTTAGATTTTTTGTTAATCTAACCACAAGTTATTTTGCCTGCATCAAGCGTTTTCTGAAATAGCGAATAAGAAAATATAAAAAAAATACATAGGAATTTTGGTCATACAATGAAATATGAGCTTTGAAGACTCCCTTTACCCCCATTCCTTAATTATTGTTGATTGTTTAGCTATATTTAATCAGCTTCGACAGCCCCTTAACCCAATTCCCTAATTATTGCCAATTTTAAGCCATATTTAATCAGCTTCAACAGCCCCTTAACCCAATTCCCTAATTATTGATCATTTTAAGCCACATATCATCAGCTTCAACTGCCCCCTAAACCACCCCATTCTTAGATTATTTTTTATAGTTATGAATAACACAATAAATAAATAAAAATGATACTCATTAGAATTGACTCATTTGTTTCTTCGATGTCTCTTCAAATAATCATCTCGTCTCTTCCAAAGCTTTTGAAGTCATATAAAAAGAGATTCTTCCAGCATCTGAAAGATATAAAAGGAAACTATTAATCACTAGATGGGGCAAAATAACAAGTGGTTTTTTAAAATGACCCAAAAAAATTACAATATTTTTTCCTATGAAATTAGTTTGTCATTTACAACCACAAGTTATTTTGCCCCATCTGGTGTTTTTCTGAAAAAGCAAAGAAGGCAAAATTTATTTTTCTTCTTACCCATACAAGAAATTTACAGCGTGGCCATTGTAAAATACTTGTACATACAGTTTTTACCGTGGCCAATAAAACTAATTGAAGAAAAATAAATTTATAAGAATAACAAATAAGCACTGTTTTATAGTGCTCCATAAAGAGTTATTCTTATAAAAAATTGGTAGTAATTAAAAATACAAAAATAATAAATACCATATTATATTAATTGGTTTTAACAATTTTATTACTTTCTAATAAAATTGTTAAAAACCAATTCCTAATGTGTGGGGTGTAGGGTTAGTAGTGTTGTATTCATCCGTACACATGCATTATAAGACTTCAATGAACTATCAAACTTTATATCTTCCTTAGTTAAGGACCTCGGAATATCAATAATAAAGCCTAATTTTTAAAGACCTCGGGACGATTGCTTCAGCAGGCGCCTGCCTTTAAAATATTAGAACTTAAAATTGATATTTGCCTTAAACTATGGAGAAATTTGTTTAATGTCAAATGAAATCCTATTGATAAAAAAGCATAAAAATAATATCAAATTATACCAGATATTATTGGTTGCTTATTCATCAAATTTTAGACTTAAGATTCAGCAAAGTTTATAGAAAGTACCTGAAAATGGACCAAAAACCCCCACCCTAAAACTGGGGCCAACACACCATGTGTTCTGCACATATATAAAATCCACAAATCATCTTCCTACCTAACCCTACCCGGGAACCAATGGTATATTACCATCGCCCAATGGCTCAATTTACGGCTGACATGTCGATAAAGTGTGGATATATAAGGAGATAAGTGAGTCATAACCCTGAGTCCCTAACCTACCCGCCGCGCCTAACCATGAAAAATATATCGGCTTAAACAACGGGTCATGAATCAAGTACCTCCTAAAAAAAAGTGTGCGGGTGCTTGATCAGAAGGTTTTTATTGTGCTTATAAAATATATTCGATTTTATTAGAAAAATAACAAAACATGAAGTTAGTAACTTTTTATCAGTTACTACAGTGAAATTAGACCTTTGACTTGAAACCGGAAACATTCTGAACAAGCCAATGGGTTAGTTTGTTTCATAAATGTATAGTGTTTAAAAGAAATACAACTAGCCAAAATAAAAAGTGTTCATATTTAATTTTTTCATCTAACTAGTTTAACTATACAATATGAAATTTATAATCATGTATAAAGATAACTAAAACAGTTAAAAGCTGCAAAATTTTTTACAGATATCAGCGCTAGTGATGACCACTGCCGACAACAGCCTAATTCAAAGACTGTTGTACCAAAACAAACAACAATGTTACCAATAATATCATAAGAGACGTATGCCTCGGTCGGGGCTATAGGCAGTTACAATCACTACGTCACTCCCCACAGCCCCCACAAAAGCGTGACTACAGTATTTATGCTAACATTGTGTCTGAGTCAGCCCACAATCCCAAACCAGGCAAATCCCCGACAGTGACCACCTATAGATAATATCCATACTACAGTGTGATGTGTTTTATAATAAATAACGAACCAATTCGGCGTCCTCATGAAGATCTTGTAGGCCTAGGCAGGGTCCGATAAAACCAAGACTAAAAGGGTTAGTGTCAATTGGTTAGATCGGAACCCTCATTACTTATCTTTAAAACTGAAACGGCGATCCCACGGGAGGAAGATCTCCAGCGAAGGTAGACACAGATAAAGCGAAGCAGGAGCAAAATCCGATCCTACAACAAAATAATCACAATGATATTTTATACTAAATAACTAAAATTCATAAAGGGAAGGACAAGAGGTAAAAACTTTCTTCACTACTGTCTTTAAACCTAAAGATATAAATAAGTATTTATTGATACTTTAGATAGTACATAATTACATTACAAATATATTAAGAACCATTTCAGGCTAAGCAAAGCAAAATTTCTCTCCAACTTTTAAGTTTATAAACTTTAAAATAATTAAAGAATATAAATATAAGTATTTTCCTAAATGTGGTCTTGGTCTACCATATCACACAATAGTGCATGGGAAAACAAAATACAGGGCAGAGTGTTGTACCTTGGGGAGTGTACAGAATATATGTGGGGTCTAAAAAGCCCTTAGCTAGAGTAATATATAAACTAAGTAGGGAAAACAAATGAGATTTTTGTCAGACATGGCATGTAGATCACATTTTGTCCACTAGGGAGTTGGCTCAAATTTTCCCGGCTCCCCGCGGAGTCTCGACACTTATCTTGGCAAAATTCTACGTTGTATCCACACTTGATAACCTCAACACTTTTAACTGAACCATGTGTAATGTTTCGTCTTATTCTGTATCGAAACTTGGATATCATAGACATTCAAGTGTCGATACAACATAGAATTTCCAGCCCTTATGGGGTGGGTCCAAACCATGATATGTATCGATGTAACATAGAGTTTGTAGAGGACGACAAAAATATGTCACGAGACATCCCTGTCCTGATTCTATGTAAGATTGACACCTACAGTCTATCGACTACTTTAAAAATCTTGACAGGTCAGTTAAGGCACCACCGTTTCTAAAGAAAAAATTCCCTGTAAGAAGAGAGCCGAAAAAACTATGTAAGCAAATCAGGATATTTTACCTGTATTTTCATGTCATTTTACCTCTGACCTTGGGGATTTTTAAACTAAACGATTGACTGTATAATAGTGTGGAGGCTTTATAGCGTTGCAACTTCATATGAGATGGAAATATTTATTTTTAATCGACACTTGAATGTCTCGACACACCGTATCATCTACAAATGGTTCAATTAAAAGGGTCGAAGTTATTAAGTGTTGATAAAAAGTAGAATCTTGCCACAAAAAGTGTCAAGACATCATGATGTTGAGACTTTGTGGTATATATCTCCCTATATATCCCCCTCTTGTATATATATATATTATATATATATATATATATATATATATATATTATATATATATATATATATATATATATATATATATATATATATATATATATATATATAATATATATACAGAATTTACGATAGAAAACACTAAGGAAAATACTTACTAAAATTAGTAACGTTTCGAACTATGTTCTTCGTCTGACAGAGGAGGGACTGGAAGGTAGAGGGGAAGGAATTAAAGGAAAGGAGTTGCACGGTGTGCAGGTAGAGTGGGTAATACAAGAGGTGGTAGATAGAACGGTATATACATAAACGTTTACAGTGCCAAAACGCTCGAAGATACTCAAAAATCTCATACAACAAGCAAAACATACCGCTGTAATAAAATACATAAACTCTTAGAAACAAAAACAAAGTCAAATAATAAAATAAATGATTTAAGCAGGTGATAAATAAGAATAAATAAAAAATACATTAAGAGCAAAAAAAAGATAAAAACTTAATAAACAGGATTATTGTTTATTAATGCCAGGGGGATGTCGGGATTTCAGGATAAGTTGGTAAGCGAGTTCCCAGTTTCGTCGAGCTGGGGTGGAGGTGTCATGAGGGAGTTTTCTGAGGATTTGGGCTTTAAATAAGTCATTGAAAGTAGAGGACTGGTGGGATCTTGCGTGCACTGCAACTGGTAAATCATCCTTTGGTCACGGCACGATTGTCTGTGGTTGTTTTAAACGTAGGGTTGAAGGAGTAGACGTTTCACCTACGTAAAACAATCACAATGCTTGCACTCAAGGCAATATACCAAGTTGCTGGAGGTGCAGGTTGAGGAAGAAGGAATACGGTAGGAAGTATTAGTGGAAGGACTTGTGAATGATGGTGAAGGATCTAAAATAGGACAGGTCAAGCAGCGTTTTCTATTACAAGGATGAGATCCACGAGGAAGGGGTTCGGTCACGGGCAAGGCAGGTTTGGTATGAACCAAAAGGTTGTGAAGGTTAGGGGGTTTCCTAAAAGTTACTGTCGGAGATTTGGAAAGGAGGTTGGAAGTAGACGGATTAGAGGAAAGAGTAGCAAAACCGTCTCTTAGGAATTTATTAATAATATGAAGACCAGGATAGAAGGTTGTGAAAAGGTAAAAGGAAGAGGCAGTAGGAGGGCGGACAGGTCTAGGGTGCAAGGAGGCTTCAATTTGAGAGTTCACGATATTAGGGGGATAGCCACGGGA
Organism: Microvelia longipes; assembly: GCA_018340805.1. Lineage (NCBI taxonomy): Eukaryota > Metazoa > Arthropoda > Insecta > Hemiptera > Veliidae > Microvelia > Microvelia longipes. The sequence goes on from JACMZG010000022.1 coordinate 1,446,265, forward strand.
CAGAAGTGAGGTTTTTATAGATACTATATATCTGTCAAGGAAGGCTTCATTGGAGCAGATTCTGCTGCCTCTTTGATGCCTAAGGAAAAGGAATAGATTTTTTCTGGGATTGGGGATGACAGCTGGAAAAATGTAAATACTGTTGGAGGTTAGTGGGTTTGATATGGACTGCCGTCTCCAGTTTGCCACCCTGGAGATAGACATCCACATCAAGGAAAGTAACATGGGATTTGGGAATATTCTGAAGTGAAACGGAGCAGGAAAAGGAATTGAGTTTAATAAGGAAGTCTTCTAGGGCCGGGAGACCGTGAGGCCATAAGAAAAAAATATCGTCGAGAAATCGACGCCATAGAAGGGGTTTTAGGGGTTGTGATTCAAGGAAGGAACTCTCAATTCGACCAAGGAAAAGGTTAGCGTAGGCGGGGGCTGCCCTGGTGCCCATTGCGGTACCTTTAATTTGGAGGTAATACTTATCTTCAAACTGAAAACAATTCATCTCTAAGATGAACTCCATAAGTTGAAGGAGAAAAGACGAGGAAGGAGAGTTGGGTTAGGGTCGTTTATCAAGAAAATACTTGATAGCTTTAACTCCTTCTGAATGGGGATATTAGTATAGAGGGAGGTAACATCAACTGTAACTAAATAAACATTATCAGGTAAGGGAGAAGGTAAACCTCTAATCACTTCTAAGAAATGATTAGTGTCCTTAATGAAGGAAGGTAGGGATTGGGCTATAGGTTGGAGAAAAGAATCAACAAACGCGGAAATTCTTTCTGTGGGAGAACCATAGCCAGCTAGGATGGGTCTACCAGGACAACGATTGGATATAGGATCTTTCTTATGGACCTTAGGAAGTAGATAAAGATGTGGGGTTCGAGGATTTTCAGGAGTCAGAAGATTGATATCAGAATTAGAGAGCCCTTCTTTTGGGCCCTGGGTAGAAAGAAAAACAGATATAGATTTGTTGTACCGTTGAGTAGGATTAGATTCAAGTGGGAGATAAGTATCAGCACATGAAAGTTGCCTGTTGGCTTCAGAAAAATAATCTTCAGAATTTAAAATAACAGTCGATGACCCCTTATCAGCAGGCAAGATGACGATAGAGTTGTCATTTTTAAGAATTTTAAGTGCTTGACGCTCATGGTAAAGTAAATTACGAGAGTGATTAAGATTGTCAGGGAGACTTGAATCTGCAACTTTATCCAATATATATATATATTATATTATATATATATATATATCCCCCTCTAGTATATATCTCTATACTTTTTAGTTCGAAATATTTATAATTTGTGTAAGAAATATATTTTGTCATATCCAACAGAGGTTTAAGTGATTCATTAAATACTAGGATTGTCAAAATTACTTAAAATGAGCGGCAAATTAAACTTCTATTTGTTTGCACAAATAATAATAGGAATTGTAATAAGATGTAGTATTAGTACTAACAGGTATAGAGCTGACAATGATATTAGTATTAATAGCTACAGAAGTAATATTTTTGGGAATTATATTAGTAACTTAATATTTATAGCAGGCATACACAGAGAATAATAGTAAATGATAATGAAAATAAAAATATTTAAAATGGCTAAAAATTCGATGTAAAAAATATCGTACTTACATATTGCGATCTACTGTCTTATATAATTATGCAAAATATTTTAGGATTCTAGTTAAACTTTAAATAAATTTAAAATTATATGGATTAAAACGAATAATAAAATAAAATTTTTAAACTTACTTCACTTCATCGGGGATTCCGCTCTGCATGAAGGCTGAAGGCCGACTGACGAGAGCCGACCGTGTCTCCCTTTTATAACCTATACCCCCCTCCGCCATCTTGGATATCACGAAACAAATAATTATGAAATATTCCATTTTATTTAAGATAAAATTTATCCATAATTGTTAATCAATATATTTTTACAATTAACATTTAATAATTGATAATATTTTTTAAATTTTAGACCAAACTTAAAAAAAAATATTGATCTGACTAAAAAGCTGATAACACTAATACGATGTATTTTTATAAAAATTTACATAAAATTTAATAATATCTTAAAAAAATTATTCAATATTATTTTGAATTTAATGAATTTTAAAACTTATACTGAAATTTGTCCGTTTATACCTCGAGCGTTAAGTAACCTTCATCTTAAATGTTTTTTTAAAATATTTAACAAACATATTTGTTAAAAAACAATAATTAATTGATATTTAATTATTAGTAACTATTTAAATTATAACAATTAATGTTTAATGTGAAATACTTTTTAATTAATTTTCTTTATGGCCCCTATCAGTAGAATTTTGAAATATCAAAAATATAACCTTAACACCTTTGACAATTAATATAATCAAATAAACAGAACAAAAATACTGTAACTTATACTGTAGAACGTTTAAAATACAAACCAAAACACAAAAAATGCGCAGAAGTCGAAAATAATTTATTTATTATAACCTTAACTCCTTTAGGAGGAGGTTTTAATCACGTCACACAGAGCCCCAAAATGACGTTTCAAGCCTCTTAACATATTGAGATAGACTATGACTTAACTATATACTTAACATATAGATTAAGATAGGCATATGCCCTCTCTAGTGTAATATATACTATACTATTTGTATATACTCTTTACTATGTTTTTATAACCTTAACCATTGAGATCAAGGATCTTGAATAAAGGGGGTGACGCACTAAGTCGATTTGCCTCACAAAAAAGTGACCCCATCGAAAACCAAAAAAAAAAAAAAATAGAGAAAATTAAACACGAAACACACGTCAAAAACCAATTGCACATGCTTGGTACAAAACTGCGCATGCTTACAATTCTTTATAACAGCGCAGGTCATAAAGTTTAGAGGCAAACTTACCTCTAAATGGTTTTCTATTGTTTATTGCTTGAGAAGGTTATAATTAAACACGCTTTAATTATCACTTACTAAAGTGATCACTTACTTAAGCACGAATGACTTAACAAGCACCACAAATGTAACAATCACGAGGAGACAGAAGAAAGTTGAGAAGCAAACTCGAAACCTTTCTACATAACCTGCGTTTGGCACCTTTTTTCATTATAACAAGGGCAAGGTAAGTTTGCTCCTATTTCTCTATCTCATACAACTTCCATGGGGTCACAAAAGTTCCTAAATGCGCCACCCCCTTTATTCTAGATCCTTGATTGAGATATCATTACTTGAGAGTTTGAATATTTGTTGATATTATTACCTACGGGTTCCATTTTGCAACATCTATATAGTAAACTTAGCACCTTCGATTATTAATATAACCAAACATATATATACAACATAGTTATATATATGTATATGTATATATATATATATATATATATATATATTATATATATATATATATATATATATATATATATATATATATATATATATATATATATATATATATATGTGTGTGTGTGTGTGTGTGTGCATTGGTGTGAATACACAAAATTATATAATATTTCATTTAATAAACCATACAAGCATTATTTTAAATATAACAAAGTACTAGAAGTAAAAGTTAGAATCGAATATTATAAATTTAATGCAGAAACAACAAAAATTATCAAATACTGTCCGCCATGTTAAGTTGAAAAGTTTGTAATAAACGTTACCCCCCACTTCCACTACATGTTATCATAATCCGTTGTGTTTTTAATTATGCCATTGTTTCATTAGTGCCATTTACAAAAACAATAATAACCGATTTCCAATTATAATAGATCTGTTTGGATTAATTTAAAAATATTTTTATTGAAGATGGTTTCACATAGGAACGAAAGGTTGGTTCTTTTTGTTTAGTAGAGCAAAGAGACGCAGTAAAACATTGATTTGGGGCGTTGCCTAACCAGTTTTCTCTTTTTTCTACTTGAAATTTTATGTTATTCATTCGAATTATTGTTACATTTTTTCTTTCTTATTCATTGAATGGACTAAATGTACTTATTAAACAATCTTTTGGAATCATTTCAACACTTTCAGAAAAAAGAGACGGCAGATGGATTAGACCAATTGGACTATAAATTCTTGAGTTCACAAGTTTTAGCTTTTCCGTCAGAAGTATGGAATATTGTAATTACCCATGAATATTTATCAAAATATGCATATGTTTAATGCCCAAAAGGTTTTTGTAAGCTGTGATTCTCACTGAACTTACTTTGAATGGATTATTAAGAGGAAACGATGTGTGGACAGAAATTCTACTCATTCTTGACTTGAATAAGACAAAATCATTTGCTTAAAGCACTATTTTTTGTGTTAATTCACGCCAATGTGGGAAAAAGCTATTGTAGATTAGAAAAACCAGTGAACTCGCTCCCCTCAAAAACTTACATCAGTTTAGATAATTCAATTTTTCTTTTAAATAAGTGATAAGGACTTAGAATAATACTATATATAGAAGGAGTACAGGACCGTAAACACAATGTAATTCCACTGATAACACGAAAGCTGATTGACTGGTGCAACTAAGTAATGCTGCCAACCTGACAACAAAACATTATTTTAAATATGTGTCGTAAATATCTATCAATAAAGAAAAATCGTAAAGAACAAATATAATAACTTAAAACACCTGCTGAGTATTTAATAAAACCGGTCTTAGATGGCAAAAACGTGGCGGAATACAAGAATCTACATTTAGTTTACGAGGACTACTTTTAATATAATTTTAATAAATACATTAAACTACAATTTAAAATGCTTAAAATATTGTAATGCACCGATATTTATATTAGTATTTTATGAATAATCAATCATTAATTAATAATAGAACATAATAATTCAGCAACCGGAAGTATTGCCAACTTTTTTTTTAGAAAATTGTATATTGTTAGTGTGGCAGCATTACTTAAGTGCACCAGTGAACCGCCTTTCGTGTTATCAGTAGTGCTCCTTCTATATATAGTATTATTCTAAGGATAAGAATGAAAGATGAATATCGACTATCATAATATTGGTTGAACAAACCCAGGGGCAGTGAATACATAAGCTGTAAGACTGTCGATTCACAGGTAGGTTCCATAGAAAGAAGAAAAAAGTTCAGATTTTTGGCTCATTTAGTGCAGCCATATCCCCGCAGGGTGGTGAATTTTTCAAAAATGTCATTCTTTAACACTTCTTTGACTAAAAAAATAGCTATATCTAAAATTCTGCTTGGTGTATCATTATTATTTTGGTGGTGTTTGATAGCTTAAACATGGCCCCTTCAAACAGTTTCTGCATACTTTTAGATAATTGGTTGCAAGTTTTTATTATGAGCAAATATAAAATAAAAATGCTAATATCTTAAAAAGCCAATTTTTAAAAATCCCTATTAAACTGTTAGTTAATACGTCCACAAAGTTTCACTTTGGGACCGCCATGGACACAGTAGGGTATAACTTTTTTCAAGCTATGTCTAAGTGTAAAATAGTCAATTATTTTTCAATTTCTATCAATTATTTTGTGGTGAATCTTCACTTTTTTACAGTTTGACATACCTTGACACACCTCTTGTGCTACTGTGTCCAATCCCATGGCGGACCCAAAGTGAAACTTTGTGGACATTTTATTAACAGTTTATGATCTTTTTTCAAATTTTTAAAAAGTTGGCTTTTTGAGATACTAACCTTTTTATTTTATATTTGCTCATAATAAAAACTTGCAACTAATTATCGAAAAGTATACAGAAACTATTTGAAAGGGCCAAGTTTAAGCTTTCAAACACCACCAAAATAATAATGATACACCAAGCAGAATTTTAGATATAGCTATTTTTCAGTCAAAGAAATGTTGAATAATCTGGATTTTTCTTCCTTCTATGCTGCCTACCTGTCAGTCAAATTATATTGAAATCGGTGAGATTGAGTCCAAAAATGAACTTTTTGTGTTGATTTGACATGGAATGACCTTGGTGGGAAAATTTAGATTCCAGTTGACGCTAGCGTGATGGCGGACCTACTTTTTAACTGAATGTGCATGGCGTAATTACCCCCTTTTGTCCACATTCAATTTGAAATTATTTTTTTTATATTTTCTAGTCATACTTTAAATTAGCTGAAGCACTTTGTGTGAACTTTGTCATATTTAAACACAGAACCCTTCTGATAAGAAATAAGTTTACTTCATATCAAGCCATCCTCAATGGTTCAACATTATTTTCCCACGCTGTCAACTGATTATAACTGTATGCTATACTATATTTTCAGTACTCATTGTTTCCTTATAAGTAGTAGTAGTAGTATTTTTAATAAGTGTTGTTATATTGAGTGAAAAAGAATTTTCCGTCGGTTTTTACTTAGGTTGGGATGAATCAAGGATAAGAAAGCTGTTACGAGTCTTATAACCTTCTTTAGCTACATTTGGAAACGAGAGAAGAAACTCAATTATTGGATGATAAAGTTGCTAGAATGGGAGTATGAAGATGTGACAATGACAAAACCAAGATGTAGGAAGTGGAAATATTTTCAGTGTGTTAAAATAAATGAAGATTTACAATATTACAAAATAGTCTTCTGATCTGTTTTAGTTATATCTTGAATAAAAACTTCTACTTTTGCACTATTTAGTAGTAAAAGAAATAGCTGTATTTTTTTCATCAGTATATATCTTGCGTAACTCATAAAAGTTTTGAGAAGTATTATTATTAATTTATTGTTTGACAGTACTGTCTGTGTAGGACTTTGATCTGGTCATCAGCGTCTTTCGAGCCATCTCTGTCAAGACCCCTCTCTTTTCTATGTACAAACTCCTAACATCCTCTTATCTATAGAGTAAAGTAGATCTTTCTATCAGTAGATTCTATTATACTTATTTTTATGGTATCTGTTATTGTTGACTGCATTCGACTTTTTATGAAACTTACCAATTATTTCAATATGGCATTAAGGTTAACAAGAGTGTCCGGACTGCAGGAACAAACTAACGATCTTATTTACTCTCCACCTCTCTATCGAACATGTGATAAAACCACTGTCGTGTTTTTCCCTGGCGATGTTCAAAATTATCCTGAAATAATGGAGTCAGACCCGGAAAATTCACTTTTTGTTAAATGGAATTTGATTGATGTCGCGGTATGTTGAGAAATCATTTTAAAACATCAAATATTTTAGTGATTAAACCCTCAAGAGTTGAGAATGATATTTATTCGTGTTATGATAATTTTATTTATTGCGATCGTTACGGAACACCTGATTTAAAGAAGTTTAGTAAAGCTGTCTCTCATTTAGAATGTTTGTTAGATAACGCATCAGTAAAAGTTAACGAAGAATTTACATCTGTTCATTACGATAGTCAATGGAAAGCTTCTGAAACTAATTTCATCATCATTGGTTTTAGTAAAGGATGTGTCGTTCTTAATCAGTTAGTGTATGAGTTATGTCAAGGAAATATAGGACAATATTTGAGCCGTAAAATATCAAGTTTAAGATGGCTCGATGGTGGTCATGGTGGCAAGGAACAAGCTTGGATCACTCAACCAGATGTTTTGTCTAATTTGGCCAAATTTCCTTACCAAATTCACGTCGAGGTAACACCGTACCAAATTAAAAGGAGAAGTTGGGTTGGCAGAGAAGAAAGAATATTTACTGAAACTCTTAATCGTCTTGGAGCTAATGTTCATTGTAGACTACATTTTGCTTCATCTGAACCGTCCTTAATGGACCATTTTAAATTGCTTGATGAACTTTTTTCCACAAACTAAAGTATGTAGGTAATTAAAATTCTGATAATTTGGTATATTTTTAGTGAACTTTAATCGAAAATGAAACTTGTAATGTTTAATTTGATCACAGATAGTTATAATCAGTTGACAGCAAGGGAAAATAATACAAGATAGCCAATCAGGTTTGTCCAGTATGTTAAACCCATGCCCACAATTCCATATCTGGCCAACCGATATGAAATTGTGAGTTTAATATCCAGGACTAACCATGTTTTGGTTTGGATAATGCAGTAAACTAACGGCAAACAGTTTAACTTCTTGTTATACTTTCTATAATATTAATAATTATTTTTTTACAAAACCTTTTAACACTATAAAAAAGATATTAAAGGAATATATGTGAGCACAGTTTAACAAGAATGAGAAAGGTTATCTGAATAGGTTACAATGTTTTATGATTATTCAAAATTATTCCGAAGTTGAAAACAAGTATGATCTGGAACAATTATTCCTTGTTTAGAAATTGGCGGCAAATTCAAATTGAACAGATAACCGAACCTGATTGAATTTCTCGTATTTTCCCATGCTGTCAACTGATTATAACTGTGAATATTACTATAGTGATCAAAGTAAACATTAAAACATTGGTGTCATTTTCAATAAAAGTTCACTACAAAATAGACTAAATTATCAGAGTTTTAAGAGCAGCAAAATTTACATAGATAAAGCTCTTAATATTTTTGTATCCTAGCGGCTTTTGTATTCATACGTAGCCAGGTAGCTACTTATGAAAACCAAATTTACAAGTAAGTAACTTATATGGTAATTGTACTAAGGACTTTAAAGTTTCATTAATTGTGTGTAACATTTAAAATATTTGTGTGTTTAAAAAATTAAAACTTATATTTACTGAAGTTATTAAATTGTATAAATAAAGAATTTTGATTTAAACTTTGGTTATTTTTGTTGACGAAAGTTAACTATAAACTGATTTTAAAACTTCTCAACTTTTCAGTTGTGTCATTATGTGGCTCGATTCTTGAATTGTCTTAGAGAATATAAAATTATCAATATTGAAAAAATTAATTAAATAAGTTAATAACCTGGTACTCAGTACTCCTGGTGAAACTCTCAACTGGAAACAAATACAAACAAGATAACACTTTCTGTTATCTTGAAAGCGATCCAAAACCAAAATTTTGACTCCCAGGACTTTTGCTCCTATTATGAAGCCAGGACTTTAGTAAGATTTTGCTAGGGTCATCCTCATCAATTTGGACTCTCCTGGCTTGTCCTTAGAATATGAACAACACCTCATTTATATGGCAGTATACTTTAGGACTTGCTTCACTTGTCTGCTGACTCTAAAATACAAATCCATTAGGATCTTGGTGGTCTCCTACCCACATTTGACACTTGATTCTCATGAACACAAGTAATCTGATGATAACTGTAGACGTAATATCCGTATTAAGATTCAAGCTAGATTACTGGTTTGTTATATATATATTATATATATATATATATATATATATATATATATATATATATATATATATATATATATATATATATATATATATATATATATATATAATATATAATACATACATACATACATACATACATACATACATACATACATACATACATACAACATACATACATACATATATACATACATACATACATAATATACATACACATACATATATACATACACACACAGGGTGTTTCATATAAAGTGTCCACCAAAAGAAGGAGGTGATAGAATAGAATAGAATAGAATAGAATAAGCTTTTATTAGATGGAAACATTTACAAAATGTATACTATCGTCAGAAAAATGTTTTAGAATTAAAAAACTTAGCAGTTGCTGAAATTAAGGTTGAAGTATTCACTGATGCTGTAGATCGGGTTTAACAGTAGAAAATCTTTGATCGTAGAGCAGTAATTTTTATATGGAAGTTGCCTGGTCTCGGGTTTCAAAACATTAAAGAAATTAAGACCCAGAATGCCTTGTCCAACATGGGATTTGGAGAGTCTATGATGGTTGATAGCAAGCTTTTCCTTACCACGGGTGTTATAACAATGATTATCACGACCTTACCGAAGAAAGCAACATTTTTTTAATATGTTTTAGACAGTTATATATGTATAAACTATAGAAAGTGAGTATTTGGAGTTTTATGAAAATATTTTTACAATGGGCGTCCCATTTGGCTCCTTCAATAATCCTCACAATTTTCTTTTGGGTTAGGAAGATTTCTTCGATTCGGCATGTCCCAAAGAATGATCCCGTAGCTCATGTAAGACTCGAAGAGGGCATGGTATACTGACTTCATAGAGTCTTCGGTTATGTAACTTTTCAGTGATCTAATAACATAAATTTGGCTTGAAAGTTTTTTCCGTACAGCAAAAATATGGTTTTTCCAACTAAGTTTGGAGTCAAGGTTTAGGCCGAGGAATTTTATAGTTGTAGAAGTACTAGTAGTAGTAGTAGATAGTACTCCTCAAAGGAAACAAAAATGTTCTATAATAAAAACCCTGATCTCCAACCGTTTTCCTACAAGGTCAAATTTAATATTTTAAAAAAAATATTTGACCTCACATCATAAAATTGTTAGTAGCGTTTAAACTATTCAAGCTAGAAAGGCAAAATTGGTCATGTCAGAAGCTGAGTAAATTCCTAAAGGGCAAACTACTAACTATGTCAATATTTTAGAACTACTGCCCAAATTTGCATAAAAGATGGTTTTTTGAAAAAATAGAATTTTATGGAATTTTTGTTGTAAGGTATTAGAGGAAGTAAGAGATGAGCAAAAGTTTAGCCAAGAACGGAAAAAACTTCCTTTATAATTGCCCTTTAAGTAAATATAAATATTTTTATACATTAAATAGTCAAAAATGTAAGCTATTGTTGCTATAAGTTGCAAACACTGATAATTTTTGTCGTATAAAAGAGAAAATAGTGTGTTATTTTATCAAAATATTTTTTTTCGAAAGTAAACTAATAATGCAATTTTGGACTCTAAGAGGTAAAATAAACATATTTTATTCTTAGAAATTTTTCACTAAAACCGCTCTTTTCTCCTGTTTTAGATGTTTTTAATAATTTGATGTACCATGTAATGAACATTATAGGGATATGCAAAATGCCAAAAAATAACATTTTTTTCAACTTCTAGGAGGAATGGCTTAACATTTTGACTATTAAATGTATGATGAAGTTTGGGTTTTCTTAAAGGGTAATCATAAGAGAAGTTTTTTCCGTTCTTGGCTAAACTTTTGCTCATCTCTTACTTCCTTTAATGCTTTACAACAAAAATTCCATAAAATTCAATTTTTTTAAAAAATCAAAAAAAAGTAGTTTGCCCTTTAGGAAATTTATTCAGCTTTCTGACATGACCAATTTCATCTTTCTACCAATTTTATGATGTGAGGTCAAATAATTTTTTAAAAATATTAAATTTGACCTTGTGGGAAACGGTTGGAGATCAGGCTTTTTATTATAGAACATTTTTTGTTCCCTTTGAGGAGTACTATCACCTCCTTCTTTGTTGGACACTGGACACTTTATATGAAACACCCTGTATATATATGTATGTATGGATACTTGTACAAACATAGTCAATCATAAAAATAATTTTTGAGCTAACTTGATTTAAGTTTGTCAACGTGAGTTTTGAACTGTCTCAGAGACTATCTCAATGATCAATATCTAGCCTGGTACTTAGTACTTAACTCTGTCTTTATAGAGTTCTGTCGAAGGGTAGGCTTAGGATTTCCAGACGTCCCATTTTGGCCGGACAGTCTCAATATTGACACCTTTTCTACTCTAATTTAAATCCCACGGAAAATAAAAATGTTACCATATTACTTATCTTTTTATTAATTTTTAATAAAATACTAAACATGTAAGTATTTTTTTGTCTGTAATATTATTTTGTAAATAACAACAATTCTAAAGGAAGGAATTTATATTTTCAAAAACCAAATATACTTTTAATCATTTATTATTTTTATTTTATGTTTGGTTTGTGACGAAGCTTTTTGTCGTATTTAAGAGTCAAAGTGTATTATTAGAGTCGAAGTGATGTTGTTATAGCAATTTATTATTGCCTCACTTCACTCATTTAGAAGTTTCTACTTGAGTTAAATCATTCTTTACAGCTGAGGTGCATGATAGACCAAGAGCCCAGGGGTGTTTTGTTAATAAAAAGTGTAATGGCTGGAACCGGTCTCAATTTTTCGTAAATACCTTCCTGAACAAGGATCTGCAATTCTGCAGACTCGTATCGGATGGGTGTCCCAGGCAGAACGCACTTTACAGGTCAAATTTACCACCCAAGTTAATAAAGAGTGTAATGGTTGGAAACGGGTTTAATTTTTTGTATACCTTCCTGAACAACTGCCTGGGACACCCAGGCAGAACGAGTCGGCAGAATTGCAGATCCTTGTTCAGGAAGGTATTTACGAAAAATTGAGACCATTTCCAGCCATTACACTTTTTATTAACAAAACACCCCTGGGCTCTTGGTCTATGATAACTTAATCAAATAAAACAACAATAAAACTTTAACTTACTAATTAGAAGATGAAACTTTACATGAAATCTTTCGTAGGAAACTGTGCTGACATGAAGTCAAGTACTTAAGCCAAACCAATATGGAGGCTTCAAAAGCCCTTAATCTATTTTTATTTCTTTTTTAGGAGGCAAGAAGATGAGGAAGATGGAGGCGGTGGAAGCAGAGATGAAGCTCATCATAGAGTTAAAGTCGGTAGAGTAGAGAGAGAAATGAGAAATAAATGGCAGAGACACCACGACACTCTGGCTACTATTAATACGGATATAGAAACACAGGTAGCCTTATTATAAATCTTTGTACATTAACTAAACATGTGGTGTGATTACTTCACTGTTTTTACCTAACTATGGTGTTTTTGATAAATTTTACAAAATTAAGAAATCTTATGCTAATTAAGAAAACTGATAAACTACTTTAAAGATATAAATGATCTTAGATATCATAAAAAATGAATTATTTATTTTTACTTTTCCTCATTTGTACTGTAGGTATATAGGAAAAGTATTGTGTTTGCAAAAAAATCAGAAACCGGGATGTCACCGGAATCAATTTCAGGTGTTTTTAAAGCCTCCTGAGTGGTTTTTGCTAAGTTGTCTGTCTGTATGTGTATGTATCTGTTATCATCGTAATTCCTTGTGTATTTATGCTAGAGATTTGTTATTTCCTACAAAAATCAGTCTACCGAATAAAAAATGCTCATAAAAAATCATTGTAAAAAAATCTGGTGTGAGGTACCTCGGGACTTTTTCACATTACAGAGAAAGTTGACGGGATATGAGGACAGGGATGTTGGATGAAGTAGACTTTGTGGGCTTTCAGGGCTTCTTTGTGGGGAATATTAGTATGTAAAGAGGGATGTCTACAGTGACTAGGTAAATGTTTTTTTTTTTTTTAAGGAAGAGGAGTAGGTGAGGCACTGGCCTTCGGCACCGAAGTTCTGGGGTTCACAGCACGGGCTATGCTCTTAGTTTTTATGAATAGAATTTGATCTATAAAGATTTCGCCAACTTTAGCTTTACTTTCAGCATAGTAGATGTGACCCACCCAAGGTTGTTCCCGCAGGGCGAATACCCTGAAGGGCCGAAAGGCCCTAGAACAGGCATAGTTATTATTACTATAGTATGTGAGGCACAAATGGTTTCAAGGAAGTTATTGTTGTCTTACAGGAAGGAAGCAAGGTATTGGACTACGGGTTGTAGGAATGAATCGACAAAAGATTCTCTCTGTATTGGTGGCATAGTTGGCTAAAATATGCCTACCGGGACAGCCAGCCTTGGGAACCTTAAGGAGAAGATAAAGTTGGAGTGTTCAATGAGTTTTTTGAATCTTCATTACTTTCCTTAGGTTTTTTACAGCTTTGATTATTTTCTCTGTTCAGGTGTTAGGATGTGATGTTACAAACCATGCTGTGTCAATGGCAATTGCAAGTCATGGTTTAGCTGTGCCTCCTGTATATACGGACCTGACACCATGTTTGTCTGGTTCTAGTCAGTTACTGGAATGTTCTCTGTTAACGGAAGCAGTTTCGCTTGCTATCAGGGAGAAAGGGCTTAGACCTCTCTCACCCACTCCTAACAGTGATACCTAGCTAGTTAATGGTGAGTATAATAATAATTTTATATTAAAATTATTTCATAGTCTGACTATTTAGAATTAATGACAATTAATTCATAAAATTATTTCATAGTCTGATTGTATAAAATGACCCATTAATGACAATTAATTCATAAAATATTATAGTCTGACTATATAGAATTAATGACAATTAATTCATAAAATTATTTCATAGTCTGACTGACAATTAATTTATAAAATTATTTCATAGTCTGACTTTATAGAATTAATGACAATTAATTCATAAAATTATTCATAGTTATATCGACAATTAATTCATAAAAATTATTTTCATAGTCTGACTATATAGAATTAATTGACATAAAATTATTTATATCTGACTATATAGAAATAATGACAATTAATTCATAAATATTCATAGTCTGACTATATAGAATTAATGACAATTAATTCATAAAATTTTTCATAGTCGACTATATAGAATTTAATGACAATTAATTCATAAAATTATTTCATAGTCTGACTATATAGAATTAATGACAATTAATTCATAAAATTATTTCATAGTCTGACTATATAGAATTAATGACAATTAATTCATAAAATTATTTCATAGTCTGACTATATAGAATTAATGACAATTAATCATAAAATATTTCATAGTCTGACTATATAGAATTAATGACAATTAACTCATAAAATTATTTCATAGTCTGACTATATAGAATTAATGATTCATAAAATTATTTCATAGTCTGACTAATATAGAATTATGACAATTAACTCATAAAATTATTTCATAGTCTGACTATATAGAATTCTCATAAATTATTTCATAGTCTGACTATGTAGAATTAATGACAATTAATAAAAATTATTTCATAGTCTGACTATATAGAATTAATGACAATTAATTCATAAAATTATTTCATAGTCTGACTATATAGAATTAATGACAATTAAATAAAATTATTTCATAGTCTGACTATATAGAATTAATGACAATTAATTGCATCATAGAAACATTATTTTCTGGATAGCACTACTAGACCTAAAAATCACTTTTGTACGATTTTTCGACGTTCTTGCATTAACATACTTGGAGCTACAATGATAGCAGACTCACATGTTTACATACACACGCATATACAGACAGGCAACTTTGTAAAAACCACTTAGGAGGTTTAAAAAATATCTCGTCACATGAAATATTATGAAATACCCAGAGGTATAGTGATGGAACAAAAAGTACATACGTGCTTGGGTATTTAGTTGCATGGATGATTAGATCCGGAAATATATAGATAGATAAAATTGTTATCTTTCATAGACCAGGCTGAAAC
Organism: Microvelia longipes; assembly: GCA_018340805.1. NCBI lineage: Eukaryota > Metazoa > Arthropoda > Insecta > Hemiptera > Veliidae > Microvelia > Microvelia longipes. Next base: position 1,461,440 of record JACMZG010000022.1, read on the forward strand.
ATGACCTAACCTGTCAAGCAAGAAAATATCCTTAGATGAAGAAAAGTCTAAATGCAGTGTTGCACGACACTTAAAGTTTACACAGAGTTATATGAAGGATAAATAAAACTTAAAGTCCCTAAATTAGACTTTGAACAGTGCTGCATCACCTGCCCTCAAAATTCAATGAAGAGGAGTTACAATAATACAAAAATATCCAAGATAGAAAGTATCTAGTTACTGTGTGAAGATTTTATACAAATTTTATTTGTTTATGAGTTTATATGAAATATGCCTGTTTATATGCTTATTACAATAGGATGTTCATTATTTATGAATATTTGTTCAAATTATTTATCCTAAGACATAATTAGACATTCATATATTTTATAAATGCTTAAAATACAAAAATGAAAGTTTAGATGCTTACAGCAAAGAGCATTTTCAAGTTATTAAAATCTACAAAAGAAAAAACGGAAAAAAATTATATGAGGTATATGTTAGGTATATGTTTGTTAATTAATATATTTTCCCTCTTTTTTCAGGATTTCACTGAGAATATTTTTTTTATCAAGAGAGTAGCTGAAGGAACAAACAGTTGCATCTTATCAACTCCTGACTTTGTCATTTACACTTTAAGTCAAACCGTATAAGTATTTTTAATCAATGTTTTTTGTCAGTAAATGTAAAAAATGAAATTTAAGTTGCAATTTTTTAAAAGGAGTGGCGTTTTTTACTCCTTTGAAAAAATTGGAAGTCAGCCCAATATTAAATGAAGTTATTTGTGGCTCACCACTAATGATGTATATTTGACACAGCCAGCTTTCAATGTGAGCGCAGATCCTCATCAGTGCCGGTGAAAAGCAAAGAAAAGAGTCAGGAGACAGTGTTCACATTTTTGTCTAGAGGTATGTAGCTATATCATCTGCTATAGACAAAACTGTAACTGCTGTCTCTTGATTCTGTTCTTCACTGCTTGTCTGCACTGATGCCTATTTGAAGATTGAAAGCACGAATATGTCAAATATTATATATATATATATATATATATATATATTTATATATATATATTATAATATTATATTATATATATTATAATATATATATATATTATTAGTGGAACTACCCTGTTTACATTTCATTTCTTTAAACTATTCCTCAACTCATTTTTTCCTTAGCCTAAATGGTTTTGTTTACATTATAGAGTAATTCTATTGGTTGGTTTTAGATCATAGCAAACAATGATAGAATGTGATTGGTTGCTTCTACTTTGTTATAAGGAAATATTTTAACAATACTAATTTTGCGGCTTCACGCTATCTTGACATATAAGTCAAACAATATAAATTAATATTTCTCTCATATTTACCCAGAAATAATTCATAAATTTGTTCCTCAACAAGCGATGTGTAATGTGTATTTTATTTAATAGTTTTAGAGAGTAAAAGTTAATTCTTTTTTGTGGTGAGATTTCAACTTTTTTCAAATTTTCTAGGTGGTCTCATACCTAAATGTGTAAGTGGGGTTAAATAAATGTTCAAGGGTGTACTGACACTATGGTTTTCGTATTCACAAAATTGCTCGATCCCTATTTAGGGACAGATCAATCCATCTAAATGTTTAGATGAGTCCCTCTTTTTCAAATTTTTGATGTCATGCTAAAAATAAGAAACCCATTTTCGTTCTTCTTAAAAAAAATGTATTCATTATACGATTTTAAATATTGCGTCTATCAAATTTGGTGCAATTATGCTAAAAAATTAGGGTGGGGAGGAGGATTAAAATTGATTTTTGTGTAGTAAAAATAAGGTTGTGTAACATCACGACATCAGAAGGTAAACATAATTAAATAAAAACATAATTAGATCACAAACGATGATCCAAGGTCAATTTAAAAAAATAATACTCATTATAATTAAAAAATAAAACATTTCCCCTTTTTGTCATGTTTTTTACTCTAAGTAGCAGTACACCTTTAAAGTAAACAAAAAAACTGTATTTTTGGGAGCAAGACATTCTTTAAAAATTTAAAAAGTGGGCTAAGCAGAAAAAAAAACCAATAAAACAACAAAACAAAAATGTGTGTAAATATTTATAACTCTAGATAAATTAAGTCCATTTCTGGAAATAAAATTTGTTTTTATGCGCATTAGGATTAAAATGACATTATTTTAATTAGCTTTGCTTTAGGAGTTAAATGCTTGAGTAAGCTAGGCTGTCACTTCAGAAACCAACTTATTACTTAACTTAAATTCTTTACTATCATGGTGAATGTTATCTTTAAACAAAAAAAAAAAAAATAAGATCTCACTAATTCATTATCCTTTAGCACTCTCTGTATTTATAATTTTTTAATTATTCTTAATTACTCTCCCATACTATATTGTACTCATTTAAATATTTTTAACAAGTTCCTATTACATGTAAGTTTTTTCAAATTTAAAAAATATATTCAAATAAAAATTAGATTCATAATGTTTTTTTAAAGTAATTGTGGTTTGTTTTATTTTTTTTTTTTTTATTAGGTGTAAATATTCATACTTGTGTTTTTTTATAATTTAAAGCTAGGTAGGGATTGAAAAATATCATTGTTTAAAATGTCAGGTTTTAATTAAAATTTAAACTCAAATTTGTTAGTTGAAATTGATTAATTCTAGACTATTCTAATTTTGGCAATACTTAAAATTAAATTGTAAAGATATAACTGTGTAGCTTCCGCAGTTATTGTCATAAAGATTTAGATCTTTGGGTGGTGACTGTTAATGTAGGTGTAGGAAGAATTGAAGTGAGTTCAGTTTTGTAGAGCATAGTGTTTTTACCCATGATATGTCCTACATCCCTAAAGATGCCTCCTATACTTGCTTGATAGTTACCACTACTCCCCCATATTATTACTTACTACTACCTTCATTAGGGCTTGATGCCTATGCAGTGCCCAGTCAGTTTTCCTATCAAAATACTGAGACTAGACTTACTTAAATAATAAAAAAAGAAGTCTCTACACAAAACAAAACTTTATTTGCAAAGCTTGTCTGACTCTAATACATAATAAGGAAAATGACTCACTTCTCTACTTCTTTAACATCTCCGTTTTGCACTGATGATGCTCTAGTTAGGTGAAAGCGCTTTGCCATAAAGTTTGTTTTGTGGAGAGACTTCCTTTCTTTATTATTTATGATGACTCCATTCACGCTCATTCTACTAGTATAGACTTACTTAGTTCATGAAGCCATCTAGATTTTCTTTTGTCCAATATCATAAATGTGATCTTTGATTGTCTACATCAATATTGTATCTCCCAAATGATTTTAGATTAACATAGACTAAATTTTGCACATGGACATAGTTCAAGTCTAGTTATGTACTGATTTAATTATTTTTTAATCAGGGGCAAATTCCAAATCATAAAAAGTAATTAACGTTGAAGATAAAAAGAAGGCTTAGACAAGTTAAGAGTACTTAGAATTAGTACCCCCCCCTCGAAAGAAATCGATTCCGCAGGGCCTCCTGATAAAAAAAAAAATACCTGTTAGTTCTTTAAATAAAAAAAATGTTCTTATGTACCAGATGGACAGACACATTTATTATTGATTATTTTTTTTTTAAAAGTTTTTCAAAACACTTGATAACTCCCCCCCCCCATAAAATATGGAAATAGTTTCCTAGTAATAGTATTGCCATAATTGTATATTTTTGTATCATTTGTATAAATTTGATTGCCTTTTACAATTTTCTTCAGGATTACAATTTTTTTTATTAAAATAATCTCTAACCTTTTTATTGTTTATATTTGATTGTATTTTAATTGTTAATTTTATTATTTTTTTCTAAACATGTCCATTATTTAGTAAGAGAAAAATATATCAAATATTGAAAAAAATATATTTATAATTGTATCATTATGTCTTAAAAGTAAGTAATAAATGTTTTTTTTGTAATAAAATAGTTTTTAAGGCTATTTGTTTGGTGTGAATGGAACAAGGATCTTGAATAAAGGGGATGACGCACTAAGTTGATTTGCCATACAAACAAGTGTCCCCATCGAAAACCAAAAAATATAGAGAATTCAACACGAAACACACGTCAAAAACTAATTGCACATGCTTACAATTCTTATCAGAGCGCAGGTCTTAAAATTTAGAGGCAAACTTATCTCTCAATGGTTTCCCATTGTTTATTGCTTGAGAAGGTTATAACAAAACACGCTTAAATTATCACTCACTGAAGTGGCAAAGTATAGTCCAAGAGTATAGTCATAGTGCTTATTTAAAATTAAATAAGCACAAATGACTTAACAAGCACCACAAATGTAACAATCACGAAAAGCACTGAAAGAACTCGACAACCTTGCTACATAACCTGCGTTTGGCACTTTTTTTTCATTATAACCAAGGGGGAGGTAAATTTGCTCTTATTTCTCTATCTCATACAACTTCCATGAGGTTAGAAATGTTCCTTAATGCGTCATTCCCTTTATTCAAGATCCTTGGAATGGAATTACCACTGGTTATCGCCTGGGTTTGACATTTATAGTGTTCTCAGTTACTCTGTGAAGAACTACAAATAGGTAACATAGTATCATAACCTATCCTAGAATTAGTCACTCTCAGCATCTGTGTGACACAGGGACCTTAAATAATGGGAATGACACATGAAGGAACTTTAAAATCTCATGGACGTTGTATGAGGTAAACTTGGTTATAGCTAAAAAGGAGCAAAACGTAGGTTGTGTAACAAGGATAAGTTGAGTTTGCTCTTCAAATTTCTTCTGTGCTTGTTGTTTGGTGTAACAAATAATACAGCAAGTATATTTACTGGTTGTGTTAAATTATATTAGTTAAACAGAATCGAGCAAGGTCATTGCCAGGATGGGTGACAGCTGGGAATAAAACTGATGTATTTACTATCTGCGGTTGAACAAAGCGAGTCTGAAAACATTTTGTAAGCGTAGCGAGTCTGAAGAAGTAAGGCTGAGCGTAGCTAATGCGATGTGGTGAGATAAAGGTCTGAGTAATTTTTACTATTTTGGTTGTGTGGGGTAGAGATGTAGAGCTCGCCTTCTTTAAGAAACAGAAGGCCAAATTTTACCCCTGATGTTTTGGCATATTCACAAGTCTAAATGGACTTGTGAATATGATTTATTTATATTTTATTTTATATGATGTATATTATATATTTTTATATATATATATAATATATATATATATATATATATTTATATATATATATATATATATATATATTAATATATATATACATGTATTCCTTAAATAATTGTATTGTATTCCTTAAATAAATATCTAAGGAATGATAGAAATAGATTTTAAAATTAGTTGATTGTTTATTGTAATAAGAATAGTTCAGAAGCATTTTCTCAGTGCAGCTAGCTTGTACTGGCTGAGAAGACTCGACTGTGTGTCTGTATTAGGTAAAGCTTCATTAAACAAATCAACTACTCTAGATATTTCTTCTTTTAATTCTGAGTCCTCCAATTCACACTGAAATATAGCGGAATAGATAGAGAAATTAGGTTATAGAGCGACTATTACAATGTAACGTTTAAGCAAATTTCCCTTAGAGACACTTTTTGAAAAAGAATTTCAGATGGTTTTAGATATCCATAATCCTAAAAATGTGTGTGTGTTTTCACACACACACCCACATTTGTACATACATACATACACACACATACTTTTAGTTGCAAATGCGATCCTGCCAAAGATCAAACTTCATTTCATGTTACAATGATTGCTCCTTGCTAGATAGAGAAAGACAACCACTCATCCAAACACGTTTTGACATTAGCCAAGCTGCCTCTACCCCCTACTAAACTTTGGCAAAAAGATATAAAAGAACAATTCATACGTTTATTGAAAGCATAGATTTTGGAAGCTATCTAAAAACAAAATCCCTAAAAAAATTATAAAATTCGCAGTTTAAAAGAAAAGAAGAGACATACGAAATTGGAAAATTGAAAATTTTATGTTTCAATTTTTGTATTTTAATATTTAAATGAAAATATCAGATTGGAATCATTAAAAAAAAAGAAAAGAAACTTTATGAATCTCAACATTTTTAATTTGAATGAAAATATCCGATTGAAAACATTCAACACTTTTTTAACCAAAAGAAAAAGAAATATTAAGAAGAAGAAAACCAGATTTATACATATTTGTTTTTAAAAGTCATGTAATACAGTTGTGGAACGTGCTGAAAATAAACGGCCTCAACTAGTGATTACTAGAGGAAACATAAAAAAAACATTACAGCACACACACACACACACAACACATATATATATATATATATATATATATATATATATATATATATATATTATATATATATATATATATATATAATATAACTATATGTAATATAAAGAAATATTATTATATATATATATATTTATATATATTAATATATATATTTATATAAGAAAATGTTGTCATGATCTTATGAGTCTTAACTACGACAACAAGCTTGTTCACAAACCAAACATAAATTAATAATAAAATAAAAATGGTTTTTTAAAGTATAATTTTTTTCTTTGTAATTGCTATTTGTTTAGCTATATTATCTTACCGTCAAAAAATGCTTTCACGTTCTGTATTTTATGAAACATTAATGATAAAATAGATTGTATCGGAACATCTTTAGTTTCATCAAAATTTTAAATTTGAGCATGACCAAGGTTTTAATATCGGGAGTGTCCACCGAAATCGGAACGCCTGGCAACCCTAATGTACATAATGCTTACCTGTCTAGCTATAGACAAACACTGTGTAGCAATAGGTACAGTTTCTATGGTTAACTAATTCTAATACAGCCTAGTGAGAACTTACCCTGTCATCAAGTAGCTGTACATAATGCTTACCTGTCTAGCTATAGACAAACATTGTCTTGCTATGTCTGGCTGGGTACAGTTTCTATAGTTAACTAATCCTAATACAGCCCACGGAGAACTTGCCTTGTCATTCAATCGATTTGCCTCTCGTGCAGCTAGTTCTGCATCTGATAAGTTGTTTCTCTGCAAACAAAACTTAACAATTAACTATCATTGTTTTTTAACAAAAGCAAAATTAGCATGTCGACTTGGACACAACATTGCATCAGGTAAGTAGTAGTTTTATTGGTTTAGTAATAATTTTGACTCCTCATATTTGGTTTGTCTTAATTTGTTACAATTTCTCGCAATAATAATGCGGGAGTGGTGATAGATTCATTATAGCAAGTACTTCTCCTACAAGTATTTTTATTAACTTTCTAATATGGAAGTAAGAATTATTAGTGATTTAATTTTTATATAGATATGTACAATTAGTTACTCACACGATTTGTTTCTATATAGTTTTCACTAGAACTATAAGAGTCAGTGAAAATATGTTATGATAGCTTGAAAAAACATGAGAGGAACCATAGAAATCCACGGCTCTTCTGTCACTAACACTAATACATTGTTAGTGATTCTACAAGTGTACGATTTTCATGGATAATTCACAGAAAAGATACGACTTAACAACTAGTTTCTATAGATTATATTAAGAGCAACACATATCCCATGATAAGGCTAAGCTTCCGTACTATTCAAACCATGTGCTAACACGTGTATTAGTGACACTTTTAGGCTAAAACATAAAATATATTTAGTGTAGAGTGATCTTTTGCAAGTACCGTATGCTGGTAGTAGTAATATGGGGGGGGGGGAGTGGCAGTAACTACTAGGCAAGTAGGCCACTTGTTTGGGCCCTTTTTGCCAGCTCCCTTAGTGTTGTACATCTTTTAATTTCAAGTGTAGTTATTTCATCTAATCTAGTCTAGACATAAAACCCGTGAATTTGTATGGTTCCTCTCATGCTTTTTTCAAGCAATCATACATATTTTCACTGGCTCTTATATTCTAGTGAAAACTAGGAACAACATGTGACCTCACTGTTAAACCAAACCTCCACACACTTTAAACTACAAGGCAGACACACTATAGTATTATAATGAATCTACTATGAGGGTTCTAAATTTTGCCTATACCCAGTTTCATTTAGGGTAAGGGATCTTTAACGAGTACCTGACAACGCACAGGCTTAAGACCACCGGCTTTACATCCCCTCTGAAGGACGTGGTACGCAGAATTTTTATCCCTATCATAAAAATCCCAGAGGCTCGTGCTGGGATTAAACCTATGACTATACTCAGAAGTTTAAAGTCCATTCATTCTGTGTAATGGCCGCGTAACTTAACCACTATACGACGGATGACTTGTACCGTATGCTGGTAAATCATTGGCTTAAACTTCCTTAAAATGTGAGGCACACCACGTAACAATTTTTATTCCTTGTAAACAATATGGGCTCCTTAGCAAGACAACTTGGTACCCCCTATAGCACTTACCTGCCCTTAGGTAGATGTTAAATTATACCTCTTAAACATATAAACCTGGTATCCTATGTTTCAATTTTAAAACAATAACATATTACTAAGTTAATGAAAATTGGCATCTAGGAAATGTAACAAGAAAAATGCAATATATATTCTTCAGAATTAGACGTGAATGAGTTAGATGTAATGAGTTAGACATAACGAAACAGAGTGGGAAATGACATGTCGAACCATCAATGATGACGAATGTCGAATGATGGAACAGTTCCCAGATGTAGCATTGCATTTTGCTTGATACATTTCCTATGTGTCTCTCGCACGATTCTATTATTCTATTATTCATGTTTTGCAAAACTCGGTAGTATCAAATGATATATGATTAATGAAAATTCTCTCCAATATTAATAATCTAAACCTTAAACTTTATCATGTACCGTTTAGAAACTTTAATCTACCCATTTCGTTCATAAAAAAGGATAGAAATAGTTTGCTATTACCAAGTAGCAAGATTTCGCAAGTCCGATCCAGGCTAACGGTGTTGAGGATAAACTTACTGCTTTTAGATAATATTTTGACGACATGTCATGTTCTCTTTCAGATGATGCTATGCATCCCATCCTGCAAAATTACAGTTAGTTGTCTAGTTAGTTTTTTACTTTTTCTCATTTATACCGTAGAATATAGGGAAGTAATAGTGTTTGCAAAGTAATCCGATATCGGGATGACACCGGAATCATCCGTTCCATGACTTTATAAGACCTCCTGAGTAGTTTTCTCAAAGTTGTGTGTGACTGTTATAGTAGTTCCCAGTGTATTTTTGGTAGAGAGTTGAGAGTTGAAACTTTGTACAAAAATCAATCTATAGGTGTAGTTGTGCTATTCGGAAAATAATATTTCTATGATGTCATTAACCCGCTATAATGACTCGGCAAACATTTTGAAAAATCATATAACGCAGAATAATGTTGAAATCAATTTTGGCACACATGTGGCTATGTATAAGACTCAAATATACACCATGTTTCATCTTATTATCAGCATTATTTTAATTTTTATCCAATGATTTGTAGACGTTTTTTAAAAAATCAGAAAAATAATCCAATTGAGTTGGAATTAGGTACAACTTTACGTTACAACCTTTACGTTACAACCTTTACATAATAACCTTTACGTACAACCTTTACATAATAACTTTACGTAATAACCTTTACGTTACAACTTTACAAATAACCATATACGTTTATCAATAATACATAATAACCTTTACGTTACAACCTTTACATAATAACCATTACGTAATAACCTTTACGTTACAACCTTTACGTAATAAATAACTACACATCAGGTTTCGTTTCAATATGAAAAGTACATCTATGATTTTTGTTATATCAAAAATTAAGCAGCATCAAACGTGGTCTAGCAAAGACCACGTTCCATGCTATTCACGTTTCAGGCACTGAAATGTATTTCTATTTGAAAATTAGCGAGATATAAATTTAACGACATTGTGTAGTTGTGCGCCCTACAAGATGTTTATAGACCACGTAAACATATTTTGCTGAGTCATCTAAAAGATTTACCTATAATAGGTGAGAGCGTATTGTAATGGAGGATCTGGATTATCCAAAACAATCCTGTAGCAATCAGATGCTTTATCCCACTCGTCACACTTATATAAGTTATGTCCCATCAAATTCCACACATTTTCATCCTATAAACAAGAAATACAATATACAGTCGGATATGGTAAATCTAGTAGTTTTTGGCGCACGGTTTGCGGGAGATTTTTGGAAATTGATCGGTTCCTTTTCCCACCTATGATTCGTGGCGGGCACGCCACCAACTAAGTCAAAGTTAATTGCTCTAGGGAAGTCATATCCGCTGGAAGGCAATTGAAATTAAACTCTTGTACTCCTCCTCTCCACTTAGGTCATCCGAGCAACCTCATAAGCGCATTTTTTAAGTAAATTTCAAAGAGACTAATACTATTAGTAAGTGTGTTGTCCTTTTGTGGGAATTCTCTAGAACAGTGATAAAGTCTAGCGCGTGATGTAATTCCATTATCCCGTTTTCCATTTAGGGTTTCTCCCAAAATGGATAATTTTAAACTCCATTTTCTCAGTGCCCTTCTATTTTCCTAAAAAAAACAGTGGTTACACTCAGGAGCGGACTGGTCATTATGGGCCATGGAGGCAGCCCTCGTATTGACCCTTAGCTAAAAAAACTTAAAGAAAATTTAACAAAGAAAATAATTAATATATTTATAGCCCAATACTCAAAGGTAGGGCCTAAAGAGCTTCTAGAGACAAATGTTTTAAAGTACATATAAAAATATTCTCAATTTTTTACCTGAATTTAGGTTCTTAAAGGACCCCAATCTTTATACTTGCACGTTTAAAGGTAAAATTAAACATAAAATAGTTTGGAATTTATATGACTGAAAAAAGTTATAAAATAGTTTAGTTAAAAATTTCATTTATATGAATAAATCTAAGTTTTATTTAAAAGTTTACTATGTACTTACTTATTTATTTTTTTACTTAATTTTATTTTAATTTATTTAAATGAAATAATATCATTTGATTTCATTTTATTAAATGTAAAATTACAATTAAATTAAGCTTGCTATAATCATTAATATTACTCTAGTTAAAAGTAGACCTCTCTGAGAAACATAATATGACCTCCCCTCATTGGGCTCCTTGAGATGTAGGTTTGGACCCTTTTAGGCCAAACTCCACGTTGGCTCAGTCCGCCGCTGGATACACTAATTGGGCTTTATGATACTCCTCATAGCTCTTTTTATTAAGAATCACTCGACCACTTACATCCCACAAGATAGATAAGGCTTGTTTCAGATGTGAATTACTATCTCTATATTTTCCTTGCAAATGATGGCATACTGCAAGGTAATACAAATAACCTACTGTGTCTTCTCGCCCTTCTAACCTATGCTCTTTCAGACACATTTCGGCAAACTGCAACCACAAATATTACATTAATTTGACTGAATTCATACAGATATAGTATGTATTGTGTAGTTAGGCATAAATCGATGCTATGATTGGTTTCCGAGGATATTGATTTTTTTTATTCAAAAAGTTTTTATTACACTAATAAACAATATACAGAGACATATTTTTACAAACATTATTAGATGGGAAATCTCGCAAGGATAAGCCCGTGTGTGGGAACAATTTCTTAATGACTACGTCTTCTAGCGGTTCCATAGATTCATTTTAAATAAAAAAAAGTTTACATTTTTTAATTTTTAACAATTTTTAAGTTTACAAAAGTAAAATTGTAATAACAAGTACATTGAGAAAAAACAAAAACAAAAAAGAACTTAAAAAAATAAAAAAGAACTTAAAAAATATAAGGACATACAATTTATAAAGATTCGATCGATTACTTATGAAACATGGCTTATCAGAGAATCTGAAGTCACTAACTTAGACTTTAAGGTGTAATAATTTTGTCAAATCACCTGCCATAAGTTGAGAGATAAAAGATAAATAGCGGTGAGAATGAATCCATCAGCTTCATGAGACACCATATCATCTGACCAGAATGATGGACGAATGATTCCTTCATCTCTGTCTTTATCTCCAAGACAAACACTACCTAAACATAAATTAACTTATAAGGGACATAGGCCTTTAGCTTTAAGAGCCGTCATACCATCTGACCACAGTTATGGATGGATCAACGTCTCTGCTTTTATACCCTAGACAGAAATTACTTAAGCATTACGTTAAAGCTTAGTTTCTGTTGTTAATATGATGACGGGCATAAAAAATAATCTTACACATTCTAATAACTTTGATCCACCAGATTAAAGAACCAACATCTGTTCAGAGCTTTGGATGGACCACCGATTTTGGTATCATACCAAAGAATTTTTTATACACGTACGAATAAGTTTTTGCACCAGATAGCCACTTTACATGAGATTTTAATTCGGCGGCAGGGTTCTTTTAATTTTTTGAGTTTCAACCCATTAGCAGTGCACTATTCAGAGAAACTATTTAAAGAATTTTAAAGATTTAAACAATCGAGGAGTGATTTAATTTTATAATACAGTTTGAGATCATCGGCGAAGAGAAGAAAAAGAACATTTTGGAGAATGGTGTAAACGTCGTTTATGAAAATGATAAAGAGAAGAGGACCTAAATTGGAACCTCGAGGAACTCCAGTGGAGGTAGAAAAGGGATCAGTAAGAAAGGATTTTTATTTTACAATGATATGATTTAAGCCAGGAAAGAAGGAGACCATCAACGCCATGAGATTTTAACTTTAAAATTAAGAGAGAGATGTTTAGGGAATCGAAAGCCTTAGAAAGATCAGTATGAAAAGCGACTTGAAGAAATTCATTAAAAGCTTGAAGGATGTAGTATTGATATCAGAGAAGATTGGAAACAGTCGATCGGCCTTTAAGAAATCCGTGCTGCTGAGGAATAATAATAGAAGAGAGGGTAGGAAAGATTGCATCAGTAACAAGAGATTCAAATATTTTACCAATAGTGGGAAGAAGAGCAATGGGACGATAGTTCATAGCAGAAGATTTTTCTCCAGATTTGAAAATAGGGATGACAAAGCTGGTCGTTAAACAGCCAGGAAAGATACCATGAGAGAGAGAAAGATTGAATAAAGAGTGATGAGGTTTAGCAAGAATTGAAGCACAGTGTTTAAGAATATAAGGAGGAATATTATCTGGTCCATGTCCTTTGTCAGGGTTTACATTAGTAAGTTTTGATAGAACAGAATCGTAGATAGAAGAACAGAATAAGAAATATATCCCCAGATGGAGTAATAAATATAGAAAATAAATAAAATTAAATCAAACTCAAACTTAGTCATTTAAATTTAATATTTCATATAAATATTTTATGTTTAATTCCTAGGGTCCTTTTTTACTTCCTTAGGGCCCTGATAAAGTATGCTAAGGGCCCCTCCCTAATCTCGTTTATTGGTTTATAGTGTAAACCCCAGTTATAAAGAACCTTCTTTAGGCCCCTAGCCTTAAAGAACCTAGATCGGAGTAGCAAAGAGAGAATATTTAAGTGATTAAAAACATCAATTTCTAAGGCCTTTTTCTGCTGCTTTAAAGCCCTGACCAAGTATCTTAAAAGCCATCATTGGCTTTAGTCCTCGTACGGGTCTAAATATAATGATTAGGGGCCATAAAGTTCTAAAATTTAGAATATTTTTTTAATTACTTAAAAAAAGAAATATCTAAATCCCTTTAATGCTACTTTAGAACCCGGATCGAGTAAGCTAGGGCCTTTTTTGGCCCTGGTTTTTCGTATGGGGATCTTAAAAGTCCAAGTAATAAATAGGGACCTTAAAGACCTTAGATTTAGGTAACCATAACAAATTAAGAATATTATTAAGTACTTTAAAAACATTTTTTTTCTTGGAGATCTTTAGGGTCTACCTTAAAGTATTGGGCACCTTTGAGTCCCTTGTAATGATTGTATTACATAATTATAAAAAATAAATATATTTATACATTATTATAAGCTGAAAAATATTTATTATGTTTATAATTTTTTTTAATTTTCGTTATATTTTCTTTAAGATTATTTTTGACTAACGGACCCAAGGAGAGCTGCTGCCTTTGTCCTCACTGACCAGTCCGCCCCTACATAGAGGGATGATCAGTAACTTGTACGGAGTATCAAATATCTAATTATATCTAAATATCTAAATAACTTAAGTATCTAATCTTTAACATAGAATTGTTTCGCTAGTGCAAACTTTACTTAGATATGGAAAAACTTTACAGAAGTTGGTCACTGATGATCGCTTAGCTTCCTGATTAATCGTATCATTAAACCAGTATGATGTCAACTGACAGTTCTTTTATCGAGAACCGGTTTCATACGACACAGTTAATGATTATTATAAAAAGCAAAGCAGAATGGTTATGGGGAATAAAGTAGTCCTTACCTAGAGTTAGACAAACATCAGCCCCCTGTTTATTTTCAATTGTTTCGAAAAAGCAATAATATGCATACCAAGCTTTGTAGAACCTTGGATAAAATGTTGTAAGCGCTTCGAACATTAGACTCGCATGGTCGTACTGCCCGTCGTCTGATAGCAAAACCGCTGTCATAAGCAGCCTGAAAAACATTTATATACTAAAAATTTAACAAAAAATATTTTGAAACTTTGTTACTGGAAAACTGACACTGCAGCTTTTCTATTGCCTCTAAAAGAACAACCTGAATAGACCAAGAGCCGGACCTGAAAAATGTGACTCTATTTTGTACTACTTCAAATCCAATTTTTCTGAAAATATACCTTAAATTATGAAGAAAAACATAGTCTGCCTATCCAGAGTGGAGCCCTTCATATGACTGCGCATGCTCAATTTTTTTTTTAAAATCGCAGAAATTTCAGTTTTTCTTAAATAAGTGGTTACCTGTGGGTCGTGTGAAAAACTTAAAGAGTACCTTTTTTAATTAGATAAAATTTTTTATAACGAGAGTTTAATCATCAAAATCGGATGACTACAATAAAGTTATGGCTCTTTGATAAAAACACCAAAAAATTGTTAATTTAGGCAAAATCAGCGAAATTCTTTGAAAAAATGTCTGCTTGTTATGTCAACTTTAGTTTTAGTTTTAGTTATCCGATTTTGACAAAGAAACACACGGTTTAAAGGAAATTTTATCAGCTTTAATAAATTCAGGTTTTACACATGGCCTACAGGGAACCACTTATTGCAAGAAAACTGGAATTTGTGCGATTTTCTAATATTTTGAGCGAGCACATTTATATGAGAGCTCCACTCTGGATATGCAGACTATGGGTTTCATCATAATTTTAGGTTTATATATTCAGAAAAATTTGGTTTGAAGTAGCACATTTACACAGTCACATTTTTTCAGGTCCGGTTCTTGGACTACTAAGTTAAGTAATAAGTTGGTTTCTGAAGTGACAGCCTAGCTTACTCAAGCATTTAACTCCTAAAGCAAAGCTAATTAAAATAATGTCATTTTAATCCTAATACTCATAAGAACAAATTTTACATCCAGAAATGGACTTAATTTATCTAAAGTTATAAATATTTACACACATTTTTGTTTTATTGGTTTTTTTCTGCTTAGCCCACTTCTTAAATTTTTAAAGAATGTCTTGCTCCCAAAAATATAATTTTTTTGTTTGAAACGACTTCATTTTAAAAGTACACCTTTAAAAATGAGTCACATTTTTTAGACCTGGCTAAAGTTTGTGTCTTGAGAATCACTAAATCCAAACTCTATTAAAATTAAACTACCTTAAAATTAAGAGGTGTCAGATGTCTGCTTCTTCCAGCTTCGCCAGCGTTAGGCTATTTCCAACATTTTATAAAATCGCACAAATTTCAGTTTTCTTGAAATAAGTCTGTGGGCCGTGTGTAAAACATGAAGAGAGCATTTTTTAAAGGTTATAAAATTTTCTATAAAAGGATTTTGATGAGTGTTTAATCATCAAAATTGGATAATTACAACCAGAGTTATAGCTCATTCAAAAAGCACTGAGAAAATTCAAAAATATTGGCTTCTTGTGCAGTTTTCGGCCATTTAAAAAAATGTTATAACTTTAGTTGTATTTATCTGATTTTAACGAAAAAACACTTGTTTTATAGGAAATTTTATCAGTTTAAAAAAAAGTTTTTTTCATGTTCTGCACACGACCTACAGGGAACCACTTTTGTGCTTCTGGATAGTGAAAACTGGAATTTGTGCAATTTTCTAATTTTTTGAGCTAGCGCATTCATATGATAGGCTCCACTCTGGATAGGCAGACTATGCTTTTCCTTTATAATTTAAGATACCTTAACCAAATTTTTCTGAAAATATACATTTTCAGAAAAATTTGGTTTGAAGTAGTACAAAATGAGTCAAGTTATTTAGGCCTGGCTCTTGGACTATTAAGATTCACTTACGCATCTCGATGACGAGGATTTAAACAAAGAGCAGTAAGAAGTGAGGACTTAGCTCTCGCCACGTCTCCATGTCTCATCGATGTCACTGCTAAATCAATCCAATTATCAGCATTTTTCTCACCATAATAATGAATCCGCTAAAATAATATGTGGAAATCATATTTCTGACAAGTGGTAAACAAGGTCAGAAAGAATAGGGTGGACCGCTGTACATGAAAATGGTTTCTTGTACTTTCCCTTCATGTCTAGAGGATTGAGGATATGAAAAGCGACTCTTTTGATCATGTGAGGAAAGTTGTAGGTACATTCCTTGAACTCGTGTGCATTTATCTCCAGACGGTGTATAATGTAAAGTTTATTGACTA
This sequence comes from Microvelia longipes, assembly GCA_018340805.1. NCBI lineage: Eukaryota > Metazoa > Arthropoda > Insecta > Hemiptera > Veliidae > Microvelia > Microvelia longipes. The sequence continues at coordinate 1,478,096 of JACMZG010000022.1, forward strand.
GTTTTTAGGGAGTAAAGAAGCACTTTTCACTCCCAAGGGAGAAAAAGTGTTTCCTATTGTTGAGGCTAGAGCCAATTATACCCATTCTTTTGGAAGTGATGTTCTCTAAATTTATAAAGGGAACCGATCAATTTTTGATACACATTCATGGGGGTGGCATCCCAAATATTTATGAGGGGGGGGGGATGTTTTATGAGCTAATAATCCGTTTCAGGTCAAAAGAAATAGTTTGGGGCAGTAATAAAAATTGTTATTATGGTTATTATGTCATTATAGAGACACCATCCCCAAAATTTATATGGAAGACCCGCCTTAAAAAAATGTTATTAGCTTAAAATCCGTTTAAGCCCAAAAGAAGCTGCTCATAACAATACATTGTTATTGGGGGAGATTTTTTATAGGGCACCCCAAAAATTTATTTGGGGGGTTTTCTCAAAAACTTCAGAATAAAATACTGCAAAACGTATGAAAATAAAAATATAACTATCATTATTGACATCAACGTCTGGAGATAAAATCTTGTATAAAATGCTATTTCTGCCTAGCAATGACCTACCTCGGCTTCGTCTCGGAAATTAACAGTCATAACTTCTTCGGCTTTGCTTCAGCAGTTAAACACATAAAACCTCAGCTTCGCCTCGGGAGTTAAATGCTTTGCTTCTCTCGGCTTTCACCTTTGGGACCAACTAACTGCTCAGGGAAATAATAGCATTCTTTAATCCCTTATTGCATAAATAACTATTTCTTTTTTATCCAAATTTATTGATTATTTAAGTTGTATTGATGTTGATAAACATAACATTGTGTAGCGGCATCGTGAAGCATATCGACCATATGCTCGATCGTTGGGATTCTCGCCATAAAGTTAGGATTTCGGTGGCCATCTGGCTGCCAAGCAGATTCTTTTTGGAAAGCGTTTTTCAATGTTTTTGCGAAAAGTATAATTTATGATTAAAATTATGACGAAATAACAGAAAGTATACCTTTAGTAAAAACTGCTGGGCTTGCTCGTAATCATTATCTTCCGATGCTTCTCTAGCAGCTGCTAAAAGCTCATCAGATGATGCTAATATAAAAGCAGATTCAGACGGCTGCTGTGGACTACTTGATTCCTCTAATATCATTTGAGTTTCTTCAACAACTCTACAGTATGCTTCACATAGACCTGTCTGTGGATCAAAAAGAAATCAGATAAAACGTCACTACCTATATAAGTAGTAGAGAATGTTATGACACTGTTTTCGCTATAACATGTATCAGTTGAAGACAGAATTCTGTAGAAACACGTTGATTGATTGTAACTGTGTTAACTTCAACCGAAATAGTTTAGAAAAAGTTTACCAAAACTCTGTATAAGATGTAATACAAGTTTAAGCTCATATACAATATTACCGATAAATATGCTGATGACATGGTAGCTATAATCTCAAGTAAAACGGAGCTACTGACTCTCTGGGACTTTCTAGATAAAGTCTTCTCTTCAAATTTAATAATTGCTTTATTTTTATATTTTAGCTTCTTTGGATTTAGTTAAGAAAATAAATAAAAAAATATTCTTTTTCCTCAGCACAAATTCTAGTTACTCACCTGTGGCTTGCAGGCTGTGTCTCGGACGTAAGAAGCCAACGCTACGTACAAATTCTGTCTAACTACGTCCAGCCCTCCTGATTTACTCAGTTCTAGTTTAAAATCACTATCGATGTAATCTCTATCTTGAATTCCTTCGACTTTTCGAGCTTCGTTCACATTGGAAGATTTGGATCTTCTTCCATCTGAGCCAGAGAGATGATTTGATGCTTCCGTTCCATCTGTTTGCAACTTTATTGATCCCGAGTCAGTTGTGGAAGATGTATCTTTTCTAGAGGGTTTTGATTGATAAGCCTAAAAATATAATTGGGTGGTTAATATGAAGATGCCTAAAGAGACTTTGATAATTTTCCTCACAACTTCTGACTCGCTTCGCTCGTCCTTAAAATGTCATATTTACCCAAACTTTAGATTAGTGTTACTTAGGTTTCGATACGCTTGACCTCAGAATAATACAGCGAGGAATATCTATATGGCGTTATAACTTGGCTTGTTCACAGAAGGTAAGGTCTAACGCTGTTATTGCTATAAAATCAGTTTTCTGGTGGTGACCGCGTCAGTGTAGATAATCAATCCGACGTTACGCTTTCACTGTAGGAAAGATCTTTAAGAATAAAGATGGATGTACTTCATCCAAGAATGGACTTTATGGATGAACACTCTAAACTCTACAAAACTGAACACAGTTTTTTTCAGACTCATGAAATTCTTACTTTTAGCGAATTTCCTTTGGAAATTCGGCTAATGGGATAGGCGTCATGGCGGAATTCGAACCTCGGACCACGACACAAATCCGTTTCAGAGGTCCCTAATGACGAAAAAATACGTTTCGCGAGACTTTATATAATATAATATATATATATATATATATATATATATATATATATATATATATTATAAATTATAATATATATGTATATATATATGTATTTCTAGACACTTTCTTGTAAACACTCTATCTTTCGAACTGATTATATTTTTAAACCAAACTTGTACAAAAATCAACCTTTGGGAGGACACAAACCCTATGAAAACCAGGTTTTTGTGACGTCATTAACCTGGTTTGCTGAGTCAGCAAAATTTTCAAAAATCGGCAAAATTCAGTGTTAATATTTTTCGCCGCGAAAAAAGGTCAATATTTATGTTTTTTGAGATGCTGAAACGAATGAAACCAATCCGAAGTCGATACGACCACTCTAAGTGACCAAAAAGTCGAAAAAACCATTGTAAATTACCAAAAACCAAAATTTAGGTAAAAAAAAAATTAATTTCGAGTAGGGTGTCGTTTTCTATGTATTTTTTTGGCGCTGAATCAAATGAACCGTCCGAAGTCGATGCGACTACTCTAAGTAACCAAAAAGTCGAAAAACCATAAAAATTACAGAAAACCAAAATTACGGTCGTTGAAAAATAAATTTCGAGTAGGGTGTCGTTTTCAATGTTTTTTGGGCCTCTGAGTTGAATGCCAGTGTCCGGAGTCAATACAACCACTCAAACTCCAGGGTACCTGGGTTCAAATCCTGGAAGGACGATAATTTTTTATCGTTTTTGTTTACTTAATATAAGTTACAACTAGAAAATAATTCTGGCGCGGTGGGTCCGCATGTCGGGCGAATTTCCTTTAGATGCGAGCACTAAAAACCCAGAGTACCTGGTTCAAATCCTAGTAGGGACAATAATTTTTTACCGTTTTTTACCTAATATAAGTTTAAAACTAGAAAATAATTCTGGCGCGGTGGTCCACATGTCGGGCGAATTTCCTTTAGATGCGTGTTTTCGTGCTTTTTACATTATGTAAGTTTACTACTACTAAATAAATAATTCCGGCGCGGTGGTCCGCTGTCGGGCGAATTTCATTTAGAATGCGTGTTTCCGTGCTAGACAACCCATTTCTTGCTTATGCAAGAACCATGCCCATTGCGTGGTTCCGGTTCATGCTTTAGAACCTAAGCAGTTACTCATTGTCAAGCACTGCTCGTAACTCATTTGTCTGTATTTTCCAAAGGAAATGCGCATAATTATCCAGTTGGTTGTACAAAACTATGCCTCTAAAATTAGAAGTACGCACTATTATTTGAACTAGTTTAAAGCTTAGTTACTTATCTTTAAGCTTAGTCAGTTATCTTTAAAGGTTTTAGCGCATTTCCTTTGGAAAATACAGACAAAATGAGTTACGAGCAGTGCTTGACAATTGAGTAACTGCTTAGGTTCTAAAGCATGAACCGGAACCACGCAATGGGCATGGTTCTTGCATAAGCAAGAAATGGGTTGTTTAGCACGAAAACACGCATCCAAAGGAAATTCGCCCGACATGTGGACCACCGCGCCAGAATTATTTCTAGTTTTAAACTTATATTAGGTAAAAAAACGATAAAAAAGTATTGTCCCTACTAGGATTTGAACCCAGGTACTCTGGGTTTTAGTGCTCGCATCCAAAGAAATTCGCCCGACATGCGGACCACCGCGCCAGAATTTTATTGTTTATACTGCTATCAGCTTTTAAATTACATTCATAGTATTAGATCAAGTCTAACTAAAGTAGAGAACATTCATTCTACAAGGCAGACAAATCATATAGTACTTAACAAATACAGACTGACAAGAACAGCTAAATATAATTCAATTCAAGCAGGGCTAAAGCTGTACAACTTACTACCTCATAATATAAGAGCTCTTGGAGTGAAAGATTTGACATATTAGTAAAAATTAGTTTTTTACTAATTTAAGGAACAAAGTCTGTCAGAAGTGGCGGAGGAAATGATCCAAGATAAACCCTAAACCCTAGGTATTATACCCGGACATTTTTAACAAAAAGAGCAACTAAACCAATAGTGGAGACTCTAAATTTTGACTTTTACTGTATTGGAAGTTCAAACCTCCAAAGTTCAGATTATTTCTAAGGAGTTCCTAATGTTTTGTGTCCTGTGGTTTAACATCTTAAAAGAAGTAGAGCGTTGTTAGTATAGTTTTGAGTCAAGATGCTTAAGTGTATGCTTCCCTCAACATGTTCCCTACAGTGATAACGAAACGTTTGGAGCTTAATTTCCTAGACAACGAAGCTGCTACCTAAAGAAGAAGTACTTTACTTTAAGAATATGAAAGTGTAAGTCAGTCTAACTTTAATCAAGCCTAAACTTTCATCGACGGCATTGATGGAAGGTTTGATTGCTTTTCAATTTAATTGATAATTCCCTGCGAAGTAGCTGATTATTTTAATCCTTATTAATCGCAAAGAAAAAGGTAAGTTTTAATACATCGATCAAATGACCTGATATTGCTGATTAAGAAATTCGATGCTGTCTAGGAGCGCAGCTCTGTACCTGGCATGTGCTTGTAGCGGAGATCTTACTTCTATAACAGGAGGTGGTGTCATCCTTTCTTCTACATAATGACTTACACTGAAATAAGATAATAGCCCAAAGGCCCCATTTGAATTTTCATGACCATCAAACCCCAAGGGTTTAACCCGCTAGATTGATTTATTTTGGCTCCCTGATTAAGGATCAGGTGGTCTGACATTACAGATTGTGGAATTTTGGGCCTTGAGCCCCTTTAAAGTCCGGAAAATTGACCCAATACTAGTTTTTATCCATTAGCACTATATTTTTTATCAAAAACATTTGTTTTGGTCAAGTTCATTAAATTTGTAACAAATCAATGTTTTAACTATTGAAATTGGTTGAATAGAACCAGAGATACAATAACCGAAATTACAAGAAAAATCTAATTTACACCCTAAAATGCCCAAAAACATTTAAATTGCATGTTTTTCCATGTTATCATGTTTAAATATGGCAGGTTTAAAATTCCGACATAATTTATCAAAACAGATAATATAATATTGTATCATTTGATACTACCGAGTTTTGCAAAACATGAATAGTTGACACAATATAATTGCGCGGTCTTTTATATTCTTTTATAACTAAAAAATGTCGAATGATGGACATTCGACATGTTTTTTTGATCAATGACGTTAGAACATTTTTCTATTCACATACATACATACATTATTGACCAAAAGTTTTTTGTTCAATAAGGTTCGTGTCCTCACCTAGGTTCAAGCGTGACTAGAACTGTTTAAATAGTACCTAGCAAGTAGTTCTTCTTGGTTTCAAGTTCCTATATAGTGTGACTAGAACTGTTTATAAATCGTACCTAGCAAGTAGTTCTTCTTGGTTTTAAGTTCCTATAAAGTGTAACTAGAACTGTTTTTAAATAGTACCTAGCAAGTAGTTCTTCCTGGGTCCTTCTTGGTTTCAAGCTCTTATAAAGCTCGACCAGAACTATTATATATGACGGTCTTCCAGCAAAATCCTCAACTTTCTTACTTTTTGCTTCGATTTCTCCTTTCTTACGTGAAAAGACCAAATCAGTAAATTTCAGTTAATCATTAGATAGGAAAATTATTAGATTATTTTTTGAAATTATGTTGCTATATCTAATCAGAAATGTAAAAAAACAGCAAGTATACCTAGAAAGTAAAATGTCGTCCATCATTTGTTACAGTCAAAGTTCTAAGCCCTCCAAAAAAGACCGTGCTTCTCATCTTTACTTAACTCCCTAACTAACATAATCTTTACAGCAACACTATACTAGTTTTACTTCCTTCACTTCACTTCAATAAAACTAAAACTTATACTTCCTCATAAACACAGCGTCCTCATAAAAGTTCATTTCCTCCAGTTAAATTTCTAATACATCAGAAGCATAGTCTAAATTGAAAGACTTAAAAGTTTCACTTTCTCCACTCCCTTTAAACTAAATCTTCTAAAAAAAAATTAAAAAAACTTCTAGTAGGTACGTTAGAAAAATAGTCTTGACCAAAAAAACTTCAAATTTCACTTCCTCCATTATGACATCTACTTTTTCATAAATACAAAAAGTTTTATTTCCTTCACTTCCATAAAATTAAAACTTCTACTATCTAAGAAAAATAGTCTCCCCAAGAAAACTTTAATCGTTAACTAGTTACACTTATTTTAAATATCTACTTTCTCATAACACACTCTCTACCAAAAGACATTCTATAAACTAAACAACATTAGTAAATAATTAATTTTAAGTTCAATAATCTTACCGGATAACCAATAAGATCGCATGCTAATTCAGCCTTTATTTCGGAATGATCTTGTCCAGGAGTGACATTGTCACCGGATTTATCAGCTTGTGTTTCCGTTTCGCTAACACACAATTCTAATTGAGCTACAACTCGGGTACAGTTAACTAAAAATGGAAATCTAAGATAAATTATATTTAAGCGTATTTACTTAAATTATAGTTACGGTGACCCCGTCACCATAAAGTCTCCTAAATTGGAGTTATCAGTGCAAGATGACTTCAACCCACGACAAAGGCGATTTTATTTAAACATCTTAGATGAGGCTGCAGCCCCTCCATGGCCTCATGGTTATTGTCCTATATCAGTTCGTCAAATTACTAGTTTTATCTAAGTGGTATACTGCCACGATAAACGCGAATTTTCAAATGTACTTATCAAAAAAGGTAATTTGTCGCTTTTGAAACGTTGAATCGTCTAAAAACCAAAAGTCAGCTTTCATCTATTAAAACAATGACAACTTTTGCGCAAAGACACGCTTTTTCTAAGGCAACCAAACAATTCATTAAGAATATTGAATAGTTTGGATTTTAATTCCTTATTTCTATAGGGAGAAACCTAAAGAAATTAAGAAATTAAAAGCCATTCACGAATTTTGAAAAGAAGTTAACTTATGGTTGAGAGGAAGGCAATAATAAAAAATGAAAATCAGATAAAAATTTTATAAAATATATTTAATTTGTTCACAATATAGTTGTGCGAGAGACATCTAGGAAATGTGACACACATTACATTCTTCGGAATTAATTGAAGGTCAGAGTGAGTTCAGGCTCTGTCGGCGCCTTGATGAGTTAGACGTAACGAAACAGAGTGGGACATGACATTATGTCGAGCCATCAATGATGACGAATGTCGAATAATGGAACAGTTCCCTGATGTAGCATTGCTTTTTGCTTGTTACAAATCCTAGGTGACTCTCGCACAATTATATTGTGTCAACTATTCATGTTTTGCAAAACACGGTATTATCAAATGATATATTTAATTTATTTCTTAAAAATTGGTATTGCAGTTTTTTTGTTTTGATTTTTTTTCTACTAATAATAGTTCTAGTTTTAACTCTTTCTAAAAATAAAATAATATCATAACTTACTAAACCTAAAATAGTTCCAAATAATTTTATTATAGTATAATAAATCAAATAAAAAGTAAGCACCTCCAGCTTCAAGCATTATGCTTATTGGAGGCGTGGCACATATTAAGCATAAACTTTTTTTAATTATAAGAATATTGTGTACTTTAAATATATATTAATAATTAATTTAAAACCCTTTTTTGTAAATTTAAACTATGTATTTTTTGGCAAATAAAGTTATATTATTATTAATTTGTTTACATTATGTTTTATATATCAATCAATAAAACCGGAACTAATAGTCACACTTTTATTTATTTATTATTTATTAATACAATAACGGGCAAAATTACCACTTGGATGTAACTTCATATTTTTGTTAACAAAAAATTGTGGTACACGTGTAAAACATTTCAGCTCGATCTGAAATGAAGTTTTATTTCAATTCGAGAAAGCATTCTAATATTATCGTGTCCTATAGAAACGTCTAAGAACAAAAATCTTGTACATACATACAAACACACACACTATATATATATATATATATATATATATATATATATATATATTATATATATATATATATATATATATATATATATATATATATATATATATATATATATATATATATATAAAATGATTCACTGAATTTCTTGTTCAGCGAGTCTTTCCTTTTAAAAATCTACCCGCTCCCCTATGATCCAAACTCGTATCAGCTCATTTTTTATACGAAAATTCGTTTAAAGTTGTTTATGTTGATTGATATTTGGTTGCTGACTGAGTATTACATGTAGGAAAAATAAAGTCATAATTAATTATTTATTGATAAAGTATAATTTTAATATAGTAAATAAATATATAATACCGTCAAAATATATCCTAATAATACTCTAATGATAAAACCTAATAATATTCTTATAATAAAACCTAAATCTCTTTGAGTCCCAGTAGGAAACTATTACCTTATCCTTCAGGAATAAATAATACATAATACCTTAGATGAGAAATGTCTAACTTTAGATTAATTGCAGTCAAAATAAATATTTGGGTTACCTCCAGGATGTAATAATTCAGAAAGGTCAAGCCAAGCAAAATAGTTTAGTTCAGCAGGATCTTCAAGTAAATGTTCCATGGGAGGGCTTTTATTCTTTTTAGAATTTGCTGTAGGGGAAGTCTTCTTGTGGGCACTCACTTGCACTAGACATCTTCCATCACTAAAAAGAAAATTATATGCACAAAAAGCCCTTTTAAAATTCTAGTTGCGATTTTAAGAAAGAAAGAGAATTGAGAGGTTCCTATCGAAATGAATAATATCTCTTTTTTACGTAATTTCCATTCTGTGACATGAACCAACTCATAGCAGTGCTGCATGTATAATACCCTTTTTTATAATTCCCAAATTGCCATTATCGTGGAATATAAAAAATTTTCTCTCTGTGGTACAACCTTACTACGCTTCTAGCGCATACACATTTACAGCCAAATCGATGCAAAATTTACAATTCGTAGATTTCGAGATTTATTTTCAAATTAAAACACTAATTAAAAATGTTAGAAAAATAAATATCGTATAGATTAGAAAAATAAATATCAATTATATTAGAAAATATTTTTTTTATATCGTAGCTGGTTTTAAACCCTTAACACAGAAGTGGATCTTGGTTTAGGATCTTATGTTAGTACATTCAGTTTCTGCAAATCATGCAAAACATCTATAAATGTAATAAAACAAGTGTTTATTATAAAAATGTCAGTTCATAATGACGACCAAATTGCTTTCCAAATATAATAATTATCAGTGTTGTCCATTCTTTTAAGAACAATTTACCGGAGACGTACCGGCTTAGAATAATACTATACATAAAAGGAGCACTACTGATTACACGAAAGGCGGTTCACTGGTGCACTTAAGTAATGCTGACACCCTAACAATATAAAATTTTCTAAAATAAAGTTGGCAATACTTATTGCCAAATTATTATGTTCTATTATTAATTAATGATTGATTATTCATAAAATACTAATATAAATATCGGTGCATTACAATATTTAAAGCATTTTAAATTGTAGTTTAACGTATTTATTAAAATTATATTAAAAGTAGTCCTCGTCAACTAAATGTAGATTCTTGTATTCCGCCACCCTTTTGCCATCTAAGACCGGTTTTATTAAATACTCAGCCGGTTTTATAAGTTATTTTATTTGTTCTTTACGATCTTTCTTCATTAATAGATATTTATGACACATATTTAAAATAATGTTTTGTTGTCAGGTTGGCAGCATTACTTAAGTGCACCAGTCAACTGGCTTTAGTGTTATCAGTGGAATTACATTGGGTTTAGGGTCCTGTGCTCCTTCTATATATAGTATTATTCTAAGCGTACCGGAGACGTGATAGCTAACATACTCTGATACGTTTGAGTTACGTTAGCAAACGTAACTCAAAACATACTCTGATGATAACCGACAGAATGAAAGTGGTTCTTTCAACAATAAACGTTTCACTTTGGAGAATTTGGGTATTCTAATGACTTGTAATTATAGTAGAATAGAATTAACTTATACCACTATGCTTATAATCAATAATTCGACTGTAAAACTTGAGCAAATATATTGTTACTTGTTAATTAAGTTCTGAATAAACATCCTCTGCTGATCTTCCATGAGAAATATTCTGTTTAATTGATTCCAAGTTATTCTTACAGCGCTTCTATCATTGCTGCTAAATAATTTCCCAGGGTCTTTTAACCTATCTTCTCCAAATATATTTCTGTAATAGAGTATTAATACAATTTATTTATTTCGGATTAATACAACTAAAGTTATGACATTTGTTAAATTGCTAAAAAAATGCAGAAAAAAGTCATCAGATTTTTATAATTAAACACTAGAATTACAGAAAATTTTATCACCTTTAAAAAATGTTCTCTTCATGTTTTGCATACGACCCACAGGAACCACTAATTTGAAGAAATCTAAAATTTCCCTGACTCAGCAAACCGGGTTAATGACGTCAAAAAAACCTGGTTTTCAATAGGGTTCATGTCCTCCCAAAGGTTGATTTTTGTACCAAGTTTGATTTAATAAGATGTTTGATTTACAAGCATGTGTCTAGAAATACATACATACATACACCACACATATATATATATATATATATATATATATATATATATATATATATATATATATAATATATATATATATATATATATATATATATATATATATATATAATATATATATATATATATATATAATATATATATATATATATATATATAATATATATATATATATATATACACATATAAATATACATATATATATATATATATATATATAATATATATATATATATATATATATATATATATATATACATATATATATATATATATATATATATATATATATATATATATATATATATATATATATATATATATATACATATATAGTCTTGCAAAACGTATGTTTTCGTCATTAGGGACCTCTGAAACGGTTTTATGTCGCGGTCCGAGGTAGGTTCGACTTCCGCCATCATGCCTATCCTATTAGCAAATTTTATTCCCAAAGGATATTCACTAAAACCAGTTTTAGCTTATGAAGCATTTCCCATATCCTGATTCTATATAGATTAGATTGAACAGTACCATAATAAATTTTGTGCATATCTTTTTCGTCTAATCTTTTTGGTGATTGTTTTATTAAGAGAAGGTAAGAAAAAATGTCCGAGGTATCCAGTACCCGATTTTAATGATTGTTTTGTTTTGACCACCTGTACTGAGATAAGCCGGGAGAGCCAAACGCCGCAGAAAACCATCTTTTTGAAGACTCCTCCGGTGTCACATCATCCGATTGGATTTCCCCACTCTCGTACTTGACTTTCTTCCACTCATTCTCTTCTCCCTTAAAGAGAAACCACAGGAGACATCAAAATAAAGCTAAACTCTATAAACTATATATAATACTATATATAGAAGGAGCACAGGACCGTAAACACAATGTAATTCCACTGATAACACTAAAGCCGGTTGACTGGTGCACTTAAGTAATGCTGCCAACCTGACAACAAAACATTATTTTAAATATTTGTCATAAATATCAACGTCATAAATATTTGTCACATACAGCTCAACGTATTGATCATCTCTCATTACGTGAGCAGAAATAAAAATATCTAAATTTACGTCTCTCAACTCATTACACCTGTCCACATTTAAAAAAGAACACACTATATAATAATGAAACACCATGTTTCTACCCAGATCATTATTTTTGTTTTCGTGTGGGAAACTCGATCAAAGAATTAAGAAATCAAAACAGTCGTTTTTTTTTGGTGGTTGTGGTCGATGTGGGCTTGTTTTTTTAAATTTTTTTTTAAACAAGTTCTTTATTGGCAAAAGTATACAATATTTATTTTGTGTTAACCGGAGCCATATTTTATTTATTGATTTGTGCCTCTTTATTTTTATTTTATTTATTAATTTTGGTATGAAATTTGGTCATTTTTTGGGGTATGAGAGGGTTTATTTGGGTTAAGGATAATCTACAATTTTTTTGGTTTGGGTATTTTAATTTATTTTTTTTTGCAGGATTTTCAAAAAGATGATTTTTGATGGTGTTTTGAATAGGTTTGTATTGTAAAGGGATTTTGCAGAAGTGTCAAAGGTGGTTTCCTATGCAGTCTGTGGACTGACTTTTGATGAATCAACCTGGCATTTGCCTGTAAAATTGAGGAAAACCACAGAAAACTTCAATTAGGTTGATCGGAGACGCGGGTTCTGGGTGTAAAGGTTATATCAATAATTTTTTTTACGTTTAGGGGTTTATTTGTTAAGGTTTGTTTTCTAGATTTATTTGAGGCTAAGGGGAATAGTTAATTTTATTTACGAATTGAAGTGTATTTATTATATTTTTTAATTTTAATGAGAGCAGTGTCTTGATTTTTTCAGTCTTGTCTTGGATGTCTTGAATTTTGACTTCCTGATATAATTTTGATCGCTCTGTCATGTATTTGGGACATTTATACAAAAATAAATTCACTGTATAAAATACTAACAAATATGAATGGAGTAGCTTAGATAATAATCTGCCTCCGTAGCCGCGGTCGTATAGTACTGGACTTCGACACCGGAGGTCCGGGGTTCACAGCCCGGGCTATGCTCTCAGTTTTTATGAAAAGAATTTGTTGTAAACAGATTTCGCAAACTTTAGCTTTACTTTGAGCATAGTAGATGTGACCCACCCGAGGTGGTTCCTTGTTATTATTATTATTATATATATAGCTTAGATAATAGGGCGAAATCTAGCTTCAGTTTTAGTATACTAATGCCTTGACACTCGAAATAATGTTGCAACTTGGTAAACACAAGGTATATGTGTTTACCACATAGGAAGTGATTTGGAGCATGTCAAATAAATGGGGGATTCACCCTTACCTGATATCCAGGTATAATATCAATAGCAGCAGATATAGACTGGATATCAGAACCGAGTAATTCAGAGGGAGGATTATAAACACTCTGGACAGTAAGGTATAGCAAGTTATCAGGTCGTTTAGGTCTGACACCATCCAATCGCACTTGAACTTCAAGAATATCTGCTACCAGTTCTTCAATCTCTATTTCTCCTGAAATAATTTCTCCAAAATATAATAATGGCCGTTTTATAGCCTTATGGTATAATAAGAATAACCCCACTAAGTGGGGGGGGGGTCACTCACTCAAGTCAAGACTTGAGTGAGACGCTAAAAATTGAGAACAATACTAGGACAATTTGAAGACTTGAGACGTTGAATGAATAAATTCAGGTCTGTTTGGATGTTGTGTGTTAGCAGGTAGAATTTGACCTGAGTCTATTCATTCAAAATTTAGTCACTACATATTCACCTGGACTTCACAAACTCCGTAAAATTCTAATCGACAATTTTCATATTTTGGTATTAAATAGAACCATTCAGGATTTACTAAGATGTTCACCAAAAGTAATTTTTAGAAAGCCGCCGAACTTACGTGATATAATGGTCAAAACTAAACCTCCTACTATCACTACCGAACTCCCTATGGGTACGAATAAATGTAATAAACCCAGATGTCTCACTTGTGACCTCGTTTTTACTGTCCCGTCTGTTACTAATCCACATATATCACACACACACACACACACACACACACACACACACACACACACACACACACACACCACACACACACACACACACACACACACACACCACACACACACACACTATATATATATATATATATATATATATATATATATATATATATATATATATATATATATATATATATAAAGTGTGTGTTGCACATATGTAACACTATTGAATAATTTAACACTATTACTAAAGATATGGTTACCCAAAGCAAGAGGTAGAAGATCTATATTTGCTTCTAGTAATGTAACAGTACTTGGTGTTTTGCTTCCGACCGACTGTTTATCGGCGGAATTTTTAGGCCCTTTACTCCCAGATTTAGTTCGTTTACCATCACCCTTTGTTCCTCTGCTAACGAGCGTTACTGTAAAGGAAGTAAGTATTAGTTGCTATTAGAAGCCACTAATCAATCTTAAAATTCATTACCTGATATAAGGTTATTTAGGTGTATGTACACACACACACACACACACACACACATACATATATATATATAATATATATATATATATCCCAGGTGAAACATGGTAAATTATAAATACAAATGAATTAACATTAAATTAAGGATAACATTGCCCTTGACTTTAGAAAATAGTCTGTGCCCCTAGGAAGATGACTCATGTGAATCAATTATAATTTTATTTACCATTATAATTTTAGCAATTATTATCCAAGTATGGTAATTTTGTTACCACTTAGGGGCACTTATGGTTTACGTAATACCACAAGTATCTCCTTGGTATTTCATAATGGAGATTACGAAAAAAGTATGAAAAAGTTTTAATCACCTGTTGGAAGGGTGATTAAAACTACGTGTTCTTTTTAGGTTGGAACAAAACACCAGGCTTTGTTTGCTAACATTTAAAAGGATTTCGCTTTAAAATTAATTTGTCCTTTTTACCTTAATATTCTTTAATCTTTAATAATATAATATTAAGTGTAAACTTAATATACAAAATTTTATAGTATTTAGCTTAATTTTTGTCACAAAAATTAATAAATATTTTAAGAATTTTTAAAATTTTGCTGGTGTGGCAGGGATCAGAAACGTTTTTGTTTAGTGGTACAGCTTAGGGTTACATATCAATCTGCCAAAATTTATTCAAGCGAAGTGCTACTCACAGTTCAGGGGTTGACTTGCCAAATATCTTTGCATTTCTTCTTCGGGTAAATTATGTATGACATTATAATCAACGGAATGGATTCCGTTATCTGGTATTGATATAATGCTGCTGGAACCCAAGTCATCTGGGCCCAGACGAGTCTTGATGGTAACGTCTAATGGGTACTTAATATCAGCATTAGTTTTCAACTTCTGACCTTCCTGCAACATCGCAATGACTCTCTTTACGGCAAAGAAGTAGCTAACGTCCATACTTTTTTGTGAGTTTAACATCTGCAGCACACACATGAGATGTAATAAAAGTTTTAATGTTAAGGCAATCTTAACATTAATTCAGCACTGAAAAATAAATAATTATTAATACACACACACACACACACACACACACACACACACACATATATATATATATATATATATATATATATATATATATATATTATATATAATATATTGAAGAAAAAATAAAAGAATTTTGATAATGAAATGAAACTTGGCACATATATTAGTGTTATATTGTACTAAAGTTCTCAAACAGCCAAATATATTTTGGTTAGGTCTTAACCTCAAACGGAGAATTCCGGTGAAATCTCAGTTTTGTTCAAACACAATACTTGTCGTATAAACCTAAGGTATAAATGCGGAGAAGTAAAAGTAATATATTTGACGTGGATAAATTTAAAAAAAAAATTTTTGAATATTGACTTGCGTAATTTTTAAAATTTACAAAAGATTTTTATGAAATTTATAAATATAAGATGAAATGTTGTGTATAACATGGCGGGGAAGGAAATATTTATAAATTACTCAGTATTTTACACCGGCTTCTCACTAGCAATCAAATTCTAAAATACATTCCAGGGCTTCGCCTCTGCAAACCAGTCCATCGATGGCAGCCACAGTAATTAGAAGCTTAGTGGATTCGCTATTATCGGTGTTACCTCAGTCTCTCGAGCCCTGCTTCTTAATTTTCAATGTAAAATACATCTCTGGGTTTCATCTCTGCGTAAGTATTTTTTTGACTGTAAGTAATTTATATAGTCCACTATTGCTTTCAGCTCGGTGGCTAAATTTAAGTTACTCCAGAGAAATATTTTATATTCATGCCCAGTAGCATCTGTTAAATTATAGAAGCCATTGAAGCATGGCTTCTATAATATATATTCTATATATTAGAATATATAATATATAGAATCTAATTATTTCATATATATTAGAATGTAATAAGTTATATATGGCTCAGCTGTTATAAGTTATATAATGAATAAACTATATAATATATGTTATGGCTTCTATAATATATATTCGTTTAAATTTAAGAAGAAAAGCAAACCAGTCCATTGATGGCAGCCACAATAATTAGAAGTTTGGTGCATCCACTATCATCGGTGCTACCACATTCTCCCGAGCCTTGGTTCTTAATCTCCAATGGTGTAGGTGAGATAAGTTTTGGCCCTTGCTTAGAAACGCTTCCTGCTTTCTTGCCTTTTGCAGTTACTGGTTTAGGCATGATAGAGGAAATTGAATTTTGACAGTGCCAATCCTTAAGTTAATCTATAATAATAACATAACAAATTATAAAAGTAATTTACTTTCTATAGGTATAATCTGATCCGACAAGACGAAATATATATCAAGCACTGCTATATGCTGATCTAGTGATATCTAGAATTTACATCTCAATTGTAATAAGTTATATAGGACTCAGTTGTAGTAAGATATATAAGGGCTCAACTGTAATGAGCTATATAGGACTCAGTTGTAGTAAGATATATAAGGGCTCAACTGTAATGAGCTATATAGGGCTCAGTCGTAGTAAGATATATAAGGGCTCAGCTGTAATAAGTTATATAGGACTCAGTCGTAGTAAGATATATAAGAGCTCAACTGTAATAAGCTATATAGGGCTCAGTCGTAGTAAGATATATAAGAGCTCAACTGTAATAAGCTATATAGGGCTCAGTCGTAGTAAGATATATAAGAGCTCAACTGTAATAAGCTATATAGGGCTCAGTCGTAGTAAGATATATAAGAGCTCAACTGTAATAAGCTATATAGGGCTTAGTCGTAGTAAGATATAAGAGCTCAACTGTTATAAGCTATAGGGCTCAGTCGTAGTAAGATATATAAGGGCTCAGCTGTAATAAGCTATATAGGGCTCAGTCGTAGTAAGATATATAAGGGCTCAGCTGTAATAAGTTATATAGGCCTCAGCATTTGTTCTTCGTGTTTTAAAGCGTTAATAAAAATATAGCTGTTAAAACTTTTTAAGAGTTGTAAATCCTAAAACTTGAGACCAAGTGAACATGCTAGTTTTGGATAAAATATATGGCAAAGGAATACCCTATTTGGTTGCTATTCCTTAATTAAATTTTAGACAAAGTATAATCCAGCCTTGTTAAGGCCCCTTAGTCAAATAAGCAGACAAAAGAAACCTCTGACTTGTTGATGTTCCTTACTCAAATCATTAGGCAAAGGAATGTCCAATATCCCGTTGGGTCAATATTCCTAAGAAAAAATTAGACTATGAAATATGGCGTTCAGATGATATTTCTTAGTAAAATTTAGTTGTTCATTTCTTAATATTCTTATTTTACAATAATTTTAAAACGAACCAAAAGGACCCTAAATTAAATGTCTAAGTTATTCCTTTCTCAGTGCATTCATTCGACAAAAGTCCTAAGTTTTGGGGCTCTGAACATAATGACTAAGCTGTTCTTTTTTCAATAAATCATATAAACAAAAAATATAATGTAAACAAATATAAATTAACAAAATGGTTGGGTACCTACTTCTTTGCATTTAATTTTCTCGCTTCTGCACTATTATTCCTAGTTTGTCCTATTTATTAATGCATCAGGGATATCTCTGGTTATCAGATATTTAAGTCTATTAAGTTCCAACCTAGAAGTATTTAAGACTTAACCTTTGTAAATGATATTTAGGTTCAAAAACTTAGAGATATAATAAGCAATTGAAACCTGGCTATGTAAACATATTATTTCAATATGACTTGTGTTTATTATAATTATGTCAAAATGTAATTTCAATGACAAGGTTTAGAGCAGCAAGAATGTAAGAGATAATTCAATACCGCAAGACATGATGCAAGAGTGCATGTAAAAAATAACAGATGATCTCGATTTAGTTGAATTTAGTAAGATCTATTAATTTTCTTTACAATATAATTTATTCGAAAAATAAGAAAATTTCACTTTTTTGCAGGGAATGTAAAAAACCTCGAAAATCTTCCTTACATTATCAATCTGATAATGTAAGGAAATGTTTCGAACATAATCCTATTATGCTCAACTTCTCCACTTCACTCACTTCGCTTGTACTTAGAATATAAGAATCACCTAAGTTTGATTTCAGCTTGCCTTTGGGTTCGCTTTGAACGTCCTCAGACATAAACGATTTTGGCGCGGTGGTCCGCATATCGGGTGAATTTTCTTTGGAATGCGCGTTTCCGTGCTTGAAAATCCATTTTTTGTTTAAGGATCTGGTTTATGCTTTATAACTTGAGCAGTTACTTAATTATGAAGCACAACTCGTAACTCATTTTTTCTATATTCTTCAAAAGAAATGCGCATAATTATCAGTTAGTTATATAAAACTTTGCCTCTAAAATTGGCAGTGCACGCTATTATTTGCGCTAGTTTAATGCTCAGTTGGTTTCATGGTTGTTTCTTTTCAAGGTTTTAGCGTATTTCTTTGAAAAATACAGAAAAAAGAGTTACAAGCAGTGCTTGATAATTGAGTAACTGCTCAAGTTATAAAGCAAGAAATGGATTGTTAAGCACGGAAACACGCATTCCAAAGGAAATTTGCCTGAAATCCGGACCACCGCGTCAGAATTACTTTGTAGTTATAAACTTATATAATGTAAAAAAACAATAAAAAATTATCGCCTCTATCAGGATTCGAACCCAGGTACGCTGGCTTTGAGTTCTCGTATCGACTAAACTTTGAAACTTGGCTTTGACACCGGAACGCTAAACTTTGTCTTTACAAGAGCTCAAGACAACAAAACGTGAATCATGACTTGTCTCAGATGAAATCCTACCCCGCATTTTCGTAACAGTCAAAGGAAACCACAAAAACTTAGACTGGGCTAGCCGGCCATGAATTTAAGGCCACCCGAAAGATTGGTATAAGGGATGAGTACCTTATTAACCTTAAGTGTCTCCACCGGCTGAATTTGTACCCTTGACCTCAGGCAAGCGCTTACCACCAAGCCACCGTTGGTTCTAACCTTCAGGCAAGCGCTTTACCACCAAGCCACCGGTTGGTTCTAACCTTCAGACAAGCGCTTTACCACCAAGCCACCGGTTGGTTTTAACCTTCAGGCACGGCTTGACCACCAAGCCACCGGTTGGTTTTAACCTTCAGGCATGGCTTGACCACCAAGCACCGGTTGGTTTTAACCTTCAGGCAAGCTTGACCACCAAGCCACCGGTTGGTAACCTTCAGGCAAGCGCTTTAACCCAAGCCACCGGTTGGTTCTAACCTTCAGGCGAGCGCTTTACACCAAGCCACCGGTGGTTCTAACCTTCAGGCAAGCGCTTTACCGCCAGCCACCGGTTGGTTCTAACCTTCAGGCAAGCGCTTTACCACCAAGCCACCGGTTGGTTCTAACCTTCAGGCGAGCGCTTTACCTCCAAGCCACCGGTTGATTCTAACCTTCAGGCAAGCGCTTTACCACCAAGCCACCGGTTGGTTCTAACCTTTAGGCAAGCGCTTTACCACCAAGCCACACGTTGGTTTAAACCTTCTCTATGTCCTAAAATTGTCTTATCCGTGTGTGCAGTTATTTATGCACGGATTTCTTTCCTTAGTGCTTTTTAATCAATTTTTCAATACTACAGTGAAAGTAACAGCTGAGTACACAGATTAATCAATTTAAGGACATTATTTGGTTTAATAAAAAATAAATTGAACCCCTTATTAATAAAGTTTAAAATTATAAATAATTACCAAATTTTTGGGGTACCTGCTTTTATCTTTTCTAATATTTGCTCTGATATTCTTATCTAAGAAATCTGATATTTTCTTAAATTACCTTCCTTTTTTAGGAAATGAGCTAAGAACAACAATGCAGAACGATATTTGTGACGGTGTTTTAGTAAGTTGCTACTTCATTTATTTTATTAATTTTATCTTATATGAAGTTTTTAATTATAATAGAAAATCGTTAAATTAAAAAATTGTGTAAAAGGTACTTTGAAACTTTTCCTGAAACTCTGTACTTGATTTCCTCGAGTACAAGGTTCTCAAAATGTTATGTAGCTAAAACCATTAGGTCTTATTAATTCGATCTTGTTACGCACGACCCCTAACTGGAAAGTATATAACCTCTAGAGCTATAAAACTTTAGACAGAGCTAAAACAGGCTCTGTCGGCGCCCTGATGAGTTAGACGTAACGCAACAGAGTGGGACATGACATTATGTCGAGCCATCAATGATGACGAATGTCGAATGATGGAACAGTTCCCACATGTAGCATTGCATTTTGCTTGATACATTTTCTCTCGCACAAATATTTTGTGTCAACTATTCATGTTTTGCAAAACTCAGTAGTATCAAATGATATGGGTTAAGCCACTTTGAAACTTTTCCTGAAACTCTGTATTCGATTTCCTCGTTCTCTAAATGTTATGTAGCTAACACTTTTAGGTCTTATTAATTCGATCTCGTTATTTACGGCCCCAAACTGGAAAGTATACACAACCTCTAGACCTTCTTTACTCCTTCTAAAGCATTTCAATAATATTTTACAGAATCCTATAACAGGAAAAAAGGTTAAACCAAATGCTTTACAAACGGCTGACTGCTGCGATCATAGCTATTGTCAGGTTAGGAGGCAGAAGAAAGAAAACGGATGTGTTGACCTTCCTCCGAAGGGGTAAGTATTGGGGTATTCCATCCTTTCTCTTCTACAGATGGAGGAACCGTGGCCATTTTAAAAACGTTTATCATCCATGAAGTTTTTAAATTTATGTTAAATTAATTTATGTTTTTCATAACATTAGGATGTAAATAAAAGTCTATCCTCATATACATTTCAATCAATATAATGATCCTAAAACCGGCTTTCAATATAGCACAGGTCATCCTCAGTGCCTACAAACACGAGGACGGTAAAATAAAAATTACGTGGATACGCTCTCTCGACCTTGTATGTCTGGTGCTTGGTTCTTTATAGAGGTGCGGCTTTGAATATAATAGCTAGTATTTGACAAAGGTATAATCACAGAGTGATTTTTAGCGTTCCTATCTCCTTACGCACACATCTTTTACATGTTAAGGATCCAGGAAAATTTGAGTGAAATTGTGACGTTTGAGTAATTTAATGTAGCTAGTAAGGTTCACTATGTTAGCAAATGAGGGAGATGTCTCTCCAAAAGGGCGGGCGAGCATGCAGCAAATCTACGGAAAAGACCAAAAATAGCAGCAATTTATATTGACATATTCAGCGCATGGGACATAAAATCCTACAATGGATTCGCCTGAGAAGTTTTAAATCGCAAGGAGTGAAAAGGCTTTGAGTGATGATAATCTTAACGAAAGATGCACCTGCTCAGTATTAATTTTAACATGATGTTAGACCTCAAAAAAGGATTTCTAAGACACTCCCGATTTCGACTTCCGCCATGTCACCCATCCCATTAGTAAACTTTTTGATAGGAATCCGCTAAAAATGTATAATACTTCTTTAGGGATATCACAAGGACACCAAAAACTTATTCAGTATACATTTTTATTTTTAGATTACCCTGGGCAAGCGGTTTGTTGAAATATTTGCCGGGTCAACGAAATTTCTATACCGATTTGTATCTGAAACAACAAATGGAGCAAGAAGCATCCAAACTCGCCAAAAAGAACTGTCCACCAAAAAAAACCCCAAGAAAGTGCGAACCAGAAAGTCAAGATTGTCCGGATGTAGAAGGTGGAACAAAAACCTTCACATGCTGCTGTTATCCGGCAGGTAACGGAAAAAAGAAGAAGAAGAAGGGTAAGAAAGGTAAAGGTAAGAAAAACGGATGCATGACTTGCAAATGCATACCGGACGATAACTGCACGAACCCCGAGCCGCAAGATAATGACACTAATCAATGTCCTAAGCCGTGTTGCATCGAATTTGAAGAAGTGATGATTTGTGACGGCTATTCAGATCCAAGGAAAGGATTTCTCTTGAGAGCCACCCAGCGCTCTGATGTTAGTAAGGATACTCAGTCATTAAGGCCCGTATTCAAAGACGTTTTCCTAACATTTTCCTCACTCCTAACATTCGCCTTGAGGAGAATGTTAGAAAAATTTGGAGAATGTTAGGAAAATGTTAGGAAACGTCTTGAATACGGGCCTAATAACCAATAGTAACAATAATTATTTTAGCGAATTTTTTCAAAGGAATTACGATTACGCACGAAATAATTGTTTAAAAATGTATTCTGCTTTGTTTAATTCTAGTCCAGGGTCTACCATAGTAGTAAACAATATAGATTATGGAATACTTTTGCGCGTTAATTAGACGAACTTTCAATTTAATATACCATAAAGGCAAAAAATTTATTTATGACCGTACTATTTTTAGACAGACTCTTAAGTTTTAAGTAATCCGTCACAGATTAACATTCAGAAAAAGTTTTCCCGCCAAGTAAATATATAAAAATTAAGCTTTTAATTCTTGTGGCAGAAATAAATGATTTTTGATTCATTTTAATAATTTTGGTATAAAATTAATACGTATGCTTTTTTTTATATTACGTATTTTGCATGTTTTTTTTTAAATTATTTATTAGTTTTAAGTAAGTGCCACACAGCACAGGGTTTTCTAATTCTTTTTTTAAACATAAGGAATATGTTTAAAAAAATTGTAATTAATATACGATAGCACGTTTTTTAATCTTTGTCGTTGCAATGAATTTTGTTTTTTTGCTGCCCTAGGTTCAGGAAGCAGCTCAGATAGCGACGGAACAGATTCAGAAGCTTCTGAAGAGGAAAGAGCCGACCAAGGAATGATTTGTCTTTGTATTCCCCGCTCTTATTTAAAAAGAAAATCAAGAGACGGCGAGGAAGATGAAATAGAAGATATGTGCGCCAAATTTGCAGTCAAAGAGTGTCCGGAGGAAGAGGAAAATAAAGACGCTAAAAGGAGTTCAGATGTAAAAAGTCTGCCGCCCAAAGAATAAGTATTTATCCTCGACTGTTATCTACCGAATACCAGCTTGAAGTCCGGTTTGCAAGGTTAACTATTGCAAAGGTTCAAAATGAAAGCTTAAGAGCTGGTATTTGCAGGCATTGATATTTAAGAAAACCTAAAAAATTATTAAACTGTATAGAATAAAACTTGATCATTTTTGTTAAAGTTTGTTTTACTTGTTTTTATAATATTTAGTAATATTATAAAATATTCACTATACAGTTCTCGTAAGAGTGGAAATTTCTACAAGAGCTAGTTGGGTGAACATCTTAAGTGGTAAGTCCAACTTATGCTCGAAAAAGTTGGGTTAGTGGATACAAACCTCGAGTATTACCTCGAGCTCGTAGTCGAGTCGTAGTATGACCTCGAGCTCGTAGTCGAGTCGTAGTATGACCTCGAGCCTGATAGGTAAACTAACAGGCTCTTATCTTAAAATAGCCTGACTAGTGTAAAAGAATCAGTACCAGGCACCCTTAAGGCGAGTTTTTTTTTCTTTTAGATCTTCCTCCGCTTGTGATAAAGCTAAGTTGAAAAAAACATTTCTGTGATCAGCACTAAATAGACTTTAAAGTATGCGACAGTTTTCTTTGTCTGGTCGGTGGTCAAGTTTTGTCATATGTTCTGATAAGTCCGTAAGGTTAGAATTGTCATCAGAACATATGACAAAACTTGACACCGACCAGACAAAGAAAGTTCGCATACTTCATACAGAAACACACTGTAATTTCATTTTAAATTTATTTACTTAGACACGTGACAAAAAAAAAGCAATAAAATTTTATTAATTTCAAACTTCTCATTCTTGTCATTTTTTAGGAACTGAAGAAGCTCAGGATCCCTGGGCGAAAGCTCTTCGTCAATTTATTTTCAATAAATTTTAATAAAAAAGGACTGAAGTCCTTTGTAACACTTTGTAACAGTCCAAAAGCTCTAAAGTTATTAACATATTATAATTAAAAAGTTGAAATACATCGATAACACATAAATTATTGTTGTGTTATTCTCTTATCACATGTGTTAAGAGTGATTTCCTGCCAGAACTTGAGTTGTCTAAAAAAACTGTGAAGCGGTTTTGCAATAGAATAAAGCAGCCAGGAGTCTTAAAATAAAAGTTAAGCAACTAATAATAACCACGAAAAGTTTCTAAATAAATCCGCTGTGGTGCGATACGGTCTCGCAACGAACAACATGCCCAAAACAACAACAGTGAATTTTAAAAATAATTGGAACACGGCGCAGTTCTCCCTAGGATATCACCAGGTTGACACAATATAATTGTGAAAGAGAACTATATAATATAATTGATTGTGCGTCAACTATTCATGTTTTGCAAAACTATAGTAACAAAACGTGGTAGTATCACATGTTATATACCACGAGGTCTCCATGTTTGAATCATGAGTTATCATACTGCTCTTAAAAAGGTTCATCTTTATTTTATATGCTTTCATATGATAGTCACTTTTATAGTATTACACACGGTTATAATCTGTTGACAGCGTGGGATAAATATGGTTGAGAAACCAATGAGATTGGCCTGATATGAAATTGTGGGGATAGCTTAATATCAGGATCAACTTAATTGGCTTGCTCGTATTATTTTCACATGCTGTCAACTGATTATAACTATGAGATTTACTTTAGACTTCATGCTGTTATGCTCAATGTTATATGTGAACCTTTCTCTTTTATCTGCGTTATATTAAACAGTGTCAACTTTCATAAATTTTACTTTCTAATTACATTATGTAAAAGTAGTACTAATTGTGATCCCTTGAATAATTTCTTTTTTCTTGATCTTTCTTAGTAGAGTCAAGACAGAAATTTAGCCAATAATGGCTAAATTGGCTAAAACTTCAACCACTTTTCAAACATCAGCATTCCTGTGCCGTAACTTGATTGCCTATTGTCACTGCCCGTATATTGCTTTATCAGCCTCTCATATCTTAGATATGCTTCCTAAAATATATCTTCCTTTTTTGTAATTTAAATGAATCTAAGTCATTATGTCATTTCAATAAATGAAGGGCTAAATTACGATCTATCAGACCCAATTGAAGGAGGGTCACTATTTTTTCCCTTGATGCTCATCTCAGACGATGCTGACCCAGCATTATGTATGGCAGACGATGCTGACCCAGCATTATTATCTTGAGGTGACTTAATACCGTTCTTTACATCTTGATCTTGTAAATCACTTTTCTTTTCTGATGATTTTAGCAAATCTGATATAATATCATTGATGCCATTTTCATTAGCAGTAGTGTTTCCCATCTCAGTTAACATTTCATCCAAGGAACTTATCTTTTTTTCTTCCGTTTTCATTTCAGGAGTTCCAATGTTAATGTGCTCAGCAGCTTTGCTCTGTTGTTCGTTTCCTAGTATGAGCTCTGGAGTTACGTTCTGTATATTTATATTATTTAGCTTCAAAATTGACCAAATTTTCTTTAATTGCTCTTCAGGATAGATATTAACTACGTATTTCTGTCCTGATAAATAAAAATTTTATTTTAGTGCTAATTTAAATTTAACTTTATTTTTTAAATAGTATTCAATAGCTACTAATGATTATCTGTTCTCGGCCAATTCGAGTTCGATTTTTTTATCTAAAAAAAACTTTTTTAGATTGGAATCAATTAGCTGCTGAGTCTTGTCGAGGGAGTTAGCTTTAGCAGGGTTTTAATGACCGTGACAAAGCCGAATAAATAGAGTGAAAACCTTTTCCTTGCGAGGGATTAAATTATCTGAACATTACACACACATTTTTCGATTTTGGAATCTTTAAGAGCTAAAACGTATAAATTTGATAGAAAAATTGGGTTTCAAATTTCGTTTATTACAACGCTTTCCCTCCGATTAGATGTCAACAAAGATGATTTTGAAGTATTTAAAGCAAAGCGAGTGGAGTGAGAAGAAGTGGAAGAATACAATAAATTCCCTCCTCAACATCCGCTATTCAAAAAGGCTCATTAAATTTCCTCAAAACTAAGATTGTTCGGTTTTGCGACTTGATTGATTTTCTTACAAGCCATACCGACTGTAAGGCAGTTTTAGCAACTTAAACTGTATCACTTGTAACTGTAATTATTGTATCATACGTAAAAAGCAAATAAAACCAGAAAGTATAGCCTAAGCAACGAACCTCGGACCTCTTGTGCCGAAGTGATGCACTAATTTAATCACGAGAAAGTAATTAAATGAGTAACAATAATTTACTCACGATTTACTCACGACTATAATTGGTTGAAATAATACCTGTGTTATTAGCCCTAAGAGAAACAGTGACCTGGTGTTCTGAAGTTTTCTTATTTAATTCTATTCCTTTATCAGCCTCTCTCTTCTGCAAAAGAAATACATGCCAAAGATAGCTAGAATCAACTAACGTAAAATAGGTAGAATTAATGTAAATAGTGAACCATTTTTACTGCCTTAGATAGAAGTGGTTGACAATGGAATAATTGAAGGTAAGAACACGATATAACAAATAAACATATAATTACGCATAACGCGTATTGCTTATGTAACTAAAATTATTATAGAAATGTGACACTTCTATTAATAAATTGTAATGATATACAAAACCTCTTTTCCGGTATCTGGTCCTAAGTCGAGTAATACTGATATTTTTTTGACTTCCCTGAAACATTAGCCAGAATAAATTTACAATGTATTGAAGAATCAGCTATCGTCGATGCTTGCTGTTTGGATATGAATATCTCTGGACCGTTTCGGCATAACGCTATCATCGCTGATTATAGCTGATGATTATAGCGTTAAGTGCTATAAAAAAAATGATTCAAAAATAAGTGCATTACAAATTTTTACCCTAACTGGTTGATCTTATTGTACTACAGACTGATTTTTTGTTATTTTTTTTTATTTAATTTTTAGCTTTTTGTAAATTAAATTTTCATCTTTTTCGTTCCATTCAATTTTTTAAGTTAATTCTCTTATATTTACAATACTAAAGTTAATTGAAGGCAGAAAAACAAGAAATATGCTTTTTTGAATCTGTTTTTTTTCTCACATTTTTTTTTTTATTTTTTAATATGCTTAGCTATCTATGCTTGAGTCCTTTTATTATTTTAGATCCCAAGAGGATTGCTCATTTTTGTATTTTATTTTTTATTAGAATCATAGGTTTTTTTTAAGTCCATTGAATTAGGCTAAGCTCTTGTTTACTTTTTTAGTCTTATTTATTGTTTTAAAATATTTATTCTTGTTATTTTTTTAAAAAATTTTTACTTTTATGTTAATTTACTTTTTTATGTTACCTTCCTATGTATATGTATGTTTATTGTAACTTTGTAAAGGGGTAAAACCCGTGTAAACTTTAATAAATAAATAAAATAAAAAAAGCCGAAATCGGTCCAAGTATCATTTTTTTTAATTTGCTTTAGTTCAATATTTACTATGGCTCATATTCAAAGACATTTTCCTTACCCAAACCTAACATTTTCCTTAAGGGCTTCTTAAGGAATCCTTAAGGAGACCTAACATTTTCCTTACCTAAACTGTAAACTTACCTAAATTTACCTTAAGTGCTCCTTAAGGGAAATGTTAGGGTTAGGTAAGGAAATTGATAGGAAAATGTCTTTGAATACGGGCATATATGTCTTGTATACGTTTTTTTAAAGTATAAAAATCTGAAGATAATCCAATTCTATATTAAGTTTCGTTTCAATACGGCAATTATAACTAAAGGTTTTGTTGAATCAGAAAAGTTAAACAGCATCGAGCAAGGTTAGTGCTTAGATGGATGATCGCTGAGGAAAAAACTAAT
>JACMZG010000022.1:1517491-1530463 GCA_018340805.1 Microvelia longipes
TCACTTCCTCTGTTTTTCCTGGAATATCTATTTCCATTCGTTTTGCCGCCTCTCCTTTAAGCGGTTCTGATTTGGTTTCTGTTTCTACTTTATCATCCTCATCGTCCATTGGCGATAGAGTTCCAATTTTGAATTTGGATATATCGTGATATCCTGATCTGACATATTCAATACATTGACCGGTACTTGACCGTCATTCATCACTTTACTACTTCGTTGCTGTCGGTAATTTGTATTTCTCAATAAATTTCTCATGAGGTTCGAACATCATTTTTCTCTTGTAATCTGAATTGTTTTTGCAATGTAAAACACTTGACTTCGTCTTGGGATCACCACTTCTCACTGGCATACACTTCATTCTCTTTTGCGTATAAATTTTCTCTCGATCCCGTTATCTGTAATGTCGTCATATCTAGTACTACGTTTTTCATCAATATGGTATCAAATCTGTACCGATAATACAATCTTCACTCATTGCTAATATCGTCATATCGTGCAAATACTTTTTGTCCTTGGAATTCGACTTCACATTTTAATTTTCCAACCGCTTCTAACGGACTACCGTCTGCAACCGTAATCTGTTGTCGATGGTGTAATATTCACCCATTTTAATGGTGACACTAAATCAACATGTAACACTGAAATTGTAGCTCCTGTATCTAATAATGCTGATATCTCTCTTCCATCAACCGTAAATATCCACTGCTACTCGTGTACCAATTTCGAGTAAGTATAACAAAGTCGCTCTGTTCTGTCATTTTCAACTTTTCTGCGTCGGTTCTCGATACATTCTTTGCTAAACATTGATAACTCTTATGTCCGCCGTATCCACAATTTTGGCACATCCTAGGCCTTACACACGTTTGTCGTAAGTGTCCTGCTTCTCCACAATTTGAACATTTATGCGACGCTTGATAACATTTATCGCATATCTTGCTGGATCTGGTGCACACTGACCTGACTCATGATTGGTTTTTCCACAATATCGACACCGCACTGGTTTCTTTTCCACCTCTTTAACATTACCATTTTATCGTTCGAGGTATCTCTCGGCTTTGTTCTCTTAAAACTATTCAATTTAATTTACCGTCTGGAAACACAAATCTCATTATATCCAACCGATTATACACTCGAATACTAAATTATCCATTACTTTCATTGGATACATAAAAGTTCCTTTATCTGTTCTCACCAAACAGTCTATTTCTCCTAGCGGTTGAATTATATCGCCTGTTATAATATCATCTGCTCTGAACTCGACTTAATTCTCGCTACTTCTACTTCCAATAATGCCTTTAGATTTATCATTGATTTACACGCTCCCGTATCTATCATACATTTCATTGATCTACCATTGATTGTCAGTTTCCTTGTGAGTACTCTTACCCGGACTAAATACTGGTGCCATACTTTTTGTATCGAATGGTTTCTCCTCTCCATCGCTATTCGTGATTATACTAAACCTTGTAGGTTCATTCTGATAACACGTTTGATTATCTGGTATTTCTGCACTCTCTTTCTTTGCGTTGTCATCCAATTTAGGTGCATTAGGTGATGCACTTTTATATTTCTGTCCGATTACTTGTAATTCACGATTTGGGTAATATACAATTGGTACTTTTGATGACATACCATATCCACTCTTTTCCATAATTGTTTCCATGGTTTCTTAGTTCGTTTCATCATTTCGTATTTTCGTAACTGTCGGTTTTCTCTTTCCTGATAATAATGTTCAGCTGCAGCTTTGGAATCAAATGGTTATAGTAATAATTTTCTCATTATCTATCGGCTGCTTCTCCTCATTCGATTGATTCCACTCCATTGACCATATGCTGGTGCTCTCTCGCGATACGTCGTCTTCCATTATCTGGTCCATCACTATCATCATCACTACTGCTATCTTGTCGTTTCCATGGTTTAAATGCATCAAAATAAGATGGCTTTTTCATTTTCCGTCTACGCATTTCTTTTCCAATCCTTCTCATCTGATCGATGACATCTTGATCACTACCTCTGACTTTACTCATATTTTTCAACAGCTTTCTGGTATTATGTAAATCGTTTGAATGGCTTTAACACTACTGATTTTGCCCATGCTGGGAATATTCCCATCACCATTGACCATGAAACTCTTCTCTCTTTCTTGTATAAATCGAAACACGCTAACAACTGTGTTAAATCACTTTCACGATCTGTATAATGAATATTATGCCTAACAGGCCTGCCATTGCTTGACCGAAAACTATAAATCTACCCCACATTTTCCGCATTACATTCTCTGTTGCTGTTTTAAAATGATCTGCTGATAAATAATTCGTAATTTGGTCTGCATCTGCTGTGATTCCTCCTCCTGCAATCTGCACAATGTTTGATAAAATCTGCATCCTTTTACTGGAAACAACATGTGATCTCTAGCTTTTTCAAATCTGCTTGTCGATATATTCCGCCTTCCGCTATGTTTAATGGTACAAATTTTGCTCCACCTTTTAGCTTTAATCGTGAAAAATTCCGAACGTTACTCTCTCCTGGTACTCTAGATGGAAAGCGTACCCATTTATTATTCGGTAACGCGTAATATGGTCCAAACACATTTGAACAATTCAACTTATTAGGTACAAAACCTCTTGGCGATATAATTCTCGTAATCGGCTGCACATATCTCTTTTCTCCATTATACATTATTTCCATTTCATTATAACATGTTCTGTCTGGTGACAATGCTGCTTCTACTCGAGTACATCTATACACATACATCACTTCTCCAACTACTCGTCCGAATTGACCTTCTTCTAATGGTAATAATGGTGTTACACTGTCTGGATTCGTTAATGCCGATGCCATTTTTGTTCTCAGAATTTCTCGATTAAGCATACAGTCATTCCATATCAAATCGTGATATATTTTCTCCACTGTCCCTTGAGTTTGATGATACAATAATCCACTTTATTATTGAT
Source organism: Microvelia longipes (assembly GCA_018340805.1). NCBI lineage: Eukaryota > Metazoa > Arthropoda > Insecta > Hemiptera > Veliidae > Microvelia > Microvelia longipes. Next base: position 1,520,446 of record JACMZG010000022.1, read on the forward strand.
ATATAAATGCAATTTTGTCTCTTGCGGTGTAACTCCTGATTGCGCTTTATACAGGCGTTTCCTGGAAACCCAGATTCCTTTATAATTCGTTTGTATACCAATTCACTACATCTTGAGGACATCTTTTTCCTTATCAACCGTATCATATCGTTTGGATCTGAAGACATTAACACTGTCGGTGTATCTGATAATTGTATTCCTTCCTCTCGAAGTTTCATTGCGTCGTCGACTTTTCCTGTTTCGATCGATTCCTCTTGATCAGTAATATCCATAGCTCGTTTGCCTTTATATTCGTCGAATGCCAATTCTTTTAGAAATGTCATTTTGCATTCTTGATGATCTACGTCGTATATTAATGTTGAAATTCCTGTAGTACATGACAAATCTGTTGCTTTACAATGTGGATATAATTTCATTGCGTAGTTCCGTATCAAAATATGCTTCATATTTCTTTAACTCTACTCGATAACTTTCGATTGCAACTACGTATGACGTTACTACTCCGTTTACTGTGTACGTTCCTTGTTTACAATTTCCGTGATGGTCTGAAATATCCTGCCGCAAATATCTTTTGTTGTAAAATCTGTCCTGCTTTCGCCTTCAGTATCACACTATCCTTAACTGTAAATTCTCCATTTGCAAATGCATCTGCACACTGTTGTCTCGTTAACGTAACAGGTCGTTCTATCAATCCTGGATCTATCAATGCTGTATAACTCGATGTTCCACAGTAAAATATGAACACTTTCATCGATACTATACATTCTCTTATGTCTGCTTTGTAGTAATCGGATTCTTGATACACGAAATAATTCACCCTCTTATTTTTCACCTCCAACTTTTCCGGACTTGCTTCAGGACATTCATCTGTATCTACTAATGAATAAACCGTATCTCCAATCTCCATTCTATCACAATCATATGCTCTCAGTGCTGCTCCTCTACTCAGCATAAACATAAACATTACTACCATTAACATCGACTGCATTCCTCCTGGACTTGAATTCTGACTTGGTTCTGAACTTATTTCGTCGATATAATCTTTTAATAACACTTTTGCTCTTTCTGTTAAATCATGTCGGGTAGTTCGTCTTTGGCTTTAATTTATCGATCCACGCTAGCCATCCTCCGATGCTATTTGCCTATCTGTCATTAATTATCGCGATAATCGGCAATGAATTCATCTGAATCTTTGTTTCCGACTCTGGGTCGTGTAATTGCTATATAAGTTTGTCTGATTAGATACGCCATTGCCACTGCAATTTCTCTCCGGTGGAGTAACTGTTTCTCCAAGTATTCCATTGACCGCATGTTGTAATGTCATTTATCTTTCATACCAACCATTTTAATGCTGGTAATTTTTTAATCATCGGTCCAATACTGCTGCAATCGTTTTACACTCTTGTGATACTACTGTGATCCAATCCACATATGTAATCTGGATATATAATCGTTAATATCTGATGCACTCTTTTCGGTTGATATGTCGGTGTTTCGAATCCTTCTCGACTTCACTAATTGCTCTTCCAATGGGTTTTCGTCTTGCTGGTTTTCTCTCTCTCATATCCTGGGACACCCTTTGGTCGTCCTCTTGGTTTACTCTCTGTGTTTGTCTCTGCATCACTTGTAGTTCTCCGATTTTGTCTGGATCTGTAGTTTCTCTTGATTATCGGTCGTTTCGAATTCTTCGTAAAAATCTCTTCTTCATACGCCAACTGTGGTATTATCTCATTCATCAACACGTCTGAAATTCTGGTGAGTTTAAAAATTTAAATATGTCTAAATCGTTTCTCTTGGATTCCAATTCGTCGTTTTCTCTTGTTTTATTACTGGATTCGGCCTCGTTGCCGGTTCCATCCGTAAATTGTATTTCATCGTCGTCATCGTCTAATTCTGTAATTATTCTCCTTCTTCTGTGTGCTGCTGTGGATAACTTTTCTGCTGGCGGGTTTGCTCTACTCTCGATTTTGTCGTTGCACTGCTTGTACCTCTGTACTGTCTGATATTACGGTTTAATATACTTCGTTATCTCTGGTTGCATCGGTTTTCCCATCGTTTTCTCTTTCTTTCGTCTCCTTTTTTCTTTTTCACTAATTTGCCATCCCCTCGGGAAAATTCATTTATTATATCTCGTTTCCACTGTATATCCAAAGTTCCAATAATGTCATCGTTTAACAATTCTCGTCCTTTAATGATAATAAATGGTGGTTCAAATGTATTTTCTTTTGAGATCTGATATTTCTCGTAAGCTAAATTGATATTCTCACTTCATGTCCCGTTGGATCTATAATTCTAAAACTGTATCTGCGTGGTCGGTTTCATCCTTTTCGCACTTATGCCATCGTGAAATTATCATCCGAAATTGCTTCGGTCTCCATTTAACCTGTTCCTTGCATCTCGAAATTGCAAATGTTAACTGTCTCAGTTCGTCTATTGATAAATCACTTTTTTACTAATTGATCTCCAATTCATCTGTACATCTGCTTGTGGATTCTCTCCTCTTCTCTACATTGAAATGAATTGTAATACTAAATCGTCTGAATTTGCTGTGCCTTTTTCGCTTTACCACCCATTGCGATCATTTCCGTTTCGATCGACTAACTCTAGATTTGATCGTATTGTCTACTCACGTCTGGTCTGGTATGTACATCACTGTTGTTTCTATTTCAACATGCTACTGTCCCTTTTACCCTTAATTTCCTGGATTGTAATATTGTTAATGGAATGTGGATTTAATATTCTCTACATAATACTTTATCGTATTTCGACACATTTTCTCTGGCTGATTTATACGTGAACGGATTTCGTATTCCATCATCGGCTGCTACTACATACACATTCTTATGTGTCCTGGCCAAATGCCCATTTCTTAACAGGTTCCTCATCTCGTCCTCCGAGATTTCTCCTCCACAATAAACTTTAATTTCCTCTCGTCTTGTCGGTATCAAATTCTCTTTGTTTTAGCCGTAATTTTATTAATATGCTTATTATCATTTTATCAATTTGCCCAACTTGTGGTCGTTTTTATCTCAAAATCTACACTGACTCGTCTGGTAACTGTACATTTATTTTTAACACTTTGTTTCGGCACAAAACTTTGCATGTTAACGAATTATTACTGTATACAATTTTTCTCCCCGATCATTCGTAATTGATTCAATCTGTTTATTAACTCTTGCGTTGTTTCTCGTTTCAGATATTCAGCATTTTCATACACAATCAAACTCATTTTCGCTAATATCGTTTTAAAAATTATCCATGGTTCTTTTTCTATCATCATCAATCGTTTCATTAAAATCACTCGACTTTATTAAAATATTCCATTTCTATCAATTTCCTCGGTAAATATTTTCCTCAGCTCGGTTCTGACTTCGTTCATTGTTTGGATATCTGAGCGTATCCGGTTCCTCACCTTTTCCTCTTTGTAACGTTATGTTTGTGATTTCACCGGGCTGCATCCCGAAATCCACTACATGAAAATCTTGTGGCCACATTTTCGGACTGATCTGCAAGCGCCCCACATAAATACTATAACTTTTGAATTCCCCGTCTAACGGTAGCGTTTTTATCAGTTCTGCTAATCCTGTTGCCGTTGTATCTTGTAAGGTAGCAATATCATAGTGTGCCATGCCGTGATAACATCATCTTTCAGTTTCCGAATAATGGACTCGTATTGGAAAAATCTGCTCCGGTTGTTTTTCTATGATCTCGTGCTTGTATTTCCCGATTAATTCGGCGTACTCCCAACGCATTACCTCCTTCACATGTTTAGCTGCACGCACAGCTGCGTTCATCATTCGCCAAAAAGATGGTTTAGGTAATCGCTCTTGTAACTTCATTGTCCTTTTCATGTAATCTCCAATTGTGTCTGCATGGTCCAACTTGACCTCTCTGCTTGCCGCACACGCTATCATATCTCCATTGCACGCTTTACCTAGCTTTATTACACTCGGTTTACTGATTGAGACTGGCGTCTTTGCTTTGTCCTTGAAATTTACTCGTTATTGATCGGATCATACAAAAATGTGCTTGTTGTATTTGATCTTGTTGTCGGATCACTTGATTTATAGTGGCACTACATATTTTTGATATTTCTTTTCTAGGACTGTAATATTTCATCCGTTGTTCGAAAAAACTAAGTGTGGCCATACCGCCTCTTTATATTTCACCACTCTTGCTAATTCCATTACTTGAAGACCGTCTCCCTTCCGGGTTTACGCCATAATTATAAATATGCGCATCTACATTTCTTTGTTTATTATACCTGTCATCGAGTGAATGATGTATTCATGTATTGGCTTAGGCCATTCTAACTGTGCCAATCCCTTCATTAATGCTCCCACTGTTAAATTCTCGATGATACTTTTCTCGGTATCAGTATAAGTCCATCTGCCCATCATCTTTCCACACTGATTTGTTGTCAAATACGCCATGGGTCGACTGTCTAATGCCGGTCTTGGTGGTTCTAGTACTAAGATATAATCCTCCACCTTGGATGTTTCTAATATTCTTGTTCATATCTCGATATCGTCTCTTTCCACTCTTCTCTTGTTTCGGAAGTAACATGCCAGGTCCATATTCTGCTAATTCTGGTAAGTGATTCATGATAGTCCAATATTGAATTCTGGTTAGTTTGTCCTTTACTAATCTCGTTTGACAAAATATTTGCTCAATCCTCTCTTTATTGGAGTTCCTCTGATTCGCGGTTGGTTCTTTCAATCTTTAACTCGTGTCAAAATTTCTTCCGTATTTCTCTCGATTAGTTCATTATGTTGATCTTGGGTTATCACCCCATTTTCCTCGTATTTTCCTCACTTGATGCATTACCTGGACTTGAACCTTGGTTATCAACATGTTGACTTTAGCTCGCCTTTTCGGTTGTATCGCTTTTGCATTTTCATTATTAAACTGAAATTGTTAATGATCGCCATTCTAAGTTCGACATTCTCATTCCATCAATATGCCATGTATTTCGATCATATTTTCTTTCAAAGGACATCAATATTTCCTTCAGAGGTCTCGCTTGTAAATATTTATGCACTGGTTGTTTTAATCTGTAAATTTCTTCAAGATCGAGTAATTTTATTATCTCTTTTCTGCCTGGTAGCACTCCGTATTCAGTAATGTGTCTCCCATATCTAAATAATCAATCACTTTTGTTCTTGAACATAATACACATTCTTGTAAGGGTCTATCGAGTTTACCCAATGCGATTACCAAATCTCGTACAGTTAATCCTTTTAATTCGATCTGTCTATGGGTTGCATGACATTCTGCTGTTGATGATGTGTCGCTTGCTTCCCGTTTTTCTCTTTGAGGTTGCTTGACAATCTGCTGTTCGATTCGTGTCTCTTGCTTCCCCTTTAGTTTCCTTTAGCTCGCATAATTGAATACTATAATCACTGCGTCTTGCTTTCGTTCGCATCTCTAGCCATATCTCCGCACTTGTGGTTGCCATTTCAACTTTATCGCTTCATCAATCTCGGTCGATTCTGCTACTTCGAGAAAATGATTCATTAATTTCCAATACTTCTTCTTGGAAGTTCATCTCTATGCTCTTGTAACCGCTGACTCGTCTTTCTACCCATCTTGCACTTCCTGACTATTCGGTAACTCTAACGCATGCTGTTCTCTTGGTCGTTTCACCTTTATCATGTTGAGTCTACCTTGATTTGAATTATTCGGCATTCTTTGATTCATTCGCTCATTTGCCACTCTTTGCTCCTCTAATTGTAATTTAAGTAATCTTGTTTCTTGTCTCACTTTATCATACACGCGCCTCTGCGCTTCATCTTGTCGTTGCATCTCTTGCTGTATCATATTGACTCGTTGTTGACCCTGATTTGATTATTTCGCAATTGTTGTCGTAATTCATCGTTTTGACTCATCATTTTCTCTATTGCTAACGTATTGCCTGGTTTTTGATTAATTCTGATTCGATTTTCCATAGCTCGATCTTCCACTATTACTCGTACAATTTCTATTGTATGACCTGGTTGATTACAGTATAACACCTTTAAACATCTCTGTGTGAATGTAACGACTCCTTGACCTCTTATACTGACCTCCTCCTCGACCCCCTCGGTAATTGTTCGATTGTCTCTGATTATTTGGTCTGACTTGTCCTGGACTCAATGACTTTAATAACGGTTGCGGTATTTGCTGGTATAAAATCAGAAATCTTTGGAGTCGTTACCCCTTCTGCCTCTTGTTCTCTAATTTGAATATACTGGCTTGTCGTTGACTGGCTTCTACTTTTTGATACTTGAGCTTGTCTGATGGCTCTTCTACTGTCTTTGGCTGTGTTAGATTTACCCATTTTCTCGTTTCTGCATTTCTCAGTCCTTTAATAAATATTCCGAGTATTACTTTGTCCACCACTTTATCTCCGAGTGCTAATTTTCCGAGCTTCCATAACTCTGCTGCGAATGCTTGAAATGATTCGTCTTTCAACTGTCGTCGCACGTAAAATCTTGGACCTCTTGTCCTTCTAGTAAGTGTCGGTTTGAAATTCTCCTCTAGAATCTTTTTGGCTTCGGCCCACTTTTTAACTCCTTTTCGAGTGCACGCACTTTTGCCCAATAAATTGTCTTTGCCGAATCCTTTAGGAATAATGGCAGTCGTTCCGCCGCTGTCTCGTCAGTCCATCGGCAGCCTCCTTGTGTATCTCGTATGCTGCTATAAAATCATTTAATTTCTCGGGGATACCTGTAAAATGTTCTCCATTGAAATCCGTTTTCCATTCCAACCTCTCTTTGGTTTTGCGCTCATTTACGCTTTTATTGTCGTCGTTTGTCTTGTTTGGTCTTCTGGCACCTGATTCATATTTCTGCCATCTCGTCTTCGTCGTTTCGGTACTGCTACTGTCGAATTGGTTCGTCTTGATAATCGGTATCGTTGTCACACTTGACGTTCTCGATGAAGGGATTGATGGACTGAGCTCTGCTGGACTGTAGATGCTCTGTTGATTTATGACACTTGAAATCTCTGTTTCGTCTATGCTATTCTCTGTAAAATCTGGGATTCTTTGTATTGATTCTACTGAATTTGTTGTCGTTGGTGTTCCAAAATTTGTTGCTAACGATTGATTGATTTCTTTGATCTGTTAAACGATGCTGATCTCTGTTCTTTGCTTTGTTTGATTTCTTAGCTGACTTTTACTCTTAAACTGGGTTGATTTTCGTAGGTTGTAGTTGACTGGAGACGCAATGTTGATTGAGTCTATCCTTTGTAATCACTGAATTGATTGGTTATCCTTGGTATTTGTTGAATTGATTGGTATGTTGTATTGAGTTGCTGAAATAATCTGAAATTACAACAAATCTCGCCTTCGCGATAGCTATGGTTATTATTAATTGTACTGTATACTCACACTCATCACTTCACGCAGTGCATTATCATACCATTATCTACACTACTATACTACTATAACGCACATACCGTTTGATTTTATTCACATGCCGTTAAATTATCTATAACACATACTATTCAATTCATACTCTGTCTTTAAATCACATACTGTTTATTAAAATCATTATCACACCCTTACATTCCTTTGCACTTACTATCTTTATCAGCCGTAAATCTCCAGATTACACTTTTATCAACACGTTTCTTTTTATTTTTGTCCGATTTAAATTTTAATTCATCTACATCTATTTTCACTTTATCATTCATTATCGTCGACATAATTTCTCTTTACTTCTTTTAACATCCTCAAGTTAAATTTTGCGTTCATCGTTATCATTTACCATATTCAAATAATCTTGTTATCGTTTCATTCATTTATCATCTTATTATTCTTCTCATCATCGCTCTAATCCATTAATTTCTCTTTCAATTATCTTCTTCAATCATTTTCAATTTTAATTTTCATTTTCTAATTTCATATTCATCAATATCCATTGCTTTTAATTATCAGTATTATTGTCAATTTTCCTTATCTGCTATATCGATCCCTCGTCGCTTCACATTAGTATTCCTCATTAATCAAATCATTTATCAATTCCAATTTATCTCCATTAACCATATCATTATCTCTAACTTCAATATCTTTTCATCATCTCTGCTGAATTCCTCTGGATCAGGTCTTTACCTGAGACTCGCCGTCCGGTGGCCATTCCGCTACGGTTCTCAGGACGCTATCCTGATCAGCTGCTGGCGATTGCAGTCTATTTCGATTCCAGCTCCAATCCCGCGCTCTATTTCTAATTAAAATCAAAATTCAATAACTACTTGTCAATTTCATGCTTCTAAACAAAATCAAAATTCTATTATCGTTTTTCACTATCATTCAACTTGGGTACCCACCTGGTAATTCTCCATGAAATTCAAACACATCGGTGGTCTATTTCGATTCAGCCCCGATTGTCGCTTTGGAATTATCTTCTACTATTCCTCAATTACTAGGACACTATCTAAATAGTTCCTCGAGTGATCGATAGTCTATTTCAATTCAGCTTCAATCACCCTAATGTGAAAGGTTCTCAGTCAAAATTCTCATCAAATCACTAAACAACAACATTATTCTGACTGATTTGTTAGCATCGAATCTGTCCACTTCCGATCTACCTAAAAACGCTTATCCATAAAAATATAAACCCAATGTACCAAATCATCAACGCTGAAATTTCAACACAAGATTCCGGAACCATTTTGCGGCTGGTACCAATGCCAGGTATTTGTTTCAACCTTCTATAACCTCTGTAGGGCTGTGAACAGACAGCTGTAGGGAGGTAGTCCCTTGACTTCTTTTGTCGGCGGAACCACGCCAGCCTAATGCCGCAGGCGGCCAACCTGTTCTCAACTAATGCCGTATGCTTCTGCATTCATAGATTCCCTGTTGAAATCTTCCGAAGTGGTCACTCTGCTACCACTCCCTTCTATGAGCATGAGAGCGGTACTCCTTATCCGAGGCGTCGAAGCTCAGAGTCCGTCCTCGGCATCTCTCTAGCAGATCTGCTTTACTACCAACATGCTTCGAGTCTCGTTCCATAAGTTTCGATATCTTCTTCCTCGTCAGTCATCAGACAATCATTCCGGCCGTCCTCTTTGAAGGTGATCAATCTTCCGATTCAAGCTTACTGATTGTGGCGCCGTTTTCCAATTCGGATCGTATATCAAAACGTCTTTTTCGCGGGTCACTTCCATATCTTATGATTACTTTCCCATTATTGATAATTCCATTTCTCCACATCTAAATCCATATTTATCGGTGGCTTACGCAGATGCCACAGTAATCATAGAACCTCTCTGTAACTCCATCGACCCCATCTCCGTTCATTTGTCGATAAAAAATTCAGTTACACCATCCTGGGTTTCCTTGCGTTGACTTTTCAATACCCTCTTACCAATCAAGATACGATATAGCTGCTCTAAGATAACCTTGTTATCCCCTTAATTCATCAATTTTAAATCTTCGTTCTATCTTTATCCGCATTGTCGACTCGCAACCTGGTCGTATTAATCCAATTTACATTATTCAATTTCTGTTAATTGTCGCCTTGCCCTGGTGCACTATCCGGTCACTCGCCTGGTTCGATTCCCTCTGCAATTGATTTCATCTATTCTTATTTTATCTTTGCCATTTATCTCATATTATCCTTTATATTACAATACTTCATTTTTCATTCGGGACTTCAACTCGCACTGGTTGAATCCATCTAATTCTCCACTGTAAAACGATTCGCCAATTTTATTTAATCCTCGACCAATTCGTAATAATTTATATTGCTGCCTTTGCCTCATTAATTCGTTGTCACGTTCTATCTTTATTCTCCATATACTCCTTGAATTGTTTCTCATAATTCATCTATTGTTTCATTCATATCTCGGTTGTAACTATCTACCTTGATATCATATGAATTCAATATCTCCACATTTTCTTTTCTGGATTCATTTTATCATATTCCTCGGATCGGAACTATCTGCATTTTTATTCTCCTCATACATTCTCCCATTGATTATTCTCGCATCATCGTTATATCTCGTATTGCTCATTGAAGTTCTCTCTAAATTA
>JACMZG010000022.1:1530542-1562614 GCA_018340805.1 Microvelia longipes
TGTTACTTTCAGCTTGCTGTCCTGAGTAGGATAAACTTGAATGGATTCGTCCGATTTGTCTCCGATAAGATTAATAACTGTAACTGGACCATGGTATATGTTGACGTTCTGAAATTTTATAAATAGAATTAGCCTTTTAGTGCATTTAAAATTCATGAACCACGTCCTCGGCATGATTCCTTACCATATTGAATTCTTTAGTACTTCAAGCTAGATTTGTTGGTTCTCAGAATGTTAAAATAGCATAATTTACATTGTAATATGTCGGTATTGTCAAGTTAATGGTCGATTTAAAAAAAATATTTTTATTACCAACGGTTATTTATGACCGTACTGAACCTGCTCAGTCCAGCATTATCAGCATCAGTTTAATTTTTATCGAATGACATAAATAATTTTATATTATTTCAGTTTCGCTTGGCTGTCAACAATAACTTAAATTCTATTAAATTTACCTTTTAATTATTTTAATAACTTTAGAGCTTTTGGAATGTTATAATTGTAATAAAAATTAAATTGATGAAAGACTTCAGTCTTCTTTTAAAACCTTTATCGAAAATAAACCGATTAAGAGCCTTCGCCCTAGGATCCTGAGCTTTTTTAGTTCTTGAAATTGACAAAAAATGACAGAGTTTGAAAATTAATAAAATTTTAAATGTTATTTTTTTGTCACGTGTCTAAGTAAGTAAATAAATTTAAAATGAATTTACAAAAAGGAAGGGTTAAGGAAAAATTAAGATTTTAAGATAATATAATAATAAATACTGCTAAAACTGTTAATGTCTTGTTTTTTTTTCATACTTTTTTTTAAAGTATATTTTAATATATATTATTTAAAAGCAAGCTCTTCATCAATTTATTTTCAATCAATTTTCAAAAAGGGACTGAAGTCTTCATCAAATTATTATTATTATTATTTTTTTTTACGCTTTAACCCGATCAAATTAATTGTTATTTAAGGGTTTTGATTCATAATCATAATTATGTTGGTGTACTATAATGTAGTGGGGGCTAAAGAGAACCACGCTAATATTTAATTTGGAAAAGTTAGATAGAGGCATTTCATATGTTTTTAGGTGAGCTGAGTAAGTAACGACAGTAGCTGCTCATCGAGTTCTTAATTTACATTTAAATAGAACACCTTTATTGAAGTTTCGATTCGAGACTTTTTGACATCAACTTAATTTATTTAAAAATATGTTTATTTCAGTTTCGCTTCGAGACTTTATGACATTAACCTAATGTACATAAAGTAAATTTATTGTAGTTTTGCTTCAAGGCTCTTTGTCATCAACTTATCTTACATTACATCTTTTTTTTTGTTTGGCTTTGAGACTCATTGACATCAACATAATTTACATTTTAATGTAAATTATATTATTTTAAATTATTTAAATTAGAATTATTTATGTAAATTACTTAGTAATGTAGTACTTTAGTAATGTAAAACTTTAGTATTATGTAAATGTACTTTAGTACCTTTATTTTAGTTTCGCTTCGAGACTCCTTGACATCATCTAATGGCACTCCTGCAGTTTTCTTTTCAACAGCGCCATTTTTAATTCCATTGACCAAGGAGTCTGACACTGAAATTTTGTCTTCTTGATTCACTTCCTCAGCTTCTGTAAAATTTAAGCAAAGAATGACGGGCGTATATTTTTAAGTTACGTGTTAAGTGGCATTGATTGACAAATACATTCATAATAATGATAACAATAGAGTCAAGCTTTTAATAAATTTAACATAATCATTGTTAGACTTAATGTCTATGAGCCAGACCTGAATACATGTGACTCAATTTTTACTACCTTAAACCAATTTTTCTGAAAATATACCTTAAATTATGAAAAAAAAACATATAGTCTGCCTATCCAGACTGGAGCCCTTCATATGATTGCGCATAGTCAAATTTTATAAAATTGCACAATTTTCAGTTTTCTTTAAATAACTGGTTCCCTGTGGGTCGTGTGCAAAACATGAAGAGTTTATTTTAAAAGGCCATAAAATTTTCTCTAAAACGAGTCTTTAATCGTCAAAATAGGATGACTACAACTTAAGTTAAAGCTCTTTGAAAAACACCAAAAAATGGGAAATTTGAAAAAATATTGCCTTTTGTACATTTTTTTGTCCATTTAAAAATGTCATAACTTTAGTTGTATTTATCCGATTTTGATGATTGAACACTCGTTTTATAGAAAATTTTATCAGCTTTAAAAAAAATTCTCTTCAAGTTTTGAACATGACCTACAGGGAACCATTCATTTCAGAAGGAACTGGAATTTGTGTGATTTTTTAATATTTTAAGCGAGAGAATTTATATGGAAGGCTCTGCTCTGGATAGGCAGACTATAATTTAAGGTATATTATTAACAAAAAAATGGTTTAAAGTAGAACAAAATGAGTGACATTTTTTAAGCCTGGCTCTTGGACTGTTATAAGCAGGTGTAGCTTTAAATTTATTTCGTATATTAATTGTTGCTCCTATTCTTTATATATTGTAAATATATAAGCTAAAAGTTTGTAATAGCTAAATTACAACAAATATATGAAATCACTAAATGAAACAGTTCTACGCTAAGGCCATATTCACCGATCCTACGCAATACCAATCTTGCAATACTCTAATGAGTTCTTTTTTTACATTAAATCTTTCTCTATTTTAAGCTTTTAACTCTATTTATTCGATTTTTACACATTTCTAAATAAGAATTATGTGCCAAAAATTAAATAATGGAGAATAATTTACCTTTAAAATTGATTTCCTTGGACTGCCTTTGGGTGTTGGCTTGTTGTTGTAGAGTGCCAGACTTAACTGGTTTTTCTTTGTCTTGAACAAATGCTGAAACTGGTACAATTTTAGCAGCGGCTTCATTGAACACATTTGGTACTGGGGACTGTGATTTTCTATTGGTTTCTTCTATTACTGGTGTTGTCTTCAGGGTAGGTTCAGTTCTTGATGGTAACCGTTCGACTCGTATACTATCTGATTGTTTCAGTGATGGTGGTAACAGAGGTATGTTGGTGATAGATGGGGTTATGATAGTTTCATCGGTTGTTGACGGTGGAACGACGTATTCACTTGATAAAGATTTACGCTTATTATGCCAATACCATGACGATTTGTCGTCATCCTGATCTTTGTCATCTAATCTGGAGACCACACAGATCATGGATAAGAAAACGTCGGCTGAGTAATTTCAACCATAAACTCTATAAGCAAATTTTAAAAGAAAATGTAGCCCTTAAAGATCGTTATTTATAAATTATTGTCCCTTTTTTATATACTTTTATTAATAAAAACCCAGACCTAAGACAAATTGAAACAAGTTCCACTCCATTTTATACTTACTCATTAAACGTATTTATTTAAAGTTTCAGACCCAAGTGTGAGTTTAATTTTTACTAAATTGTCTTATATTTTTACTATTGCCTGGTGTTTGTATCGTTTACGGAACGAACCTAAAATAACATTTTCCTCTCCCCCCCCCCAAAAAAAAATCGACGTAGAAATGCATTGAGGGCCAACATTTTAACTGTTTGATGATGCTAACAGCAATCTGTTACACATTGAGGACTTACCTGTTAATAATTCTATGTTTGTTGAATATCTCGACACTTTCAGTCTTTGGTTTAGTTTGATGCCTAATGTGACCATATACCTTGGGCTTAGATGGTCCTATCTCACCGTCTGCGTCTTCATAAACCATAGATGTTTTTCTCTTCTGGTTCTCTCTAGAGTTTCTTTTAGATTTAGATAGTTTTGACAATCTTTTCGTTTTCGCATTACTATTGTCTTGATTATCCTGACATTCCTCAAAAGTACGATCTCTATCATCAATTACCTATGAGTTCAAAGAAAATTCACAATTACCCAACTTATAAAACAATAAAACTTCATCTGTTATTAGTTAATTTATTACATTTATAATCCTCTTTTCTCGCGAGCACTATTCCACAATAATTTGTATGGATTGGTAATAAGTTATTAAACAATTAAGTATTTAGAAGAAAAGCCTAAGCCTTTTCCAAAATTGCCGCGCGAATAAAGCAGTTTACGCTTAATTTGCAAGTTTAATACAATTTTAAAAATAACCCAAATTTAGTCAATCTTGGAATGATTGTCTAGTCTATGTACACACTAGACAAAGAAAAATGTAACTTTACCCTTATTAGAACAGTCTCGCCAGGAATATCAGGATTTGGTTTCATGATAATGAAACTACCCAAGTGGTTCAAGAAGAAATCTTTAATAGATTCAGAAGAGTAAGTTTCGAAATCCTCCCCTTCTGCTTGAAATCCATCCCGGTATATGTTTAGGTCTATAGCTGTAATGTCCTAGAGAAGAAATAAGGAATAATTAAAATAAAATTAGTTGACTGCTGTAAATGCAGTAACCTAATCACTAAAAACGCTATGTTTTGAATGTCGTTTTTCTGGTAACTTTTTTCAAAAGGATAAATTTAACCAACCATATGGAATGTATGCGAGGTATTTTAACTTAAATACCTTCCGAGTATTCAATTTTTTTTATTTAATTAAACTAATTCAATAGTTTTAAAGGATACTCTGTTAAACAATATGTGTGAAGAAAAACAAGAATAAATCAATCATATTAATCCGACTGATTGCTTTTTGTTTCAACTGTTTCACCCTTCTCTTTACTTTTCTCTTTGGTAGAGTATGTCTCTTCTCGATGCCAAGAAGCCCATTTACTCAAAACTTCTGTTAAAGTAAAAGGGGTAGGAAATGCACGCAGTGTCATCTCGAATCCTACAACAAGCTTGCGGGCTGGACTTTCTTCACACGTATCAGCGTCTTAGATGTCGACTATTGTGAGGACTAGACTAGTCCTTGCCATAGGACATCAGTCTATTCCCGAGATAGAACGGTTTAGTGGTCTATATCTTTGATAATGGTCCCCCTTTCCCATTTAATCATCAAACTCAGCACTCCTTCTTAACATTGTTTGTTACCTTAGGACATTTTTGATCCTCTTTGTTTAGAACGCAAGCTTTTGTTTCGCCGTATCTTGGTCATCCTTGCAAACAATAACGTCCTCATACTCCGGTCCAAATGCTATCATTGTAAAAGGAGGAAGGTCCCTGAAATGATTTCAATTGCTACAGTTCTAATGTTCCAATTACAAATTGAATGAATAATAAAGGCCGTGGATATTAATATCTGCATTAAAATACAAATTTTTGTACTTAATTGTCGGGCGAATTTCCTTTGGAATGCGTGTTTCCTTGCTTAGCAATACATTTCTTGCTTAAGGTTCCGATTTTAATAACCTATAACTGCTTTATAACCTAAGCAGTTACTTAATGATCAAACACTGCTCATAAATCATTTTGTCTGTATTTTTTAAAGGAAATTAATTATCCAGTTTTTTATGCAAAAACTATGCCTCTAAATGTGGCCGTGCACACTATTATTTTCACTAGTTTTAAGCTCAGTTAGTGTTTATCTTTAACAGTTAAAGTTTCGCAAAACGTATTTCTTTGTGATCAGGGACCTCTGAAAAGGATTTGAGTCGTGGTCCGAGGTTCGACTCCCGCCATGACGCCTATCCCATTAGCGAATTTTTTACAAAGGAAATTCGCTAAAAGGAATCACTTGACCGAATTTCAACTCGCATGATTTTCTAATAATTCGCTTGTTTGTTGGTTTTATGTAGGACAAACCATTTTTAACAATTGATTAGAGCATTTATTGTGCTTAATGGTTTTTTTGCTGAGTCACTAATTATAGTTAATGCCATAAAAAAAATTAAAAATCACATCTAGGTTTTGGGGTTGTCAATTGTACCAAGTTTCAACTTTCTAGCTTAAAAATTTAGTAAAATACACTCAAGAGGTTTTAATAACACCAAAGCGGATGATTTCAGTGAGATTTCTGAGCCGGATTTATAGTAAAACTATATTAGCTTTCAATATACTCCCTGTGTAATTAAGCAAAACTAAAATGACGATTTCGTGTATAAAAAAGATATGACATAAAATCGATAAGAATAATATTGTCTCCAAACTTTTTAGGCTTGACACGATACATTTGATGCTCCGAGGTCCACACCATTCCTATGTTACTGAAAAATTCCTAAAAACAAAAAAATATGGTTTTAAGATTTATATATACACACATATATATATATATATATATATATATAATATATATATATATATATATATATATATATATATATATATATATCAAAGTGTTAAAAGTTATTGAACAATAATCTTATATTAACTGAGAGCGTAACCTTGGATTCGAACCCGAGATTTTCGTGGTGTCCGTCGACCACGACAACGGAGGCGGCTGGTATATATATATATATATATATATATGTGTGTGTGGGTAAATGCACATGTTTAACAATAACATGTTTATGTTAGATACCCCATGATAAATTATTGTTGTGAAGAACTTTCTTTGTTTCAAATCCATCAAATTTGAGAGAATCGGTGTTTCAGAGTTTGGTTTGGCATCGATATATTGCAGTTGACCATGTAACGTATCTAATGGTTATGTAAAATATAAGAGTTTATTTCCAAAGAGACGATAATGCTAGGGGGCTATATCCTGAATTTAACCGCGTCACATAACAAACGATAAGAGCATTAAGATAACATAAGATTATCTTATAGCATTAAGCTATAAGATACATTGATGCTAGTGGACTACTAGTCGAGTGTGACACATGTCTAACAGTGTGACACTCAGGCAACATTAATCTATAAGAAACATTGATGCTAGTAGACTATATACTGAGTTTTTTTATGTGACAGAATTGAGCATATCACATGCCAAACAGTGGGATCATATTTTTAGAATATTTTTACTAAAGACACTGGTTGCTATAGCCAATCCGAGTCAACTCGTAGTTTGTATCTCTCTCTACGTCTACGTGACCAGAGTAGATATGATAACTCTTGCATTCAAGAGATAATTATTTTGAATGCTTTTTTGCAGAGGGTTCGCTTTCACGTTTTTTAACAAGATCGGGTCTAACCATCCTTCCCTTGGGATAAGCAGTCTCTCTTTTAGTAAATTTTAATTATGAAAATGACCCTCATGAGGTTGTTTGAATGACGGAAGTTGAGGGTGGGAGTGAGGAAGATCGATTCCTATTGGCTTCGTGATAACAAGGCCCCCGGTTTGCGCAGCGGCTACGGGCAGAAGGCCCTTATTTAATATTACTATTACCAAGTGATTAAATAAATTCAAATACTGCTTGGCGATAGTTTATACGGTTATCTAATTTTAGGCATTAGTCCAAGGATAATAAGTGGTGCCAAGTGGCCAAGGAGGCAACAATAAGTTATTATTGTATGCCCTTACTACAGAAATCAGTTGAAAGCGTGTGAAAATAGCGTTAAAGAACCAATGAGATTGGTCTGATATGAAATTGTGAGTGTGGTTTCACATCTAGGACTAACCTCATTGGCTTCCTTGCAATATTTTTCCGCGCTGTCGTCTGACTTTAAACGTGTGTCTCGCTATAATACGAAATACATGCTCAAACCGGCGCTTAGACATTTCCTGTTTGATAGTCTATTTTATTTAGTATGAGAAGAACAATCGTATTCTTCTGCTCCCTTCCTTCATCTAAGCAACATTATAAGCGGTGTATTAAGGATATAATATAACATCAATATAAATACCTCAGCTTGACTGAGCACCGCGTCAAGTCTATCTTTAATCTTAAGCATTTGCAGGACTTCTTCCTCAGATAAATGTTCCAATCCATTTCTCGCCAGAACCTCTTTTTCAGTCAGTTTTTCATCGCTGTCAGTCAGCACACCAGTATCTTTGGCTGGCACAGGAAATTCTACTTTATACTTATTGTCTAAGTATACCTTCAGAACCTTGTAAAAAATGTTTGTTAGTACTTTGCAAGATGTATGGTCTTATGGGCGTCTGCAGGGGGGGGGGGGGGTCAAACGGGTCACTTTACCTCCCTTGGAAAATCAGAAAAGTTAGATTAACCCACTGCAACTTATTAAAAGTTTAAGGGTTACTATCCTGCAGTTTTTTTTTTCATAAAAATAACCACCGCTAGATTGGTGTGAATGCCAAAAAAGATGCTCGCTTCGCTCACTAGATAGCTAGAAATATTGCGTAAATATCGGAAAAGAGGCTCACAAGATTGCTCAGTATGAGATACGTAAATAGGAGCATGCTTCGCTTTCTAGATTGTTGAATTTAAAAATTATGTATGCTAACAGAGGCTTGATTCGCTCGCTAGGTTGATAACACTCTTATTTAATGTTTTAAGAAACTTGATCGGTCGCTAAAGATCTATGAATTAATATATTCAACAAGCACATATTAACATATTTTATTTAAGCACAATATATAAAATATTACATAATTGTTGTCAATACATTATAATTTAGTTAAGCAAAGCCCCACTCTTGTGGTTTGCTGGTATCTTATCTCTGACTTATGTGAAAGTGTGCTGAATACGCAGCTCATTGTTGATTAGTGAACTTGGTAGCTTTGACCCTGGAAACAATCCTGTGGACGCCCATGTATGGTCTCCAGATCATGTTATTGATGACCATCGAATGTAAAGAATATAATTAATAATAGTTAACCTTGTTTTATATATCGATGGAGTCACAAATGTCTGAGGGTCGAACTCAAAGATGATTTATTAGCTATTCCTCAACTGTTCCAAAAACGGATTTTGGAACTCAAGGGACCTATAAAACGGATTTTGAACACACTCTCGAGCGCCCCTCCCCCCACTACACTAGCCCTCTTATTAGCGTAAGTAGACGTAGCATATGTATTTTACCTAAACATACTTTGTCACAAATAGCGTTTTGACTTACTTTTGCTTTTTCCATTTTCTTGTCATCGTCCAGTTCATTGACCGGTACATTATCAATCGACTGTTTAGCAGACAGTTTTGTCAATTCTTCAATACATTTACTACCCGATTCATTCACTCCAGTCTCCATACTTTCATTTTGCAAACTAGAGCTGATCCGCTTCTCTACCTCAATTTTTTCCTTTAATTTCGAATTCTCTTCTTGTAATATACTTGGAGCCTTGCTCGACCTTATTTCTTTTGAAGAACGAGGATTTTCTGTAAATAATTTGTCAATGACGTTATTATCTTTTGTTTCCTTTTAGCATTTTTGCAAATAAAAAAAATATATTGTACCTTGGGACTTTCCCTCGTCACATCGGATTCGCCACGCTCATCTTCCCTACTTCACACTCGCTTCACTCGTCCTCAGCATATACAATTCGCCAAAATTATACTCTAACACGTCTTCAGACTCGCATCGCTCATCCTTTGATTGTAAATACATCCGTTTCGCTTCCAGCGAGCATCCATACACCACTGACCACGCACATTGTTGCTTAATTTTTATCATCCAACAAAATTAATGAACATACTTGTTCTAAATTTCAACTCAATTGGATTATTTCCATTCAATAAAAATTACAAGTCATTCAATAAAAATTAAACTAAATATAGTATAGTAGTAAAGGTGGGGAAGACCCTAGATCTTAGCAATTATGTCGCTAGGACGCTTTTTGCCAGCCCCTAAAAATTAAACTAATGCTGACAATGAAATGCAATTTAGCAAATTTGTTAGCCTTATACATGGCTACATACGTGCCTAATCTCAATCAGATCGCATCATTTTTCCGCGTTTTATTGAGCGTTAATGACGTAATAAAAAAAAGTTGAATAGCACAACTACAGAGGTAGAATGATTTTTGTACACAGTTTCAACTGTCTAGAAAAAATACACTAAGAGCTAGAATGATAACACACACAGACAGACATGCAACTTAGTAAAAACCACTTAGAAGGCCTTAAAAACCCTAAAACAGATGATTCCGGTGACATCCTGGTTTCGGATTTCTTTGCAAGCACAATACTTTTTCTATATACCTACGGTATAAATGAGGAAGAGTAATAAAATTTTATATGATTAGGCTACAAAGCTTCTTAAATAATGGAAGAGTTTTTATGTAAAAATTAGTAACTTTGCTTTAAAATGGTTTAATTGACATAGGAACCAGTGTTTATGCATGACATATAATTGTTTTATTGAAGTAATTATATCTTTAAACATTTTTTTTAGGAAGCTATGCAAATATGGTTGCATGTTATAAATAAATAAATATTTGTTATACATTGATAAATAGGAAAAGGGTGGAAAACAACGTAACAGTGTAGTTGTGCTCTAAATAACGTAACAGTGTAGTTGTGCTCTAAATAACGTAACAGGTAGTTGTGCTCTAAATAACGCAACAGTGTAGTTGTGCTCTAAATAACGCAACAGTGTAGGTGGACTCTAAAGTATTACTAAATCACTGTATTTTGCCTCAGAATTGTTCAATTCATGGTCCACTTTGTTATGAGTTATTATTGTATTCTTATTAAAAAAAATCAAAACATATAAGAATTAAGATTTTTATTTTTAATATTTAACTTAACGAAACAAAGAATTTAGTCCCAAGCAATCATGAAGCACTGCTCAAAAAATCAACGAGCAGACAAAACATTTAAAAAAAGAACTGTGAACATCTTCTATTTATACTTTTCCTCATTTATACCGTAGTTTTATAGGAAAAGTATTGTATTTGCGAAAAATTCGAAACCGGGATATCACCGGAATTATCCGTTCCAGGTGTTTGTAAGTCCTCCTGGGTTTTTACGAAGTTTTATGTCTGTATGTGTGTGTGTCTATTATCATCGTAGTTGAAACTTTGTACAAAAATCAGTCTACCGCTGTAGTTGTGCTATTTGGAAAAACATTTATGACGCCATGCACCCGCAATAATGACTTGCGCGTAAAAAATTATAAAACGCGAAAAAATGATGCGATGGAATTGAAATTTGACACGCATGTAGCCATGTAAAAGACTTACATATATGCCAAGTTTCATCTCATTATCAGTATCATTATGTCATATTAGTTCAATTTTTATAAAACGACTTGTGCCGTTCTATCTTTACGTATCTATCTAGTATTCTATCTTTACGTATCTATCTAGTATTCTATCTTTGTATCTATTCTTATCTTTACGTAATAAAAACTAAACTAAGTTTCATTTCAATACGACAAGGCTATCTATGTTTTTTGTTGGATCATAAAAGTTAAGCAGCATTGAGCGAGGTCAGTGCTGTATGGGTAACCGCTGAGACTGAATCGGATCTATTTACTACCTAAGAACGAGCGAAGCGAGTCTAAAGAATTGTTGCAGTATAAATTTGGTAAATTGTATATTCTGAGGACGAGCGAAGCGAGTCTGAAGTAGGGAGGATGAGCGTAGCGAATTCGATGTGATAAGTAAAAATTCTAAGGTACTCAGTACAACCAACATAACATCAAGGATTACCCAAGGGATCCAGAAGGCAGAGAAGACTTCTGAGGCCTAACATTCACACATTTAACACACATTCACACATTACGTAATGTATTACTCATAATAATATGAGGCATGTCCACATCCTATACGTCATGACATTATGACTTGTAAATATTTATTATTCTTAAAATATAATCAGTCTGAGTTTAGAAGTCGTCCAGATTATTGATTGTAGTAAGATAGAGTTAAGATAGTTAAGAAGCTACAAATAAATACCCACTTGTCGGCTTAGATTTTTCCTTTGTTATTTTCACTGGTTTCTTTACTTCGGTTCCTTGTGGTCTTGATTATGAAAAAAATCAAATAGAAAATTAAAAAGCAGATATATTCATTTTTACATTTCTTGAAAAAATAAGGAAGGCTAAATGTGCATTCTTTTATTAGAATTTTGTGTCATTTTTTTTTTGTAAATTATTCATATCATTCTTATATGATAATATATGTGTGCGAAATGGACAAAAAAGGGTGCGTATCACGCTGGAGGACCAGCATGTCTCTTTTGTGTAAATAAAAGAGATTAATAAATACCTGAGAGATGAAGTAGTCACAGGCGAGGTAACGAGAAGGAATTATAGGTAAAGAAATTTTAGGAATGGCGGGAAAACATAACATAAAAAAATAAACTAAATAAAGATAAAAAAAAATCGGCAACCGGCGCCAAAATACAAATTAAAAAATAACCAAAAAACATGAAATATTTATGTTATCATTTACGATCTATAGAGTAATCAAAACTACCTAAACTCTTCAAAACTATATTTTGCCCTTTTCTCAGGTATACTCATGTTATGAATTTAAAAAACACAATCATTAAACATACTATTGAAATATGTAATAAGTTAACAAAATTATAAACAAGAATGATGTTTACGCCACATTAAAATTAATGTAGATTTATCAGATATTGTAAGTTTGTGTTCATTTAAATATTTAATTTTAGTTGAATTATAGGACAAAGGTTTAATTTATTATTTTTACTGTATCTGGTTCCCCACCTCCGAAGACTAGTTAGTTGGAACCCTACACTACTTTTAGGCAAGACCGTGCGCCTTAGCACAATACATTTACCAAAATAAGTACGTAAACTATTTGCAGAATTATTAGATTAATGATTTAATAATCATTAATAACTATAGAACTGCTGGAAAAGCATTAAGCTTGGCTGGCAGCTTTCTAGTAAAGAAAGAATAGGCTTGTAACTATGGAACTGCTGGAAAAAGCATTAAGTCTTGGCTGGCCAGCTTTCTAGTAAAGAAAAGAATAGGCTTGTAACTATAGAACTGCTGGGAAAAGCATTATGTCTTGGCTGGCCAGCTTTCTAGTCAAAGAAAGAATAGGCTTGTAACTATGGAACTGCTGGAAAAAGCATTAAGTCTTGGCTGGCCAGCTTTCTAGTAAAGAAAAGAATAGCTTATAACTATAGAACTGCTGGGAAAAGCATTATGTCTTGCTGGCCAGCTTTCTAGTAAAGAAAAGAATAGGCTTGTAACTATAGAACTGCTGGAAAAAGCATTAAGCCTTGGCTGGCCAGCTTTAGTAAGAAAAGAATAGGCTTATAACTATAGAACTGCTGGGAAAAGCATTATGTCTTGGCTGGCCAGCTTTCTAGTAAAGAAAAGAATAGGCTTGTAACTATAGAACTGCTGGGAAAAGCATTATGTCTTGGCTGGCCAGCTTTCTAGTAAAGAAAAGAATAGGCTTGTAACTATGGAACTGCTGGAAAAAGCATTAAGTCTTGGCTGGCCAGCTTTCTAGTAAAGAAAAGAATAGGCTTATAACTATAGAACTGCTGGGAAAAGCATTATGTCTTGGCTGGCCAGCTTTCTAGTAAAGAAAAGAATAGGCTTGTAACTATAGAACTGCTGGAAAAAGTATTAAGTCTTGGCTGGCCAGCTTTCTAGTAAAGAAAAGAATAGGCTTGTAACTATAGAACTGCAGGAAAAAGCATTAAGTCTTGGCTGGCCAGCTTTCTAGTCAAAGAAAAGAATAGGCTTGTAACTATAGAACTGCTGGAAAAAGTATTAAGCCTTGGCTGGCCAGCTTTCTAGTAAAGAAAAGAATAGGCTTGTAACTATAGAACTGCAGGAAAAAGCATTAAGTCTTGGCTGGCCAGCTTTCTAGTCAAAGAAAAGAATAGGCTTGTAACTATGGAACTGCTGGAAAAAGCATTGAGCCTTGGCTGTCCAGCTTTCCGCAAAGAAAAGAATAGGCTTGTAACTATAGAACTGCTAGAAAAAGCATTAAGCCTTGGCTGTCCAGCTTTCTTGTCATAAAAAAGAATAGGTTTGTAACTATAGAACTGCTAGAAAAAGCATTAAGCCTTGGCTGGCTAGCTTTCTAGTCAAAAGAGAGAATAGGCTTGAAACATTTTAGATGTAGTTTTAGATGATGTATAATGACTCACGTATTTGAAATTGAGACTCGATTTTCTTTCTTGCCTGCTCCCATGATGATGTTAAATTCTGTTTTAGATTTTTAAAATAAACAAACAATTGATTAAATTTCATTGTTATATTTACTTTTGTAGACAGGGAGGTCAACAAACGATCTATATTTAACTGATCTTTAATTTGTCTTCATATTATAAGAATAATAGCATTCAAGTAAACGCGGAAATAGTGGAACTAGTAGCAACTCTCAGGGAAGATACCTCTCATAGTTAATTTAGTAGCAGATGCCACTAAAAGTTGTTCAAGTGGCACATGCTACTTGTAGTTGCAATTGATGCAAATGCCATAATTACCTGCTTTTGAGGCAAATGTTACTTGTAGCTGTGCTCGAGACAAATACCACTAGTTGCTTATCTATTTGTATATTGAATAAGTATCTGTGGCAAGTGGCTATAGGAGCTGCATGGCTAGACTGTCAGAGGGGGTCGGAGGACGCAGCCGCTTTACAATTACATTGTCCTAAGTGCAGTTGTTGACTTTTTTATGTGTTAAACATTATCTACATAAAGAGTTATGAATAATTTGGTACTACCAAGTTTTGCACAGAGTGGAACATGACATTATGTCGAGCCATCAATGATGACGAAAGTCGAATGATAAAACAGTTCCCAGATGTAGCATTGCATTTTGCTTGTTACGTTTCCTAGGTGTCTCTCGCACAATTATATTGTGTAAAATATTTATGTCCTTGAACTTTTGGACCTTAATATCACTTACTTAAAGATTATCTTTTAGAGCATTAGGGTTTGAATTGCTTTTAAATTATATTAAAAAGAACATGAATTTTTATTTACATTACATTAAATTACATTTTTAGTTTGCTTCAGCTTGATAACAGTATCATCTATTAGTTTGAACGTTGTTGTGACGTCATTAACCCAGTATTTATGTTTTATGATACGCTAAATCGAATTAACCAGAGTCTACGGTCAGTCTAAACAACCAAAAAGTCGAAAAAACCATGGTAAGTAACGGCAAGCCAAAATTACGATACTAATTTAACGCATTGAATGAGTATGCGCATTTCCTTTGAAAACATTAGTTACGAGTAGTCTTTGATATTGAGTAAACGCCCAATTTATAAATAATAAACAAATTTATTTATACTGCAACACGTCTTCGGACTCGCTTCGCTCGTCCTCAGATAGTAAATACATATGTTTTATTCCCAACGGTAAATTATCCAGACAATGGTCTCGCTCGATGCTACATATCTTTTATGATCCAAAAATATCCATAGACGTACTTGCCGTGTTGAAACGAAACTCGGTATACTCGTACTTATAGTATACACACAAATACACGTATACAGACAGGTAACTTTGTAAAAACAACGCAGGATGTCTGAAAAACACTTCCCGGTTTTGAATTTTTTCGCAAACACAATACTTATTCTATGCACCTACTGTATATTCGAGGAAAAGTAATCAAATGTGTAAGTTATGTGTTTGAGCGCTTAAGAGACAAAATTAATTATATAATTATTATGGAGATTAATGTAGAGTCACCCGTGGTGTAGTGGTTATGGTACGCGGCCAATACACAGAATTAATGGACTTTAAACTTCCGAGTTTATTTAGTCATGGGTTCAATCCCAGTACGGGCCTCTGGGATTTTTTTGAGAGGGATGAAAATTCTGCGTACCATGTCCTTTAAAAAGGATTTAAGCCGGTGGTCTTGAGCTTGTGCGTTGTCAGGAACTCTTTGAAGATGCCTTACCCTGAATGAAACTGGGTATAGGCAAACTTTATGACCCTCATAGTAGATTCATTATAATACTATTGTGTGTCTCCCTTGTAGTTTAAAGTGTATGGGGGTTTAGTTTAACAGCGAGAGCACGTGTTTTTAATAGTTTTCACTAGACTATATGTGTCAGTGAAAATATGTATGATTATATAAAAACAAACATGAGAGGAACCATAGAAATTCACGGCTCTTCTGTCTAGATTAGATGAAATACACCTACACTTGAAATTAAAAGGAGTAGAACACTATCTTAGAGAACTGGCAAAAAGGACCCAACAACATGGCCTACTTGCCTGGTTGTTACTACTACCCCTCCCCCCATATTACTACCATATTACCACTATGGAGACTAATACAGTTAATAATGTAATAAAATGTGTGATCTATACTACATACTTTCAGGCACCAAATTATTTTACTTATTTTTGAGGTTAGAGTTACGTGCTAAATAAAAAATTTACATGGAATAAAAATAAAACCATGCCACATTGATATTACTTTGCTTCTTCTCAATGAATATAGGGAAAAGATAA
The DNA here is from genome assembly GCA_018340805.1 of Microvelia longipes. Taxonomy (NCBI): domain Eukaryota; kingdom Metazoa; phylum Arthropoda; class Insecta; order Hemiptera; family Veliidae; genus Microvelia; species Microvelia longipes. The sequence continues at coordinate 1,546,675 of JACMZG010000022.1, forward strand.
AGCTTTGTCATTAAAAGGAATACGAAATAATGCTCCTTTACGAATATTTAACTTGTGGACGAATATTCTTCGTTATATCTTTTAATGCTAAACATGTATATCCATCTTATTTTCTTTTTTTGTTTCTACAATAAGAATAAAGCAACATTGTTAAAAGTTTGTAGATCTTTCAACATTTTACCATTTTTTTTGAAAACCCCTTATTCAAGTATTTAAAAAAGTGCGCATTTTAATGCTTCTTTCCCGCTTTTATTTACCATTTTTGTACTTCAAAGATGTATAAATGCATAGGTAAATAATTTCTGTGTATTATGTATGGGTGAAATTTCACTGAAATAATAATTTTGGGAAAAAAGTTTTCGTCATTCTAGATAACTTCATTGAATGCATAATGTAGTTGGGTATAAAAACCAACTCGGGGTTACCTAACTAAACCTCCCCCCTTACGAATCTCCCTATACTTCCCTAAAGTCACTCCTAACTCCCAAGAATTATTCTTGAAAACTTTATATATACTGTTATAATCCCGAATTATTTTGATTTTTTTATTCCTTGACACGTTTTCAGTGCTTTTAACGAATGTCTGGTTAAATATCGGTTTCGGATCTTTAATATAAACACAATCCTTTTGTCTACTTACTAACAGTTTAAATTGGGAAAAGTAAAAATTGATTAAGCTAAACATTTCTAGAGTTAGTTTGATGTTGAGAACCTGTGAAGGCAGCATGAAATCAGTAAAACGATTTGTGCAAAACGTATAAAAAATTGACTTTTATAGTCAGTCCCGCCAAGTGCTGTTTGTTTTGGTTAGAGACGGTCATTTGGGTTTGAAGGTGAAGTAGTAAGGTTCATACAAAAGTGTTGTAACTGAACTAAAATATATCTTTAGATATAGTTGTGCAGTACGGAAATTTATATTCAATGACATTTATGACAGCTCTTTAGGACTTAGCAAAAATTTTAAAATTCATAAAATACTAATTTTATGAATACTTCTCACATGGGCGTAACTATAACATTGGGGGCCTCTCCGCAAGACGTTTTTAGGGCCTCACTCTCTCTCTCTCTCTCTTTCTCTCTCTTCTCTCTCTATATATTTATATATATTATATAATTATATATATATATATATATATATATATATATATATATATATATATATATAATATATATGTATATATAAAAATAATTTATCAAAATTTTCTTCCTTTCTTCAGATTCGCTTCGTTTGTTCTCAGAAGTTACACGTCATTAATTTTATGTTTGTAACACCTCGCGGGGACCGCGCGACTTAATGATGTCAAGATGACTATACTAACATTAAACGGGGCCCTATTTTTAGATAAAAGGTAGTATGAAACTTAAACAAGATGCCCCACGACTTGATGTTCTTAAGAATTTACTATACTAAGATTAAACGCAGGTACCATTTTTTCAGGTGAAGAGATTGTATGCAACTCTTATAAGTTAAATTGAGGGCTCCGCGACTTAATGATGTTGAGCGCAGACTATACTAATCTTTACCGCGGCATGAACCCATTTTATTAATAGGTTTACTAAAGCCAGTATTTTTCCAATGAAATTCGCTGCCTTTGCATAAATTAACCTCTTTTTAGTGTTTGAAAGAGCCATAACTTTGGTTGCTGTAATCACCTTTAAAAATGTGCTCTTCATGTTTTCCACACAGCCCACAGGGAACCACTTATTTCAAGAAAACAAAAAGTTGTATAATTTTATAAAATTTTGAGCTTGCGCAATCATATAAAGGGCTCCAGTCTGGATAGGCAGACTATGCTTTTTCTTCATAATTAAAGGTATATTTTTAGACAAATTTGGTTTGAAGCAGTACAAAATGAGTCACATTTTTTTCAGGTCTGGTTCTTGGACTATTAAGATGATATTCGAAATTGGAATTATTAGGCAACCAAATTTCTAGGGCGATAACATAAGGTTGATTACAGTACTATAATGGCACTGTAATACTTAATCCTAGCTATAATTAGCTTTTAACACTCATGAAGGTCTTAGAGTTGGTTTTCGCCAGGTTGAAGAAAGCAGGGCTGACTCTCAATAAAGACAAGTGCAGATTTTGTTGTCCAGAGTTAAGTATCTCGGATACGTTGTTGACCGTCACGGACTGAGAGTGGATCCGGAGAAAGTACGAGCTATCGTCGATTACCCGGCACCGAAGACAACGAAACAGCTGAGGAGGTTTCTGGGAATGGCCTCGTGGTATAGGAGGTTCGTTCCAGCCTTCTCTAATATCATCTGTCCTTTGACAGCTTTGTTAAAGAAAAACTCTAAATGGAACTGGTCGGAAGAATGTGTCCAAGCTTTCAGGACTTTAAAAGAACAGCTGATATCTGCACCGGTACTAACTTGTCCTGATTTTGAAAAACCTTTCATCGTGCAGACGGATGCCTCAGAATCTGGAGTTGGAGCCATTCTTTCTCAAGAATTTCCTGAGGGTGAAAAGGTTATTGCTTTTGCGAGTCGTTCTTTAACAAAGCTGGAGAAGAAATATTGCGCGACGGAACTAGAAGCTTTAGGTGTGTTATGGGCCATTGAGAAATTTCGGTCGTACTTGGAAGGCCAACAATTTTGTGTTGTGACTGATCATATGGCCTTAAAATGGCTCATGACACTCAAAGAACCGAAGGGACGTTTGGCTCGATGGGTCCTCAAACTACAGCAGTACGACTTTGATATATTCCATCGTTCAGGAAAGATGAACGCTGTAGCTGATGCCTCTCTAGAGCACCAGTGGACGCTGTTACTGTCTCTCAGGACGAGGAAATTAAAGATAAGTGGTACTTAGGTATGCTTGAGAAGGTTCGCAATACTCCTGATAAGTACCCTTGTTGGACGATTCATCAGGGACAACTTTACGCTAATCGTTCGGGAAAACGAACGGTGGGAGAGGATACTCCGTGGAAGATAGTTTTGCCGAAAGATAAACGTAAAGCTGTTATGTCAGACAACCATGACTCTCCGTTGGCTGGCCATCTTGGTTCATACAAAACCAAACGAAGAATCATGGAACAATATTATTGGCCAGGAATGACCTCTGATATATCGGCGTATGTCCGAAGGTGTGCGGTTTGTTTAGCGAAAAATCGGAGCCTAAGAAACCCGTTGGCTTAATGGGCCACCAAAGAAACCCAGGAGCACCATGGCGTATGCTGTGTGGAGATTTAATGGGTCCGTTTCCTAGGTCCTCTAACAACAACGTTTACTTATTAGTGGTTGTCGATTGCTTTACGAAGTATGCGTTGTTACACCCATTACGTAAAGCCGACGCCAAAGCGATATCCAAATATATAGAGGAGCAGGTCTTTATGGTATTTGGAGTTCCACAATATTTTATCACCGATAACGGTCCTCAGTGGAAGAGCAGGGAATTTCAAGACATGATGGCACAGTACAAAGTCCGTATATTATTCAATCCGCTTTATCATGCTCAAAGTAACCCTACGGAGCGTTACAATCGTACCATAAAGACCATGATCACCGCCTATATTAAAGATAACCACAAAAAGTGGGATAGTAAGTTACCTCAGTTGGGTTTCGCCTTACGAACTGCGGTAAACGAAAGTACAGGATTTTCACCATCCTATTTGACGTTCGGCAGATCTCTTTATCCTAGTGGAGAAAGAATCCCTGGAAAGGATGATCCTCTCATCAACCAGCCTGATCCCAACGCTGCTGATACCACAGATAGGATCTCTAGACTAAAAGACTCCATGGTCACGGTTAACGACCGTTTGAAGAAAGTCCATGAAAGGAATGCTGCAACATACAATCTTAGACGCCGCCACGATGAGTACGAGATAGGAGACGTAGTGTGGAAGCGCACGCATTTCCTCTCTGACGCTACTAAGAATTTTTCGGCCAAACTAGCGCCGAAATATATCAAATGCACTATAGTCGAAAAGCTGAGTCCGTTAGTCTATGTGCTGGAGGATGAGCTAGGTAAAAATGTTGGAAACTGGCACATCAGTGAGTTAAAACGAGATCCCGAATAGCAGACATCTCTAGTCAACTCAACGAATGTTCACCAGTCGCCAAGACTATCACCGTTTGTGAATTAGAAGTTATAAATTTTTTTTCTGTTTGATTACGTAAGACTTTTCATCCCAAGGAGGGATTTAATTTGTAGCAATTGTTTTATTGGTTATTCAAACTTTTTAAAATTAGTTTTTATAATTTTGTTTGAATTTTGGCGCCATTGCGCTTTTGCAGGTTTGCTTGTCTTAATTTAGGTTTTTGTCTTTTTTTAAGTTGGTAGCACTGTTTTCCTTTGTAGGGAAGGAGGTGTAACCAGTGAGAAGGTTCTGTTTGGCCAAAGTTTGGGCCATGTGCTAAGTTTTGGTTGAGACAAAGTTGTAGTCAATTACGGCCCCAACTTAGTTGGATTAAGGTTGCCAGATCATTAATAGTGGATTGTTAGCTCTATTGTGGTAGGAGTTAAGTTACCTGGTTTTTCCTGTTTGCTGTAGTTGTGGTTGGCTGAGTGTGCCTATTTCTTAGGGCATTGTTGCTGCTAGTATATTGGTGACTGACCAATAATTTAGTGAACTGTGCTGCTGTCAGGTTAGACCCAACCAGTTTAGTTGTGGGTAATCCCAGCATAAGATCTGCTGTGGTTATAGCATTTCTCCTAACAAACCTTCCTCTACCCTTCACCATCACCACCACCTCTTTTGCGGTGGGCACTAGAAGTTTGGTGCCCATTCGCCACCTATTTTTCTTTCTTTTATTTATTATTTTAATATATCATGTAAGCCCAGTAGTATGGTTAGGGCAGACAGAAGACTGTCTGCAGGATACTATTGTAAGGGGCCCAGGATCCTAATATTAACAGATTTGTGTAATTAGGTTCATTTATAATTTATTAGTTACTTGTTTAGTTTATACTTACATATTAAGTAATCTTGAATACTTACAGATTAGATCATTTCATTTTTATGGCCATAGGGCCCATAGACGTTCATTTAGATTTCTTTTATTTAAGCAATAATTCATTCAGCTTATTTTATTTTATTTATGTACTGGGCAAGATCTATTTACGTTTTGTACATAATTTATGCCACAGTACACAATTTATCAAGCATTTGCTTTTTATTGGCTTACTAGGATTAAGTACCTTACCTGTCACTTTAAGATATTTGTGGGCCTTAAAAAGGCCTTCCCTTCCTAGTCTGTGGTGTCTGGTGGCGTGCTTACCTTTTTCTTTTCCTACCCATCCTTACTTTGGATTCTCCATTTTCCAAAGGGTCTGGCCTCTGTTCGTCTAGTAAATATTGTTTACCTTTTTGTGTTTTATTACCTTACCTCTTCCCTGGTTCAGACTTACCGATGTTTTCACAAATGGAGTGGCGCCTATAAAATTACCGTTTTCAAGATCTGGTTAATGTATAGTTGGAAATGGTTAATCTTAACCACGGCCTATTAGTGTTACCGACTGAGTTGGGCATAACCTTGCAACCTTATAGTTCCCTTTTGGGCTATAATCTATTATACACATTATAATCTATTACACGTTGGCGCCAATCTATTATATAGCCCAAAAGGGAACTATAAGGTTGCAAGGTTATGCCCAACTCAGTCGGTAACACTAATAGGGCCGTAGGTTAAGATTAAAACCGAAACTAAAATAGAAAAAATAAAAAGATAATGAATTTATAGAAAAATTCTCCTATAATATTGTAATTCCAATGTTTATGTCGTAAGAATTTTAAATGATCAATTATTGTCGAAAATATATAAATTTTATCTTGATTTAAAATAAAATTAAAATGAATATACATTCAAGCATGAGAATTTGAAAAATAATTGTTTTCCTGTATTTCAAAATTTAAATTTACAAGAATTTTGAGCGCTCAGCCTCCCTAATATAAAATTATCTTAAAACTAACTAAAGATCTAAGAATCTCAATCACGCACACATTCATACCCCCTCAAAACTTAATTCTAGACCCAACTAAAAATAAATCTAAATTAAATTCCAAGAGCATGAAATAAGATAAAAATAATTGTGCTCGGCGGTAAAAATAAATAATAACGTAAGTAAAATCTCTCCAAACAATGGATAAAATCAATAAATCCTCTAAAGAGATCGACAAAATCGAATAAGAATGTAAATCGTGAAAAAAACATATAAAAACAATTTTTATATTCAATTCTAACCCTTCTCAGTAAGGTGTATTCTCCAATATTCATAATTCTGATAAACTGTCGGCCATATTTAGTTGTCGTACAAAGTATCACAATAAAGAAGAAGATTAAGAAGAATCTAATTCTAAACAGCTGTTCATATCACCCCTCTACCTCAAATAATCTGTTTTGTTTTATAACAAATATTCATCAATTTAATAAAAAGATTAAATAAATCCAGTTTATTACTTTCTTACACCACCAGAAATAAATATTAGACAAGAAAATCACCAGATGAAGTCGTGGAAAACTCAAGAACTCTGTTAAAGTGATAAAGAAATACGATGTACAAAAGTACTCGGATTTCAAGTGACAAAAAGTGATTTTAAAATTAAATAAATATTTTTCTATTATGTATATTAAATTACAAATAAGGTAAGTGCAATAAATTATTCTTGCCAGTGAAATATATTTATTACTTAAAATCATTAGCCCTTATCACTTTATCAGTATCGTCAGTCACCACGATATCACTCATGTGATTTGAAGCCTAAACAACCAGACCAAGATTCGAACTAAAATTTAGAACTACTGTTGGCAATAATCTACACCAAAATTTCTGACCCCACGTTGGGCGCCAATCTATTATATAGCCCAAAAGGGAACTATAAGGTTGCAAGGTTATGCCCAACTCAGTCGGTAACACTAATAGGGCCGTGGTTAAGATTAACCATTTCCAACTATACATTAACCAGATCTTGAAGGACGGTAATTTTATAGGCGCCACTCCATTTGTGAAAACATCGGTAAGTCTGAACCAGGGAGAGGTAAGGTAATAAAACACAAAAAGGTAACAATATTTACTAGACGAACAGAGGCCAGACCCTTTGGAAATGGAGAATCCAAAGTAAGATGGTAGGAAAGAGAAAAAGGTAAGCACGCCACAGACACCACAGACTCTAGGAAGGGGAAGGCCTTTTTAAGGCCCACAAATATCTTAAAGTGACAGGTAAGGTACTTAATCCTAGTAAGCCAATAAAAAGCAAATTGCTTGATAAATTGTGTACTGTGGCATAAATTATGTACAAAACGTAAATAGATCTTGCCCAGTACATAAATAAAATAAATAAGCTGAATGAATTATTGCTTAAATAAAAAGAAATCTAAATGAACGTCTATGGGCCCTATGGCCATAAAAATGAAATGATCTAATCTGAAAGTATTCAAGATTACTTAATATGTAAGTATAAACTAAACAAGTAACTAATAAATTATAAATGAACCTAATTACACAAAATCTGTTAATATTAGGATCCTGGGGCCCCTTACAATAGTATCCTGCAGACAGTCTTCTGTCTGCCCTAACCATACTACTGGGCTTACATGATATAAAATAATAAATAAAAGAAAAGAAAAATAGGTGGCGAATGGGCACCAAATTCTAGTGCCACCGCAAAAGAGGTGGTGGTGATGGTGAAGGGAGAGGAAGGTTTGTTAGGAGAAATGCTATAACCCACAGCAGATCTTATGCTGGGATTACCACAACTAAACTGGTTGGGTCTAACCTGACAGCAGACAGTTCACTAAATTATTGGTCAGTCACATATACTAGCAGCAACAATGCCCTAAGAAATAGGCACACTCAGCCAACACAACTACAGCAACAGGAAAAACCAGGTAACTTAACTCCTACCACAATAGAGCTAACAATCCACTATTAATGATCTGGCAACCTTAATCCAACTAAGTTGGGGCCGTAATTGACTACAACTTTGTCTCAACCAAAATTAGCACATGGCCCAAACTTTGGCCAAACAGAACCTTCTCACTGGTTAACCTCCCTTCCCTACAAAGGAAAACAGTGCTACCAACTTAAAAAAGACAAAAATACCTAAATTAAGACAAGCAAACCTGCAAAAGCGCAATGCGCCAAAATCAAACAAAATTATAAAAACTAATTTTTAAAAAGTTTGAATAACCAATAACAATTGCTACACTAACTCCCAAGAATTTTCTTGAAACTTTATATATACTGTTATAATCCCGAATTATTTTGATTTTTTTATTCCTTGACACGTTTTCAGTGCTTTTAACGAATGTCTGGTTAAATATCGGTTTCGGATCTTTAATATAAACACAATCCTTTGTCTACTTACTAACAGTTTAAATTGGGAAAAGTAAAAATTGATTAAGCTAAACATTTCTAGAGTTGTTGATGTTGAGAACCTGTGAAGGCAGCATGAAATCAGTAAAAACGATTGTGCAAACGTATAAAAATTGACTTTTATAGTCAGTCCCGCCAAGTGCTGTTTGTTTTGGTTAGAGACGGTCATTTGGGTTTGAAGGTGAAGTAGTAAGGTTCATACAAAAGTGTTGTAACTGAACTAAATATATCTTTAGATATAGTTGTGCAGTACGGAAATTTATATTCAATGAATTTATGACAGCTCTTTAGGACTTAGCAAAATTTTAAAATTCATAAAATACTAATTTTATGAATACTTCTCACATGGGCGTAACTATAACATTGGGGGCTTCTCCGCAAGACGTTTTTAGGGGCCTCACTCTCTCTCTCTCTCTCTTTCTCTTCTCTCTCTCTCTATTATTATATATATATATATATATATATATATATATTATATATATTATATATTATATATATGTAATTAAATATAAATTTATCAAATTTTCTTCCTTTCTTCAGATTCGCTTCGTTTGTTCTCAGAAGTTACACGTCATTAATTTTATGTTTGTAACACTCGCGGGGACCGCGCGACTTAATGATGTCAAGATGACTATACTAACATTAAACGGGGCCCTATTTTTAGATAAAAGGTAGTATGAAACTTAAACAAGAGGCCCCACGACTTGATGTTCTTAAGAATTACTATACTAAGATTAAACGCAGGGTACCATTTTTCAGGTGAAGAGATTGTATGCAACCCTTATAAGTTAATATTGAGGGCTCCGCGACTTAATGATGTTGAGACGCAGACTATACTAATCTTTACCGCGGCATGAACCCATTTTATTAATAGGGTTTACTAAAGCCAGTATTTTTCCAATGAAATTCGCTGCCTTTGCATAAATTAACCTCTTTTTAGTTTGAAAGAGCCAACTTTTGGTTGCTGTAATCACCTTTAAAAATGTGCTCTTCATGTTTTCCACACAGCCCACAGGGAACCACTTATTTCAAGAAAACAAAAGTTGTATAATTTATAAAATTTTGAGCTTGCGCAATCATATGAAGGGCTCTACTCTGGATAGGCAGACTAGGTTTTTTCTTCATAATTAAAGGTATATTTTTAGACAATTTGGTTGAAGCAGTACAAAATGAGTCACATTTTTTTCAGGTCTGGTTCTTGGACTATTAAGATGATATTCGAAAATTGGAATTATTAGGCAACCAAATTTCTAGGGCGATAAACATAAGGTTGATTACAGTACTATAATGGCACTGTAATACTTAATCCCTAGCTAATTAGCTAATAATACTATATATTAGCTACTGTAATATAAAGTATTACAGTAGCTAGACATTAAACTATGTTCCAATTACGTCATTATTATTTGCGAAAGCCTAAAAAATAAGAAATTTATAAAATTCATTATTAAAATCCAGCCTACCTTTATCTACCTTTTGATTTATTTGACTATACATAATTTCTTCCGTTGGTTGCTTCTCAGTAAAAATTTAAAAGCTTCTCGATCAGTTTTGTCTATAGGCGAATAGACATTTTTGATTTAAAGTAATGTATTAAACTTTTAGACGAATTGAACAAAATAAAGATTGACTAAAGTGAGTAAAGCTATCTGCTTAGTCACGCGACAAAACAGTGAGGTCAGCACTTTATAGGTTTTAATTTTTGTCTAAACAGAGATTTAGATAAAAATAACTCTACCAGACGTTTACACTGGGATTTCTTATTATCAAATAAACTTTTTATTAATTTATTTTAATTATTCAAATAAGATTTATATTATTTTATATATTATTATTTTTCATCTTAATATTTTTTTTTGATGTTTCAAAAAATATAACCTACTGGAGGCCCCCTCTTGTAATAATATATCTCTATAGATGCATCCGTTATTTTACCTTGTAAATGTAAAAAAAAAAACTATTTACGGTACTCAAAATATTTGTTTTTATTGCATTTCATGGTACATTTAGTATAAAATGTTAATAATTTGTGTAAAAAATACGTTTTATCACATCCGATGACAAAACGCGAATATTTAAATACAATTATTTATATTACCTTAAATGAGCGGTTGATTAAACTTTTTTTCGTGTGCACTACTTATTTTTTGCGAGTGATATTACTTTCTTTCTTCAATTATTAATTGTAAATAGTAATTTAACAACTTCAACCTAAAAATTTAAGTTATCGTAATTTCAAGTTATATTTAAGGTACTAAATCTTCTGTATGTTATTCAATATCTTTATTTACCTTTACTATAGTTTCTCTTTTTCTTTAACTAAATTATTGTAGCAATTATTTCACAGAATTTAATACGAAATCACTTAATTAGCACGTATATGTTAAAGTACGAAATCACGATAAAAAAATAAATTCACCTAATGTTATCAGTGTTGCCAAAAAACAAAATGAAATAAAAAACCTAAATCCTAAAGGCGTCATGCGCAGTTACTCCATTTTTAACTATTTTTTATTTTTTGAGCCAGCTATTAGCTCAACACGCAGTCACGCATGTCTGAATTTTTTTACGCAGTTAATAGTATTGCATTATATCCATTTTTTTAGTAAATAGTATTGTAAATCTTTTAAATATTGTTGCCAATTTAATACAAACAAGTGAAAACAAGTAAAAGTTGTTAAATAATAATATAAAATTATTTTACATACTTGCTAATAAATGATATTAAAAAAGTGTTAAAAGTGTGCTTCTATTGTGAGGATCTAAGTTGTTGCTTTAAATGTAAGAGCTGAAGAATCTACTAAATGAGCTAAACAGGTAATACTTGAGCGAGATTTAAATAAAATAGCTTTAGTTGCTGCGGCAACTAAAGCTATTTTACTCTCTCTATTTACTTTTTTACCAGTAAAAACCTGGGGCCCGTTTCACGAAAGCACAAGTCCTGTATTACAAAAATTGCAAAAAACAACTCGTAATGACAAATGAACCAGTGTTACCAAGGATAAACTTGTACATTTGTAGCGTTTTTCTATTTAATAAACAACATTTTCAAGTCTATTACAATTACTTGTAACGTTGACTTGTAAAATTGCTACCCAAGTCCTAACCTAAGTAGACTGAGTTACAAGTTCATTTTATTAATTAAAACTTTGTTTTTATCGCAATCGTTTAGTTTATTAGTAATCTAGTGCTCAATATGAGTTTTTAAAACGTTTTTAGCGAATTTCCTTTGGGAATCAAATTCGCTAATGCGATAGGCGTCATGGCGGAATTCGAACCTCGGACCACGACACAAATCCATTTCAGAGGTCCCCAATGACGAAAACATACGTTTCGAGAGACTTTATTTATAAATATTACTTCTTGCATTTTAGAAATAATTGCATTCGAAATAATTTACTCATATGAACGAAACTGGGTTTTAAATAATATTTGACATTTTTACGAAAACTCTTCTATGTTACAATAAATTGTAATGATAAAAGTGAAACGCTTAATTTTGACACTTGTAGTTACAAGTTGTTTTGTACAAATCTTACAGTTTGTAAGATTTTTAGGGGAGATAATCGATTTTGATTGGAGCTTGACACAAATATGCTCGTTTCCTAGGAGATTTAAGAAAAAGCTTGGATCCTTCTTGTGTTTTTAGCAAATTTCCTTTACAGTGTATCGACTACTATAAAAATCTTGACAGCTCAGTTTAGGCACCACCGATTCTAAAAAAAAATCCTACAAAAAGGCAGCGGGGAAAAAACTTTGTAAACAAATCAGGTTATGTTACCCGTGTTTTCTTGGCGATGTTTCTATATTTCTTTTGTGTTATTATTTAGGAAGTATGCAAATGTGGAAAAAAATGAATTGTGAAGGGAAATATAAACACAAGAAGAACCACAAACGAAGTTAACGAATGCCGGGAAGGAGGTTATTTCCCTACAGGGGTTATGGGAGTAGGGAATTTTTTTCTCTTTCAAGAGAGGGGTTGGCAGCGGCTTCTCTGATTGGTCGATCCCCAAAATGCTTATGACCTTGGGGTTTTTTAAACTTTAACGATACACTGTAGGAATAAAATTCGGTAATGGATAGGCGTCATGGCGGGAGTCGAACCTCGGACCACGACACAAATCCGTTTCAGGGTCCCTAATGACGAAAACATACGTTTTGCGATTATATAATATATTATATATAATATATATATATATATATATTATTATATATATATATATATATTACGTATAAACAAAGTATATCATCATGTACTGACCTCGCTTCAATACTCCCTATATTATGGGATATAATATTATTATATATATTATATATATATATATATATAATAATTATATGTTTCTAGACACTTTCTTGTATACACTCTATCTTTCAAACGATTAATAGTTTTTTAAAACTTGGACTCGAACCCTATTGAAACCCAGGTTTTTATTATAACGCCATTCACCCGGCTTTTGCTGAAGTCAGCGAATTTTCAAAATAAAGGAAATTCAGCGGTTATATTTTTTGCCGCAAAAAAGGTCACTATTTAGTTTTTGGAGACGCTGAATCGAAATGAATACGGTCCGAAGTCGATACGACCACTCTAAGTGACCAAAAGTCGAAAAAATAAACCATTGTAAATTACGAAAAATCCCAACATTTCGGTCGAAAATGATATATAAATTTTGAGGTATAGGAATTCCACGAGAGTTCGTTTTCCATGTTTTTTGGGCCTATACTGAGTTGACATGCCACGATCGGTCCCCACGGAGTGAACGAGCATTTCAAATTTAGGATACCTGGTAATCTGCTGCCCCCCGCGTAGCGGGACTGAAATGGGGGGTGGGGTGTGGTGGTGCGTTTCTTCTCGTACTTATATAAGTTGAGGTGTTAGAGGTGTGTGTGTGTGACAAATACATTCTGGAACAATATATGGAAGAAATTGCTTAGAATAGATGAAATATTTGATTTTTATCTGAAGTATGTCAGAGGTAGGGCAGTGTTGATTTGTTCTAATATAAAAGGTACTATACTAATTTTACTTGGTGTCTTGACATATATTAGAAACCATAATTCTTCTATTTATCCACAATCAATTATTTGTGTTTTCTCTCTTTTGAAAGGTAAAATGTAACCTCGAAGAGATTGTCACCTCCCGGTAATTAATATTATTAACTATTATTCGTCTTGTTTAGTTTAATCTTGACAGGTAGTGTTGAGACGCCTGTTTGTGGAATCTGAGAGGGGGGCTTGACACATTTTGGTTTTTTAAAAGCTTGCACTCTCTTTCGGGCCCGTGTTTTTTAAATTTTTTCTTTGTTGTGTTTTAATTTTAAATGGATTCTGTGATTATTGAAGTTAGTTTAACTATTTATCAAAGAGAACATTACAAGTAACTGATTGCGGGTGAAGGTTTTTCCCTACGCGGTTTGTCGGTAGGGTTTTTTCTTATTTAGTAGAGCGTGTCGGTTTCTGTTGGTCATCCGAATACCTTATGGACTTGAGGATTTTTAAATACGATAGACTGTAGGTACACCATGGAAACCAATCTTGTCTTTGGCTTTGCTGAGACTTAACCTTCAATTCCTTGTCTTTATGCATTCGGATCACTTTTTTGTCAGGGTTTATGACATTTACTATTGGTGGTAAAACATAATTTTTTAATGTGCTTTATATAGGTTTCTCATTGGTGACATCACTTATTTTAGTGAGGGGGTGAAAAGATAGACTATTTGCTTTACTATAAGGGTGCTTTATTGCTGGCATACTGGTTTTGAATAAGCATTGAGGCAAATAATTTTTGAAATCATATAATCTTTAAAATCTCTTTCACTTTTTTTAGCTCTGCAAATTGATAAATGTCTACTTGCTCCCAAGATGTGTCTACTTAGAGGTTATAGAGTTGCTTAGTTGATAAGTAATTCTTCTTTTTTCTACTTCCGTTTAGTGTCCAGCTTTAAGTGATCTAAATTGATATTAATTACACGCATTTATTTCACGTTTTTCTAAATTATTTATTGACTTGGTTTTAGTTTATACTATATTATATGTGTAATTATTGGTGTTGATAAGTATAATATTATAGTTTTATTTAACGAGAATTATGTTTTCAGTATATTGTCTTTAATGTTAGCGGTTACGTCTTTTTAAAGATTAAATTTATATTTACGTTAAAGAATGGAATTGACTATCTAGATCTGATGGTCATATATTAAGTAGTCCCGTATTTACCATCGTGTACCTTTTTTATCTTATGTTTTAGTTATTTTTTTTATTAATTGATTTCATATATTTAAAGAATTAGTAGAATTATTTTATTGGTCGATATTCTAATTTCAGTAAATTTTTGATAGTATTAATTAAATTTGAATATTAAAAAGTTTCAAGTTGATGTACTTTAAGCTTAACGTAGCTTAACAGCTTATTTTGAGCTTTTTTGCTACGTTTAAGCCTTAAAGTAGCTACGCTTTTTTTAGCTCTTGTGTTGCTACTAAGTTATTTTTCGCTTTTATTGTGTTACCTTATTTGTTACGCTTGCTATCTACTTGAGCTTTGAGTGTCAAATTATTACTTAAGTACTGTTTAATTAATCGATTTTGATGTTTACCTATGGCAATTTAAGTGCGCTTTCAATCATGAATGAATTCCCGACTTTAATTGATTTAACAGTTGTAGGAGAGTCTAATTGTGCCATTAGCTGTTATGAGATACATCACTTTTTTCTTCTTTTTGCAATCAGTTGATATATGTGATGTCTTCTTGCACTATGTGAGGCTGTATGTATTATTGATAGGATTATTTATTTTATGTTTTAGTGCTTATATCCTAAGAAATGTTTTATGTTATCGTGTTTTTAGATAACCTTGCTCGAACTTCTGTTTCCTTATATTTGAAAAAGTTGTGACTTTAAGACTTATTTGGCTACTTAGTTAGGAATATGCACCGATATTTACTAGGTTATAAAATCAACAGAGGGTCAATCTGATCTGATTTGTAATAATAGTATGTGTAATGTTTTTTGCCAAACGATAAATGTGTAGTATGTGTTTTTATTGGATGTCACTACTTATATGTTTGGTCTTGAGCTAGTCCCTTCACCCACATCTTAGTAAACGTGATTTTATTGGCAATTACATTTGTGAATTTTTGATTGTAAATGGGTTGATTCGATCACATTTTTGTGCAAGAAGATTATGTTTTGACCCCTTTGGGTATCTTCAGGCTGGTCTTAAAGTCTTATTACACTTTCTAAAAAAATATTTACATTTTTTGAATATGGTGTTTTACATATTAGTTCTTAAATAACTTTTTGGGATATAGCCTAGAAATCAAAAGGCGTGATTACAGTTGCAATTAATAATTGTTTAGAAGTAGTTCTATTTTCTTTTTACTTGGTTTTCTCAGAAGAACTGATTTCTTATCGGTTATTTAATTCTTATTTTAAAGTATGGGTATGATTAATTGAAACAGATTAACCATTTGTTGCTTTAGTGCCTAACAAACTTTATAAGATATAAATAGCGATCTTCAAGGTGTAATATTTTACAAGCGGCTTGACTGTAAAGCAATTGTGCGTGCCCTGTGAGAGCGAGAAAGGAAATAATAATATTCGTTCTATATATTTGGAAGAGGTTG
>JACMZG010000022.1:1562714-1635857 GCA_018340805.1 Microvelia longipes
GCGGTAAAAATAAATAATAACGTAAGTAAAATCTCTCCAAACAATGGATAAAATCAATAAATCCTCTAAAAGAGATCGACAAAATCGAATAAGAATGTAAATCGTGAAAAACAATATAAAAACAATTTTTATATTCAATTCTAACCCTTCTCAGTAAGGTGTATTCTCCAATATTCATAATTCTGATAAACTGTCGGCCATATTTAGTTGTCGTACAAAGTATCACAATAAAAAGAAGAAGATTAAGAAGAATCTAATTCTAAAACAGCTGTTCATATCACCCCTCTACCTCAAATAATCTGTTTTGTTTTTATAACAAATATTCATCAATTTAATAAAAAGATTAAATAAATCCAGTTTATTACTTTCTTACACCACCAGAAATAAATATTAGACAAGAAAATCACCAGATGAAGTCGTGGAAAACTCAAGAACTCTGTTAAAGTGATAAAGAAATACGATGTACAAAAGTACTCGGATTTCAAGTGACAAAAAGTGATTTTAAAATTAAATAAATATTTTTCTATTATGTATATTAAATTACAAATAAGGTAAGTGCAATAAATTATTCTTGCCAGTGAAATATATTTATTACTTCTAAAATCATTAGCCCTTATCACTTTATCAGTATCGTCAGTCACCACGATATCACTCATGTGATTTGAAGCCTAAACAACCAGACCAAGATTCGAACTAAAATTTAGAACTACTGTTGGCAAATAATCTACACCAAAATTTCTGACCCCACGTTGGGCGCCAATCTATTATATAGCCCAAAAGGGAACTATAAGGTTGCAAGGTTATGCCCAACTCAGTCGGTAACACTAATAGGGCCGTGGTTAAGATTAACCATTTCCAACTATACATTAACCAGATCTTGAAGGACGGTAATTTTATAGGCGCCACTCCATTTGTGAAAACATCGGTAAGTCTGAACCAGGGAAGAGGTAAGGTAATAAAACACAAAAAGGTAAACAATATTTACTAGACGAACAGAGGCCAGACCCTTTGGAAAATGGAGAATCCAAAGTAAGGATGGGTAGGAAAGAGAAAAAGGTAAGCACGCCACCAGACACCACAGACTCTAGAAGGGAAGGCCTTTTTTAAGGCCCACAAAATATCTTAAAGTGTCAGGTAAGGTACTTAATCCTAGTAAGCCAATAAAAAGCAAATATGCTTGATAAATTGTGTACTGTGGCATAAATTATGTACAAAACGTAAATAGATCTTGCCCAGTACATAAATAAAATAAATAAGCTGAATGAATTATTGCTTAAATAAAAAGAAATCTAAATGAACGTCTATGGGCCCTATGGCCATAAAAATGAAATGATCTAATCTGTAAGTATTCAAGATTACTTAATATGTAAGTATAAACTAAACAAGTAACTAATAAATTATAAATGAACCTAATTACACAAAATCTGTTAATATAGGATCCTGGGGCCCTTACAATAGTATCCTGCAGACAGTCTTCTGTCTGCCCTAACCATACTACTGGGCTTACATGATATAAAATAATAAATAAAAGAAAAGAAAAATAGGTGGCGAATGGGCACCAAACTTCTAGTGCCCACCGCAAAAGAGTGGTGGTGATGGTGAAGGGTAGAGGAAGGTTTGTTAGGAGAAATGCTATAACCCACAGCAGATCTTATGCTGGGATTACCCACAACTAAACTGGTTGGTCTAACCTGACAGCAGCACAGTTCACTAAATTATTGGTCAGTCACCAATATACTAGCAGCAACAATGCCCTAAGAAATAGGCACACTCAGCCAACCACAACTACAGCAAACAGGAAAAACCAGGTAACTTAACTCCTACCACAATAGAGCTAACAATCCACTATTAATGATCTGGCAACCTTAATCCAACTAAGTTGGGGCCGTAATTGACTACAACTTTGTCTCAACCAAAACTTAGCACATGGCCCAAACTTTGGCCAAACAGAACCTTCTCACTGGTTACACCTCCCTTCCTACAAAGGAAAACAGTGCTACCAACTTAAAAAAGACAAAAATACCTAAATTAAGACAAGCAAACCTGCAAAAGCGCAATGGCGCCAAAATCAAACAAAATTATAAAAACTAATTTTAAAAAGTTTGAATAACCAATAAACAATTGCTACACTAACTCCCAAGAATATTCTTGAAACTTTATATATACTGTTATAATCCCGAATTATTTTGATTTTTTTATTCCTTGACACGTTTTCAGTGCTTTTAACGAATGTCTGGTTAAATATCGGTTTCGGATCTTTAATATAAACACAATCCTTTTGTCTACTTACTAACAGTTTAAATTGGGAAAAGTAAAAATTGATTAAGCTAAACATTTCTAGAGTTAGTTTGATGTTGAGAACCTGTGAAGGCAGCATGAAATCAGTAAAACGATTTGTGCAAAACGTATAAAAAATTGACTTTTATAGTCAGTCCCGCCAAGTGCTGTTTGTTTTGGTTAGAGACGGTCATTTGGGTTTGAAGGTGAAGTAGTAAGGTTCATACAAAAGTGTTGTAACTGAACTAAAATATATCTTTAGATATAGTTGTGCAGTACGGAAATTTATATTCAATGACATTTATGACAGCTCTTTAGGACTTAGCAAAAATTTTAAATTCATAAAATACTAATTTTATGATACTTCACATGGCGTAACTATAACATTGGGGGCCTCTCCGCAAGACGTTTTTAGGGGCCTCACTCTCTCTCTCTCTCTCTTTCTCTCTCTCTCTCTATATATATATATATATATATATATATATATATATATTATATATATATATATATATATATATGTATATATAATATAATTTATCAAAATTTTCTTCCTTTCTTCAGATTCGCTTCGTTTGTTCTCAGAAGTTACACGTCATTAATTTTATGTTTGTAACACCTCGCGGGACCGCGCGACTTAATGATGTCAAGATGACTATACTAACATTAAACGGGGCCCTATTTTTAGATAAAAGGTAGTATGAAACTTAAACAAGAGGCCCCACGACTTGATGTTCTTAAGAATTACTATACTAAGATTAAACGCAGGGTACCATTTTTCAGGTGAAGAGATTGTATGCAACTCTTATAAGTTAATATTGAGGGCTCCGCGACTTAATGATGTTGAGACGCAGACTATACTAATCTTTACCGCGGCATGAACCCATTTTATTAATAGGTTTACTAAAGCCAGTATTTTTCCAATGAAATTCGCTGCCTTTGCATAAATTAACCTCTTTTTAGTGTTTGAAAGAGCCATAACTTTGGTTGCTGTAATCACCTTTAAAAATGTGCTCTTCATGTTTTCCACACAGCCCACAGGGAACCACTTATTTCAAGAAAACAAAAAGTTGTATAATTTTATAAAATTTTGAGCTTGCGCAATCATATGAAGGGCTCTACTCTGGATAGGCAGACTAGGTTTTTTCTTCATAATTAAAGGTATATTTTTAGACAAATTTGGTTTGAAGCAGTACAAAATGAGTCACATTTTTTTCAGGTCTGGTTCTTGGACTATTAAGATGATATTCGAAATTGGAATTATTAGGCAACCAAATTTCTAGGGCGATAAACATAAGGTTGATTACAGTACTATAATGGCACTGTAATACTTAATCCCTAGCTATAATTAGCTAATAATACTATATATTAGCTACTGTAATATAAAGTATTACAGTAGCTAGACATTAAACTATGTTCCAATTACGTCATTATTATTTGCCAAAGCCTAAAAAATAAGAAATTTATTAAATTAATTATTAAAATCCAGCCTACCTTTATCTACCTTTTGATTTATTTGACTATACATAATTTCTTCCGTTGGTTGCTTCTCAGTAAAATTTAAAAGCTTCTCGATCAGTTTTGTCTATAGGCGAATAGACATTTTTAGATTTAAAGTAATGTATTAAACTTTTAGACGAATTGAACAAAATAAAGATTGACTAAAGTGAGTAACAGCTATCTGCTTAGTCACGCGACAAAACAGTGAGGTCAGCACTTTATAGGTTTTAATTTTTGTCTAAACAGAGATTTAGATAAAAATAACTCTACCAGACGTTTACACTGGGATTTCTTATTATCAAATAAACTTTTTATTAATTTATTTTAATTATTCAAATAAGATTATAAATATTATTTATAATATTATTATTTTTCATCTTAATATTTTTTTTTGATGTTTCAAAAAATATAACCTACTGGAGGCCCCCTCTTGTAATAATATCTCTATAGATGCATCCGTCTTATTTTACCCTTGTAAATGTAAAAAAAAAAAACTATTTACGGTACTCAAAATATTTGTTTTTATTGCATTTCATGGTACATTTAGTATAAAATGTTAATAATTTGTGTAAAAAATACGTTTTATCACATCCGATGACAAAACGCGAATATTTAAATACAATTATTTATATTACCTTAAATGAGCGGTTGATTAAACTTTTTTCGTGTGCACTACTTATTTTTTGCGAGTGATATTACTTTCTTTCTTCAATTATTAATTGTAAATAGTAATTTAACAACTTCAACCTAAAAATTTAAGTTATCGTAATTTCAAGTTATATTTAAGGTACTAATCTTCTGTATGTTATTCAATATCTTTATTTACCTTTACTATAGTTTTCTTTTTCTTAACTAAATTATTGTAGCAATTATTTCACAGAATTTAATACGAAATCACTTAATTAGCACGTATATGTTAAAGTACGAAATCACGATAAAAAATAAATTCACCTAATGTTATCAGTGTTGCCAAAAACAAAATGAAATAAAAAACCTAAATCCTAAAGGCGTCATGCGCAGTTACTCCATTTTTAACTATTTTTTATTTTTTGAGCCAGCTATTAGCTCAACACGCAGTCACGCATGTCTGAATTTTTTACGCAGTTAATAGTATTGCATTATATCCATTTTTTTAGTAAATAGTATTGTAAATCTTTTAAATATTGTTGCCAATTTAATACAAACAAGTGAAAACAAGTAAAAGTTATTAAATAATAATATATAATTATTTTACATACTTGCTAATAAATGATATTAAAAAGTGTTAAAAGTGTGCTTCTATTGTGAGGATCTAAGTTGTTGCTTTAAATGTAAGAGCTGAAGAATCTACTAAATGAGCTAAACAGGTAATACTTGAGCGAGATTTAAATAAAAATAGCTTTAGTTGCTGCGGCAACTAAAGCTATTTTACTCTCTCTATTTACTTTTTTACCAGTAAAAACCTGGGGCCCGTTTCACGAAAGCACAAGTCCTGTATTACAAAAATTGCAAAAAACAACTCGTAATGACAATGAACCAGTGTTACCAAGGATAAACTTGTACATTTGTAGCGTTTTTCTATTTAATAACAAACATTTTCAAGTCTATTACAATTACTTGTAACGTTGACTTGTAAAATTGCTACCCAAGTCCTAACCTAAGTAGACTGAGTTACAAGTTCATTTTATTAATTAAAACTTAGTTTTTATCGCAATCGTTTAGTTTATTAGTAATCTAGTGCTCAATATGAGTCTTTAGCGAATTTCCTTTGGGAATCAAATTCGCTAATGCGATAGGCGTCATGGCGGAATTCGAACCTCGAACCACGACACAAATCCATTTCAGAGGTCCCCAATGACGAAAACATACGTTTCGAGAGACTTTATTTATAAATATTACTTCTTGCATTTTAGAAATAATTGCATTCGAAATAATTTACTCATATGAACGAAACTGGGTTTTAAATAATATTTTGACATTGTTTACGAAAACTCTTCTATGTTACAATAAATTGTAATGATAAAAGTGAAACGCTTAATTTTGACACTTGTAGTTACAAGTTGTTTTGTACAAATCTTACAGTTTGTAAGATTTTTAGGGGAGATAATCGATTTTGATTGGAGCTTGACACAAATATGCTCGTTTCCTAGGAGATTTAAGAAAAAGCTTGGATCCTTCTTGTGTTTTTAGCAAATTTCCTTTACAGTGTATCGACTACTATAAAAATCTTGACAGCTCAGTTTAGGCACCACCGATTCTAAAAAAAAATCCCTACAAAAAGGCAGCGGGGAAAAAACTTTGTAAACAAATCAGGTTATGTTACCCGTGTTTTCTTGGCGATGTTTCTATATTTCTTTTGTGTGGTTTATTATTTAGGAAGTATGCAAATGTGGAAAAAAATGAATTGTGAAGGGAAATAATAAACACAAGAAGAACCACAAACGAAGTTAACGAATGCCGGGAAGGAGGTTATTTCCCTACAGGGGTTATGGGAGTAGGGAATTTTTTCTCTTTCAAGAGAGGGGTTGGCAGCGGCTTCTCTGATTGGTCGATCCCCAAAATGCTTATGACCTTGGGGATTTTTAAACTTAACGATACACTGTAGGAATAAAATTCGGTAATGGGATAGGCGTCATGGCGGGAGTCGAACCTCGGACCACGACACAAATCCGTTTCAGGGGTCCCTAATGACGAAAACATACGTTTTGCGATACTTTATATATATATTATATATATATATTATATATTATATATATATATATATATATATATATACGTTATAAACAAAGTATACTCATCATGGTACTGACCTCGCTTCAATACTCCCTATATATATAGGGATATATATATATAATATATTATTATATATATAATATATATATATATATGTATTTCTAGACACTTTCTTGTATACACTCTATCTTTCAAACGAATTAATATTTTTTAATCAAACTTGGACTCGAACCCTATTGAAACCCAGGTTTTTATAACGCCATTCACCCGGTTTGCTGAGTCAGCGAAATTTTCAAAACCAGGAAAATTCAGGGTTAATATTTTTTGCCGCAAAAAAGGTCACTATTTATGTTTTTGGAGACGCTGAATCGAATGAATACGGTCCGAAGTCGATACGACCACTCTAAGTGACCAAAAAGTCGAATAAACCATTGTAAATTACCGAAAATCCCAAATTTCGGTCGATGAATATTAAATTTTGAGTAGGGTGTCGTTTTCCATGTTTTTTGGGCCTCTGAGTTGAATGCCAGTGGTCCGGAGTCAATACGAGCATTCAAATTCAGAGTACCTGGGTTAATCCTGGTAGGGACGATAAGTTTTTGTCGTTTCTTTTTACTTAATATAAGTTTAGAACTACAAAATAATTCTGGCGTGGTGGTCCGCATGTCGGGCGAATTTCCTTTGGATGCGTGTTTCCGTGCTTAACAACAATCCTGAAAGTTCCCATTCTCCGTACCTAATAGATTTAGTTACATATAATTAATTAAGTGCTTTTTGTAATCAGATAAAGTAAAGAAAAGTTTTCGTACTCCGTATCTAATAGTTTTAGTTAAATATAATTAATTATTTTGAATATATACTCTAAATTATATTACAACGAATGTTAAATAGGGATTTCTAAAGGGGTAACTTTTTTTAAAAAAGGAAGTGAGACTTCAAGTTCGATTCTGTAGCGCTTTCTCTTGTCATTTTAGTGAACTAATGCTCTTTAGTTCTCTGTTTTTTATCATAGGTGTCACTAGTAGTTTCAAACTCACTTATTATTTACCAATAGAAATACTCGTTCGTTGTTAAGAAGTTAATGTTAAAAAATCACATTAGAACAACTGTTGTTAAGCCTTCTAGGATTTACCATTTTTACTTTTCCTCATTTATATTCTAGATATATAGAAAAGTCTTGGGTTTGCAAAAAATGATAGATAGTTGAAATTTTACAAAAATTAGTTTACCGCTGTAGTTTTGCTATTCCGAAAATATTTTTTTATGACGTCATTAAACATTTTAAATTTGCACAAATGCTAAAGTACAAAAACATGCTAAAAAGTAGAACTCAAAAAAACAAAAATCGGGTACGGGGTACCTTGGAACCTTTACTCATTACATCGGATTCACTACGCTCATCCTCCCTGCTTCGGACTCGCTTCGCTTGTCTTCAGCTTGTAAATGAATCCGTATTATTCTCAGCGGTCGCATACAGCACTGACAACTCTCAATACTCCTTACTTAATTTTTATGATTCAACAAAAATCATAGATTTACTTGTCGTATCGAAACTAAACTTAGAGTACTTATTTTTTAGGCCATAATATACACTTGTACCGAATTTCAATTCAATTGCACCAACGTACACAAGTCATTCAACAAACTTTAAACTAATGCTGAACTCAATTGAATCGTTTTCCTGATTTTTTTAAAAAAACGTGCACTAGTCATTAAATAAAAATTGCTGATAATGAGATGTAATTTGGCACATATAATTAGTCTTATACAAAGCCACATGCGTGCCAAATGTCTATCCCATCGCATCATTATTCCGCATTTTATGATTTTTCTACATTTTTGCTTTGTTATTATTGTGGGTTATTGAGGTCATAAAATAGTTATTTATGCCATAAGGCTGAGAAGTGTGTCTTTATGTCACGGCAATTAGATTTACCGACGAGCGAAGCGAGTCGGGAAAATTGCCAAGACATAAAGACATTCTCAGCCGGATGGCATACACTATTTTTTTTTTTTGATGTAGCATTCATTAAATAAACTGCGATATATACTTAATTGAAAAAAAGAACAAACGTCCAATTAACTCCATATTATCGTCATCATTGAATTCATCCATAGCTTCACACTTTTACTCAAAAATGTAAAAGCTTTACAAATAAACACACAAAAATTGTCTATTAGAACACCTTTTAAAAACAAATAAAAAATTAGTCTACGAACAAAAACAGAAACAAAATGAGCATTTTTAAAGAAACCTCATGAATGTTTTACACAGATTGTTTTTTGAACACGCTACATCACAGTAATGGCGCAATATATGAATTACTTTTATCTCCAGACGGTATATAATACGAAATTTAATTACTAGTTTTAAGAGAGTAAAGATCACTTTTCACTCCCAAGGGAGTAAAAAGTACTTTTTACTCCCTGGGAGTAAAAGTAACAGTTGCCAACTTAACCTAATAATCGACAAACTGAATAATATATACTTTTTTTTATTTAAAAACTAAGATACTTATAAATAAGAAGATATACAGAAATAAGATGTATGAAAAATAGAAATAACATTAACAATTATTTAAGTAGAACTAGTGTACTGCTAATAATTATATAAGAATAAAATTTTAAAAAAAAACTAGTTCTTTATTTAAAAGTAAAAAAAATTAAGTTGGCTATCCTGATTTTTTTTAAATCACTTTAAAATTTGCACACTCATTGTTTTTTTTCGACAAAATATCATTAAATCAAAGTTCTTTAGTTTAAAACCTTAGCTTTGACTGTTTAACCTGTCTTAAAATTTTATAATTAGATTAAAATATTACTTATAACTGGTCTAATATTTCAATTATGTCAGTTAATATTGTGTGCGATATTGACGAACTTTTTAACAATACACCTCCTGACTTTGCTAAAAGAAAACTTATTACCAAAGAAATCGAAAAAGTTATATGACAAAGCATGTAACAATTTTAAAAGTTGGTGTCATGATCATAATATACAACAAGTAAGTGAAAATGCATTGCTTGTTTATTTAATAATGAATGAAAACAAAACAAGCGTCAAGTCTGTGGCTTGATTCAATGATCAAATCATCTTTGCTTGTGAGAGAAAATGTTAATATCAAAAGCTATGCATTACTAATAGCATTATTAAAAAAAAAAGGAAGGTTATGTTGCAAAGAAAGCGAATGTTTTTACTAAGAACCAAGTTGAAGATTTTTTGCATAATTCACCAAACGACGAGTTTCTTATAATAAAGGTAAGATAATTTTCAGTTAAAAAAATCTTGAAAAAGAAATGGAAAAAAACATTCTTACTTTATTTTCAATGTCGACGTCTGGAGATAAAATCTTGTATGCACCTTGGGAGTAAAATGCCATTATTCTCGCAATAATTTCCTCCCTCGGCTTCGCCTCGGGAGTAAATAGCTATAACTCCCTCGGCTTCGCCTCAGGAGTTAAACAAATAAATCCCTCGGCTACGCCTCAGGATTTAAATCCTTTGGTTCCTCGGCTTTGCGCTTAGGAACCAACAAATGCTCAGGGAAATAATGACATTATTTACTCTTGGTGCATAAATAACTATTACGTCCTAGGAGTTTTTTACATTCATTATTGTCCTCAGAGGTGAAAAGTACTAAATAACCTCCTATAACATAATGATTGGCTTCTCATCCTAAAAACGGTCCAATAAAGTGCTCAATTACGTACTACCTCAAAAAAAAAATATTTTCCGAATAGCATAACTATAGCGGTAGACTGATTTATGTTCAAAGTCCAACTCTCTAGATAAATACACTAGGTTCTACGATTATAACATATACACACACACATATACAGACAAAAAACTTTGTAAATCGATTTTTTTCTAATTTCATCGGATTCGCTGTATCCTCCTCCCTACCTTGAACAAGCTTCACTCGTCCTCAGGATATACAATTTGCCAAATTTATACTGCCACACGTCTTTGGACTCGCACAGAGTAAATACATCTGTTTCATTCTAAAGAGTAACCCATACAGCACTGACCACGTTCAATGCTGCTTAACTTTTATGATCCAATAAATATACTTGTCGTATTGAAACGAAACTTAAAGTGTACTTATATATTACGTAAAGGTAAACAATTGTATCGAACTTTAACTCGATTGGATTATTTTTCGAGTTTTTACAAGTTTTTAAAAAAACGTACAGAAGTCATCTAACAACATTTGAACTAATGCTGATAATATGATTAAACTTGGTACATATATTAGTCTTATACATGCACACATGCGTGCCAAATCTCAATTCAAGAGCATTTCATTTTTGCAATGAATGAAATGCAATAGCAATTCATTTTGCAGGGTTTTATAATTTTGCGAATTTTTTGCTGAGTCATTACTGCAGATTAGTGACGTCATCAAAAATTATTTTTCTGATATCGCAGTAACTAAAGATTGATTTTCTAGCATAAGTATGCTAGGTGTTACGAGGATAACAGACACATACTCATAAACACATACACACACAAAGTTTTGACGATTTCTTATTTCACATTCTTGTTTCGATTTTACGTTGATGTACCCACAGCTAAACTATTGTACGGATTTTGATTTTTGAAGTTTTTTTTTATATTTGTTATATGCTCATGAGCATTCCAATCTAATAAAATTTTAAATTCGACATTACTACGCTGAAAGCGAGCAAAACTAACTAAGCTAGAAGTGGTAGTGTTTTCTAAAGATTTTTGCTAAACCTTATTTGTATTAACTACAATTTACCATGTCTGACATAAATTGCTTCTGTTTCCATGTTTGTTTTATATATTACTTGGCCATTACCTATTCTTTGTTAACCAAATTTTACAGAAAAATATTGTAACCTTCATGCCAGGCTAGGTTTTTTAATATTCTACTGATTTTGTGGCAGGTAGGTAACACCCTCTCCCCAGAAGGATTTTTTATTTTTTTTTTATTTTTTAATTAAAATAATTTAAAATATTTTTTAGAATTTTCTGTATTAATTTTATTATTTGTACAGTATATGACGTAATCTTGTGAATCAATTGTTGTATCTTCTATCTTGAGTTTATAGTAAACGCTGTGTTATCAAATCGTCTGCATTACTTTACATAATTAAAGGTAAAAATTTAAATAATTTCTGTGGGTTACCAAGGAATGTAGGAGACGGATTACAAGAGGGAAATATTAACGTTAAGATTTGAGGAAAATGGGGTAGGAATGCGGACTCCTGCGCCCTCTGCCTCTTCCTTAGGACCTTCTCCGGCATTTCACCCGGTTTTCAGTCTACATTTCGACTCGGTGCCGAAACTTTTATCCCGCGCTCATACCCCAAATATCTATTTTAAAAACATTCGAAAGCAAAAATAATAGCTATAATTATTTTTCTTGAGGAAAAATGTTTTAAGGAAATTCCAGAAAAATAAATTTCCGATGTATTTTGTTTGTTTTGTCCTTAAAGATTTGTTTTCATTTAGAAAGTAGGAGAAAACATTATAAAAAAAAGAAACTGATTACAAATCTATCTTATATTATTTTATGATAACACTGGTTACAAGGTTCCTATAGACAATTTTTTATTAACAATTTTGAATACAAGAACAATAATAGACAATGACACAAATAAGCATAAGAGGTGAAACAGTTTGTGTTTGGTGTATAACTTCATCTTAAACACATTGCTAACTGGTGAAACACTGATAGTGATTTCTTTGGCGAATGTTTTGAAACTGGTGATGCTGTGATGAATGAAATAAATCTAAGTGATATTGTCCTTAGCTTTCTGCTCATCACTTCCTCTATATCATTAGCTAATAAAGGTATCAGTTTATTTGTGATTTTTAAAGCACACAATTTTGTCTATTATTTTAGTATGTTTGATTTAAGTTTCATTGGGTAAAGTTCATATCTATTAACTATATTATGATATAAATATAAATTTTAACGTTATAGATGTTATCTATGATTTTAAGTTTATATCATTACACATGTTATACATATAGTATGGTATACTTTTAGGTTTATATGATTATAAATCATTTTAAAGACTATGGTAACAAAAAATGGTAATGGTACAGAGGGAGATAGGAGAACCTAAAGTCATCATTTGTGACTATTTCTTAACAACGAGTTTCCCTAAATTCCTATGGGTATAAAGAAACTTTACGCGGTTGTGCGCCTATGCCAGTAGAATTCCGAAGGAAATTCCCATTTCCAATCATATCGTGAAGTATAATGACTTCAACGTGTGAAAACCATCACCTGTTGTTGCTCACATGTTCAGTTACACTGCATTGTCGAGAAGGAAATGACCTTAACGTGTAAAACCATGGCCTGTTGTTGGACTTCTCCTAACATTTATTTATATTTTGTTAATTTAAGTTAATCTATCTAAGACATTATATACCATGAGTTCCTAGTTAAATTTTTACATCTCCATATTTAGGTTCCCCTGGACTTCATTGGTTAGGCTACTCCCTCAACGCATCCATGTATTGCAGACTACTATTTATAATTTATTAGGCAACGTCGACTCAGCCACTTGCTGATCCACGTTTAGAGTAAGCTGTGGCTGTTTAAGCTGATAAATTGTGATCCAACAACCTGTGGATAATTTTCTTGGCAGATAACATGTGGTACCACAAGTGATTAATTGTTAAATTTAATTTTTCTTAATTAACTATTTCAAGGCATATCTGGCACTATTATTGTGTGTCTCAATACCATTTCTTGGTAGTTTATGGTTGTGAGAGTGTAAGCAGCTCCATTTCTTGGAAATTGCCACTTTTCAACAACTCATATTCATCACCCTCACCAGTGAATCAACCTTCATGCTATTATACCATCCTAAACCAAAAGGATCTACCATAAACAGTTACCACCTAACTCACAGGTTTTCTAACTTAACTCGCATTAAAAGGAGAGGACTTAAAAATGATAGGACGACACCTAATCATAATTGGGTTTATAGGGGTCTTATTGCTCCCTAATGCCAAATTATTAATTTATATATATGTACAGGGCTTATGGTATCAAATAATAACCAAAATTGATTTCATAAGGTGTTCTTTATTATCTCTGTCCATCCCTGTCTTTAAAATGCAATCCAAATTGTTAATTTCATACTAAACCAGCTCATAGGTTGTGAGGTGAATCCTGGTTCGGCAAATTTACCTTAACACCTGATGGTGCTTACATGTCCAGTTACCGTGTCATAAGGTAAAGGCAGTGACTTTAATGTGTAAACAAATTAATTATTGTAGCTCACATGTCTAGATACCCTGTCATATTGTAGAGGCAATGACATTAATGTGTAAACAAATTAATTTTTATAGCTCACATGTCCAGTTACCCTGTCATATCGTAAAGGCAGTGACTTTAACGTGTCAAATCATCACTTTTTGTTGCTCACATGTCCAGTTACCCTGTAATATCGTAAAGGCACTGACTTTAACGTGTCAAATCATCACTTTTTGTTGCTCAGATGTCTTGCAGGGCATGTCACATAATAGGGCATATTATATCGTAAAGGGAGTAACTTGAACGTTTAAAACCTTGACCTGTTGTTGCTTACGTTTTAAGTTTTGATCTTGCGAAGTCTGAACTGTTTCCTAATGTCTTTATAAGGGAACTATTCTTCCTTTACATCAATTTAATATTATACAACAGCCTGTACTTATTATACAACTTACACTACTTGAAAACAATTGCGCATCTTAAGGCTAAAAAAAAATAATAAGTATACTTGCTCTTTAACTTTTAAGTCCTTGAATGACTTGACTTCTTTTGTTTTTTTGTTTAAGATTTCTTTTCTTGGGTATTTGTGGCATTGTTTGAGTTAAAACTCTCTTAAACTGTGAAACCTGAAACGTTCGTTCTTCAACAAATAAACTCTACCACGAGAGTGATATACTTAACGTGCTTAACTTAAATGCACTCTTATATTTTTTTTATTATAAGTGTTACAAGCTATGAAGTAAGAAAGAACAAAAAGAGTTATTTCGTGTATATACTAGCAATGCGTTGCATCTCAGTTCAACTAAAAATTAAAAAAGCAGTCATTAAACTCATTTTTAATATAAATAATTTAAATAAATAAATAAATAAAAGTTTATTATTTTTTCTAAATTAAACTAAATAAAACATTTAGCTAATAGGAGTAATTTAATAATATTAGCTGACTTTGCGCGCCTTCCGACGCGCTAAATCTCTAGTACCTCTCTCTTAGTTATTGCTTCAAGTTCACTTTGCTCGCTCTCAGAATTTAATAAATTTATCTACGACCTAAGTTTTTATAATGTAAAAGAGAAAGATTTATCAGCGACTATACAGTTGATCAGTCGGTAAATTAAGTTGTAAAAACTTCAGCATACTTTTAAGAAAGTACATATTCCAGTTTAAATTACATTTTTTTATTTATTTAAATAAATAATAGATTGCCACTAATAAGGTAGAGGGAATAGGATATGGCCAAACTACAGCACTATAAGTAGAGTTATATAAGTAAATACATAAATTTTATTTATTATAAATATTTAAAAGATGAATCCATGTCGATTAAAAAAGTTGCCCCTAGCCCCTGACTGCTTGTGGCCCTGGGGCATCCTTTTAAGAAATATCCACTATTTTGCTCAACAAATTTTGAGAAATGCACTGCTCTTCTGAGCAGTGCATTGTCATTTTATTATTAAAATCGGGTACGGGGTACCTCGAAACTTTTTCCCATCACATCGAATTCGCTACGCTTATTCTCCCTGCTTCAGACTCGCTTCGCTTGTTCTCAGAATATACAATTAGCTAAATGTATACAACATCATGTCCTCGGACTCGCTACGCTCGTCTTTAGATAGTAAATGCTTACGTTTAATTTTAACTGCATGTATACAGCTGCATGTATACAGTTCTGACCACGCTCAGAGCTGCTTAACTTTTATGATCCAACAAAAATCATGGATATACTTGTCGTATTGAAACTAAACTTAGTGTACTTATTTATTACATAAATGTACACACTTGAATCAAATTTAAATTCAATTGAAAAATTTTTTAATTTTTTACAATTTATTAAAAACGTACAGAAGTCATTCGATGCTAATTGAACTAATGCTGATAATGAAATGAAACTTAGAACATAAGTTAGTCTTATACATGGCTATATGCGTGCCAAATGTCAATTTGATCGGATCATTTTTCCGCGTTTTATTATTTTTTTAAAATGTTTACTGAGTCATTATTGCGGGTTAGTGACGTAATGAAAAATATTTTCTGAATAGCACAACTACAGCAGTAGATTGATTTTTCTACAAAGTTTCAACTCTCCAGCATAAATACACGATGATAACAGACCCACCACATACGTACACACACATACAGACAGACAACTTTAAGAAAGAATTACGGTGACATCCCGGTTTCGGATTTTTTCGCAAACACAATACTTTTCCTATATACCTACGGTATAAATGAGGAAAATTAAAAATGAACTTTTGTTGTCATCTCTAGGTCCATACGTAGACTTGATTTAGGTTTTCCGTGATATGTTAAATCTAGTCTCTTACCCATAATCAATTGGATTAGATTGAGCAGTCTTCCTTCGTTGTGATGAAAGAGTATGAACTTATTCTTTATAATAATATGTAGTTTAAACAAATAAATAAACGTCGTATGGAACTAATGTGGTCTTTTACTGATAAGCAACCTAAAACGATATACAGGGGTGTATTAAATAAAATAAGGTCGTCATGGATCGTCATGGATCGAGAAGTTCATTAAGAATGAAGAAAGTTGCCAAGGATTGAAGAAGGTCAGTAAAGATAGTAGAAATACGTCAAGGATTGAAAAAGGTAGCCAAGGATTGAAGTAGCGGAATAACCGTCTGAGGAAGTGCCTACATCTCTATTTAGTCGTTTATACCATTAACCTTCAAATGAACGAATATTGTCGTCAAGGATTGAAGAAGGACAATAATGTCTGAAGAAAGTCACCAAGGATTAAAGAAGGTCACCAAGGATTAAAGAAGGTCACTAATGTCTGAAGAAAGTCACCAAGGATTGAAGAAGGACAATAATGTCTGAAGAAAGTCACCAAGGATTAAAGAAGGTCACCAAGGATTAAAGAAGGTCACTAATGTCTGAAGAAAGTCACCAAGGATTAAAGAAGGTCACCAAGGATTAAAGAAGGTCACCAAGGATTAAAGAAGGTCACTAATGTCTGAAGAAAGTCACCGGATTAAAGAAGTCACCAAGGATCAATAATGTCTGAAGAAAGTCACCAAGGATTAAAGAAGGTCACTTAAAGAAGGTCACTAATGTCTGAAGAAAGTCACCAAGGATTAAAGAAGGTCTAAAAAAGTCACCAAGGATTAAAGAAGGTCACCCAAATGAATTAAAGAAGTCGCCAAGAATGAAGAGGAGTCACCCAGGGTTTAAGAAGGCCACTGAGGATTGAATTATTTCACCTACGATTGAAGAACGTTACCAAGGATTAAGGAATGAGAGTAACCTTTCAAAAGAAGTACCCGCACTTCAATTTAGTCGTTCATGACAAGACGTTAAATATTTATAAGTGATTTAATTGATGTAAACAAACCAAACGCATTCGGAGGTTATAACCTAGTTTTATGAATGACGTGTGACATCATTACAGAAATCGTTATAGGCGGCCAACACTGAAAAGTTACTATTCATTTCTGGAATGACGTAAATTCCAGACTATAACCTAACGTGCCGAAAAATTGATTTCATTCATAAACACTCTCCAGTTGAATCACCTTATAAACTTTATCAGCTTGGTTCTTAACATTAATTTTAAAAAAAAAACATAAAGAAGACTAAAACACATGACAGAATAGAAAGAACTTAATAACTGTAATGAAAAAGTTAGAAGATGTTGAAGAGTTATTTAGTTCGTGGTATCAGTTTTTCTTGTTCATTTAAAACTTGTTTCGGCAAACTTTTACTAGCTCTGTACTTTGATAACGGTTTTCATAAATTATTTTTTTGGAAAATATTTAGTAATAACAGTTTTTTAGTTTTATAAAAATATTCCCAAATCTGCCTCCGTAGCCGCGCGTCGTATAGTACTGGACTTCGGCACCGCAGATCCGGGGTTCACAGCCCGAGCTATGCTCTCAGTTTTTATGAATAGAATTTGATGTAAAAAGATTTCGCCAACTTTAGCTTTACTTTGAGCATAGTAGATGTGACCCACCCGAGGTTGCTCCGCAGGGCGAATACCTTGAAGGGCCGAAAGGCCCTAAAACGGGCATTATTATTATTATTATATTATTCCCAAAGCTTTTATGGATAGTAATTAGAAAGGATTGATAGATCATTTAGCAAGTAGGCCACGATGTTGGGATATTTTTGATAGGAGATAGGTAGTGTTCTACCTTGAGTCCAAGAGAAATAAATTTTGTGTAATATCCAAAGAAGAACCGTGACTTTTCAATAGGTTTCTTTACCTTTAACTACCAGATGACTTTCTACTCCCAAACCCAATAGGTAGAAACTAACATTTCATAATCAGCTACTACTGAGGATCCTAATTATTTCTCTTAGCTTTTAAAGAGCGACAGATTTGACAAAAAAAAAACTAGAGGCCTTGGCAATCTGATAGAGTTCATAAAACTATTGGAGGGTTTTTATGAATAAAATCAAAATAATTTTATAAGTTAGGTTATAGATAGGTGGTTACGTCACTGCAGGATTCAGTATAAAGAGTTTTCAATGTAAGCTGCCTATTCCGATTCCTGCAATGACGTCACACCCCATTCGTAATAAAAGCCAGGATGTAACCTCCAAATGTGTTGTTTGTTTACTGGATTGTTCATATAAAATGGAATCACCTTGTAACTTTCTATCATCTTGAGGCCTTTGTTTTATTTTTGACTGTTATAAGATATTTTAATTTTATCACCTTAAAATGTAACGTCATTTATGGGCATTGACGTTATATTATTCAAAATGCCATAAAATTTATAACGCCCATAGATAAAATTACCAACGGTATATCTTACGCGAAAAAACAGTAAGAATAATTAAAGTTATTGGCCGGAAAAATTTAAATTTAATATTTAACATTTTTAAAATGGTGACCATTATCAATATGAAATGTGAATCGATTTACAACTTAAATTTGTATAGACCCAATTTTAATTCGATTAGTCAACTTTTCGATTTTAAACGAATTTTTAGAAAAAAATGTATAACTCTGCAAAATTGGTTATCGTTGTCTAAAAATATTTACCTTTCGTGCAGCGTAACTAAAGCTTAAGTCAGTTTTTAAGGAGCAGGAATTAAGCGTGGCACTAACGTAAACTTTTAGAGATAGACAGCCTGATAAAAATCACTCAAACGTCAATTAAGGGCCTGAAGCGGATTTGTAGAGATAATTATGATGAAATCTCAGTTTCGGATTTGTAGGGTCAACACAATACGTTTACTATATACATATGGTACTTGCAGAGGAAAAGTAAAAATTCTAATTAGCTAAGCTAGTGTCATATTTGTCTAACAATTACTCCTTTATGAGGTTTTTCAAACAGAGGTTAAATATTTTGATATATTTTACGTTGTTTATACTGATAAAAGAGGACGAAGTCTCTGCACAAAAAGTATATTTCTTTTTAGCAAAGCGCTTTCAACCTAACAAGAGGTCATCATCATGAGTCTATCTTTGATATCTGATCAGTAAAACTCATCTATCACCCTCTTCTTTATTCAACGGCTAGCACTGATGATGACCTCTTGTTAGGTTGAAAGCACTTTGCTATAAAGAAATATATTTTTGTGGAGAGACTTCGTCCTCTTTTATTAAGATGAACTCCATTAACGCTCACCTTAGTTCATCTTTTTTGTTTATACTGTTAATACTGTTTATACTAAATTTATTAACATGATGTTTAAACTAGGTAAGAACTAGTGGATTTCTATTTTCTTCAGACGCTACCAATCACAAATAGATAATAGAACCTTAAATATCTTAAACTTTTTTGGTGGAAAGAAGACCAAGTAGTCTTTTACTTTTGGAGGAAAACTGCTTGAAAAATGAAATGAAACATTTAAAGTCCTACAGAGAGTTAGAATTGAATAGAGGTCTTGACGACCCTTCAGTCTGGCTTATGGAGGCGGTAATGATCTATTCTAAGGACTGGCAGAGTAAAAGGACAAAATTTGTAGAGATTCCTGGTGTATTGAGACTGGGGTAGTAGAGAACTTTTGATGACTTTGATTGAAACTTTATAACTCATAAAGTTTCTCTTAAAGTTTTGAAACTTTACTGACCTATCTTTCTTACTCTAGAATTAATGTAAAATTTTGTTTTAAATTTGTGTTTAAACTAATGACTAGAACACTATGACTATTTATGGTGCCAATAGTTTAGAGAAAGTAATTAAGATACATGATTAACTAATTTGAACCTATGGTCTTCCACGTAGGTCATTAATCAATTGGCTACATTCCAGGTCAGAAGCCGTATTGAGGTTGACCAATAAAAGTTAATATGCTATATTCTTATTATTATGAAATTCTAAAAAATAATTGTTTATCTATACTCCTCGTGTAAGTTTGATATGAGTGTCGTTAACTCGTACGGTTGCCATTTCCC
This sequence comes from Microvelia longipes, assembly GCA_018340805.1. NCBI lineage: Eukaryota > Metazoa > Arthropoda > Insecta > Hemiptera > Veliidae > Microvelia > Microvelia longipes. The sequence continues at coordinate 1,582,809 of JACMZG010000022.1, forward strand.
TTCCTAGCGAGTGGAATTAACAGCATATTACATACAGAAAAATAAAAGCGCCAAATATTAAACTAGTTCTTATTAATTTAAGAATAAGTCAGGTATATTACATCTGTTTCTAATCCTTATTATTCCTTTCTCGTCTTAGTTAGTTTGTCAAGATTTCTTTTGTTTGTATATGTAATATTATTTATATTTGTGTTTATTACATCTAATCAAGATTCTAGCCTACTTCTCCCATCCTCCTAATACAGTCCTTACTCCTTTATATCACCAGCATATTCTCTCAAGGTTCCCGGTTCAGGTTACCTACCTACTGCTTACCTACCGGTGCTCTAACAGGAAATGTTGCCAAATTTTCTATATTACCCTAGCATTGTGCACCTTCATTCTGCCTCCAGTTAGGAAATTTGGTCTAAACAAACATTAATCCATTCTTTATTCTTTTATATTAGTTTCTTTAAGAACAGACACCAAGAAACTACTATTAAAATAGATTTTCTTTACTTGTAAATGGTACCTATGCGTCTTATGTTCTTCAAATGTGAATTTCAATTAAAGACGGACAAGTAAAGAAAATTGACTTCTGATCAAAGTTATTGATGGATTCTACAAATATGCTTCCATTTTATTAAGGTCGTAACCAGCTTTATAATTATTCCGAGTCTGTGGAAGGGATATTCAACGCTCCCTTGTGTTGTTCTAGTTAACCCCTTGCTTCATTTAAAGCTCCAGTTAAAGTCAGATAAAGTTAAAAGTTTAATTGCTTCGATAAAAGTTAGTTTTTCGAGTTTCAAGCCGAGTTAGAAATTTGATTCTATTTTTAGTTAATAATTTAATGCTTTTGAAAAGTCATTTTGTTAAAAGATAACTGTTAGTCTGTTATTTCAACTTAGTATTAGTCATCAGACGAAATTAACAAGTTATTTAACATAAAATAACTTTTATTTTTCTGGCAATTATAGACGTTGTTTTTCTATTAGAGTTATCAGATAAATTGATCTGTCAAAAAATCTTTAAAAAGAATATAGTGAACATACAAAATAAAAGTAATTAAATACATCGGGGAACTGTAGTTCAGTGGTAAAGCACTCGCCTTACGACCTGGGGATCGAGGGTTCAAATACAGCTGGAGGATGACCTTGATAGATCAAAAAGTATCAAAAAATGGGATTTTGGGATTCTACCCCGAAAGCCGACTTTAAAAATATGTTTCCCAAATATTATTTTCAAAAATGATATCTAGTACAACTTTGAATTGTTCTAAGCCCAACAAGCCTTATCCACGTCTGTGGTTTGAACAGTTCACTAGGTATCAAAGATCTGAATGCGGGGTGCCACGTGGATTGTGTCATTTATGAAATAAATAGGGAAGCTTAGTTATATTTTTGGCAGCTTGTTTTGTTTGAATTACAATGAGAAATAATAAGTTTAAAAAATATTTTTAAACAGTATAAAATTAAATTTAATCAAAAAATAACAAGATATTTTATATAAATTATCCTTTATAAATTTAAATAGTTTGGGTAATTAACTGGTAATTTATGTTCGCTAATTGTTATACCTTTAAATTGATCCGAAGGGTAAATTAATTAATCACAACAAAGGTGAAAAATATAAAAGTATATTAAGCATTAATTTTAGTTATTTGTAGATCAAATGCCAGTGGATTTGATTAGTTATTCGAAACATAATTTTTTTAAATTTTTCTTTATGAAATTCTAGGAAAGGTGTTGTGGAAATTGGGTGTAAACAGTTCGTTGAGTCAAAGGAAATTTAATGCTTCAGATAATTTTAGTTACTCATTTTGAAAGAGCTTTTAATTTGTTGTTCCGGGGAAATGATAATTTTAAAGTCCATAATTCTTTTTTACTTCCCTCGCTATCTACTCTTGGTATAAATGAAAACTCTATTCTGTTTAGCGGAAAAATCCGAAAGTTAGATTTTATCATAAATATTCTCATTAGATATTTTTATGAGTATCAAAGAGGCTTTCATCATGCTGTCTGTCTCTATGTGTGGTTCACGCATATCATATTGTGATTTTAGTAAGTCCAAACTTGACAAAAGAATTGGACTTAGGATTTAGTGGCAAATAAATTATTTTTGGACTTTTTGAAATAATTTATTAATCAAAATCTTAAATAAATAAAAATCGGTTATAGGGTACCTTTAAACTTTTCCACGTCATTTCTAATTCGCTGCGCTCATCCTCCCTGCTTCGGAGTCTCATCGGTTGTCCTCAGAATAAAAAAGTCGTTAAATTTGTACTGCAACACGTCTTCAAACTCGCTTCGCTTGTACTCAGATAGTAAATACTTTGGTTTTATTCCCAGCGGTCACCCACCCGGGCTCTAAACACGGTCAATGCTACTTAACTTATATGACCTATCAAAAATCATGGATATATTTGTCGTATTAAAATGAAACTTGGTGTACATATTCATCATAAAAAACATAGTGTGTAAAATCATATATTTTGCTTTCTTCTGATTCCTTTCCGTTTTAATCTGTTTCAGGTGAGTCATTAATAAGCCACCACCACCACGTCTCTTCCAATAGTAATTAAATATTTCTGTTTTTATTTATTTATATTTAAATTATGTGGGTCGTAACTAAAAAGTGCCTTATATAGTATCTAAGTGACAGGACAAACACACACACCCACTCACACTGAGATTGAAGATGTACATGTATACATATCATTTGATACTACCGAGTTTTATAAAACATGAATAGTTGACACAATCGCTCGCACAATTATATTGTGTCACACATTTGTTACAATAGTCTTTCTTATAATTACCATTTACTAACTAATGATAAAAAATGGCTTCTGAGAGAATATAAATACCTAAGGTTGATTCTGAAGTCAACTTATTTCGGTTTTTGGGATACGTTGGCGATGAAACGTGTACATATGATGTACACGGAAATTACATCTAATGTTTCCATCACATAAGGTGATATTATTTTATTTTAAGGATCCTGTCCTATTATAAGGCATAGGGAAGGAAAATGGAATCAACATTTTATCTTAGAAATCCGTCCTCTCAAACCGTATCCTTTTTGGACTTGACTTCATCTTCTTTTAATTTCCCACATTTGGAAATTACTTTAGTTTGACATTATGTTTAATTAGAGTCTGGAGTCTATGGATTGACTCACTTTGTTTTCAATGTACAACTAACCCTTTCCATCCTGACCACTGACTTTAAATCTTTATTACTTTTCAATATAAAGCTCTTTAATTGTTAATTCATGTAACACACAGAATTGGAGATCAAAAGAAACCCATTTATTTAAGTTTAATGAGAGTTTTATTTGAACAAGTTTTACCTCAACACTCTAGAGACAAAGAACTAACGCTTAGTCACCGACTACAATTACCTGTATAGAGCCATTGTGTTTCACAAGTTTCCGTCGCTTTAGTTTAAGCGTTTGATTCTCTTTTAATTACTATATTTATCCGTATTATTAATGGATTTGAGTTTACGATGGTCGAGTTAATTAATATTTAATCAATTTTAATGAATCGATATGTTTTGTCAGTTTAGGCGAGGTAATTAATTACACCTCTGGATTTAAATGTCTAGTGTTTTTTAATTAACTTCGGTTTTATTTATCCCTTAATAGTATTGTAAATGGTAGCTGAAAGCGAATTATAGCACTTGGACCAGAGCTTTAAGGAGGGGAACTCTCTTATATACTGAGATAGTGACTAAGATCATCATGAGTGAGTTCTTTCTCTTATCTAACTGAGACAGTGACTAAGATCATCATGACTGAGTACTTTCTCTAATCTATAACTGTGACAGTGACTAAGATCATAACGAGTGAGTACTTTCTCTTATCTATAACTGTGACAGTGACTAAGATAATCATGAGTGAGTTCTTTCTCTTATCTATAACTGAGACAGTGACTAAGATCATCACGAGTGAGTACTTTCTCTTATCTATAACTGAGACAGTGACTAAGATCATCATGAGTGAGTACTTTCTCTTATCTATGTCTGAGACAGTGACTTAGATCAGCACAAAGAGACTAATACTATTAGAGGGAGGATACAACAGTTCTTATCATTCCTTGGGTAGCAAGGTGCCGTAACGGTACATTGGTGACGTCATTTGTTTTATTTTCATAATAATTACAATTTCACGTAAATTTTACATTATTTTTGGACTATTTTGTTTTAAATCAAGTAAAATTAACTTAAAATAAGTTTTAATTATTATCTATTGCAAGTATTCTTTAATTGTCTGTGATGAATAAAGTGGTTTAATGTGGCATCACTAAAAAATGTCCGCCGTTTGTAAAGTGTGTGCCTTAATAGGAGTTGTAGAGGGGTGAAGGATTATCTAGTCTCTCTCTAGGGAGACTATAGTAGGGTTAAGTACAGTTTACCCTACTAGAGTTCGGCTCCTATGGAAACTGTCTCACTTCCAGACCCCTTATCACTGGGTTAATCGGGTTCTGTACGCTCTCTAATAGTATTAGTCTCTTTGGATCAGCATGACTGAGTACTTTCTCTTATCTATAACTGAGACAGTTACTTAATCCAGCATTACCAAGTACTTTATTTTCTCTACCACTATAAGTTGGTTAGATATAGATAACTTTAATCTCTGCTTTCTTTTAGAAAACACTTTATATAACATTCCAAGAGCCGGACCAGAATAAAACGTGACTCTTTTTGTGCTGCTTCAGACATTTTTTTTATGAGTATAACTCAAGTGGCGAAAAAAAATTAAGTACGGTGTACTTCGGTACTTTCCCTCAGAACTTGGGATTTGCCTCAGTCGTCCTCAGATTGTAATGACTATCCAAACCCTAACGTTTTATAACTTTGGTCTCGCTACGCCTGACCTCAGAGTTATTAAATAACCAAAGCAAAACTTAGGAAATTTGCAAAAAAGTGGTTTATTTTTGAAAGGTTGTCGAATTCCTTTAACTAAATTTATAAATTTCTTGTATTTTTCGGTATTATTGAAACTTTGACTATAGTTATTTGATTTTGATATTTATCAATCAAAATATTAATTATAATATTTTTATTATTGTAATAAAACAGTTTTATAATTAAACATTTAATAAAAAGAATACTGTAGGTTTACAGTCTTTTCTTACATGTTTGATCACCTAGAAATGTTTTCTTTAAATTTTGCTCTCAACCATCGGGAAACCATTTATTTAAAGAAAATTAATGTCATTTTTCAAAAATTCAAGCCTGTGAAATTATAAAAAGTGTTCTCCTCTGTTGATGCACTAATACGGCCAATATGTGTCTTACTGGATTCGTCCAAATTTTTGTTTCGTAAATAAACTCTTTGGAGAGATAATTTTGGATCTATAGCTTCTAGTTACAGCAAAATTTTATTTTGTACTGGTTGACCTTATTGATACTAAAATTGATGAATGCTAGGTGGATTTGCAATGTTGTTGTAGTGATTTTAAATGTCAAGCCAATTAAATGTTCAAGGGTTGTAGCTTGCAATGTCGTTTTGATATAAATAAAATTCTAAATCATTTTTAGCGAATTTCCTTTGGGAAAAAATTCGCTAATGGGATAGGCGTCATGGCGGAATTCGAACCTCGGACCACGACACAAATCCGTTTCAGAGGTCCCTAATGACAAAAAAAAAATTTTCGCGAGACTTTATATATATATATATTATATATATATATATATATATATATATATATATATATATAATATATATATATATATATATATATATAGGCACTCTTCCAGATTAGGTGTCCCCTTAGGGGTCATCTAAACTAGCTTTGGTGTCATATGGTAAATAGATAGTTTAGGTGTCACTTGTGTTTATTTACTTTTTAAACATTAATTAATTATAAAATGGATATATTTTCCTTTAATTTGCAATCATACGGGACAGATGGGAACCAGGGGGTTTATGGGTGGGGGATAATACACTGGGAAATGGATACATTTTCCTTTCATTTGCAATCTTTCGGGACTGATGGGAACCAGGGGGTTTATAGGTGGGGATAATACACTGAAAAATGGATATTTTTCCTTTAATTTGCAATCATACGGGACAGATGGGAACCAGGGGGTTTATGGGTGGGGGTAATACACTGGGAAATGGATACATTTTCCTTTCATTTGCTATCTTTCGGGACAGATGGGAATCAAGGGGTTTATGGGTGGGGGATAATACACTGAAAAATGGATATATTAACCTTCAAAAGAATCCTTTTCCAGTCTAGGTGACCCCACAATGTTTCAATAGCTTAAAAGGTGTCATCTAATCTGTAAAAGAGGCTATAGGGATCCTTTTCCAGTTTAGGTGTCCCCTCAATGTTATTATACATTGAGAGGTGTCATCTAATCTGGAAAAGAGGCTATAGGGATCCTTTTCCAGTTTAGGTGTCCCCTCAATGTTATAATATATTGAGAGGTGTCATCTAATCTGGAAAAGAGGCTATAGGGATACTTTTCCAGTTCAGGTGTCCCCTCAATGTTATAATACATTGAGAGGTGTCATCTAATCTGGAAAAGAGGCTATAGGGATCCTTTTCCAGTTTAGGTGTCCCCTTAATTTTATAATATATTGAAAGGTGTCATCTAATCTGGAAAAGAGGCTATAGGGATCCTTTTCCAGTTTAGGTGTCCCCTCAATGTTATAATACATTGAGAGGTGTCATCTAATCTGGAAAAGAGGCTATAGGGATCCTTTTCCAGTTTAGGTGTCCCCTCAATGTTATAAACATTGAAAGGTGTCATCTAATCTGGAAAAGAGGCTATAGGGATCCTTTTCAGTTTAGGTGTCCCCTCAATGTTATATAATTGAAAGGTGTCACCTAATTTGGAAAGAGGCTATAGGGATCCTTTTCCAGTTTAGGTGTCCCCTCAATTTTATAATATATTGAAAGGTGTCATCTAATCTGGAAAAGAGGCTATAGGGATCCTTTTCCAGTTTAGGTGTCCCCTCAATGTTATAATACATTGAAAGGTGTCATGTAGTCTTAAAAAATAGGTTATGGGGATCTTTCTTCAGTTTAATTGTTCTTTAATAAACTAGTGTAGGTATTTTTTTAACATGGAAAGTGTATCCATGGGTTTTGTCATATCCTTTGGGTTTAGCAGCATCGAAAATTGCCACTACATGAACCTTTGGGACTGTTGCAGTTTTTTCATAAAGATTAAATGAAGAGCGAATTGAGTGCCAATTTGTGTGAACTTAAGCATAGGGAAATAATTAGAGAAAAAAAGCTCTGAGGTATCCCGTTCTCGATCATTTTATTTCTTTCTCTTTCATGTACTCTAATTTTAAGCGTTACAATGACTTTATGAAAGTTCTTTATTTATATTAATACATAAATATGTCAATACAGCTTTTTGACATTTCTATTTACATGTCACTTCACTTTTCATTAACATTTTTCCAAAGTTTTTCCTGCTTTTTTTCTTATTTATGGAAATAGATTTATTTAAATGAATCAGTTAAAAGGAACCGCAATTTTTGAATACTCTCAATAAATCAGACGGGAACTTCAATCTATGGTTACAAGGTAAGTGTTTCCTTCCCTTTTATTAATTATATACTAAATATAATTAGTTTATTTTAGTAGTTTTCCTAATCTAATAAATCTGGAAATATTTGGATTATAATTTAGTTTGCATATTTATAAATATTTGTATCACTGTTTTTTTTTACATTTGTTAAAAATTGTTTAGTACTAAGATAAATGCTTTTTATGGAACATGGCGTTTTTCCTCCATCTTGAATATATCATAATAAACTAAATATATTCAAATAATTAGAATGTATTATAATAATTATAATACATTTTCATCTTTAAAGATATTACAATTTATGATATTATTTTATTATAAATTTTTGTTTTTGACTTTTCAGGTTAATGAACAGAGATTTAATCAAACCAGTAGCTAGGAGATGCTACCCGCTGCTCCACGTCATTCAAAACTTTGGCGTCAATTTCCAAGAGGATCTCCTATTCCATCTACGGAATGAAGAGCTGGAAGCTGGTGAAATAGACTGAACTTGTTTGTATTAATTAATTAAAATTTATATTTCCTTGTTTTTATGCATAAATATATTTAACCTCTAAATGGGGACTTATGGAACAGTTATATTCATCCATTTTGTAGAGTATTTTCCCCTCCTATTAACCCCTAGTTCCTATTGGTCCCATTTTTATTTTTTTTTGCCTTTAAAATAGGGGACACCTAATCTGGAAAAGTACCTATATATATATATATATATATATATATATATATATATATATATATATATATATATATATATATATATATATATATATATATATATATATATATGTATTTCTAGACACTTTCTTGTAAACACTCTATCTTTCGAACAGATTAATATTTTTTAACAAAACTTGGTACAAAAATCAACCTTCGGAAGGACAAGAACCCTATTGAAAACCAGGTTTTTGTGACGTCATTAACCCGGTTTGCTGAGTCAGCAAAATTTTTTCAAAAAATCAGCAAAATTCAGGGTTAATATTTTTTTGCCGCGAAAAAGGTCAATATTTATGTTTTTGAGACGCTGAATCGAATGAAACCGGTCCGAAGTCGATACGACCACTCTAAGTGACCTAAACATCGAAAAAATTCTGGCGCGGTGGTCCGCATGTCGGGCGAATTTCCTTTGAATGCGTGTTTCCGTGCTTTTTACATTATATAAGTTTACAACTACTAAATTAATAATTCCGGCGCGGTGGTCCGCTGTCGGGCGAATTTCATTTAGAATGCGTGTTTCCTGTGCTAAACAACCCATATCTTGCTTATGCAAGAACCATGCCCATTGCGTGGTTCCGGTTCATGCTGTCAAGCACTGCTCGTAACTCATTTTGTCTGTATTTTTCAAAGGAAATGCGCATAATTATCCAGTTGGTTGTACAAAACTATGCCTCTAAAATTAGAAGTACCCACTATTATTTGCACTAGATTAAAGCTTAGTTACTTATCTTTAAGCTTAGTCAGTTATCTTTAAAGGTTTTAGCGCATTTCCTTTGGAAAATACAGACAAAATGAGTTACGAGCAGTGCTTGACAATTGAGTAACTGCTTAGGTTCTAAAGCATGAACCGGAACCACGCAATGGGCATGGTTCTTGCATAAGCAAGAAATGGGTTGTTTAGCACGGAAACACGCATTCTAAATGAAATTCGCCCGACAGCGGACCACCGCGCCGGAATTATTTATTTACTAGTTGTAAACTTATATACTGTAAAAAGCACGGAAACACGCATCCAAAGGAAATTCGCCCGACATGCGGACCACCGCGCCAGAATTTTTTATTGATAAGTGTCATCGACAATATAAGCTGTATTGGACATTGGCATATATACTATATATCTGTTTAAGTTCCATACACTATAGGTTATATTTGTAAACATCTATTTAAGCTCTATTGAATATTCTCTTTTATTATGCCATTGTAATATACTTCTAATATCTTTTAAAACACTCCTGCTTTGGAAGCCTTTGACAAAAGACACATGTGTTTAACAATGCACAGGAATCACGTGTGTCAATATTTAACAAATATCCCTGACACACGATGATAAGAATATTGACTAGAACTGACATGGAAGCTGCACACCGTCATGAGAAATCATTGGGACATGAAACGACGGAATCGACGGCCTAGATATTGAATTTGAATGGGTTTTGGCTTTGTTAGAATTTGGTTGACGAATGTTAGGAGTTATTCATTCAAAAAGATAAATAAGTCCAATAGAATCACTTGTTGATTGTAACTTGTTTAGTAGTTTTTCACTGATGTGTGTAGAACGTATTGTTTTTTGCCTTACAGTTTAGATCAGAGATAATATTTTTACTTCTCCTTATTTTTGGTGTAGTATTGTGCTTTGTAAAGTGTTGCGTTTGCACTAAAAATTAAAAAACCGAGATTTAGGATTGAAATAAATCAATCATTGAGTCTAGTTGTGCTATCCGGGAAAAAATTTATCTCCAGATGGTGTATAATTTTATTGACTAATTTTTAGGGAGTAAAGAAGCACTTTTCACTCCCTTGGTTGTAAAAAGTATCTTTTTCTCCCCTGGGTGTAAAAAGTAACTTGGGAATAAAAAGTGTTTCCTATTATAGGGTTGTTAGAGCCAATTACATTAATTTTTTTTAAGGGAGCGGTATTCTCTAAATTTATACAGGGGACCTAAATTTTCCCGGGTGTGGCACCCCCAAAATTTATAAGGAGGACCCGACCAAAAAAATGATTGGCTCAAAATCCGTTTCAGGCTAAATGAAGTAGTTTGGAGCAATAAAAAAATATATTGTAACTTAAATTTATCAAGTAAAATTATTTTTTCCAGGTAAAAGATAATGAAAATACAAACCAATTAGTTTTCAATTAACCTGTAATTGTATTTTATTAATTATATTTTTTTATTTGGACAGTTTTTCACTTTGTTCCAAACAAGATTTAAAAAAAATGCCAATTAAGTTTACTTGTCTAGAGAGACATATTTTTACTTTTCCTAAGTACCGTAGGTTTGAGTATTGTATTGTCCCTAAAAATCCTAAACCGAGGTTTCATCATTATTATCCGTTTTAGGCACTTTTATGACGTTATGGCTGGTTTTCATCATGCTGTCTGTCTGTGTGTGTTTTTTGGTCTACGTCTGTCTGTGTCACGCATAACTTCCGCTATATTTATGCTAGAGATTTGTTTTATAAATATTTTGCGGTTATTCATTATTCCTAATTTGTATAATAAGTGTATAGAAAAAGTATAGTCTGAGTAATGAGGGAAAAAGCATTATTATTAGAAAAATATGTGGTAAATTTTCAATGTAGATTTGATAGCATGCAATTGCAAAGGTACCACTGCACAACAAAGGTAATTTGTAGGCTACCTCAAAAATTTTTCGAATTTCCGCAACAAATAATTTTCCAAACATCCTGTCAATCACAATGGGATTTGTTATAGAAACTCAAGCTGATAGAGTATATAAGATGATTTAATTGGAGGGTTTTTATGAAGGAAATCAATGATTTTTACATGTTATAGGCTATAGTCCAGAATTAACGTCCTTGCAGGAATAAATTTTAAATGTTGACCACCTATGCCGATTCCTGCAATGACGTCACACTTCATTCATCATAACGTTCACTTCATTCTTGACATCAAATTGAATCACCTTTTAAATTTCTAACGTCTTCATATAAACTGACTTTTATCAATTGCAAATGATATTTAAGAGTTCCTTTTGTTTGAAATGAATGTTTACAATTTAACTAAAGCACAAATATTTTTCCTTAAATGTTTACAATTTAACTAAAGCGCAAATATGTTTGCCTTAAATATTGAACACATTCAAATGAATTTACTTTTTGTCAAATTCTCCCTATAGTTACTTCATTGTGATGAAAGCCCTATAATAGGTAATCAGTGCTGCCAACTTCAAGAATTTATTAGAGCTGTCTGTTGTCTTTAGAATCCAGGCACTTCCAGACTTCTTTTCGTTTTTACTAGTATTCATTGGATTTATCTGCTAGTGTTTTTGGTAGAAAATCTGAAATTTTTGTTGGTCAGAAAATAGATACTGTATGAACTATGTATGAACTATGTATTTATAGTAATGTTCTACCTGACTTCGCCTTCTTCAATGAAATATGAAATAAAAATCCAATACACGATTAAATTTTGGCTCAAAATTTGTCTGAGTTATTTGGTAGAAATGAAGCTTGTTAAAATATTTTTGCGAAAATGTAAATTAAGCTGTAACACAATTTTCTCTTATTACAAAGCTTTATCTTCTTCAAAGTTAAGGAAGAAAAATGTAATTAAAGATTAATTTAAATACAAGATCAAAGAACGATCCTTTTCTTATCAAATTAACCTGAATTATCTTTACAAAATTAATTATATACAACAAGCTTCTTCTTTCTTTGAGTAGCAATGAAGAAAATAAATAAAATTGCTTAAGATAAAATATAAAAGCAATAATGATTTTTAAAGGACTTCTTGAGTGGGGTTTTTAAAACAAATATAATGTCTAATATAGACTTACTTCGTCTTGATAATAAACAATAACCTAATAAAATAATAGTAGAAAAAACCTTGTCTATAAAAATGGACAATTATTCTATCTAGTAAGAGTCATGCAATCAAAACAAAAAAAACTTTTGAATTGAAGAAATAATAGATGTTAATTTTACTTGAATAAGTCACAGTTTATTAGAGAAATCAGCCTTCACTTGCTTATTAATATTCTCTAGCGCAATACATGGACCTATCTAAAATCAATTGGATTATTAATGATTTATATAGGGTGCTTAATATATTTAGATTAAGCGATCAAAACTAGTCGCTAAACTCAGTTAATCGCATTTCATCGTGAGACTGTAGAAGTATCCTGTTTATTGCGTATAGAGGCGTATTGAGACGCACAACTAATACAATACATTTAATTATCAAGCTCTACGAGTTAAGCACTATCATCTATTGATCTATAATCACTTTTGATAGAAGTGCGTATAGAGTCATCCTAGTATTTAATGACTTAAATTATTTATTATACACCTTCTACTAATTTTTGACAGCGTATCCCATTCCCATTGTTAAACAGTATTAAAGTATACTCATTTCGCGTTTATTCTTTGTATATTATAGTTTTAGCTGCAATCCATTTACGAAAACTCTGCGTGTCTGAGGTATCCTTAGAGAAGCAAAACATGTCCAAATCGAAACCTATGTTCCTGGCGGTTATTATACGCTTTAGCAATAAGCGTGGATTGTGCGCTCAGCGCTTAATCTAAAAATCCTTCTTAAAGTTCCCGGTTTAAGCTTTATATTATATCTTAGAGCGTTAGGGTTATTGTTTATTATCAGAGAAAGTAAAGTCTATATTAAACATTGATATTTGTTTTTAAAAAACCCCACTCAAGGAAGTCCTTTAAAATCCAATTAAATTGCTTGGTATATTTTATCTTAAGCAATTTTATTTATTTTCTTCATTGCCTACTCCAACAGAAAAGAGAAGTTGTTGTATAATGAATATTTTGTTAAAGATAATTCAGGTAAATTTGATAAAAAAGGATCGTTCTTGTGATCTTGTATTTAAATTAAATTCTTAATTACCCATTTTTTCCCTTCCCTTACTTTGAAAGAAGATAAGTTTGTAAAAGAGAAATGTGTTCAGTTAATTACTTTTCGCAAAAATATTTAACAAGCTTCATTTCTACCAAATAACTCAGACAATTGTTGAGTCAAAATTTATCGTGTATTGGATTTTGTATTTCATATTTCATTGAAGAAGGCGAATCAGGTAGAACATTACTATAAATACATTAGTTCATACAGTATTCTAAGTATCTATTTAAGCTGTACCCCCTACAATTAATCACAGCACAAAACAATACGTCAATTTCGGTTATTTCTGTCATATTTTCTAAACGCAAACTGCAAACTTTGTATGAAATTAACACAAAGCACCAATGGCCACTAAAAAACTATGCACAACGTTAAATATGTCGAGATATGGTGTCTTTCCACTTTGAAGGTATAGAAGAACGCAAGTCGTCCTATTGAAAAAATGAGCAGGATCTGAGTGCCATGGAGGTAATACGCAACTTTGTGCTCGAGATAAAGTTAAAGTCTATATAACGTAAACAGTCAAGTCTTTATTAAAAAATCATAATAACCCGGAACTCTGTAAAAAAGTATAGAGACAAGCGACTATTGAGAGAGGCGCGCCATGTTGACACATATGCCCCATGAATATAATTATTATTTAGGAGAAGAAAGTCAGTTCTTAATAATATATATCCAAATCACAACAATGTATATATAAGTAACTAATTAAGGAGATAGAATAATATTTTGTTGTGTGAGGCTAATAAAAATAGTTTATGGCAGAACGTCATTATTTTTTGTTATACAAATAAACAATCAGGATCCTTTGTAAGAGTTGCGAGACACATTTAAGATTGATTTATCCAAAGGAACATTCGCCAATAGACTCAGGAGTATCTCTATAATTGGGTATCAGTGCCACCAATCGGTCCAATTGTTTCTTTATTAAGGAGATAATACATAGAGAAATTCTAAATATCATAAAATACTCTAATGAATAAAATGAACTAAATGTATATTACTGGATTTTATTATAGATAAAAATATAAGTATAAAACCAACAATCTAAATCCACTAACTCTTTAAATTACTACACAACTAAAAAAAACGTTTTAACAAGGATAACAGCTTTGACTATACATAAAAATATATCCAATTATATTATTTCTTTCCTATAAATTGCTTTATTAACAGATATGGATCAGGTTTTTCATGGAGGGTATTTATATTTTGCACGTAAAAATTCTAAAAAATGTAATAACTTCAGCGGAATGTAGTCGAGGGATAATGTTTTTCAGGACCAGTTATATATAATTATGAAGAGTAAGATAATAATACCCTAAATATATTAGTATTTGTCCTCGCTCCCCACAATACAGTAAATATGACTTATAGTGAAACATAATAATCCGTCAATGTTCATAATGAAGCAGAATATTGGGAGTGATGCAATTCAGAAGCCAGCTCACTGCCATTGAGAGTCCCCTAAACGGTTAAAAAGTAGAAAAAGAATCCCGTACCACACTCATAGAGTGCCGCATGTAGCCAAAATCTTATTTTTTAGAGTAAGAGGTTTCTTCTTATGTTTTACCACTCGTTTTGAAACCTAAAACTTGACCCTAAATTATAATCATTATCAAAAATTGTGAATCATTATATATATCCCTAAATAAAAACAATCAGTCCCAAAACTGTAAAAAAACAATCGCGCCAATAAATAGAAGGGTTAATACCACCACATTCAAATCCTGAAATGTTAGTATATACCACCTCACCTAATTTTTAAACCTTGCTCCCTTTTCTTTGCCAGGGATTTTTAATTTCTTAAGAATACGGTAGTGAGCCTCTAAAAGACCTGACACAATGTCCCAAGATTTTTTACAAGTAGTTCGGAATAGATCTGTTAAATAATATATCATACATCTATAATAAACACTCATAACCATTCAATCCCTATTTTGTTTTAATATGCTATCTCGATTGAGGAGGGTATTATGTTCTTTTGTCAGATGAGTTAATGTACGTGAGAATATATGTCGGGAGTATATTTGCAACATTATATTATTGTAATTGAGCGTATAGAGAGACTGTAGCGTCTTACTGACCTAATTTTAAAACTCAAGTGATCATGAGTTATACCATGATGTGTATCCTCTTTTGTCCACACCTCTGAGACATTTCAATTATATTCTTATCTATCCTGAATTATCTAATACCTTACCGATAAAATTTTGGTGAGATGATCAATCACTATTATTCTAAGCTATAGAAATCACCTCGTGACAGTATCAGTATTTTTTTGGTACCCCTACCTATATATCTTATGACTAACAAATTACAAATGTAATAAAAAATTAACACTTAATTTATTTAAAAAACATGTTATTATACGTTTGAGTAGTTCGCAATTAACAATCATTTACACAATCATAGCCCACAAACGTTCATTAATACCTAAAAAGGCTTTCATATTTTTATTCTCCGTATACTATATAAACACTCATGTACTACAAAAAGAAGAATATGAGATTTCAATGCCGTGCTTGGAATGTCGAGTAATGTAAATCCGCGAAGGGTCTAAGTTATTTTACCTTATTACCACTTATACCTATCTTAGTCTATAAGAGATTGAGAGTACGGTAACGTTTTACACTCTGACGAGTAGGAATTCATGCAATTTTGAGCTCTGCACAGTAATCATTTGCCTATGACTAAATGAGAGATTTTCCTCCACTACAGAGATAAATTATTCTTGCATAAAAACAAAAAGTATGTACATCTCAATTCCATTACTATACCATCAGAAATCCACTAACTTAGTCCTATCTTCTTTCTCTTATAAGCTTGTGGATATATAATTAATCACACCTGAAAAATTGTGCTACACACTTGGTTTATTCAATACTGTATTCACTTTATAATAAATAGTTGAAGCAGGATAGCTTATGACACTGTAAAAAAACCGGATTAATAAAATTTCTGCCACACCGGGAATTAAATACTTACCGGATGCTGTGCTTTACGGAATTGAATATTTGGAATTGTTTTAATTATAGGACAAACTAGAACTTGTAGTAAAGATTATTTGAGTTTACTGGGTTATAGCAATACTACTTACAATCAAAGGGATGAACACTGAAGAGTTTTACTTACAGTCTCAGTTAAAGTTTATTGCGTCTAAGGAGCAGCGAGCGCGGTGAGGAGAGGAAACTCATTAAGCTCTATGAGTACCTCGTTCATAGGCCAGAGGAGAGAGATAAACTAGTTATGGCTATACCCGAGCCTTTGGCGAAGTAGGGAGTTAACTAACATTTTGGCTCCTGAGTCTTGACGAGTTTTGGAGTATTACTCTAGAGCTGTAATAAGCTTGTGACATCACTTAATTGCAGTATATATAATTTTAACATGTTCCTACAGATTCATAGAAGATAATATATACTTATACAACTTAATAATAATTTTCCATACAGCATATCCTTTGAATAATTGAATTTTTGGTTGTTTTTATGTCATTTATCCTATGTTTTATTCTAATTACCCATGGTCTAAGTTGCATACGATAGTATTAGATTGAGTAATATTCCACTAACTTCATCAATAATTATAATGATGTAAATAAATATCTGTCATTATGAATAAAGTATATTAATTAGCGTACTATTTCTCTTAATATATGCATACCTTCACATTTGTCTGTGTGTATATTTGTTATTATCTAGCCTGCCACACGATAGTACCCGCAGACAATTATACCACCTTTGAAAAGAAATCCCACTAATATCAAATTTTCCTTTAAAATTCCTTTTTATTTTTGCGCTAAATCTTTGCTTTTTATAATTCTTAGAGGTGCCCATGAATTCCACTTATAGACCAGCTTGCTCTAATTACGTGCGGGCCACTAGCTCTAACCATCTTCCGTTTAAGTCAGATCCCTTCTATATGGAACAACAATAACATTAAAAGAGATAAAACTTCCTACAAGCGAATGTTTCTAAAAAAATTCTATCAAGTTGGCAACACTTTCACTTTTCCTCCCTAGGGAAGTAAAAAGTACATTACAGTGTGGTAAACAAGACTGTAAGTAGAACTGACAAATACAAGGAGTAGATAAAATTTCATTTTAATTTGTAGATATGTAGAAGTATTGTTTTTGCAAAAAAATCCGATAAGATTAAGATTCATCGTAACAACCAGGATACTTATGCTAGTAAATCTATCTTTAGGTATTGCCATACCAGACAAATAATTTTTGATGACGTCACTAATCTGGCAATAATGACTCAGCGAAAAATTTCGATAATTTATAAAACACAGAAATATTTGTCGATAGGTTTGGGATTAGTTTCGCATTCAGTCATATATGAGACCAAGATAACTTTCCAACGCTTTATTGGGTCCAAAATGAAGTATAGTACAAAAATGGACTTGATTTATTAATCAAGTCGATTAATATACTGAGCCTTATTGTCTAAGAAATATGTATGACATCATTAACCCACAATAATGATTTAGCAACAATTTCAAAAATTCACAAAACTTTACTAATTGTTTACGCGAACTGAAATTATATGTATTAATGTATATGTTTATAATATATGCCATTTATTACATAAAAGTTAGTTACAAGAGAAACAAAATAAAAGTTTTTAACAAAGATGATAATGAAGAATGTGTATTAATGATGTATCGGGCCCCTGGGCCTCTGGGGCCCCCTCAACGCGCAGGTTAGATGAGTAAGAATGCAGAATGAGATGATATGTAATAATATTCATTATAGTTAAAAACTTTTTATCTGATATTATTAAAATCTATACTCTCTAATCAATTAATTATCATGCGAAACATCAAGGTTACATATTATCTAACATTAGTTAAAAAAATAACATCAACATAATTTCTTTATTTTCATTTATCATTATTATTTTCTCATCTATTGGGATTAAGTTTTTAGACTAATTATAATATTAAAAATATAAACTATCACACACCAAGAGTGAGAATAATTAAAAAACTTTTAGTCTTATATAATTAATCTACTTAACAATTAATATATTCATTGCGAATCTCACTACTACAATTAACTCATCAGGAAGACATGATTAATAGAAATAATTACACAATGTTTTTGTTTTCTTCAACATTTATTATTTTCATTCTCCTGAAAAAAATAATTTTTTATCAAAATAAAATAAAGAAATATAACAATAAAAATAGTAATAATTATCACAAAATCTTTTACTCTCAAATATAATTACTGCTGACAGATTATATAAAATAAAATTTTCTATTCCGAACCTACCTGAGCAGTAATTTAAGCTAACATATTAAAAAATACAAATTCCATAGCTATCTTTCTTATTATGATATCAACATTGTTAATTTATTTTATTTCAGATCCTTAAAGTTAATATTTAGCGATATTAATAAATATTAAATAAAAAATAAAATTGATAAATTTTAAAGTGTCTATAATTACATGCTCAACTATAATTACAACTTTATCTTTAATACTAAATAAATCCCAAATTAGCTACCATACTTCAAAATAATTATCTAACATAATTAAAAATATTCACATATATTGTTAATTAATTACAATCATTATTTATTTTTAATTCGATAAGTATCTTATACACACTAGATAAAAGATAAAAAGACCAAAAAAACATAAAAAAGTAACGATATTAAATGTCCTATATACTTATCATACATTCAATAGATTCTGAGCTTAAATAATAATAAAATTCACTAGCCAACACTCATTCATAAGTTAACATATCAATCTAAACATAATTAAGAATATGAATTCACTATTTCTTTTTTAATTTCAACGAGACTTTATTTTTATAATTGATATTAGTTTATACACATAATAATAAATTAATGAGAGAATAAAAAGTAGTAAATATAATAAAACCTCTCTTTCTAATCACTAATTATATACTGTCACATCCTACACTTAATAATAATATTATCACATAGCGAACCTAATTACATATATCTAACATAGTCCATAAAAAAACTGAATTCACCAATTTTCATAATATTTTTTCTAACCAACAATGTGTTATTTCCGTTCTGATTTGACCGTCGTTTCTGTCCCAATGATTTCATACTATTTGTAAACAAGAATAGAGTCAAGCAATAATGATCACACAATTCAGTTTACATCTTATGTTCTATCACTTCTTTATATTAATTAATCTGTGAGAGTGTTGCGCAACGTGGTTAATAATTTTAGAGTTATATAATATATGGCACGACACACTATTACATGTTATTGTATACAGTACATTATTTAACCAATAGTCACTTATGTCTTTTTTGTCAACATCTCACACTATGTGTATTGTGTATAACTGTTTTTTGAGCGAGAGTGAGATACAATAAAAAGAGAGTAAAGAATACTAATCACAAAAATTAATCTTATTATCATGTCATAGGTAAATGTTATGCGTATCTTAATAATTAATTAAAATAGCATTGACGTAACGACTATTACATATTATAACGTATCATCAATATTAAAAAATTTCCATACTTTATTATTGGCATTACAAACATTATAATAATTATTTTTGCATAATAAATAAGGTATTGTGACCTATTAAAAATAAATAAAAACGTAAAATTGATATATAGATTAAACTAATAAATAATCTTTATTATCTTAATCCTATATAGTGATTATTTATGGCGTAACATCTAAATAACACAGAATATAATATATCATTGCAATCTCTATTACAATATTAGTTACTAAATCATAATTAAAATATTCACATTTGAGTTTTTTTTTCAACTTGTTATTTTATTTGATGAAGTCTATTAGCGAATAAGTAATAAAAAGAATAAATTAAATCTTTTATCTTATAGAGATTTATGCTACTATAATAATAATAATCATGCGAACCTATTACATATTATCTAACATATTAAAATAATTCACTATTTTTTTTTTCAACATTTTATTTTATTTGATAAGTTTTACAATAAAATAAAAATAAAATAAAAGATAAATTAAATCTTTTATCTTATATAATTATCTACTTAATAATATATCATGCGAACCTATTACATATTATCTAACATATTATAATTCACTATTTTTTTTTTCAACATTTTATTTTATTTGATAAGTTTTACAATAAAATAAAAATAAAATAAAAGATAAATTAAATCTTTTATCTTATATAATTATCTACTTAATAATAATAATCATGCAAACCTATTACATATTAACATGATTCACTATTAATACATTTCTTTATTTTTATTTTTTGTTTATTTTTAATTCATTTTAATTTTATTTCATAATTATCAAACCTTTTATTTTACATTACTATTAATTATTCTAGACTATGTTACAAATTGTTTTACTCTGTTTAAATTTTATATTAATAATTTATAGTAATTTTACAATTCAATATTTTGTATGCATTTAATATATTTTATTACTTAAGTAACTTAACTTAATACTATTTACAAATTTAAAATTTATAATAGCAATTTAAAAAATAACGTAATACTAATACAATTTAAGTTATACTATTAATATAACCATATACATTTAAATTTTTAAATGTATATGATTAACAAATATAAATATTATTACCAGCCTTAATTCTGGTTTTATTAATTAAAACGTGTAACATAATGTAAACAAATCATACTTTTTTTATAAACAATTCGCTTAAATCGAGGCAGTATACTTCTTATATAAACTATTAATATGACAAACTAATACAGGACAACAACCAAGTCTTCGCAAAGCGGCTCCAGCAGCCACGCCACGTAGCAGCATGCGAGGCCTCTTGTTTTTTTGGAATGTTAAATACCATCACTAGTGCATATCAACCATGTAAAATACAATAATGTTAATTAATAGTTAGTAGGCACTGATGATGGCTCAATAAAAGTTGCAATATCAGTTGATTTTTCTGTACAATAGAATAAAAGTAGTTTACCTTTACGTGGAACGAATTCTTCTTTTTTTTTATAGTTTTTAATAGAATAATAAAGTCAATAATGCTTTGTAATGATCACAGAAATTACTCTCTAGAGAATAACCTTATCCCTACCTAACTAGTGTACCTGTCTAAGTAATATTTAAAATTTAAATTTATTTTAAATCCAAGTAATTTTACTTTAACTACTGCTTTAATTAAAATTAAAAATGCATCACAAAGTCTCAAACAAAAACTATACAAACAAAAGAACGTGATTTCATTGGATGTTCCGTTGTAAACATTTTTGTTTTATGCCGTGTAATTGTCATTCTCTTAGAGTTGAGTAAATTATGTTTAGAACAGTGAGGTGGGGTTTTAAGGGAGACGGAGGCATGAGGGGAGAGGAGGACGGCTTGAGAGGCGGTTGTGAGAAGTCGACAAAGTGAATTTAAGATGTTAGAGAACCTCTTATCTTTTTAAGCATAGATATTACTTTTATAAATCTTATAAACGTCTGGTGATAAATCACATTGATTTTATTCATTAAACAATCTACACTATTTATAAACGCCAGTAGTAATAAATTACCCAATTTCATATTTTTTTCAAACAATATCTTATTTTAATAATATAATCAGCTGTTGTATATATTTTCTAAAACCCAAAGTAGCTTCACCATTTTATACAACAG
Organism: Microvelia longipes; assembly: GCA_018340805.1. Classification (NCBI taxonomy): domain Eukaryota; kingdom Metazoa; phylum Arthropoda; class Insecta; order Hemiptera; family Veliidae; genus Microvelia; species Microvelia longipes. The sequence continues at coordinate 1,604,562 of JACMZG010000022.1, forward strand.
AAGATATATACTTATGTCCAAGGATATTTAATAGTTTTATTTTTTCACCTTTCACATTTTAATTTTAAAATAAGTGTCACAATGTTTTTTGTTAATACTATAGTAGGTTTAGTTACTTAGTTAAAATATACATATATTGATACTTTATAAGAGCATTAATGTGTCAATATTGTTTAGTTTATAGTACTAAATTAAAATTAATACATCATACAAAATTTAGTCAAATACTGCTCTAATAATATGTAGTGTATTATTTTTTTTTAAATATACTTTTTTGATCAAACATATCTTTTGACATACAGAGTTTCCAAAATGTATCTACATAAAAGTATTTACTTTTTTCTTTCTCTTGTAAGACAGAAGTCAAAATAGTGTGGAAAGTACGTGATCAACCTTTGTACCTTGAAGTCGTTCCAAAGAAAGATAGTTACTTTAGAATTCTGAGAGGAAACGAATTGAGGAAATAAAGTTAGGGATTTTCTTTCTATTTTTTAGTGCGTTGAATCTGTAATGTTTTATCTGATGTTTAAATATATTTACGTTTATTTGATCTAATACAGTGCTCTGATAAACCCTGCATACGTATACTAATATACTTACCCAGTAAAAAATAAATGTATTGCTCGTATCAGAGCCATTTGGTCTATCAGGGTATTTACCCTGCGGGAACGTCAGGTGAGGTTGCAACAACTATCTTCTAAGAATTAATTAAAGTTGGCGAAATATTTTTAATTCAAGTACTATTTATATAATTTTAGAGCATAACCCGGGCTGCCACCTCCGGACCTTCGGTTGAAAAATCGGGGGCCTCAATGATCACGGCCGCTGGGGCACATTCTTACTCAGTATTGGAGTGCAAATATGACAAGAGATATGGGACACAGTGTTAATAATTTTACAACCCAATAGGAACTGGTAACATATATGGGCGCAGAGTTAAACATTATGAAACTTGGTAACATTATGGAACTGGTAAAAGGGGTACAAATTTCTGCCAAAATAAATTCTGTAACTTTTGAACTAGTAGTTCTCTAACATCTATTACTTGTAGTACTCATAACCACGCAGGTGTTTATGTTAAGTTGCAGGCCTTGAAGCAGTGCACATGACGAAAATTCGCTAAATACATGGCCAAATTTCGCGTAGCGACCGCGAAGAAGCCACTCATGGCTTTTGAAGCGACTCAAGGGACTGTCTCCGTATAGCGGCTAAAGCCAAAGCCCGTATATACTTTGCACTCCCTGTAGGTGTTTTTACATCAGTAAAAGTCTTGTTTAAATTTGATTCTGGTGTAAGAATATCAACTCCTAAACTAGTGTTTACACGATATTTTATTATTCAACTTTATACTCTCTCTAACTCACGCTCTTTATACCATTTTATAAACATACAAAATCAAGCTTACATGGTTATTAAATGGAAAACAAGATGTAAGTTGACTAAGCCCCCCGAGCCCAAGTAGGGAATCAAACTTGGAGACTTTACACTGATATAACAAGGTGCTTAAACTTTATTTTCAAGTCACCCTGGCTAAGCATGCTGTATATTACCTGACTTGGTAAGCTCCTTACACAATCTTATGTACTTTCAACTCCAAGCAGTAAACTCGGCATCAAAATTGAAAATAAGAAAATCTTCTGGGAAAATCTTATTTAGAGGGTTTTTACATGTTATTGATTTTACAAACAGCTATGTAAAATAGAGCTCTAACAGATAGATGGCTCTCTGTATGTTTTTCATTTTTATTTTTCCTTTTCTTCTACCTTTTCATTAAAATAGATAAGACGTCTTTTATTAAAACATATTGTTTATTTTATTTTAAAAATCACTCAAACAATGCCAATTTTAACTAAAATAATTAAAAACGGGTACGGTGATACCAAAGGATTTTGAATGATTTAGCACAGAATACGAATACCGACACCAAAGAATTATTAAATTCACTACGCTTGTCCCTAAAATTTCGGATTTATAGACAGAAAACATCGTAAAAGCTACTTAGTAGGTCTTTAGAACATCTTTAACGAATAATTAAGATAAAGAAATCTCAGTTTTGATTTCTTGTGCTACGATAATACACGTGGTTTCCTCTCAATCAACATATAAAATTAATACGCTGCAATCACCTCTTCTACTCCTCTCTGTACAAGGGTATCCTCTGCCATGGAAAGCTCATGTCACTTATTTTTCTCATGTCATTCATTGCTTCTTGCTCTCTCTCTCGAGTACATGGATATTATCTCCTTCGTGAACCTGTCATCTTTAAAGATGACCAAATGTAGTAGACGAATTATCAAAATGAAGGAACCGGATTAACTAAATAAATTAGACGGTAAACGGATTTATTAAATGAAGTAATGGATTATCCAGACAGTTAGACGGAGTAAGGATTAACCAATGAAGTAACAGTTTAACAAAATGAAGTTGAGGATTCAAATAAAGTAGACGGATTAACCACATGAAGTAGAAAGTTTAACAAAATGAAGTTGACGGATTCACCAAATAAATAGACGGATTAACACATGAGTAGACGTTTCAATGAGTTGACGGATCCCAATTAAATGACGGATTCCAATGAAGACAGTTTTACAAAATGAATGATTTAACGTAACGGTTTACAAAATGAAGTTGACGGAAGTAAAATGAAGTTGACGGATTACGATATGATTACCAAATGATTGGATTAACCAAATGAAGTAGATGGATTAACCACATGAAGTAGATGGATTAACCACATGAAGTAGGCAGTTTAACAAAATGAAGTTGACGGATTTACCAAATGAAGTTGATGGATTAACCACATGAAGTAGACAGTTTAACAAAATGAAGTTGACGGATTCACCAAATGAAGTAGACGGTTTAACCAAATAAAGTTGATGGAATAATCAAATGCGGTAGAGGAATTAATTAAATGAATAACAATTATATAGTTATAAAATAAATAATATAGGACTAACTGCCATAGTTGAAGATTAAGAAGTCTTATGATGTGTAGCATTTGCTTACAGCTAAATAAAAACCTGCAAAGAAGTAGGTAAAGAATAAAACAAGATGCATAAAATGCTATCAAACATTCTATGAGGATTTAATGAAGTAATTTTATATTTTAAAATATGAATCTGTTTCACTGAAAACGGGAAAGAACACAAAATCGTCGATACAAAGATACAGAAACGAGCGGTTTATAAAAAAACTGAAGAAATTTAATTTGAGAGAGAGTAAAGTGGAGGGAGAGATAGAAAGAGGGGGATAAATTGTGAGTTTTAGGGGGGATTAGAAAGAAAGGGAATGAGTGTGTTCTACAAGACTTAATATTAATTTTATCTTAATAAAGTTGCTTCTTTGTGAAATTCCTGTATAGCAAGCTGGCTAAGCATTCATTAAACTTTAAAACCTTCAGTCTAGAGGTTTTTCAATTCTGACATTTATGACGGAGAAAAGTGGTTTCACTGGAGTTTTCCTCAACGGCTCGAGGAAATCAGGAGATTAAAAACACCACCTATAGAAATGTATGAAGCTACCGATTATTCATCATATACATAAGGTATTCAGGTGTAACAACCTAAAAAGATACTACATATTTAATATGTACAGTACAGGTTATCCAACCTAAAATATTTTCTATATAACTTGTACCATAAAGATTACAAATTTTAAAGGATTTCATAGAGTTTGTATGAATGAGTTATTTTATCGAGATTTGTAATTACCGACTACAAACTTTATGTAATTATTTTTAATTAAAAAAAACGAAAGACGTAGTATTTCGGGAATGTGTCGTAGTGAATTTACTTTTATATGCTATCGTGTATTTGAGAGTGTATTGCGATTGTTTTACTATTTTTCCTTCTTATCTAACAAGGAAAGAATATTGTCAGAGCAACAATGGGACAACCATAATTTTTTAAAATGTCTTCACTTTAGAATTTACAGATCCCCAAATTTAAAGCAAAGGACGTGTTTTTTCTTGTCTGTTAAATGTAATGTTGCTTACATGTGATTGTATGTGATGTTGTTTACATGTGGATGTATGGGATGTCGTTTACGTTTGGACGTATGTGATGTTGTTTAACTGAAGACGCATGTGATGTTGTTTACTTGTAGGTGTATGTGATGTTGTTTACATGTGGATGTATGGGATGTCGTTTACGTTTGGACGTATGTGATGTTGTTTAACTGAAGACGCATGTGATGTTGTTTACTTGTAGGTGTATGTGATGTTGTTTACTTGTAGGTGTATGTGATGTTGTTTACATGTGGATGTATGGGATGTCGTTTACGTTTGGACGTATGTGATGTTGTTTAACTGAAGACGCATGTGATGTTGTTTACTTGTAGATGTACGTGATGTTGTTTACTTGTGGATATATGTGATGTTGTTTACTTGTGGACGTATGATAGCTTTTTTCTAAGTATTGTTCTCTGCGCAAGCACGTTAAACGGTGGACAAACTTTGGTCTTGCTTATATTGGAAGATCCACACTTCCAAGTATTTTAGTGGAAGCATGCTAGGATTAATAGATAAGGTGGTAAAAGATCTTATCCCTCGGAAACTATCAAGTACAGGTACAAGGAAAGGGGAGCCTTCTAAATACCGGCTTTAAGTCCTTATTATAGAACTAATTGAAACAAATAACTAATGTAGCATCTATTTGATTTATAATCAAAACGCATTATATATCCTTAAAGTATTGGGTACGAAACACCTCGAAATTTTTACTCATCGCATCGGATTTGCTTCGCTCATCCACCTCGCTTGGGACTCTATTCGCTCGGCCTTAGAAATTCATCACATTACTTTTATTCCCGGACTTCACTCAACTAGACACTGACCTCGCTCAATGCTGCTTAACTCTTATGATCCAACAAAAATCATGGATATACTTATCGTATTGAAACGAAACTTTATGTACTTATTGATTACGTAAAGCCGTATACGGCTTCGAAGTTTTTTGCAAACATAATACTCTTCCTTTATACCTGTGGTATAAATGAGGAAGAGCAAAAACATAATTTATAGTAGTTCACTTTACATAAATGCTTAACTCTTCTATATTAATGTTCTACCACACACACACACACACACACACAACACACACACACACACACACACATATATATATATTATATATATATATATATATATATATATATATATATATATATATAATACAATACGACATAAAGGATCTGAAGAGCTTCACAATACCTCAGTGAATGGGTTTCGACGGATTTGGCAATGTTCCATTAAGTAGTATTGTTTCTGATTACTTGGAACCAATAGGAAACAAGGAAATATTACCTGCTATCTGGTAATATTTCCCACTATGTCTTAGCACTATGCTGTAGGCTTTAGCTTGAGAAAATGTACAAATAAAAGAATTATAAAGTAATGTAAATGCTTCAATTTTTAAATTTATTGTGTATTCTATTTTGTTTTAACGTTCGTAAACCAAAGTTTGGTATTGCAACATGTGAGCGCTTTTTTACTTCTCTTTATTTATACGGTAGGTTTATAGAAAAAGTATTGTGTTAGCGAAAAAATCCGAAACGGAATGTCTCCCGGACCCAATGTTTTTAAATTCGGATAAACTTCTTTGATGATATTCATTGTACCATTGCGCGTTTCCTTGCTTATTACTTAACAAGTATAAAAAGTTAACTTTTTACTTACATAGTATATTTAATGTTTTTGACGGATCGCTTGTGTTAAGAAGCATTAAACATGGTCAAAACTGGATGGGTTACCTTGAGGAGTAAAACTGATATTTTTACTATTTGACGACTGTAACTGTTGTCAGAAAATTGGAATTTAAATTTTGGAATTTGTTTTAAGATTAAGCGCTTTGAGATTGTGAGCGCAGTTTTATATAACTTATTGCCATTGGTATTTGAAAAAGAAATTAAGTTAGTAAATATAAAATAAAAATGTTTTCCTAGCGGCATGATATACGCACTTAATGTTAAGAAAACAAGCTCATAAATAATGATGCTTCCACTAACATATTTCCTGGTGAAGAAAGAGATAATAGAAGGAGGATGTCAGACTAGGAGGAAGCGTGCTCCTCATTTTCTTGTACTAAACCAATTTAATGGTAACAAATTATTTTAAATTTTTTTCTAATATAGTCCATCCCAGGGACGTTATAGAGATTTATCAAAGAAAAATTGAGCTTTTGAGGTAAGGAGTTAGGGGTGCGTTCTTGATCTGTGAGTTCCCTCTCCTAAAAAATACACCCTCCAGTATTTTTTAGGAGAGGGGACTCACTGATGAAGAACACACTTCTAGCGTCACAACTTCTTCCTTAATTTATTTTTTATTTTTTATAATTAGCATCTACTGAGCTTTCAATAGCTGCGATTAACGCTGTGTCGTGTAGTGTATAATCTATGGAATAAATATGCGCCTTTTCTTTGAAACATTTGAAAAAAAAAAACTTGTACGGGGGTACATCAAAATTTTTCCTTATTACATCGGATTCACTACGCTCATCCTCCCTGCTTCGGACTTGCTTCGCGAATCCTCAGAATATGCAATTCGCAACATTTATACTGCAGCATGACCTTGGACTCGCTTCGCTCGTCTTTAGATAGTTAATATATCCGTTTCATTCTCAGCGGACACCCACACATCAATGACCACTCTTAATGCTGGTTAACATAATAATCAAACAAAAATCAGGGATATGCTTGTATTAAAACGAAACTTAGTGTACTTATTTACTACGTAATGGTGAATATATGTACTTATTTACTACGTAATGGTGAATATATATGTACTTATTTACTACGTAAGGTGAATATATGTACTTATTTACTACGTAATGGTGATATATGTTTATTTTTCAATACAATTGGATTGTTTCCCGAGTTTTCACATTGTTTCAAAAGTCATTCGATAAAGATGGAACTAATGCTAATAATAAAACGAAAGTTAGCACATACGTTAATCTTATTATACATAGCTACATGCGACAACATCTCAAACCGATCGCATAGTTTACGCGTTTTATTTTTTTGAAATTTTTGCTCAGTCATTGTTTCGGAAATAATTTGTATGGCATTATTAACGCCATACAAATTATTTCCTGAATAGCACAACCACAACGGTAGACTGATTTTTGTACAAAGTTTCAACTCTATAGCATATTTATGCTCCTAGTGTATTTACACTAGAAGCTACGATGATAACAGACACACACACACACACACACACACACACATACATACAGACAGACAACTTTGTGATAACCTATACTGGGTGCTTCAAAAAAAATGTATACACACTTTGAACTATTGTAGTCTTCCCGCTCTACAAGGCTAATGTTATATTTCTTCGCCAGGTGCCAGCATAATCGTCCCTCTATGTTATATTATCAGTTGAACTTTGTAATATCAACATGGGGGACGAACGTTAGAGTTTTGAAGAACGTATATCTCATTGAACGTTTTGATACGATGTACAGAATCTGTGGTGACTCGTACTCAGCATTATATTGATGCTGCAGGTCACCAATTTGAACAGTATTAACATTTGTTATTTACTAGGAAATGAAGAAAAGAGTCTCTCCACAAAAATAATAGTTTACTGGCAAAGCGCTTTCAACCTAACATGAGGTCATCATCAGTGGCTGCACAAATAAGTTATTACAAATTAAAACAAAATAAAAACAAATTACATCATAAAAGCCAAATAAAGAGAAATAACAAAGAAACACAAATATAAAAACAGAACCGCGAATATAAAATAATAAAAATACAATTATAGGTAAATAAAACGCATAAAAATCCATAAGCGAAAAATATGCAACATACAGTTAATAAAATAAAATAAAATAAATACCATGAAGATAAAGATGAAAGTTATAAATACATAAAACTATTTTCTTTTTCATTTGTTATTTATGTTTCATTTACATTGGACTTTCAGCTTTCTATTTTCCTGAAATTTAACTTTGTAGAACGGTAAATAAATTCTCTATGGAAGTTTAAAGTGTGTATACATTTTTTTGAAGCACCCTGTATATACCTGCGGTATAAATGAGGAAAAGTAAAATTTAAACTACAAGCATTGATGCTACTGCCTATGTTTTTAAGTATGTACCAAAAAATTAAGTAAAATTAGATTGCAAGAAAGCACGCATTTTAAAGAAATTTGCCCGGCTGCGGACCTCTGTGCCAGAATTTGTTGACCAATACATTTTAAAATTCGCTTATATCATAAAATGATGTACTAAAACCACCAATGTGGCGTTCTATTGCGTGTTGGGTAATATATGTGGCCCATACCAATCAGATAAAAGGTTTACCAGAACATAAAGTTGAGTGCTGAATCCCACCAGCCTGGAATCCTATTGTGTGGGGATCCTGAATACACCGCGGCCAGTACATGGTAGGCCTTTGACTCGCTCATTGAGGCTCGAAACTTGGCACAGAAATTATTCTTTAGATCTGGTTGAGCTACCTGGAAATTATATTTTTATGACGCTATTAACTGCTAATATTGTCTCCGCATAAATAACAAAAGTCAAGTTCAATTTAAAATTGAACTTGACTAAATTTGAACTTGTTATCACTCAAGTGAGTGATAACAGTGATAACAGAGTGAGTGATATCATTGTGAATTTATTTAATTAATTCTGACGTCTTAAGGACTCAAAAATGTATAAAACTTGTTTTAAGTGTAAGGAAGGTATATCTGAGGACAATATTTATGTTACCTGCGATTTTTGTAGGAAACTTTTACATTTAGACTGCATAGAAATAAGTGCCTCGGAGAAGCGTGTTTTTGAACTAAAGAAAGGCAAGTTTTTGAAGTATATGTGTACGGATTGCAGCTCTGCTACATATCCAAAGTTTTTAGAGTTATTAATAAGCATACAGAAAGATATTACTGAACTAAAAACTAAAGTTAAACAAGAATGTGACTGCACGGCAGTAGCTAAGGCAACTGCTAGTGAACTAATAAATTTGATTATCGAAAATAACTTGAAACCAATAAAACAGTTTGAAGTATTGGAAAATATGGATAAATTAGACAAACAGGATAACGAACTAATTCTAAAAGAAAAAAACCAGAAGGAAAACAACAACGGATCTATCACTTCACTGAACACAAACGACATTGTTTTAACAGACAATACAAACACAAAAAATGTTATTATTTCAACTGAAAATGGCCCAAATCAAGTTTATTTAGAAGGTAAAGCTGAAATTCTTAAAACTGAATCAAATTCTATTGATGTTGTAAATAAAAGCGAAAATAACGGCTCTGAGGATCAGCTGATTACACAAATAACCGCCATTGACAAGGTAACAAGTGTTGCCAACTTGAATGAGGTCGAGCATTCGATGCTACAAGAACAGCAAGACAATAATGGCGCCAATTCAAGTGAAATTCAAATAGACGAAAATAAAGATTCAAAGAACGAGAATTTTACAAATGAGAAAAATAACGAAGCTGTGCCTGGAGGAAAAAGAAATGGAGAGAAGAGTTCCTTTGCTAATATTGTCAAGAGAAATCCATATAAAACAGTTATAATGGGAGAAGTGACAGGAAATGGTTTGGAAGCAAATCAACCTGGTGATTCTGATTTCTCTTTGCAAGGCATTCCAAAGAGGGCATGGTTACATATTAGTAGATTAGTTAAAGGAGTATCTGAAAAATCTGTAACAGATTATATCAGCAAGAGATTACCTGATAATGGGTCTGAAATTGTTTGCTGTCAACTGAATAAAGCTGCAGACTATCCTACATTTAGAGTGGGGTTGGATATCAATTACCTAGATATGGTAATGAAGAGTGAGTTCTGGCCTAAAAACGTTCAGGTGAGGCGTTTTTTATGGAGGAAGAAAAGAGTAACCAGGCGAACTTGATCGTTAAAAATAAGACGCAATGCAATAAACAGAAAGGCAAAGAGCTAAGAATGAGTTCTCTAAACACCCAAAGTATCCGAAATAAATTAAATGAAATAGAGGTAATCATTGAGAAAGACAAGGTTGAAGTGGTGTTGGTTACAGAACACTGGCTTCATAGTGACGAGCAAGATTTATATTTGCCTCAGGATTTCCTGATGGCATCTGCATTCTACAGAAGTAAAACTACTGGTGGTGGATCAGCCGTCATGATACATAGGAGACATAGATACAAACCTTTGAAACTGTTAACTCAACTAGCGGAAGAAAATATCTGTGAAATGGCTGGAGTTGACCTCATAGAATATAGTGTTATATTAATTACGGTGTATAGACCTCCTAATAGTGATGTCAATGCTTTTGTAGATATTTTGGAATCTGCCTTGGCTAGAATTATTAATTATTGTACAAGTATCATAGTAGCGAGTGATTTCAACTTAAATTTTCTTTCTAACGACAAAAGTGTGATTACACTGGTAAACATGTTTAAATCACTTGGACTGCACAGACGAATCAATCAACCTACTAGAATTGATAATTGTATAGATAACGTATTTACAAATGTAAATGAAAGTGAGCTTATAATTAGTTTAGGGATCCAAATAGCAGATCATAAAGACATACACCTCACTCTGAAAAGAAAGCTAAATGATCAAGATGAAAGAAGAGAGCGGGAACATGTTAGGAAAACCGTCATCATAAGACCTCTCACGGAAATGGGTAAAGAATATTTTTGTTTACAACTTATGTCTACAGTCTGGAGCTTCTTGAGTGCACCAGCTAATATAAATGATCTTTGGAATTCTTTTATGTACGTCGTAGTTCAAGCATATAATGCAGCATTTCCAGAGAAAATAATAAAAAACAATAATAAATATAATAAAAAAGAGAGATGCCCATGGTTCAGTGCAAAAGAAGATGAGATGAGGAATAAAGTTATGTTGCTGTATGACCTGTCAAAGAGCAATAAAGAGAGCCCTGAATGGAGTCAGTACCTTAAGACCAAGAAAAGTTACAGGAAAATGATAAATCAGGCTAAGTATAATTATAACGGATCGGTAATTGAGAATGCTTCAAATAAATCAAAAAAAGCCTGGCAACTGGTAAATGATGAAACGGGGAAAAGTAATAAAGCTATAACTAAGGGAAACATTGATGCAAATGTATTCAATAAATACTTTTTAAGTGTATCCTGCAAGAAAAATATTGATGTTCAAGAGGCAAAGGACATAATAAGTGAATCCAAGATAAAAGCAGATACAGCTTTCTTTCTCTCTCCGGTCTTAGAGACAGAGGTCTTGGATATTGTTTTAAAGCTTAAATCTTCGGATACAAAAGACTATTATGGACTTAGCAATAATCTAGTAAAATTTACAGCTCTGCTTTTAATTTCTCCATTGACCAAGCTTATTAATGAGGCATTGGTTTGTGGACATTTCCCAGACATACTAAAAATAGCCAAAGTTGTTCCAGTCTTTAAAAAAGGTGATAAAGACTGTCCCTCCAGTTATAGACCACTGTCCATCACACCTATTTTTTCAAAAATACTAGAGAAAGTTATTAAGGCACAACTAGTAAGCTATTTAGAGGAACATAATCTCATTAATGACAGTCAGTACGGATATAGAACTGGAAGGTCTACAATACAAGCAGTAACAAGAGTGGTCAATAAGGTCATTAATGGTATGGAGAAAGGGCAGTTCAGCCAAATGACATGCGTGGATGTTAGCAAAGCGTTTGATACCCTACCCCACGACATTTTTAACTTCAAAATTGACTTCTTGGGTATCAAAGGCAATGCCAAAAGTATGTTTTTGTCTTATTATGACCAAAGACCACAGTGTGTGGAGTATGAAGAACAGAGATCAAAAGTGGAACCATTAGAATCCGGAGCTGGGCAAGGATCGGTTCTCGGACCCTTCGCTTTTATCCTGGACTCTAATGATCTAGACGATTTTATGAGAATGGCCTCTGTCAAGATCCTCAAGACCTCATTGATTTTGATGAAGATTTAATATCATTTGTTGATGACAACACAATAGTGCATTCGAATAAAAATAAAGAGTCTCTCCGAACGGTAGCTAAGCTGAGAACTAAGAAAATTGAACATTGGTTCACTGCTAATCACTTTCAGCTAAATATTAGCAAAACTCAAACAATGACTTTTGGTACTAAACTAAGACCATCATCTGATAATGGGCCTGTAAAGCTTCTTGGAATTATTTTGGATCCCAGCTTATCATGGAAACCTCATATCGAGGAGCTACATAGCAAGGTCTCTACGTATATTTTTGCTCTGAGGAAACTTAAAAATCTCTACCTGAAAGAGTACTAGTCATAGTATATTTATCAATGATTCAAAGCAGACTGGCCTACGGAGTAGTTTTATGGGGCCATGTTAATGTAAACAGCTTGTTATTACTGCAAAAGAAAGCTTTACGAATAATTACAAAAGCAGGATATAGGGATAAATGCAAACCTATATTTAAAAAATTAAAAATTATGACAATAATTAATTTATATATATATATATATAATGTATTATTATTCGTTAAACAAAATCTATTGTAGTTACAAAATAAATGGTGAAATCACAAGTACAGTACGAGAATAGGAATGTACTAAAAATACCTGAGCATAGACTAAGTAAAGCTCAGGTAGGGCAGTCTGTGTTAGGCATAAGAATGTACAATAAACTACCTAAAAATGTGCAAGGTTTAGATTTTAAGCATTATAAATCAGAAATTAAAAATAGGTTGGAACAAGAGCCATTTTATAAACCTTGACGAATATTTTAATTTTAATTTTTAGCTAAGTTAGTTTAGTAAGTGTGATGGTTTTCCTATTATTATTGTAAATAATTTAATGGAAATAAAGAATTTATTTATTTATTTATTTAAAATACATCTAATTATTTATAATTGCATAGCATTTTTATAATGTATTTTGCGAACTATCATAACATATTATATCTTAAAAATATAAATATATTAAGCGAAATATATTACGCCTTCTACCCTCTTTACATCCGTTAACTAAGCAACCTCACATGCGTAATTATACGATGATAATTCGTTTAGATGATTTATTTAAATTTTGTGAAAAAACTGATGATTGTTTAAGACCTTTATGCTTATGTTAAAGTTAGTTACATAATTTTCTATGTTTACATCATTGTTATGTTTACGTGATATCTGTTTCCTTTGAATTATGGTAAAGGGATTCTTAAGTCATAATAAGCAGGTTGTGTTAGTTTTAAAATTCAGATGAAGGACATGTTTTTGGTTTGGTTGTAGTTTTAAAGATACTGCCACTGGTTTTAAAATTCCCTATCATCGTTTTCAAATTGTTAAATATAATAGATGTATTTTACAGTTTTTTTCTTTTCTTCATTTATACCGCAGGTGTATAGGAAAAGTATTGTGTTAGCAATAAAACCCGAAACCGAGATGTCACCTGAATTCTCCGTTTTAGGTGTTATTAAGGCTTCCTAAGTGGGTTTCACAAAGTTGTCTGTCTGTATGTGTGTGTTTGTGTCTGTTATCATCGTAGCTCCCATGGTATTTATTCTAGAGAGTTGAAACTTGAAACGAAAATCAGTCTATAGGTTTAGTTGTAAAATCAGAAAAAAATATAACGTCAATAACCCGCAAAAGTGATTAAGTTTAATGTCGAAAATGCATAATACGCGAAAGACGAATTAGCATTTATATGACTAACATATATGCAAAGTTGCACATTGTATTATCAGCATTAGTTCAATTTTTATGGATGATTGTATACGAGTTTAAAAAAATTGTAAAAAATCGGATAGTCCAATTGAGTTAAAATTTCTTAAAAAAGCATACTTAACACATAAATTTTCGTATCGATACAAGTAAATTCATGATTTCTAATAGATCACAGAAATTAAGCAGCATCGAGTGTGTTCAGTGCCTAGATGGGATGTACAAACTATCTAAGGACAAGCGAAGCGAGTTTGAAGACGTGTTGCAGTATAAATTTAACGACTTGTATATTCTGTAGACTAGCGTTGCGAGTCCGATGTTGGGAGGATGAGCACAGTGAATCCGATGTGTTAGGATAAGTTTCGAGGTACCCCGTACCTGATTTTTTTAAATACATAAAATAAACCTTTTTTTATTTTTTCTTCCTAACCTATATCACTCGTTGGGAGAAAGAGACGTCTGCCACAGACTACAACGATCTAAAGACGACAAGAAGATCTGCCTCTACTCTGAGATGAGAGGTTGTAAACCTTCACAAGGTGCATCAAAGAAACCTCTTTACTGTAAAACTCTCCATGCTATTCAGTATAAAAACCCTCTATGAAAGCCCTATTTTCCCCATTGTATTTTACTTTTCTTTGTCAAACAATAGAGGGATTTAAAGAGCATTTTATGCAAAAAGTAGTCTATTTTTTCCTAAAAAATATAGATTTTTATAGAACCCATTTTAAGTTTATACAAAGTTTTTGGCTACTACAACAGGTATAGGAGATTCTAGGATGAAGGGACTAAGAGTTCTTAAGCTCCCACTCCCTTCAATCCATAGGGGGGTTCTATCTCTAAAGGGAGATAGAAATTAGCTCCTCTAAAAATAATATTGCCTTCATATAGTAATGCGAAAATTAAATTTAACTTAATTTGTCTTTAAGTTATTGGTGTTTTTTATTAATTCATTCATAGGTCCTTTTCCTTAACTGCAGTTCTCTTTCGGTTTTTAGGTTTGGTTTTTTGATGATCAATCAGCTACGTAAGAAAGAAGTCTCTTTTTTAAATTCTAGGTAAATAGTGAAACACATATTGTCCTGAACAGGCTGTCGAGCAAAGAGGAAATAATTCAAAGGATCCTAGTTAGACAATTTTCCAATCCAAAAAGTCACAATCATACATACACACACAAATATACACACACACACACACACACACTCACACACACACACACACACCACACATTATATATATATTAAAATATATATATATGGTCATTCCATGCAGAATCAGCCAATTTTGTGCGGTCAAAATTTAAAAAGTGAATGATACTTTATCTATTTATTGTCTTTTGCTTATTCTAAAAGGAAATGGTCGAATTTTCTCAATATCTTAATCCGTTTCCTGACAGTGCTTGTTTGTTTCTTGAAAAATGTCATTTTTTTCAATTTTTTGATAAATTTTAAAAATAATCGTAACTTGTTTATTAGTTGAGATAATTGAATGAAAAAACAGCTGTTGTAACCAGGAAAGACTATATTTTAAACTAATACCTGGTTTTTGTTTTGGGTGTGAAGCGTGCAAAGCTTATTTTAACCTAAAAATGCATAAAAATGGGCAAATTTTGGCCAATTTTTATGGGAAAAAAATATATGAAATAGTAATAACACAATCTTGATATTTTTACAGTGATGACCCCAAAGAGTGCCCTTAACATAAATATTATTAGGTTTTTAATATTTACAGCCCTTCATGATTTTTAAGTGTGCCGGAAGTAGTATGTATTCAATTTTGCCCTATTTTGACAAGCTATAACTCTGATGGGCAACTTTTAAAAATCTGATATTTTTACATTAAAACACTGCATACTAGTGCTCAATGCTCAAAAAGTTTCAAGGATGTGATATCTCTTATTTTAGAGAAATTGGTATTTATATATACATACTTTTATGTATAATCATATACTAGGGAGATTTATCACTATTTATGAGGAAAGTACGACTTATTTTAAATACTTATATTATCGCTATTGCAATTCTAGGGAGGAACTAGGGGCTTAACCCCTTCCTCCAGCTGGTTTGAAATTAGCCCCCTCAGCTCTCATATAGCTGTTTTATTTTTTTGGAGTTTTTAAATAACGTATTAACTTTGCAGTATATCGTATTTAGCGAATTTTCACTGATAATTTTACCTATGAGATGGTTTCATACATACAGTATCGTATGTGTGAAACTGATCTGACACCAAAATTGGTCTGCTTATTCAATGTTTTAATAACCATGTTAGGACTTGGCACATCTTAAAATGATGTGTAAATGTATGTTTTTAAACTGACGAAAGGTCAATTTCTACTTATTCTTAATATTAAAGAAATTTATAGAAGTGATACTTCATGTATGAAATGAAGGTTGACAATTAAAAGATAAAAATAAGAAAAAATAAATGTAATTTAACAAAAATAAATGCTGGATTTCGTACCTAGAACTCATATTCCTATTTTTTAACAGTCCAAATAAGTCAAAGTTTCAGCCATTAACTATTAAAATCATTATCACGTATTATTTTCTTGATTTATAATTAATTGAACAACATTTCTTAGATTTAACTATGTAATCTCTTGAAGAAGTTTGATGCCATCATTGTTGGAATGAAAGATACCCTCACCTTGTTTCCAAGTGAACTGCTTACCTTCTACAATTAATGTGTCTCTTATCAGTGTAGTTTTAATGTTTTTATTCTTATTTTTTATTTCTTTCTTCACTTTCAATAATTTTGAAATTCGTTTTCGAGTGGCCGGGATAAAATCTCTCTGAATGCATACGTTTGACCCTTTCAACTTTTTTTTTAAGAAAACAATTTTGAACAATTTTTTAAGATTAGTGTTGCATCGTCCTCGTCCTCCAGAGTGACTTTAATGAACTTAGGATTTATAGAAGAGTCTATATCTAAATTTTGTGACGGTATATAGATTTTCTTAATTTGTACATCTTTATTTATGTTGAAGTTTGTCTTAACAACATCCCTTACCTTGTCTTCAACATCGAAACCATTGTTATCCAATCCATAAAAGAGAAGATTATTACTTAATTTATCATTTAATATGCATTCCAACACGTTATCTTGTCTTTTTACTGTTTCTTTTAACTCCAGCAATTTTCCTTTCAGCGTTTGATTTTCCAGTGTCAGGCTTTTAATAATCTTGTGTAGCTCCTCCAAATCACTTAGTTGCTAGTCTTTTTCGTCTAGCACAGCGCTGAATGCAGCGATCATATCATGTTTTGATATTTCATTTATATTATTCTTATGTAAGTTATTGCCTTCTTGTTTATCTTCTTTCTAGACATTTCAAAGTAAAATAAGCGGTGGTGGAGAAGTATTAATATTCAAATAAATAAATTTTAATTGCGCGGTTAAAAAGAAAGGGTCTCTCACAAGGAATTAATACACATTTAAATGTAGATCTAATAATGATAGATGACTTCTTATCAGCTCTTTGTTTACTTTTCAAAAGGTTAGTTAGTTCCACGTAGCACGTCTAAGAGTGATGCACTCTCCTTTATAAAGTAAATTCGAACTAAGCCTGCTTATTTTTGGTAGCATTTAATACTATTTTATAAATGATGTAGTTATTGTTGTTCTGTGCAATAAACTGTAGATATAGGATATCAAAATCCAGGTAAAATCTGAGAATATAAGTAATTTTTAACGGATTTAATATTTAACATATATAATTTAACATCATAATAATTTTACTTACGACTTTCGGTAGTATTGCTAATTTTTTTTGTTTCTTTAACATTGATTTTTATAATTAAACTTCTAAATGCATTTACCTTTTGCAGTTCAAGTATACAATATTAATTTTTAAGTAAAATGTCCATTTTCTTGAGTCAAACAATGATGTGTAAATGTATGTTATTTTAAACTGACGAAGGGTCAATTTCTACTTATTCTTAATATTAAAGAAATTTATAGAAGTGATACTTCATGTATGAAATGAAGGTTGACAATTAAAAGATAAAAATAAGAAAAAATAAATGTAATTTAACAAAAATAAATGCTGGATTTCGTACCTAGATAATGAAGTTCTTTTAAAATATCAATTTATTTAGCAGACCAATTTGGTGTCAGATCAGTTTCACACATACGATACTGTATGTATGAAACCATCTCATAGGTAAAATTATCAGTGAAAATTCGCTAAATACGATATACTGCTATGAAATAAGTTATCTTCAATAGCTGTGAATAAGTTATTTAAAAACTCCAAAAAAATAAAAACAGTTTTATTTAAATTTAATTTTCTTATACTATATGAGAGCAATATAATTTTTTGAGGGGGCTAATTTCAAACCAGCTGGAGGAAGGGGTTAAGCCTCATAGTTCCTCCCTAGAATTGCCAATAGCGATAATATAAGTATTTAAAATAAGTCGTACTTTCCTCATAAATAGTGATAATCTCCCTAGTATATGATTATATATAAAAGTATGTATATATAAATACCAATTTCTCTAAAATAAGAGATATCACATCCTTGAAACTTTTTGAGCATTGAGCACTAGTATGCAGTGTTTTAATGTAAAAATATCAGATTTTTAAAAGTTGCCCCATCAGAGTTATAGCTTGTCAAAATAGGGCAAAAATTGAATACATACTACTTCCGGCACACTTAAAAATCATGAAGGGCTGTAAATATTAAAAACCTAATAATATTTATGTTAAGGGCACTCTTTGGGGTCATCACTGTAAAAATATCAAGATTGTGTTATTACTATTTCATATATTTTTTCCCATAAAAATTGGCCAAAATTTGCCCATTTTTATGCATTTTTAGGTTAAAATAAGCTTTGCACGCTTCACACCCAAAACAAAAACCAGGTATTAGTTTAAAATATAGTCTTTCCTGGTTACAACAGCTGTTTTTTCATTCAATTATCTCAACTAATAAAACAAGTTACGATTATTTTAAAATTTCAAAAATTGAAAAAAATGACATTTTTCAAGAAACAAACAAGCACTGTCAGAAACGGATTAAGATATTGAGAAAATTCGACCATTTCCTTTAGAAAAGCAAAAGACAATAAATAGATAAAGTATCATTCACTTTTAAATTTTGACCGCACAAAATTGGCTGATTCTGCATGGAATGACCCATATATATATTGTAAGAGGACTATAGCCCTCCTAAGATGTTTATCTAGGATCACCTATGAAGACAGGAGGATTCTAATATGCTTTGTCAACAGAATAATTATACTTATAGATACGTGGCGATGTTAATAAGCGATACGAATTTTGGTCGAAATAATAGACGTGGTGATGGTTTGGGTAATATCTTAGTTTCTAATTCTAGAGATTTGATTGGATAATTATGAATGAATATATAATAGTAGAGAATATTCTCTAAGAAATAATCTGTTTCATTGACATCCATTGACAAAGAAATGTCCAGTTGCTTAGTTGATCAATATCCATTGTTAAATAGATTTCTTGACACACAAAGTACTGCACTGGTCAATTGGCATATCTTCAATAAATTGTGCAATGAATATCAACGCAATAAGAGGTTCAAATAAGTTGTTTTCCGGTGGGTTGTGTGCAAAACATGAAAATATCAATTTTTAAAGGTGAAAAAGTGTTTTATAAAACGAATATGTAAATTTTAAATAATTTATAATGAATATATAATCTAAAATCAGATGACTGCAACTAGTCATCCGAAGTTATTTTTAATTCAAAAAACGCAAAAATGTGGTTATTTGATGCAAAGTCAGACAATTTCTTTAAAAAAATATTGGCTTTTTGTGAATTTATTGGCTATTTAACAAATGCCAAACTTATTAACGTGGTAACTTGATATTTTAACTTTTGTTTTAGTTGGTTAAAGTTAGTTTTTTCTGAGTTTGACGAAAAAACACGGTTTAAAGGAAATTTTATCAGCTTTAAAAAATGTTGTCTTCAGGTTTTGCACACGACCTACATGAAACCACTTATTTTAATAAAACTGGAATTTGTGCGATTTTTTAATATTTTGAGCAGGCACATTTGAGAAAAAGATGAAAGGTATATTTTGAGAAAAATGTGGTTTGAAGTAGTACAAAATGAGTCAAACTTTTTAACCCTGGCTCTTGGACTAGAGGTCAAATGTTTTTTTTTACTAATAACAACTAAATTCGTCTGGTTAAACAACAACGGAATTGTTAAAGATGGCATAATATTAGACAGAAGACAATCTAGATTGCTTCTTGACCTTTGTAAGTCTTGTCTCGGACTTAAGGAAAGAGTACTAAGGTAATTGTAGTAGAAAGGTAATTGAGTGTCCCATACGTGAAGTATGTGAAGACATTGAGGAAACAGCTTATCATTAGAGAATATGTGAAGGGTTTAAAATATTTGGTACAGAAGTGCTACAAGATAAGGGATTGGAGTCTTTTAAGAAAGCAGTACCTCCTGAATTTCATCAACTGAAGAAAAAGGTTTGACGAAGATAAAATTGTAGGGAGTCCATTTTCAAGTCATCCTCCAAAGCATTCATAAGTGGATGCTTTGGAGGATGGTTAAAAGGACCAAAAAATGTAATATAGTTACTAAGCTTGACAAGCCCACATTTACTACAATTATATACAGTAACAACTTTTGAAATATGAGGTCTATTATAAGGTAAAAGTTTGAGTGAATCATAAAATATCAAATACATACATGAGTCTCATTTATGTACATATTGAAACTAAAAATAATTATATATAGCCTAAGAAAGGCACCATCACTTCATTAATGTAATTATTACGAAGCTTAATTTTCCTCCAATTTCGTAATAAAACATTTTTTTAATCTTCAGCAAGTCAAAAAGGTCTAAAAGTTTCAAAAGAAAATTGTCAAGTTAAAAAATTACTTAGTGATAAATAGAAAACCGAAAATAGGTTGGTGTAGTTAGCTTTTCACAGTAAGTGATTAACTATCTTAGGTTAGAGTTTTCATCATTCACTAGGGTGAAAAGTAGCTTATACAATGCAGGACCTTGTGGAACCCCTTGCTCCATTTTCTTGTATCGCTCTTTTACAAGCCATTCTTTCACCCATACAACTTGCCTTTTCTTGTGCTTTTTTTATTTCTTTCTAGCCCTTTTTATATACACATTTAGTCCGCAGTACATAACTTAAAAAGTGCAAAAATATATACAATTAAATAGATTGAGGATTATTATAATTATAGATGTGGTATTACAATAAATTTATTTGTTGAAAGTAACTATTTATGAACGTGAATATATATCAAAAAAATGTAGACTAATGGAAATAGCCCTTCTGTATCAACTAACTTTGCCTCATAAAAGAAAGCTATTGTCCAGAATTTCCTAAATAGTTGTTGTATTCTCTGATTTATTGTTATTTTTAAAGAGTAATGCTTTTTTAATTATTTTAAATATTGTAACTTGGTGAGCAATTCACCGGTTTGGTTTTTTATGTCAAGATAGTTGAATTGTCGAGTAATCGAGCATTCTTTGACCTGTAATACAGATAAAATGGTTTGGTCGGGTTTTAAATCCAGGCAAAGTTGACACCCAATTTTACTTGATTCTGTAGTGCGTTGTGTGTTAATAGCGTCCTACCTTAAAAAGGATAGTAAAATGACACCAATGTTTCACAAGTATGAACAAGAGGGTTTCTCCCTTTTAGCGAATTTCCTTTGGAAATTCGCCTAATGGGATAGGCGTCATGGCGGAATTTGGACCTCGGACCACGACACAAATCCGTTTCAGAGGTCCCTAATGACGAAAAAATAAGTTTCGCGAGACTTTATATATATATATATATATATATATATATATATATATATATATATTAATATAATTATATATATAATATATATATATATATATATATAATATATATATATATATATATATATATATATAATATATATATATTATATATATATATATATATAATATATATATATATATATATATATATATATATATATATATATATATATATATATATATATATATATATAATATATATATTATATATACATATGTATTTCTAGACACTTTCTTGTAACACTCTATCTTTCGAACGGATTAATATTTTTTAACCAAACTTGGTACAAAAATCAACCTTCGGGAGGACACGAACCCTATTGAAAACCAGGTTTATGTGACGTCATTAACCCGGTTTGCTGAGTCAGCGAAATTTTCAAAAAATCGGCAAAAATTTAGGGTTAATATTTTTTGCCGCGAAAAAGGTCATTATTTATGTTTTTTAAGACGCTGAATCGAATGAAACCGGTCCGAAGTCGATACGACCACTCTAAGTGACCAAAAAGTCGAAAAAACATTGTAAATTACCAAAAACCAAAATTTAGGTCGATAAAAAATAAATTTCGAGTAGGGTGTCGTTTTCTATGTGATTTTGGGCGCTGAATCGATTGAAACCGGTCCGAAGTCGATACGACCATTTTAAGTTACCAAAAAGTCGAAAAAACCAGAAAAATTATAGAAAACCAAAATTACGGTCGTTAAAATTAAATTTCGAGTAGGGTGTCGTTTTCAATGTTTTTGGCCTCTGAGTTGAATGCCAGTGGTCCGGAGTAAATACGACCACTCAAACGCTGGGTACCTGGGTTCACATCCTGGAAGGGTCTATAATTTTTTACCGTTTTTTTTACTTAATATAAGTTTACAACTAGAAAAATAATCTGGGCGGGTGGTCCGCATGTCGGGCGAATTTCCTTTGGATGCGAGCACTCAAAACCCAGAGTACCTGGGTTCAAATCCTAGTAGGGACAATAATTTTTATCGTTTTTTTACCTAATATAAGTTTACAACTAGAAAATAATTCTGGCGCGGTGGTCCGCATGTCGGGCGAATTTCCTTTGGATGCGTGTTTCCGTGCTTTTTTACACTATGTAAGTTTACAACTACTAAATAAATAATTCCGGGCGCGGTGGTCCGCTGTCGGGCGAATTTCATTTAAAATGCGTGTTTCCGTGCTAAACAACCCATTTCTTGCTTAAGGTTCTGGTTCATGCTTTAGAACCTAAGCAGTTACTCAATTGTCAAGCACTGCTCGTAACTCATTTTGTCTGTATTTTCCAAAGGAAATGCGCTAAAAAATTAAAGATAACTGACTAAGCTAAAGATAAGTAACTAAACTAGTGCAAATAATAGTGCGTACTTCTAACTTTAGAGGCATAGTTTTGTACAACCAACTGGATAATTATGCGCATTTCCTTTGGAAAATACAGACAAAATGAGTTACGAGCAGTGCTTGACAATTGAGTAACTGCTTAGGTTCTAAAGCATGAACCAGAACCTTAAGCAAGAAATGGGTTGTTTAGCACGGAAACACACATTTTAAATGAAATTCGCCCGACAGCGGACCACCGCGCCGGAATTATTTATTTAGTAGTTGTAAACTTACATAGTGTAAAAAGCACGGAACACGCATCCAAAGGAAATTCGCCGACATGCGGACCACCGCGCCAGAATTTTTTAACTCTATATAGAACAGACAAAGTCATACCAAAAACTACTTGCGTGGTAGAAAAAACTCCCCGTCAGGTCTTTGGTCCAAATTAAAGTAGGGAAATAAACTTTTCTCTTCTGCCAAGTCATGTCCGATTTGGTTGGATACGTTCATTTGCGTCTTAAATTGAAGTTGTTAGATTGGCATACAAGAGGGCCTTATTTAAATTGACAGGCAATCATCAGCTTCTTCTCTTTGGCGGCGTGCCTCAAGTGTAAAAATTTATAGCTTCTTCTGTAATTTTATGAGACATCCTATAATTCAGATGTGTTGGTGCAGATAAATCATTACATATTTTGGCAGTTGTAATAATTTCAGCAGCTTTACCTCCATAGACTCAGGGAGGTAATTTTCATTTCATTGGCATGAATTTCTTTTTTATACAAAAGAAATTTATGAATGAATGAATGAAACGACAAGGGTATATACCCTTGCCAACACTGGCTCTTAAATTGAATACCTTTATTTTTTATGCAGTCTGCTGGCACGCCGCCAAAGAGAAAAAGCTGATGACTGCCTGTCAATTAAAGTAAGGCAATTTTGTATTGCCAATCTAACAACTTCAATTTAAAACGCAAATGACCGTCTCCAACCAAAACGGACATGGCTTGGCGAAACAGAAAAGTTGATTTCCCTTCTTTTTTGGAAGATTTGAGTTTTTTTTTACCACGCAAGTGATTTTTGGATTCCATGACTTTCTAATAGTTGGATGATTGTTCAATGTAAAAACAGAATTAAAGAAGTTACGTTTTGTAGATAAAGCTGTAAAGGGTGTCAAAGTATTTTATATAGCACTCGTATGTATGCCCTCACACTTCAAAATCTGCTCTGTAGTTTAGACTTTTTCACTCCGTATTTAGCGTAGGAATGACGAATTTGTGATTTTAAGAAGTAGGAATTTACACGGGTATAAGACATATCTAAAAAGTCCTCATTCGTCCGAAATCCGTACAATAGTTAAAGCTGTAGGTTCGTCAATAAAAAGTTCAGGAAGAATAAGAAGTCGTCAAAAATTCAAACCTCTTTTCATCCGCGTCTACTTGGTCGAATTGAATGATTTTTTTTTATTATTTTAAAGATATTATAATATTATTTATGTACTATTTTTATGCTACAGACACTCAAAAACCGGACTTTGTTGCGTACAGTATACACTAGCAGCTTTAGTGGATTTTTATTTTTTTTTCTTCACTGACTAAGCGGGGTATTTAATTTTTTTTTTGACTTGACAGGGCGGAACGCTGCTTTCTTCCGAAAATTACATTAGGTAATTATTCTTACCTTACCCTAACATTTTTTCTACACTATTTACCTTTTATTAGGTTGGCTTTTTGTTAACTTATTTCTAAGTTAAAAGAAGCATTGCAAATAGGGTTTACCCTTTCTGTGGTGCCTTAGATGACACCGTATTTCCTGTATTATCACGAACTAAATGAATTAGTATGACAGTGCTTATTTTAGTTAGTATGATAAATCAAGTAAACAGTTAATAATACTACCACTATTTATTGACCGTGAACGGAAAGTGACAGTTGCTACTAAAAGTTAAGTCAACTAAAATACTTTAGTTTTTCTCTAATATCTATTTGTAAGCAACTACTTATTCGTAATATATTTATTTATAATTTTATGACTTAAAAATAATACAGTGATATCAAAAGCTCGACAAAATTAGAGTTGTTACTTTTTCGTATTTATTTTGTAGGTAAAAAGGAAAAGTATTGTGTTTACCAAAAAATCCGAAACCAGGATATCACCAAAATTATCCGTTTCAGGTGTTTTTTTTAAATTATTCTGGACCTACAATTCTTTGAAATGAATGTTATTTAATTAATTCAATTTTAATTATCGTATTTATTTGTTTCAGGTAAATCTGCAACAAATTTCCACTGTAGTGGTTTTAAGGTATTTATTTGTTATTCTGTCATATTTAAATTTTCAAATAATTATTAAAAATTTGATTTAAAATCTAAAATGGCATATATTAAGTTTATTCTAAATATTGATTGAGCCATGTTGGATAGTTTGTTATATAAGACGTTTAGGAAAATCGATACCAACTTTGAAAATTAATATTTCATCGGTTTACTATAATTATAAGTCTCAATACAAATCAGGGGGTCCAGTTCAGAGATTCGGTTGTTTCTTAGTTACGCCGGTCCCCGGACGACACCACTTGGTTAATCACACACTCAAAGTCTCGCAGATTTTGAACTTTAACTGTCTTTCTGACAGTGTTACCAACTTCCTTGCTAAAGGTAGAGCTCCTAGGAGTCCTATGTGGGGAGTAAAATATTTCTAGAGATATTTAGATAGCTTAGGGTAAAGCTTAATGCTTAAAAATGAAGTCCTTGAAGACATGATGGCTTTCATTCTGGACTCATATCAGATATGCGCATTCGATTCCAAGACATTCGATCAACCGTAGTGAAATAGTGTTACTAAACCATCAATACCCAATTGTAGCGCGGGTTTTAAACTAAACTATTAGTTTAAGGCGTAATTAATATAACCTATATTACCCTATCAGGGGTGCATAATATTAATTTATGGTGGAGCATTACTGACACATAAAATAAGTATGTGAATGCCACTTTAAGGCCTGAACAATCTATTAAAAACCAGTCTGTTGTGGTGTCAATTAACCCGGTTTGCTGAGTTACGCCACATTATATTCAAGATATAAATTAAAGCCTTAAAAATATAATGAGTGCTAGAGATAGCTAAATAGTTTAGTGAGAGAAAAAATAGATTACATTATGAGTATAATGGGTAGTATCTTACAAATGAAGCGACGAAGGTAAAATATAACTAAACATATTGTTTTTTGAGTGGTATAACATTTATTTAAAAATTGTTTCGGTGTTTAAAAATAATAAAACAAATTATAAATTATTAATAATTTCCAGCCTCGGAGTAAAACACCATATGGGTTTCTTACTATAATCTATGGTCCTGTGAATTCTATGACCAAATAGTTTTAAAATCTTATGACGTACAAAATGGGCTGCCGGACTGTTATAAGAATTTTTAAATCTTAAAAAAAGCACGGTTTCCATTTTATCAATACTTTTTTGTTTTTATGACTTAAAGCTTTTTAAAAAAATGTAATAAAATTGCTAAGCCAGTCGTAAAAGGGAGAAAGGAACGTCGTAAATTAGTATTACGTATTTGTGCTTTATTTTACTTTTATATTACTGGTGCTCTATGGATCTCATAGATTCAACTCTTTTGCTAAGGGATTTATAAGGGGTTAGCATAATATATTTAATCAGCTGTATTTGCATAGAAAAATAATATTTATACTTTCTGTTAAAAATAACCTAAGATTTACAGCCAGTAGTTATTTACGTACCAAGGGAGGAAACAGATTCATTACGCCCAGGTTTTTTGTTGGGTCCTGTGGCATAAGCCGAGGGAAGCATTATGTTCAAGCCCCGAGGCGAGGCCGAGGGGTTTATAGGGATGGTTCCTGAGGCGGAACCAAGGGAACCAGCAAGTTTACAATAAATTACAATAAACAAGTTAACAAATAAAACTTTTATTTCATTTAAGTATACAAGCTTTAGCATTATTTACAATTTTTTAACTAGATCCTCACAACAATAACACTAAGTACTCATAAAAACCTCAAAATTGTTATTTACCCAACAACAGATTAGTAAAAAATAAAAATAATTACAGATAAATGAAAAGATTCAGAGGTTGGGTTGCTTAATCACTCAATTCAAATTAACAGGAATGCCAACTTAAATTTTACTTTAATTTAAAGACAACACTGATTTTATATAGAATATTTCCTGGGCAATTAATAAATTTATCAAGTATTAATATAAAAGTTTCATTTTATCTTTTACGTATCTTTTTTCTTTTTGGTTGTTAAAAAAACAAAAGGTTTAAGTCAAAGAATAACTACAACACTGTCAAACATTATTATTTTTGACCAAAACAAATAATATGAAGAAACAAAAGAAACTATTTGATTGTTTACAAGTTTTTTGGTTTACTTTTGAATGAATAAAAGTTGAATACAGTTTAAAGGTGTGATTTGTCTTTACTTCGCTATAATAATTGTAATAGCTGATTGTTTGATTGTAATAGCTACGTTGTTTACCTAAAACACGCTAAATATTGGGTAAAAAAAGGAGTGACGTCTTATACCTAGTAAAGCAGTTCTTTTCCTTTATACCTACGTTATAAATGAGGAAAACTAAAAATAAGTATTAAATGCTCTCTTGCGCAATCTATTGACTTGCGAATAGATAAACCTGAAATTAAGTAATCCTCTAAAGACCACCTATCATTTTTTTCAATTTCATTAGAACCAGCTCTAATAGAATCTTTTTAGGGAAGATAACATCAATAGTCCCAGTATTTTTAGTCCACATTCACAGGTTCGAACCTGGGCTACCTGGAGACTAGAAGTAACCTTGATTTACCCTTTCAAATGTAAGCGCATTGTCAACCGCCTTAAAAAGAAACTTTATTTAAGAATTTAAAAACAACAAACTATAAAATGCATATCTAAAACAATTTTTTTTCAAACACGGTAGATATAAATTATTTATTTTAATTAAAACTTGTAGCGTCATTCCATTACAAGACAAATGTTTATTTTTCCTCTCCTACCAACTGAAACACTTTGAATGAAAATACAACCAGGCTTGAATTTTAAATTTTTATGAATTAAAAATTCATTAGTTTTAATGAATTTTATCATTTCCATTCTTTTTCTATTTTTCCTTTTATACCAAATATTTAAAAAAATAATTTTAAAGAATTTTTAATGTTGTTACAAATACTTCTTGAAACCAAAAATATGTTGGCCATAAAAGCTAATGATATGTGGCAAAGAGATCAGAGTCATATATAGAGAGGGGTAGTTCTCTGAAAGAGATTAAATCTAATCCTAGATAATATTAAACACAATATAATTGTATTTAATAATTGTATTTGTAATGATGGGGCACTTATGAGACATTAAAAAATTTTCTGGAATCTTAGAGACACGGCTAAATGCGATTTTTTTCATTCTTTTATAATCTTACTTTTTGCACTCATTTAAATCTTCTATCCTAAATCTCTCATAAATCTATCCTAGAAGTACTGATTAAACCAATTCTATAATAGAAGACTAACAATATTTATCTTGACAATCAAACAGCCAGCCTTTTTCATAGTCTGCTGTTCTGGTCGTGCTTCACGATCAGCAGTATTCACAGCTAGCTGCTTCAAGTTAGCTGTTGCTTATCTTTTAATTTATCAAGAGGAGGGACTTATCATTCTTTAATTATTTTTGGTCTATTTATCTATTGGTCTCTTTATTATTGGTCTATAGTTAATATCCCTTGCCTTAGCAATTTTTTGACCAACTTTGTGTCGTTGAATTTCCTTTGATCATTTCCTATATTGGTCTTTCTGTCGATAATACATCTACAGTTTTCTTTACCATGGCGTCATATTGTTTATCCTGAAAAAATAATATCGGATAAATAGCTATTTATTTTATCCTTTATATCCTTTAAAAAGTGATGATATATCTTCCAAAGTATCGCCTGTATCAGTATAAGTTTTCCAAGTTTTTCTTTTTTCATAGCGTCACTTCTCATGTTTTGATGACATCCTAAAAAGAATTTTTTTCTCAAAAACTGATAAAAAACGGCAATAACACAGAGTGGAAAAAACGGCGAAGTTCTAAAGAAGCTATTGAGAGTGGGGGCTGTTGAAAAGAAAACAATGTAGAATTTATGAGCAACCTGTTGACCTCTCGTACCCTCTATTTTCTTAAAAAACCGGCCTCATCTCGATATTTTTTTTCTTTTAAAAATGACAAAAATTGAACTTTTTTTTATTACTCTCTAAAATCAACGGAAATTGAGTGCCTTTATTTTTAGAAAAGAATAAATTTTGCTTTGACAACTTCCCTTACCTTCCTTCTCAAGTTTTAAAATAGTGTGACATTTTAAATTTATTATGAATTATATTGTGCTTTCCTATTACTGAGTTGTAGAGCATACTTGGAGAAGCCTTTGCTCTCTTCAGCCTATATATATAAATAAATATATATATATATATAATTATTATATATATATATATATATATATATAATATATATATATATATATATATATATATATATATATATATATATATATATATATATATATATATATATATTACATATATATATATATATATATATATATATATATATATATATATTATATATAATATATAATATATTATATATATATATATATATAATATATATATATATATATATATATATATACATATACATATATAATATATATATATAATATATAATATATATATATATATATATATATATATATATATATATATATATATATATATATATATATACATATATATATATATATATATATATATATATATATATATATATATATATATATATATATTATATATATATATATATATAATATATATATATATATATATATTATATATATTAGGGTGTTTCATATAAAGTGTCCACCAAAGAAGGAGGTGATACTACTCCTAAAAGAGAGCAAAAAATGTTTTATAATATAAGCCCCGATCTCCAACCGTTTTCCCACAAGGTCAAATTTAATATTTAAAAAAAAATTGACCTCACATCATAAAATTGTTAATAGCGTTTTAACTATTCAAGCTACAAGGCGAAAAATTGATCTCATTAGAAAGCTGAGTAAATTTCCTAAAGGACAAATAACTAACTATGTCAAATATTTTGGAACTACTGCCCAAACATTTGCATGAAAAATGATTTTTTGAAATATTGTTTTTTATAGAATTTTTGTGGTAGGGTATTAGAGGAAGTAAGAGATGAGCAAAAGTTTAGCCAAAAACGAAAAAAACTTCTCTTATGATTACTCTTTAAGAAAACCCTAATTTCATCATATATTCAATGGTCAAAATGTTAAGCCATTCTTCCTAGAAGTTGGAAAAACTGTTATTTTTTTGCATATCTCTACAATGTTAATTTCATGTACATAAAATAATTAAAATCTCTAAAACAGAGGAAAAAGTGGTTTCAGAGAAAAATGTGTAAGAATAAAATATGTTTATTTTACCCCTTAGAATCTAAAAATCGCATTATTAGTTTACTTTCGAAAAAAAAATTGTTAAAATAAAACATTGTTCTCACTTTTATACGACAAAAATCAGTTTTTGCAACTTCTAGCAGCATTAGCTTATATTTTTGAATATTGAATGTATACAAATATTTGGCTTTTCTTAAAGGGCAATCATAAGAGACGTTTTTTTTCCGTTTTGGCTAAACTATTGCTCACCTCTTACTTCCTAATGCCCTACCATAAAAATTCCATAAAACTCATTTTTTTCAAAAAATCATTTTTCATGCAAATTTTTTAGGCAATAGTTCCAAATATTTGACTTTGTAGTTTGTCCTTTAGGAAATTTACTCAGCTTACTAACGAGACCAATTTCACCTTTCTAGCTTGAATAGTTTAAACGCTATTAACAATTTTATGATGTGAGGTCAAATATTTTTTTAAAATATTAAATTTGACCATGTNTAAGATCAGACAAATGCATTTATAACATAAAATTCGTTGCATATGAAAATATGTGTTGCGCTTTTTATACATGGTGGTTGTAATCTCGGCGACGGAACTGTTAAATAAACACTTAGACGTATGCCTTTGACGGAACTCGGACATACTTTTCATCTTTGAAGTTAGTATACTTATTTTGCACAAATACTCTTTTCTCGGTATCCTCTTCTATACAGAAAAAGAAAATTATTTGGAAACAGTAGAAAAAAGTAGGTTAAAATAAGCTGGGGTATAAATTACTTTTTCTTGTTATACAATATGAAGCAATGTATTATGCTTATTATTATACTGCTTAAATCCAATGGAGAATACTGAGTAAAATAGGTGGTGTATATGGTTGGAAAGCCCTCATATTTTAAAAAATTATTTAATATTAAAAATAATCTATGGAATAGTTTACTTTTCTAAAAGCTAGCACGGACTACTAGAAATTATGATAAAAATTAGAGTGTCCTTGGGAAAAGATATATGATCGTACCCTAGGCATCTCTCACCACAACGGATTGTCAGAGAAAATTCATTTTATAAGTCTT
>JACMZG010000022.1:1636857-1660215 GCA_018340805.1 Microvelia longipes
CACACACATATATATATATATATATATATATATATATATATATATATTATATATATATTATATATATATTATATATACACACATATATATATATATATATATTATATATATATTATATATATAATAATATTATATATAATATATATATATATATATATATATATAAATATATATATAATATATATTATATATATATATATAATATATATATATATATATATATATATATATATATATATATTTATTTATCCATGACCTAAACTTCATAAGCTTATTTTTTCTTTAAAAATTTCGCGAAGAGAAATATTTAAAGGATTTGAGTACTGCTTAAAGGACATCTGGTAGATTAATTCATATGGGATTAAATCTACAATTAAATTCCACCTGGGTATTATGATTTAAAGATTGGCGGTACTAAGAGAATTTTAGCAAAATTGTTGTATTATTCAATGAAAAAATGTTAAAAAAAGAAAAGAGATTTGAGTCTTTCATTTAAAACTTGTCCTGATTATTCTCTGGTTCCTCTCCTTTTCACCGAAACAACATTGGTTTGGTTTCACTACACCAACTTTGTTAGTTAGATTTAGTGGTTTCTCAAACTTTTTTTTACTCATGCCCCCTTTTTAAGCTACCTTAGCGTGTATCATCGCCCCCCTTATTTTTATAAGGTGATAAACCCAGTATCTTAAATTTATCTTTGTAATAGCCAATAAATTATTAATTGCTGTGTTAATATTCCAAATTAAGGTAATAACCTAATATTACACATTATTTTAGTAATTTAAACAAAAATGAGAGTTATCATAATACTCTGGCCAAAAAAAGGATTTTTAGAGGGCTTTGTAGTGTTACCACCATTTAGCCACAAACGATCTTCTCTTTAACCCCATAATGTTGAATTACGTAAAGTTGGTTTAAAGAAACAACTGTTTTTGAGACCCCAATTTTTATTTACATCGTATCACTAGTTTGTGTCTTTATCGTTTTGTAGCCAGAGTATTATTTTTAGTTATAAGTGTTAGTACTAGTTATTAGTATTTAGTATTAAGTATTTTTTTTTTTGCTAAAAAAATTTAGTTTTTTAGGCCCCGCAGACCACACCAATTACTCTAAGCTGGCCAGCACTTCAGGCGCTCAAAAACTTATGTTTTGGGGTCACTCTGTACATACACAGTGGTTCTAAAACAACTGAGATCAGTTAAGTTGAAATTTTAAGGGTGTTTTATTTTATCAGGACCCTTAAAATAAAATTAAGTTGAGAATAAGTAAGTGAAACAACAGAAAATAGTTCTTTTAATTATTATTCTTTATTTTGTTTTTATTTTGTAATAATTAGATTTACATATTTAAATCTTACATGATATTTAAATTAGTTTATTACGTCAGATCCTTCGCAAACTTTAAAAATAATATTTCTCTACATTTGCCTAAAACCTCCCATCATCCCCTAAACGTCTCCCACCACCTGCATTGACCCCCGTTTACTTGCCCCTACGTATCAGCGCCCCCTAAAATTCTTCAAGCCGCCCCCTGGCGCGGGTGGGGGGCGGGTGCGGGCGTGGTGTCGGGGTGGCGGGGTGCGGGGGGGGGGCCCGGGGGGGGGGCGCCGCGGGGCGCGGGGGCGGGCCGGGGCGCTAGCGCTCGCGAAAACCACTGAGTTAGAGATAATGAGCCAATTATACATAATGCAAGATTACCACATTCACTGGTTTGTAATTTATTTGGTGAAAACCCCTATCCCACTACAATTAGTCCACAACTACTAAAAACACGTCTCTTGATTGTATGTAATATTAAAATAGAGGACACAAGGAATTCGAAAGGAACTTCGCTAGACTTGCAAGTTTGAAATAATTGGTTTTTGCATTTAAATCTAAACACAATTGAGTTAAGAAAACAGGCTCGTGCCATTAATGTCAAACTAAAACTAATAAAAGGTAATATGAAAAGATCTCGTGACATTCATTATGACACCATTCTTTGACAAATGATAAAATTAAACCAAAATTAAACCATTAAAAAGATTATAAGGTGTGGACTTGCAAAATGATAAATCACCTCAGTGTTTTCTTTAAGATATAAATCGATTTAGTATTGAAAGATTGATACTTCAGCCAAGTTTTAAAGGCCCGTCTACAATCTTAAGTTTAAGTTAGGAAGAATTCGAATAAGTGAAGACTTCCTCAGGAAGAATCGAAGAAGTGAAGAATTTCTCACTTAGAACAAACTATTTTTGAAATTCCCGCTCTTTAGACTTAAGAAATCCGTAAACACGTCTACAACCTCTGAGTTGTTTTAAGTCAAGTTTTTAAAGTTTACAATTACACATATAGCTGTATTTAGACTACTTTTCTTCCTACCGTCTACACACATTTTATTTATTTATTTATTGTAACAACGAGCAGAGCTCAATAACAATTTTAAATAAACATTTAAACTACTATAAACTAAAATAATAAACTACTTCTTTCTACCGTCAACACAATTTTTATTTATTTATTTATTGGTAACAACGAGCAGAGCTCAATAAACAATTTTTAATACCATTTATAAAAATTTGCTTTTTCAATGATTCTTCATTTTTTTAAAGACTTTTTGCAAAATATTTATTACTTTTACTTCTAAAATCGACCGTGTTATTTATTTTTAATTAATAAATAAAATCAAAATGGATGAGGTAATTGTTGGGAGCGATATTTTTTCTTATCTCTAGTATGTCTACAGACGTAGGAACCTCAATCCATTCAAAAACTATATAATTCAAAAATAAAAAGAAAAATAATATATTATATAAAAAAATATTCAAACAACAAAACAATCACATATTCAAATAATCACCCATATTCAAACAACAACAATCAAAACAATCACATCACATCGTTTACAAAATATTGTAATCATTCAAAAACAGATAACGTAGTACATTCTTCTTTAAGTAACTTATAAAAAACCATTTTTTATGGTTTTCTTAAGTCAAAAGAGCGGGAAAAATAATTATTAAGAAGAAAAAGAGATTTTTGAAAAAATTCTTCACTTCTTCAATTTTCCTAACTTAAAACTTAAGATTGTAGACGGGCCTTAAGTTAAGTAAGTCTAAAATAAGATAGTCAAAATCAAAATAATTTATGATTTTAATTTGGGCAACAATTGATGTTTGCTCTAACTACGAAAATTTCCACCTTTTTATAAATAGACGGACAATTTAAAATTTTCTTACATTACAAATTTCTAATTAGCTTATTGTATAAAATAACAACGAATTAAAAATATTAATAAAACTATTTTAAAATTTATTATTTATGGTTATTAGCTCAAGCTTTCTGTTATGACTCCTATTTAGTTAATAAATAAGGAATAAAAGAGTATTATAATTTATTGTTATTTATCATTCTTTCTATTTATATTTTGCTTTTTTGATTATAATAATATATGATTTACTAATACTTAATATTTTTGAATAGCGGAACAAATGATTACTTACATGTAAAAAGATTATTTTCGTTGACCTCGACTTCCAATTTTTTTAAAAG
This sequence comes from Microvelia longipes, assembly GCA_018340805.1. Classification (NCBI taxonomy): domain Eukaryota; kingdom Metazoa; phylum Arthropoda; class Insecta; order Hemiptera; family Veliidae; genus Microvelia; species Microvelia longipes. The sequence goes on from JACMZG010000022.1 coordinate 1,640,388, forward strand.
GAATCAATTATAAGAAATACATGAATAATAAATTGTGATCGGGTGAGATTTATCATTTATACTGAGTCTTAATGTAGTTCCAGGCTTTCAATATTTTAAACGTATAGCGCCAGAGGAATCTTAGTTTGGGTTACAAGTTAAAGAAAAAAATTAAGAGACATGAGCCAACATTTGGTAACCATATGCCATTTATTTAAGAAAGTTGGAAATTGAGGGGGAATGGGTTGAGAGAGTGGGGTGAAACGGAACGTTCTAAAGGTGGGTGTTTAGCTTTGCGTTTACTAATGTGGAAGTAACAATCCAATGGAACAAACCAATAAAAACAATTCGTTATCTTTCATTATCTTTTCCGATTTTTTAGATGAAACATTAATATGTCAGACAATAATTTTACTGTCAGGTGACTATTTTTGCTGGCCAAGCAGTAAAATAGATTACTTAGTTATAAAATTGGCACTATACTGACTTTTGATTAAGTAAAGTACTTATTTCAAACTGCCGCTCTCTGAAAAATATTAATAAATTAAATTAAGATAAATATCATAATAAACAGGATAACTATTTTACTTCCTTAAGACTAGCTCGCTTTAAGGCTCTTTAACCGGCTGAGAGCCTTAATTTTGAGAGTCAAAAATTTTCTAATAATCGGTAAAAATAAAAGGGTTAAAACTTTCGTCACAACTAAAAAGTCCTTATTATGTAAAAAGTCCGGAGTCGACACCATTGTGCCCAATAAAAGTGCTAAATAAACAAAAAAACTTCAAATACGGTTGGTTATTTCGAGTTTTAGGGCGCGTTTTCAATGTTTTTTGGGGCGCCTGAATCGAATAAAAAGCGGTCCGGCGTCGATATGAACATCAAGCAAAGGGTTTTATTGGACTCAAGTGCAAGAAATAATATTTTTTTGACATTATTAAGTGCGAAACTATTTTTATAATTAGAATTATTTTTAAGTTATAAAACTAAAAAGGCCCGCAAGCCAGGCGAATAATCTTTGAACGCGAATCGAATGAAAAGTTTTATTCTTGCTCAACAATCCTTTCCTTTAATAATTCTTTTCCGGTTTAATCCTCATAACCTGAGCAGCAGCAACTATTTATTGCTCAATTTTCCGCATTTTCAAAAGACATGCCGAAACCATTTAAAAAATTAGCATAACGGATTTTTTAAATGGAAGCGCAGAAACACTGTGCAGTGCGACAATGAAATGATAGTTTGTACAACGATATAGAATAAACATGGCGCATTTCCTTCGAAAAAATCCGAAAAAAAACAGTAAAACATGAGAGGGCTTACTACAAAGGTATGAAGCAGTAAACCAAAAACTTATACAAGGAAAAATGTATAGTGAGCAAGAAAAGGGACGCGTTTTAATGAAAAAATTTAGCTTGGCTTTGGTCTTCACCGACATAATTTGTTGTAATATAACGATCCATGATTACGACAGTATGCAAAAATTCTTGCTATGGAAAAAAACAAAATTTAAAATATTTGTATTTCTTAAACCCTTGAAGATTGTTACAAATTATTCTTCCTTAAATGATAATTTTCTAGGTCCTGGCAACCTTATATTTTTTTAAAAATATTTTTTTTTTTTTTGCTTTGTTCGGTTATTTATTCACTTTTTATTTAAATTTAAGCTCAATTAATTCTCATTTTAATCTCACATTTTTTAAAAAATTATAGAAAGTGGAATAAATAACCTTTTTAAACTACAGTATTTACTATACCATTCTTCCATCCATGTTTTTAGTGGAAAAGCCTTAAATAACATAATAGTAACTATACTATCTCTCTTTGTAACCTTAAACTGATTTCTCATCTCATATTTGGGACACACAAGTATTAATAGTTAGCTATACCATTTTTAAAAAAATAAATAAAAGAATAAAATGTACTAATAACTAAAAATAAAACTTGCAGCACGTTCTGAATACACCAATTACGATGTTATATGGATGACAACATTTGTTAAAATAATTTCCCATAAAACTTATACACGTTCTTTGCTTCTTTAACTTGACAAGCCAAGGAAAAAACCATAAAACAAATTGGCAATTTAAATAAAAGAACAATAAACGAAGTACTAATGTAAATTTAAATTATATAAATGGAATGTCACGGGTCAAATATGTTCAAAATTAAGGTTTACTATCCTTTGGTGTTAAACGGAAGTACATTGGTTTATAAATGTAAAATGGAAAAATGGAAAAGTATTTATGCGTTTTATTTTTTCTTGTATTTAATCTTAAGGTTCATTTTATTCCTTCGTTTTTATGTGTTTATTATTGATTTAAACTTTTTAGTAAGTTATAAAAGGAAACTATGATTTTCTTTTTAACAAAATATTGAAAAGAAAATAAGCAAATATATTTTAGTTTATAAAGAAAACTAATGATCGACATATTAAATTAAAGAAAGAAAAATATTAGAAGAAATTAATTCTTATAACTTTATTTTATAAATTATAGACAAATATATGTCTAAAATTGCAATAGCATAATGATTTAATCAAAACTTTTGACATTTCCTTATTTAAACACAATTAATTTACTTTATTAAATGTTTTACCCTTTTAAAAATATTTAATTTTGTTGCATTTACAGTTTGACATATTGTTTCAGTTATTAAATCAATTTTTTAAGTATAACCATAGACCAAACTTGGTTACTTAATGTGGGAAGTATATACTTTTTTTGTGCCATAGATAGACTTTGAGTCTTAGACATATCTTTATCTAAGGCGCCTGTACAGTACAAGCCAAAGAATACAACAGAACCTTATTATGGAATGTTTAAACCAGATTTCTTTCTTTAACAAATATATGGGGGGGGGGGGGGGGGGGACCCATCATAATGTCATGTGATATAGAAATTTTAAAAAATAAACATAATATGATTCATAGATTAATATTATAGATCTCAGCTAGACATGTTTATTTATGTTTATAATCTTGTCCTTAGATTAAGCTAGTTAATATGTTAATTAAGAAATTAAAATAATTAAGGATCTGGATCCTGTAGCTAAAAATAACATCACTGTACTTTTCTTATCATCAGGGTTATCAGGTTATACATATCATTGCCACATTTGATATATAGAGGTTTTTTTATATTTAGGTTTTATTATATTTTTATTTTACATGTTTCAGTGTCTTTTAATCTTGTTTTAAAGGTTAAGTTATAAATCTTCCTCCAAAAAAATACCAAGGTTTGTAGGTTGCGTTTTAAAAATGTTAGAAATAACAAGGGTGAACATGAGTAAAAAAGACAAGCTTTATGAGGCCTAAAAATATTTTTAAACTGCAATTGTTGTCCGAGTGCTTTGTTTTTTAAAAAAACGGTGGCGACACGAATTTAGGTTTATGCTACATCCCCTGAATTTAACGCTGCGACTTAATGGGGTCACCATCTAAGTCGACAGCGTTAAAATTCCAGGTGTTAGCCATAAACCTAAAATCGTGTCGCCACCGTTTTTTAGAAAAACAAAACACTCGGACAACATTGCAGTTTAAAAATATTTTAGGCCCTCATAAAGCTTGTCTTTTTTTACTCATGTTCACGCATGTTAATTTCTAACATTTTTAAACCAACCTACAAACCTTGGTATTTTTTGGAGAATATTTATAATATTTATTCATATCATAACCTTTAAAACAAGATTAAAAGACACTGAACATGTAAAATAAAAAATATAATAAAACCTAAAATATAAAAAAAACCTCTATACAATAATGTGGCAATGATATGTATAACCGATAACCTGATGATAAGAAAAGTACAGTGATGTTATTTTTAGCACAGGATCCAGGATCCTTAATTATTTTAATTTCTTTACTATAAATAAACATATTAACTAGCTTAATCTAAGGACAAGATTATACCATAAAATAAACATGTATAGCTGAGATCTATAATATGAATCTATGAATCATATTATGTTTATTTTTAATTTTCTATGCACACATGACATATGATGGTCATATATTTGTTAAAGAAAGAAATCTGTTTTAACATTTCCATATAAGGTTCTGTTGTAATTCTTTGGCTTGTACTGTACAGGCGCCTTAAGATAAGATATGTCTAAGACTTCAAGTCTATCTATGGCACAAAAAACAAGTATATACTTCCACATTAGTAACCAAAGTTTGTCTATGGTTATACTTAACATTGATTTAATAACTGTATATATGTCAAACGGTAAAAGCTACCAAATTAAATCTTTTTAAAAGGGTAAAACATTTAATAAGTAATTAATTGTGTTAAATAAGGAAATGTCAAAAGTTTTGAATTAATCAATTATGCTATTGCATTTTGACATATATTTGTCTATAATTTATAAATAAGTTATAAGAATTAATTTCTTTTAATATATTTTCTTTCTTTAATTTAATATGTCGATCATTAGTTTTCTTTATAAACTAAAATATATTTGCTTATTTTCTTTTCAATATTTTTGTAAAAGAAAATCATAGTTTCCTTTTATAACTTACTAAAAAGTTAAATCAATAATAAACACATAAAAACGAAGAATAAAATGAAACCTTAAAGATTAAATACAAGAAAAAATACAAACGCATAATACTTCATTTTCATTTTACATATAAACCAATGTACTTCCGTTTAACACCAAGGATAGTAAACCTTAATTTTGAACATATTTGACGTGACATTCATTTATATAATTTAATTTACATTAGTACTTCGTTTATTGTTCTTTTATTTAAATTGCATTTTGTTTTATGGTTTTTCCTTGGCTTGTCAAGTTAAAGAACAAAGAAGTGTAATAAGTTTTATGGGAAATTATTTTACAATGTTGTCATCCATTATATCGTAATTGTGTATTCATGAACGTGCTGCAAGTTTTATTTTTAGTTATTAGTAACATTTTATTCTTTATTTATTTTTAAAAATGGTATTACTAACTATTAATACTTGTGTGTCCCAAAATATGAGATGAGAATCAGTTTAAGGTACAGAAGAGAATAGTATAGTACTATTATGTTATAAGGCTTTTCCACTAAAAACTGGATGGAGAATGGTATAGTAAATATTGTAGTCTAAAGGTTATTTATTCCACTTTCTATAAATTCTAAAAATTGGAGATTAAATGAGAATTAATTGAGCTTAAATTTAAATAAATGTGAATAAATAACCGAATCAAAGCAAAATATTAAAAATATAAGGTGCAGGACCTAGAAAATATCATTTAAGGAGATAATTTGTAACATCTTCAAGGGTTTAAGAAATACAAAATATTTTTAAATTTTGTTTTTTTCCATAGCAAGAATTTTTGCATACTGTTCGTAATCATGGATCGTTATATTCATACAAATTTATGTCGGTGAAGACCAAAGCCAAGCTAATTTTCATTTAAAACGCGTCCTTTCTTGCTCAACTATACATTTCTTGTATAAGTTTTTGGTTTATGCTTCATAACCTTTGTAGTAGCCTCTCATTGTTTACTGTTTTTTTCGGATTTTTCGAAGGAAATGCGCATGTTTATTCTATACGTTGTACAAAACTATCATTTCATTGTCGGCACTGCCCAGTGTTCTGCGCTTCCATTTAAAAATCCGTTTATGCTAATTTTTTAAATGTTTTAGCGCATGTCTTTTGAAAAATGCGGAAAATTTGAGCAATAAATAGTTGCTGCTGCTCAGGTTATGAAGGATAAACCGGAAACATATTCAAGAAAGCGATTGTTGAGCAAGAAATAAAACTTTCAATTCGATTCACGTCAAAGATTATTCGCCCGGCTTGCGGGCCTTTTTAGTTTATAACTTAAAAATAATTCTAATTATAAAAATAGTTTCGCACTTAATATGCCAAAAAAAATAATTATTTTTTGCACTAGGAGTCAATGAAACCCTTTGCTATGAATGTTCATATCGACGCGGACCGCTTTTATTCGATTCAGCGCCCCAAAAACATTGAAAACGGCGCCCTACTTGAAATAACCAACCGTATTTGAAGTTTTTTGTTTATTTAGCACTTTATTGGGCACATGGTGTCGACTCCGGACCTTTTTTACCATAAAATAAGGACTTTTAGACGAAAGTTTTAACCCTTTTATTTTACCGATTATTAGAAAATTTTGACTCTCAAAATTAAGGCTCTCAGCCGGTTAAAGAGCCTTAAAGCGAGCTAGTCTTAAGGAGTAAAATAGTTATCCTGTTATTATGATATTTATCTTAATTTATTTATTAATATTTTTCAGAGAGCGGCAGTGAATAAGTACTTTACTTACTCAAAAAAGTCAGTATAGTGCAATTTTATAACTAAGACACTATTTTACTGCCTTGGCAGCAAAAATAGTCACCTGACAGTAATTGTTGTCTGACATATTATGTTCCACCTAAAATCGAAAAGATAATGAAGATAAACTAAATTGTTTTTATTGGATTTGCTTAATCCATTGGATTGGTTACTTCCACATTAGTAACCAAAGCTTAAACGACCCAACCTTTAGAACGTCCCGTTTTCACCCCACTCTTTCACCCATTCCCCCTCAATTTCCAACTTTCTTAAATAAATGGCATTTGGTTACCAAATGTTGCTCATATCTCTTAATTTTTCCTAGAACTTGTAACACAAACTAAGATTCCTCTGGCGCTAACGTTTACAATATTGAAAGCCTGGACTACATTAAGACTCAGTTATAAATGATTAATCTGACCGAATCAAATGTATTATTCATATTATTTCTTATAATTGATTCCTTTAAAAAAATTGAAGTCGAGGTCAAAGGAATAAAATCTTTTTTACATGTAAGTACTCATTTGTCCGCCTATTCAAAAAATATTAAGTATTAGTAAATCATATATTATTAATAATCAAAAGCAAAATATAAATAGAAAAGAAATGATAAATAACAATAAATTATAATACTCTTATTCTTTTACTAAATAGGAGTCATAAACAGAAAGCTTGAGCTAATAAAACATAAATAATAAAATTTAAAATAGTATTTATTATATTTTTAAATTCGTTGTTATTTTATACAATAAGCTATTAAAATTTGTATGTAAGAAAATTTTAAATTGTCGTCTATTTATAATAAAGGTGGAAATTTTGTAGTTAGAGGTAAAACATACAATTGTTGCCAAATTAAAATCAAAAATGAATTTTGATTTTGACTATCTTTATTTTAGACTTACTTAACTTAAACTTGACCTACAATCTTTAGTTAAGTTAGGAAGAATTGAAGAAGTGAAGAATTTTCAAATCTCTTTTTCTTTTAAATAATTATTTTTTCCCGCTCTTTTGACTTAAGAAAACATAAAAATGGTTTTTTATAAGTTACTTAAAGAAGAATGTACTACGTTATCTGTTTTGAATGATTACAATATTTTGTAAACGATGTGATTGATTGTTTGATTGTTGTTGTTGAATATGTGATATATTTGAATATGTTGATTGTTGTTGTTTGAATATTTTTTTATATATATATATTTTTCTTTTTATTTTTGAATTATATAGTTTTTGAAATGGATGAGGTTCCTACGTCTGTTAGACATACTAGAGATAAGAAAAAATATCGCTCCAACAATTACCTCATCCATTTTGATTTTATTTATTAATTAAAATAAATAAAACACGGTCGATTTTAGAAGTAAAGTAAAAAATATTTGCAAAAAAGTCTTTAAAAAATGAAGATCATTGAAAAAGCAATGTTTATTTAAATGGTATTAAAATTGTTATTGAGCTCTTGCCTCGTTGTTACCATAAATAAATAAATAAAATGTGTGTTGACGGTAGAAAGAAAAGTAGTTTATTATTTAGTTTATTAGTAGTTTATGTTTATTTAAATTGTTATTGAGCTCTGCTCGTTGTTACAATAAATAAATAAATAAAATGTGTGTAGACGGTAGAAGAAAAGTAGTCTAAATACAGCTATATGTGTAATTGTAACTTTAAAACTTGACTAAACAACTCAGAGGTTGTAGACGTGTTTACGGATTTCTTAAGTCTAAAAGAGCGGGAATTTCAAAATAGTTTGTTCTAAGTGAGAATTCTTTCACTTCTTCGATTCTTCCTGAGGAATTCTTCACTTATTCGATTCTCCTAACTTAACTTAAGATTGTAGACGGGCCTTTAAACTTGACTGAAGTATCAAATCTTTCAAAAGTACGATTTATATCTTATAAGAAAACACGAGAGTGATTTATCATTTTGCAAGTCCACACCCATTATAAAATCTTTTTATAATGGTTTAATTTTGGTTTAATTTATCATTTGTCAAAAGAATGGTGTCATAATGAATGTCACGAGATCTTTTCATATTACCTTTTATTAGTTTTAGTTTGACATTATGGCACGAGCTGTTTCTTAACTCAATTGTGTTTAGATTTAAATCAAAAACCATTATTTCAAACTTTGCAAGTCTAGCGAAGTTCCTTTTCGAATTCTTGTCCTCTATTTTATATTACTTACAATCAAGAGACGTGTTTTAGTATTTGTGGACTAATTGTAGTGGGATAGGGGTTCACCAATAGTTACAAATCAGTGAATGTGGTAAAAATCTTGCATTATGTATAATCAGGCTCATTATCATCTAACTCAGTGGTTCTCAAACGCGAGCGCTAGCGCCCCCAGGGGGCGCTTGAAGAATTTAGGGGGCGCTGATACGTAGGAGGGCAAGTAAGGGGCAATGCAGGTGGTGGTGAGACGTTTAGGGGAATGATGGGAGTTATTGGCAAATGTAGAGAAATATTATTTTTAAGTTTTGCGAAGGATCTGACGTATAAACTAATTTAAATATCATGTAAGATGTTAAAAAATAATGTAAATCTAATTATTACAAATAAACAACAAAATAAAGAATAATAATAAAAGAACTATTTTTCTGTTGTTTCACTTACTTATTCTCACTTAATTTTATTTAAGGGTCCTGATAAATAAAACACCCTTAAAATTTCAACTTAACTGATCTCAGTTGTTTAGAACCACTGTGTATGTACAGAGTGACCCCAAAAACATAAGTTTTTGAGCGCCTGAAGTGCTGGCCCAGCTAGAGATAATTAGGTGTGGTCTGCGGGGCCTAAAAACTAATTTTTTTACAAAAAAAAAAATACTTAATACTAAATACTAATAACTAGTACTAACACTTAATACTAAAAATAATACTCTGGCTACAAAACCGATAAAGACACAAACTAGTGATACGATGTATAAAAATTGGGTCTTCAAAACAGTTGTTTTTAAACAACTTTACGTAATTCAACATTATGGGGTTAAAGAGAAGACGTTGTGGCTAAATGGTGGTAAACACTACAAGCCCTCTAAAAATCCTTTTTTGGTCCAGTCATTATATAAACACTCAATTTTGTTAAATATACTAAATATGTGTAATATTAGGTTATTACCTTAATTTGGAATATTAACACAAGCAATTAAATAATTTATTGGCTATACAAAGATAATTTAGATACTGGTTTATCACCTTATAAAATAGGGGGGCGATGATACACGCAAGGTACTTAAAAGGGGGCAATGAGTAAAAAAAGTTTGAGAACCACTAAATCTAACTAACAAAGTGGTGTAATGAAACCAAACCATGTTGTTTCGGTAAAAAGGAGAGAAAACCAGAGAATAATCAGGACAAGTCTTAATGAAGACTCAAATCTCTTTTCTTTTTTTAACATTTTTTATTGAATAATACAACAACAATTTTTGCTAAAATCTCTTAAACACCAATCTTTAAATCATAATACCCAGGTGGAATTTTAATTGTAGATTAATCCATATGGAATTAATCTACAGTTGTCCTTTGAGCAGTACTCTAATCCTTTAAATATTTCTTTTAGCGAATTTTTAAAGAAAAAATAAGCTTATGAAGTTTAGGTCATGGAATATAAATATATATATATATATTATATATATATATATATATATATATATATATATATATATATATATATATATATATATATATATTTATATATATATATATATATATATATATATATATATATATATATATATATATATATATATATATATATATATATATATATATATATATATATATATATATATATATATATATATATATATAATTATATAATATATATATATATATATATAGTGTGTGTGTGTGTGTGTGTGTGTGTGTGTGTGTGTGTGTGTGTTTTTTTTTTTTTTTTTGCTAGTGTACAGCATGCTTCACATATTGTATTACATGCTATTAACGCAGTAAATAGATTTAGTAATAAGAAAGTTCGCAACCTAGTGATAAAACTAATGGCGAGTAAGTATATAAGAAATCTTAACGTGTAAGATGAATATAGATAATACATAAAGAGTATAAAACTAAAAACTACTTAACTTAAAACTTAGTAACAACAAAAATCAACAAAATTGTACCAATGCAGAAATATTCTCTCTAACAATGACGTAGAAAACAACATGACCTGACATATAATATAACAGAATTAAAGCATGACACTGATTTGTTGATTTCTATCATTTATCATCAAACTAGAAATTACACAAAATAGCTAATTATTTGGTTCATTACCAATTATTATTCTATATTATATTTAACTAAGTCATTCATTATATTATTACGTATATGTTTTATGCTATTTTGATTACTATTGATCTTAATATATAAGTACTTTTTTTTTTTTTTTTTTTTTTTTTAAGAATAATAATTAAGTAACGACACATATTAATAATGAAATGATTAAATAATAAAATATCCTTAGTAAATAATTATTAAAGAAATAACTTATTAAAAGTAAAAAATACGAAGGACTGAAAATAAGACCAGTTTGACTCTTGTAGGAAGATGTGAAGAGGCGGAGGCCAGGGCAAAGATTGTGTGACTATGTGACGCTGGAGAATGGTCCTTTCAGCTAGGAGTAATGGACAATCGAAGAGAAGATGATCGACAGTTTGTGGGACGCATCATCGCAGACGCAAGATGGAGACTGAACTATGTTGAACCGGTGAAGATAAGCTTGAAATTTTCCGTGTCCGGTTAAAAACTGAGTCAGCCGGTGGTTGATGTTGACGTGATGAAGAGATAATCGATCTTTAACAGTTGGAATAAATCTGCGAGTTAAAAGTCCTGACGACGATCCACGCCAAGCTTCTTCCCATTGCTGCGTGCTTCCAATACGTGCACGGTGCTTCAACTTGGTGTAAGGAAACCTGTCGTATGATAAGGCGAGGTCACTACGTGATGCTCCTTAGCCAGCTCATCTGCTTTCTCATTCCCCTCGAGTCCAACGTGAGCTTTGACCCAATTGAAAAATATCTCAACAGTATCATCAAGCATACGAAGGTGATGTCGGATGTCTTCGATGATTGGCTGATGATTGTGCGGATTCTTTAACGTTTCAATGCTTATTTTACTATCCGTGTTTATTCTTACTGTACTAGGCCTCTCTGTGTTAACTAACCACTCTAAAACCTTTAGAATAGCTAGCTGTTCAGCTTGATTATTGGAGCATAGATGTGAAAGCTTAAATCCTGATTGAAAGATAGCAACTCCACTTCTATAAACGATAAAAGCACATCCTACAGAGTCTTCCGTCTTACTTCCGTCGGTGTAAATCTCAAGATCGCAGACTACATCTTGGTTTTCCTTGATATTCAGCAATAGGGATGGATGAGCCCAATACTGAACTTTGACAGGCCTGTCAAGATATTCACTGGACAGATCACCTAATATGCCGCCTGATGATGACTTTACTATATCAACAGAAACCATCTCCTCCGCTTGTAGGTATATAGGTGTTATTCCTGCAACGATACACGCCGCATTGTAAGATACGGTTCTGTAACCTTTGATTAAACGAATGGCGAACAGACGCTGTACTCTTTCAAGTAACAGTCTGTTCCTTTTAAGCTTTAAACCATCAAACCATACTGAAACCGCATATAACAGCATAGGCAAAAAGGCACCAGTATATATAGTTTTCAAGGCTCCGTATCCAAGACCCCAGTGAACTTTAGCAACTCGAGATAGGCGTTAACAGTCTGCAGACTTTTTTCACAAACCATCTGGATGTGATGACTCCAGCCGAGATCCTGGGTAAAGTACACTCCAAGGTATTTTAGCACCTGTACCTGTTTCAAAGATTTGTTTCCTAACGAAACTGAAATTTGAGGGATAACATGTCTTCTGCTGACGTAGAGAATCTGAGACTTATCTTCATTAAAAACAATCTTGTTATTAGAAGCCCAAGTGTTTACTATCTCTAAAACATTATTTGCTAAGAGCTCGACTTCCAGAGGTGACGGACCAGCTATACAGACACAGTAATCATCGGCAAAAGCAAACGCTGAAGAGTGGACTGGGTACTTGATTTTAAGCAAAGGGTTGTACAGAACAATCCAGTAACCTGGTGCTGAACACGAGCCTTGTGGACTTCCTTGTGAAACGGAGGAAGATTTGCTTAGATGGTTAAGTATAAGCTTCGCCTCGCGCTTGGAAAAATAACTTTCTGACAGCTTATATAGGTTTCTAGGACAATCTAGGTCCCTAAGACTCTTCATGATGGCAGGCCACCACGCAGCATCAAAAGCCCACGTACATCAAGTGCTGTGTGTGTGTTTGTGTGTGTTGAATTGTGTGTTGTTGTGTGTGTGTTGTGTGTGTGTGTGTGTGTGTGTGTGTGTGTGTGTGTGTGTGTGTGTGTGTGTGTGTGTGGTGGTGTGTGTTGTGTGGTGTGTGTATATATATATTATATATTTATGTTATGTGTGTGTGTGTTCATTTGGAGGTGATTAATCCTTTTTCTCAATCCAATTCATCACATTAGCGTTACATTTTTTTTCTTAAAAATTCGCTTTAACCCTATATTCAAAGTATATTTTTTTATAGAGCTACTTTTTTCTGTATTTTTTTTATAAAGGAAAGTTAAAATTATAAAAATAATCACTTTAAAAGAATAAATTCTTTAAAAAAAAGTTAAGATTAAAGAGCCGCTTAGAAAAAATACCGCAGAAAGTTTAGTGAAAAATTCAGCGTCAAGAGGTCACATTTTCTTTACAAAAAAACCAACGTAAAAGTAAAAAAAACTTTTTTTTTTCTTGCCTTCGTTAGGTCAAAAATTTTCCGGCTAAACTTTTGAGGACTGTAAAACTTTTGGCAACTTTTAGAAACGGTAAGATTTTTTATCGCTGATATGCATTTAGCAAAAAAGAGTGGTTTTCTGACTATCTCCTTCTTTCACTTCCTTCGTCTGTGAAAATCAAGGAAATGTTGATTTTTCTTCTTATTTAACTTTTATTTTGTTGTATTTACTTTACTTATAAACACATTTTACGTCGTGGAAATTTTCCGCTTCTTTATTCAAATACATTTTTCATCGCAAATACATTTTAGTTAATTTCGGTTTCGATATTTTCATTTTAGTTTGAATTATATTAAACTCTTTTCTAATTAGTTTAAAGCTGTTTCTATCCCTCCGCTAAATAGATCTTTAGATAAATTATAACGGCTAGTTACAGAGTAATCTGATTCCTTAACTTATTAAAAAACGATAGGCGGCTTGCATGGTTGGCCGTGGTTCACTCGGGGCCATAATTGTAAAGACGGACTTGGATAATAAGTTAGTTTGCATGTCAGGCATCTCCTTTCTAACAATTTCCCTACCCTTTAGCGCCATTGAGACTAAAGGGTTACAAAGAGATCATTTACCTAAAAATATACATAGATACATACATATAGTGGTAATACTTAAGAAGAGTTGATAGTTCGTGCAGCAAGTAGGGGACGTTGTTGGGATCTTTCTGCTGATTCCTTTAGATAGAAGATAGTGTCTACCTTATAGGTCCTATTGCAGGCATTTTTCTTTCAATTCCATGTAAAAGCCGTCACTTGCTATGCGAAAGTCTCTTTGGCTTTAATTTGAAACAACACTTGCCCGCTATCAGATTAAGCTTTTCTGCTCTCGAATCCATGAGGCAGAAACATGTATATAATTTACTTAAGCTACTATTGAGGGTACCAAATTTTAATTAAATTTAGGTTCATTTCGAGTTAGGATCTTATACGAGTACCTGACATCGGATAGGCTCGGAATGACCGGCTTAACTTCCCTTTTAAAGGACGGCACGTGAAAGAAAAGAATCAGCCTCAGAATGTAAATTACGAACGAATCAGGATAAGGCTTATAAAAACACACTTCTCTCGTACCAACGTTTCGAGCATGGAGATGCTCTTTATCAGGGCAACCTGAAGACAATATAATAAACAAAAACAATAGAGACAAGAAAATAGCAAAAAGTAAAATCAATAACTCAAAGCTAAGAAAAAAAAATTATCAATTTTTGTTTTTTTTCGAGCAACATCTCTGGATCACTTGAAATGGATTGACCCTCTCTCTTCTCCCTTTTTACTTTAGTTTCATTTAATTCCTTTTATCTTCCTTCCTTGTGGCCCCTTTTCTCTCTTCTTCCTTTTCACTTTGGTTTTAGATTAAAAGTGACTAGCACAAACACGAACTCGGAAACGAAGGTAGGAGATAATAGGAAGGGTGAGGAATATACCAATAACAATGAGTATGACAATATTGGGGTATAAGTGATAGATATCTAGTAATTATAAGAAAATAGAATATAGAAAGAGGTCCTAATGTTTGAAATAGAGAGAAACGTACATAAAAAGAAATGAAAAAAGATTGAAGATATATTACAAAGAGAAGCAAATAAAATAAATAAAAAATTATTACGATATATAAATTTGAAAAAAATGTTATATACATATATACCTATATATACATAAATAATAATATAATAATAATATCTAAACTTAATAATTAATTAATTCCTCCTGTATCCTGAAGAATTATTTCTGAAAGATTTATTTTAAAGTTATATAGTAGTGCTGGAATTTGTTAGTATAATAATGTAAGTTCTCTTTACTGATTTTTGCAATGACTTCACTGCCGGACTATAACCTAACCTAAAGTCAATAAAATTGTTTTCATTAAAACAAATCCTCTAATTAAATCATCTTAAATATTCAATCAGCTTGAAGTTTTAACCTATTAGTACCTTTCATTATACAACCAGTTATAACCTTCTCAAACAACAGCTGGTTTGAATCACTACCAATATAATATAACAAAATATACTTGAATAGAGAAAATTGATACAATCTATTTAAATATCACTGTTTTTCCCTCTCTAGGAAGGAAAAATGATATTGCCACCCTGCTAACCTGACGTGCTAGATACTGGAATAGCTATTTTTGATATAAGGAGTAGATAAATGATACTTCCCTCAAATGGGAGGATATTTCTGCTGAAAATGTGGGCAGAAATTTTTCCTTTTATTGGCAAAAGGTAGCTAGCGAAATAGAAAAATTTAAGTTCCATATTCGAAAATCTATTTTATAATTTTTACTGTGCATATGTCCCTGTTTTGTAGGCCGTCTTTGTGTCAGATAAACTAAGTTATCCTAAGAGTTTTCAACGTAATTTTCTACTTGAATTAACTAACTATCTTTTTAGAGTTAAGAAGAAAGGACTTTGTAAGTTTGGAAGTAGTTAAGTCTTTAATTACGAAACTCATTCCTATCTGAGAAACTTAGCTCGACTTGAAGTTCATTAAGTTGAAACTATTAGCCATATTGCCACCCAAGCATTAGATAACAAAATGTTAAAACCCAGATTTTAAATAAATAAATAGTTTTGTTAAAAACTGTTTTTTGTTATCGATCTTAAGGAAACATTAGAATGTCACAAAAATCGAGAAATACAAGCATAAAGTCAGTATTAAAAGATGCTTGATTAAATTGTACTTACATATTATAACTTTACTCTTTAAATTTTTGTTCTATAACTTATTAAATGTTCTGAGATATCTCATGTTAAGCCATAGCATGCATGAATGCGGTAAGAGAGCACTGCTTGTTTCCGGTAAATACTTCGAATTATATTCTTCGGAATTTTAATTAAAGGTCAGAATAAATTCAGGCTCTGTCGGCGCACTGATGAATCAGACGCTACGAAACAGAGTGTGACATAACATTATGTCGAGCCATCAATGATGACGAATGTCGAATGATGTAACAGTTCCCAGATGTAGCATTGCATTTTGCTTGTTACAATTCCAAGGTGTCTCTCGCACAATTATAATGTTCAAGTATTCATGTTTACAAAACTCGATAGTATCAAATGATATAACCAAATTTACATTGAAATATAACTTGTAGTATAATTTTAACACTAGGCACACCTCTCATTATTTTTAATTTAGTTAAAATATGAGTTTTAACTTTACACACTTTTCGATAAGATAAGTTTATAAAAACATCTCTAAGAATATTTTCCAAGAAAATATAATTTTCTTCTCTATACTGAGATAAGAAAGGCAACGAAAAGCGGATACCAAGTGTGAAATAACTCTTAAAAGTTACAATAAGTTTTCCCTCGCGTAATTTCTCAAGATATCATTTCATGAAACATTCGACATAGAGCAGGTAAAGCTCTATTTATTCTGTTTAAAATAATTTTGATATTACAGTTAAATTTACAGGCCAAGACAGTAAAGTTTAGTAAAAATCCTGAGAAATGAACTTGATTCCTGAGGCGACATACGAAAGAACAGAGATCTTTAGAACAAAGTCACAAACAAAAATGAAAATAATTGTAATAAGGTTATCAAGGAGGTTGAATTAATCAATATTCTTATATACATCATTGATGTATTAATAACGTATTAATATTCTAATAATATTTTTTATTCATTGATGTTTCTTATTAATATATCATCATGAATGTATTATAACGTATTAACTTCTTAGATTATACATCATTGATGTATTAATAACGTATTATAGTCATATACATCATTTAATTTTTAATAACGTAATTAATATTCTTATATACATCATTAATGTATTAATAACGTATTAATATTCTTATATACATCATTAATGTATTTAATAACGTATAAATTCTTATATACTTATTAATTTATTAATAACGTATTAATATTCTTATATACACATTAATGTATTAATAACGTATAATATCTTATATACATTATTAAATTTATTAATAACGTATTAATATCTTATATACATCATTAATGTCATTAATAAACGTATTAATATCTTATATAACATCATTAACGTAATTATACTGGTTCCGAGGTAATCATGAAATTAATATGTTGCAAAAGTGTTACGAAGTAACACAACAAAACAGATTGAATCAATTAAAATCATTTGAAGGAATTTTCATAAACTAATATTGACCAATAAGAATGTTTAAAATAAAACTTTACAGCCAAGGGAATTAAATATTCCTACTCGTGTAAGTTCCGTTTTCCTGTCAAAGTAAGTTAAAGATGTTATCCATATGTTAGTATATTAAACTATATTTTTGAATAATTTAAAACTAAATTAATCCTTTAATACTAATAATTGACAAAAACTGATTATTCAAATTGGCTACACTCTACCAAGAGTGAGTGACATCATACTTTCATACACCTTAGTCTTCGAAAATACTATATATAGAATAAGCACTACTGATAACGCGAAAGCCGGTTCACTGTTGGTCTTAAGTAATGCTGCCACCCTAGCAATATACAATTTTCTTATAAAAAAGTTGGCAATACTTCCGGTTGCTGAATTATTATGTTTTTTATTAATTAATGATTGATCATTCATAAAATACTAATATAAATATCGGTGCATTACAATATTTAAAGCATTTTAAATTGTAGTTTAACGTAATTATTAAAATTATATTAAAAGTAGTCCTCGTCAGCTAAACGTTATCCGCTATCCTTTTGCCATCTAAGACCGTCTAAGGGTTTATTAAATACTCAGCACATGTTTTAAGTTATAATATTTGTTCTTTACGATCTTTCTTCATTAATAGATACTTATGACACATATTTAAAATAATGTTTTGTTGTCAGGTTCGCAGCATCACTTAAGTGCACCAGTCAACCGGCTTTCGTGTTATCAGTGGAATTACATTGTGTTTACGGTCATATGCTCCTTCTATATATATTATTTTTCTAAGTTCTTTGTACATTTTTGAGTTAACACAGAAAGCGCAAAAACCAGGAAGCAAATTTATACTTTCCTTCCTTAGAAAGTAAAGTTTTTACCTGTTGAATGTGACGAACAACTTTTGACTTTCACACTTAATCAATTAAAATTCGACCTGTTTTGCCAATAGAATGACACAATTAAGTTTTGTACTTTTATTGCTATAAATCAGTACATTTTCAACAATAAAATTTCAATTTACTCTTTAGTTACATAATTCACTGTTGATTTAATCATTAAAAATGAAGTTAATTAAAAACAGTTATTAAAAATAATTAGTTTGTAAAGTCATGTATTTACCTTTCTAAAATTTGGGTTCTAAAATATTTAAAGGTTCTCATAAATATCTTGGAGGAAACCCTGTGTTTAGGGTTTTCATGAAATGTTTAGGGTTTGTTTAAAGTGATAATAATTAGGGTGTAGGTACACTCTTAGTTTGCTTTTACAAAGGGCAGAAATACAGTCGGTCTTTTCACTAAATCTCTATATTTCCAGTCAGCTATGTTCCTTGTGTTTCCTAACTATTCCTATTTATGGTCAGTATAAAAGCTTCGGGGATGGAGGGTAGTTTGTGGTTTATAGATTCCCAGGTAGGGGCGCCATCTGGCGGTTTAGTTTCCGTCTCCTAATAAACTTCAATTTTATCTTTACCCATTTACTATTTTCCAAATAGTACAAAAAAAATGGAGAATTCATCTGGTTTCTATTTTTCAAAATACAAAAGAAAAGTGACATTAAATTGTATCTAATAAATGAACCGCGTATACATTTTTATTCAATTTATTGGTCAATGTAATTCTTTTATTTATTTGAAATCAATTCCAAGAGGAAAATTCATGAAAGGTTACCTATGTGATTAGGATTGTTTGTGCCTCGGTTATCAGAGTTTATAGGGGTCGAAGCTTTTCAGCCGGTGATGTGCGAAAGCACATTACTGGCAACTGAAAATTACTGGCACAGCATACGGCATTACTAGCAATTACTGGCACAACTGAAAAGTTGATATTAATAGTTTATGTAATAAAAGAGGGTTCCCTGCTGATTAATTAATTCTAATACTAATAATAGAAGCCAACACCAAATTTTTAAAGCAATCGATGAGTTGGAATATTAATTCTCTTTGCTTTAATATTATACCTATAACCAATGAGGCACTGGAGACTCTATCTCTCTCAGACGGACATCAGGGCCGTCTTTTAACGAATTTCATATTTTCTGAAATATGTTTTATATTATTTAATTTTACAAAGTCTATTTATACGTTAAAATACTTTATTATTTAACTAGTACACAGTAAGTCACCCGTGTGTAGTGGTTAAGGTACGCGGCCAAAAACTTCCGAGTTTATTTAGTCCATGGGTTCAATTCAGCACGGGCTTCTCTGGGATTTCTATGAGAGGGATGAACATTCTGCGTACCACGTCCTTCAGAAGGATGTAAAGACGAGTGGTCTCGAACCTGTGCGTTTGTCAGGTAATCGTTAAAGATCCTTACACTAAATGAAAACTGGGTATAGGCAAAACTTAGGACCCTCATAGTAGATTCATTATAATACTATAGTGTGTCGGGTCGTTGTAGTTTAAAGTGTATGGTTTGGTTTAAGAGCGAGGGAACTTTTTGTTTCTAGTTTTTCACTAGACTATAAGATCAGTGAAACCATGTATGATTG
This sequence comes from Microvelia longipes, assembly GCA_018340805.1. Classification (NCBI taxonomy): domain Eukaryota; kingdom Metazoa; phylum Arthropoda; class Insecta; order Hemiptera; family Veliidae; genus Microvelia; species Microvelia longipes. The sequence continues at coordinate 1,660,088 of JACMZG010000022.1, forward strand.
CTTTTGAAAAAAGCAATCAGAGGAACCAATAGAAATCCACGGCTCTTCTGTCTAGATTAGATGAAATATACCTACACTTCAAATAAAGGAGTTAGAACACTATTCTGAGAGAGCTGGCAAAAAGGCCC
>JACMZG010000022.1:1662939-1763596 GCA_018340805.1 Microvelia longipes
GCCACAATGTTTGTTGAATAATGTGTCAGCCACATGATGTTTGTTGATAACTGTGCCAGCCACAGATGTTGTTGATAACGTGCAGCCACAGATGTTGTTGATACTGTGCCGCCACAGATTGTGATAATGTGTCAGCCACAAATGTTGTTAATAAATGTACCAGCCACAGATGTTGTTGATAACTGTGCCAGCCACAGATGTTGTTGATAACTGTGTCAGCCACAGATGTTGTTGATAACTGTGCCAGCCACAGATGTCATTGATAACTGTGCCAGCCACAATGTCATTGATAACTGTGCAGCCACAGCTTGTTATAACTGTTCCAGCCACAGAGTTGTTGATAAAATTTTTAAAGCACAATTTTGTTGATAACTGTGCCAGCCACAGATGTTGTTAATAACTGTGCAACCAATTGATTTGTTAATAACCTGTGCCCCCCTATTTTGTTGATAACTGTGCCAGCCCACAGATTTTGTTAATAACTGTGCCAACCCACAGTGTCGTTGCATAACTGTGCCAGCCACAGCTTTGTTTGATAACTGTGCCAGCCACAGCCATGTTGTTAATACTGTGGCCAGCTACAGCTTTGTTAAATAATACAGTGGCCAGCCACCAGCTTTGTTAATAACTGTGCAGCCACAGATGTCGTTGATAACTGTGCCAGCCACAGCTTTGTTGATAACTGTGCCAGCCACAGATGTTGTTGATAAATGTACCAGCCACTAATGTTGTTAATAACTGTGCCAGCTACAGCTTTGTTAATAATACAGTGCCAGCCACAAATGTTGTTGATAACTGTGCCAGCCACAGCTTTGTTAATAACTGTGCTAGCCACAGATGTTGTTGATAACTGTGCCAGCCACAGATGTTGTTGATAACTGTGCCAGCAACAGATGTTGTTGATAACTGAGCTAGCCACTGATGTTGTTGATAACTGTGCTTTCCACAGATGTTGTTAATAACTGTGCTAGCCACATATGTTGTTGATAACTGTGGCCACGCCACAGATTTTGTTGTAACTGTGCTAGCCACAGATGTGTTGATAACTGTGCCAGCAACAGATGTTGTTGATAACTGTGCCAGCTAAAGATGTTGTTGATAACTGTTGCAGCAACAGATTTTTAAATTATAATTTAAAAATCTTTTAAATTAGATTTTAATTTTAATTTGAACTTTAATAATTTGTAATGTTTTCTGTTTTTAGCGAATTTTCATTATGAAAATGACGCTTATGAGGTTGTTCGGATGACGGAAGTTGAGGGTGGGAGTTAGCGGAATCGGTTCCTATTGGCTTCCTGATAACAAAAAAATATTTCCGAAAAAAAGTTATATATATATATATATATATATATATTATATATATATATGTAAGAGTTTCTACCCTTTCGTATGGCGAACGATAACTCTCGAAGGCGTTCTCAAATTGAAACGAAACTTTGCAAATCGCGAGATGTTGAGGAGGTTACGAGGCCTATTGTTTATAAAACATTTGACGTCATCAACAAAAGTTATGACGTCATAAAAAAATTTTTTGAAAACTTGAAATAGCTTTAAAAAAAGGTATTTCGTTTTAAGGTAGACGGCTAGCTAAATCGATTAAGACCAATTTCAGCTCAATCGAACCATCACAAATGGCGCAAACAGTATACATATATATATATATATATATATATATATAATGTTGTATATATGTATACGTCCAGGTCAAAGACTTTGTACGATATCTGTTGGGGGTTTAGTAGTGTTAGAGGATGGGGATATAGTAAAAGATGGACCTCTACCTCTTGCTCCATCCTGGTAAGCCTGCTGTCCCAGAGAGACAGGACAAAAATGCCTTCCTCTAAAACCACGCCGAGCAAAGCAGGCCCGTAAGCGGAAGAACCTCGAAGTAGTCTTTTATATGGTCGAAGTCATTCTAAAAACGATTGCGACCGTTTTCAGCTCAATCAGACAATCCTAAGATAGATGGTTTCACTCTCGAGTGTAGTAGGAACACTCAATTGACAAGTTTGTGTTTATGATTTAAGTTGGGGGCCTCATCACTAGAGTCTTGAATAGCGCTAGTAGTAAAAATAATTTGCTCTATTCTCTACTAGATTGTGCTGTAGTATTTTTTTAAAAACAAACAGTTGCCAATCGTTTAGTAAAATAAAATAAAAGTAAACAAAGATCTATGGTATGCTGTAGTATTCGCGATGTATTTTTGTTTTATAAAACTTGGGGGCCTCATCACGCGCAAGCAGCACCATCGTTTTCTTAAAAAAATAATAATTCATTCTTAGTTTTTTAGGACTTAACATTTAAATTTGCTATCTGAGTATTGTTGAAGATTATCATTGCTCAACCTAATATATAATATAGTATATGTCAACTTTGTGACATATGTCTAAATAAAAATTGACTTGTAAAATTATTTTTAAATTAAAGTTAGTTCAAGTTGTCTATCAGTTGGGCTTATTAATATTATTTAATTTATAGAGAATATTCAATAGGTTATGGGCTCAGTTCGTTTAGTTAATTAAATTAAAAGTTATTATTTTCGGTGCCCAAAATTATATAGTATTGTGTTAAAATTTGAAACTTTCAAAAATGGATAATACACTTAAGATTATGCAAGTCAGTCTACTTCAAGGAAAATCTAATTGGAAAACCTGGAAGTACAAGATTTTGATTTATTTAAAAGGTATTCCAGGTACATTAGACGTTATTGAAGGGAAGTTAATTAAACCGACAAATTTAGATAACAATGCTGATCATGCTGCTAAATTGAAATATGATGAAGACCTCAAAATTTATTTAAAGGCTGACAGTAATGCACTGATGGTATTAACCTCTAACATGACAGAAGATACCTTAGAAAAGATAATGCGATATTCGACATCAAGAGAAGTGTGGATTGAACTGCATAGACTTTTTGATGGTGTTTCTGAAGATAAAATTTATAATTTATGTTTAGAATTCTTTAATTACAAGAAAAATTTGTCCGATGATATGTCGTGTCATTTATCAAAATTGAAAAACATTTGGACAAATTTAAAGGATGAAATTTGTAAAGATGAAATAAAAAGTTATGACCTTCCGGAGTTTTACTCATCTGTAAGATTTTAGGGAACATTGCCTGAGGAATATTTTTCGTTCAAGTCTAGTTGGCTTTTGATGTCGAAGGCAGAAAGAACTATTGAAAATTTGACTGATCAGCTATGTGCTCATGAAAGAGCGCTTCTAATGAGAAATGATGAGGGATCATCTGAAGAAATTTTAATGTCAAAAGGTCAAAGATTCAGAGAAAATAACTATGATTTTAACAAGCCTGTGTGCCATTACTGTAAGAAACGGGGCCATTTTATTAGACAGTGTTATAATGGAAAGCAGATGGAAGACCCTCTAAGACTACAAGTGATGGAAAAGAAACTTCTGCATTAGAGGCTGAAAAGGATGAAGTAACATTATATGTTGAAGAAGCTAATATTAATTCTGTGGCAAGTGAGATTAATGAAAACGCATGGTATGTTGACAATGGTGCGACTAATAGTGTTACATTCAGGCGAGATCTTTTTCATGTTTATGAAAGCTTCAAAGAGAAACGTGCAGTAATTACAGCTAATGGCGAGTCAGTGTCAGCTTTAGGAAAAGGACTTATTAAAGTAACAGCAAGATTAACGGGCGAGAATGTGTAGTTAATATTACAGATGTTTGGTATGTACCAAAAATAAAGAAAATTTATTCTCAATTTTATCTATTCAAGACAAATACCCAGATAGTGTGTTTTTATCAAAGCCAGAAATATGTTCTTTGAAAGTCAATGGAAGAATTGTAATATCAGGTTCAAGAAGTAAATTTGGCGGGTTATAAACTATCTGTAAAGAATATAATTCCAAAAGAGTCAAATGTCAATAATATTTCTAAAGAAAATTTACTTCAAATATATCATGAAAGATTAGGCCACCAAGATAAGAGGCACGTAAAAGAAGTTGTTCAGAGAGAATTAAATATCGATCTAGATCTAGATAGTGAACTATGTGAAGGGTGCATCTATGGAAAATCACACAGACGAAGTTTTGGAACTAGACAACGAGCTATGGCTCCTGGTGAGTTAATTCATTCAGATGTTTGTGGACCATTTAGTAAAATGTCAAATTCAGGGTATAAATATTTTGTATTATTTAAAGATGACTATACACGATATCGATATGTATATTTTATGAAACAAAAATCTGAAGTTCATGAGAAATTATATGCCATGCTGAAAGAAGCACAGGCTCTAGTCACAGTGTTAAGGAATTATTGAGTGATGTTGGGGAATATAATAATGCCAAAGTAAAGAAAATATTAGAAGATTCAGGTGTTAGGCAAAAATTTACTATGCCCTATACTCCTCAACAAAATGGATGCTGTGAGCGAGATAATCGCACAATAGTAGAAATGGCTAGATCTATTATGTATGCCCACGGTAATATGCCACAGGAATTATGGGCAGAAATGATAAATACGGCTGTGTATATTTTAAATAGAACAGGAAAATCAAGTGTAAGCAATAAGTCCCCATATGAACTTTGGATCGGGAAAAAACCGTATTTGAAACATTTAAGAATTATTGGCTCTACTTGCTATCCTCTTATACCCACTCAGCAAAGAAAGAAAATGGATGCAAGGCTACAAAGGGAATATTAATCGGATATGATAGTGATGGCTATCGTATTTGGTGTAGGGATACTAATAAACTAATAAGATCACGTGATGTTGTTTTCAGAGAAGAAGCAATTCAGCAAACAAGATTAGAAATAACTAAAGAAAATAAAAATAACTCTCTAAGAAATAAGATAATACAAGAAAAAGAACGAGAAGAGGCTATTGGTAATAATAATGAAAATAGTGAGTATATTAATGAGAAAAATGATGATATAAAAACTAATAATGATGAAGATGTTACAAATAAAGAAAATGACTATGATGATAACAATGGCGATGATTTATCAGTTTCTGAAAGTGATTTTGATGGTGAAGAAGATGATAGTACATTAAGAAGAAAAAGGAAAAGTGATAAACTTAGTGCAGATCATTATGAGCAGAGATTAGAAAGAGGGAAAAATTCAAGAATGGTTTTGAGAGACAGGTCAAAATTAAAGTGTCCAGTCAGATTTAATGATTATATTTTGTCAGCTGAAACAGAAATGAGTGATTTATTTGAACCCAGTACATATTCTGAAGCAATTATATGTGATGATGCTAAAGAATGGCGTAAAGCTATGTTAAGTGAAATCAAATCTCTAAAGGAAAATGGTACTTGGATTTTAAAAGATCTACCAGAGGGCAGAAAAGCAATTCCAAGTAAGTGGGTGTTTAAAATAAAAACTCATGCAGACGGTTCTATAGACAAATACAAGGCAAGACTAGTAATAAAAGGTTTTTTTCACAAAGAAAAGGAATCGACTATAACGAAACATTCAGTCCTGTAGCAAGATCTAGTACCATCAGAACATTGTTGAGTGTTGCTGCTAATGAAAATATGTATTTGTCTCAAATTGATGTTTCGACAGCATTTCTGTATGGGAATTTAGATGAAACAATATTTATGCAACAACCTGAAGGTTTTGATGACGGGTCTGGGAGAGTGTGTTTGTTAAAGAAAAGCTTATACGGGTTGAAACAAGCTCCCAGGTGTTGGAACATTCGGTTTACTGATTATATACTACAACTTGGATTTAAAAGAAGTGAAGCTGACCCCTGCTTGTTTATTCGTAAGAAAAATGACAGTAAACTACTATTGGGTTTATATGTTGATGATGGTTTAATAGCTGGGACTAGTCAAGAAGATGTGGAGATATTTATCAAAGAGTTAAGAAATGAATTTAAAATTACTTCAAAGAGTGCAGATTACTTTCTTGGTATAGAAATAAATAAGTCTGAAGATGGTGCGATATCTATATGTCAAACTAGTTACGTAAAGAAAATTTTAGAGAAATTTGGAATGATTGACTGTAGACCAGTAGCATCCCCAATGTTAAAAGACGATACAAGTGAAGATGAGTCAGAAAGTGACACTGAGTTTCCCTACAGACAAGTAGTTGGGGCACTCATGTATCTCATGTGCTGCACAAGACCTGACATAGCATATGCAGTAGGTGTAGCTTCCAGAAGTTTAGAAAATTACACCAAAAGTGATGTAGTTAAAGTTAAAAGAATCCTTCGTTACCTGCGTGGAACTTTAGAGTACAAGTTAATTTACAGAAAAGGTTACAACAGTGGTATTCTGGAAAGTTATAGCGATGCAGATCATGGTGGAGATCATTCAACAGGTCGATCGACATCAGGTGTACTGTGTATTTATTCAGGTGGTGCAATTTCTTGGTCAAGTCAGAGACAAGCAAGTGTAGCAATATCCACTACAGAGGCAGAGATAGTGGCAGCGAGTGAAGCAGCGAGAGAAGTTGTGTGGCTAGCAAGACTACTGACAGAAATATCTAGTCTCACTTCTACTCCAACTCTTAAAGTCGACAATGAAGCAGCAGTGCGTTTGGCTCACAATCCAGAGTATCACAGAAGAACAAAACACATAAGTATCCGGCACTTTTTTGTCCGAGAGCTTGTTAGTGAGGGAGAGCTTAAAGTTTTAACTGTAAGCTCTGAGAGTCAACTAGCTGATTGTTTGACTAAGCCTTTGTCAAACCCTAAATTAAATCTTCTGTGTAAGAAGATGGGCTTGAGACTCTAAAACTCATACATTAGGTTTAGCAATGAGGGAGAGTGTTGAAGATTATCATTGCTCAACCTAATATATAATATAGTATATGTCATACTTTGTGACATATGTCTAAATAAAAATTGACTTGTAAAATTATTTTTAAAATTAAAGTTAGTTCAAGTTGTCTATCAGTTGGGCTTATTAATATTATTTAATTTATAGAGAATATTCAATAAGTATAACATCTCGGGTTGGCGCAAACGGATAAGTAAAGGAACAAACAAATTGAAACTTTGACATTAGAGTTCAAATCCAAGGGGGACGACAGAATGGGTGAAGTAAGAGTGAGAAATTTAATTTTTTTCACTTTTCACCAATTTATACGAAATTCTTATAGATTAAATTCCTTGGGATCACTCATCCATCGACTCCTCATCATTCTAGCGCTGAAAAGCGGATGGAAAGACTTGATTACCCTCAACAGCTCGTTGTTTGGTTGAATAAAAATAAATAAATAAAATGTCAGAAATAAAAATATGTGACAGTTTCACGCTGTCACCACTAGACTGTACTACTTGAGCCTCCTGCATCCCATCAAATATTTTTTTTTAAATCTTTGAGTGAGCCATCTATGTTAATATTGTTTATCTATGATCCTAAGTGACGGAAACGGTATTTTTATTTAAAAACAAAATCATGAATATATTTTGATTATAATGCTTGTTAGTTTTAATATTATAGCATACTATTAATAATAAAGTATTAATAAAATCTTAATTAGTAAAATCAAATTTGTGAGAAAGCCTCTCAGGCCCGCAAAGCGGGCCTGTGTGGAGAGGCTGTGAAAATTCGCTAGGTACATGGCAAAATGCCATGTAACAAGAACAATAATGAAACAACACATCATACAAAACAACAACAATGTGGCCGCGAAGCGGCCCGGTGGGCCGACGCCGCGGAGCGGACCAGGCGCGAAGCGCCGAGGGCGCGTAGCGGCTACGGGCCGAAGGCCCGTATTTAAATACTTAGCTGGTTTTTAAGTCATTATATTTTTTTATGAACTTCCATCATTAACAAATATCTAGGACACTTTATAAAATAATTTTTAGTTGTTAGGGTGATTCCTCGACTTAAGACCACCAGTAAACTGGCTTTCATTTTATCAGTAGATAACCAATTGTTATTCATTGTATTTATGATCCTGTTCTAAATTTAAGTACCATATTTTCACCTTATTTTTAATGATAATTTTAGTGCATCTGAATTCTTCTACTCTGTATATTATTCTATGCATCTTTTGAATATCTTTAATATCAGAAATTGGCTGCCATTCCAAGACGCCATGATGAATTAGAAAAATATTTTAATTTATTAAAAAATATTAATTTCATTCCTTTATTTGTCAGGTTTCATTATTTATCCCTTATATAATGTCTCACTAAAATTGCTTTTCTTAAATTTTAAAAATATTACTGACATGCAAGAAGGTTAAACATGCTTCCTCCCTCATCTATCTTATCCCTACCCTATCCCTATCCCTATCCCTACCCTTCTTTCCTCAAACCTGTGTTCTATCTTTAGAACTGTGTTCTGCATACTCTTTATAGTCTCACTTGCTTAATTGGAAACACAACACCTTAAAAAATAAAAGAAACTTTACTCAAAAAGAAATTTAATACCTAGCAGTAGCTACGGAGCAAGAAGGCAAACCCCTTTGTGCCCAAATACCTTCTGTATTATGCTTTTATTACAAGTTGCTTCTCTTTTAAAATATATTTACCTTCTTGAATCTATTTACAAGAAAATATAATATTTTACCAAGTCTATTTTTGTACACCATTTAGCCAAGATGGTGGGTAGTAGTGGGGTGCCACGAGTTGAAAATGGGAAAAGAAAACGTCTAACTAAATTATAAGAAGAGGATTAAAAATTTATAACTTTTCAAAAGATCTTGACAAAAGATCTTAAAAAATTAACTTCATCATTATAAATTTTTTTGAATAAATCAAAAGCTTAAAACAACTTTTCTTTCTTATATATTTGAGGAATTTTTTTTTTATTCAAAACGATACTTTTGTCGTTTAAAGTCATATCGTATAGATCGTTATTTTCTTTTTTTTTTTTGTTTTTTATAAAAGTAAATTCAGAACCTTGTCTTGTTACACAAAGCTATGTTGACTTTTAAAATACATTTTGAAGACTAGAATTTCTTTTAGAAATATTATAGCGTTGTAAAATTGCTGTATTTATGTGAAAATTATGAGCGTTGTAGAGTTCAAAAGAAATTGACGCTGATAAAATAGATTACATGATGTGGGTGTGGAAGGGAGTTAAGACTGACATTATTTTTGCATTTTACAATTTATACCGTAGACATAAAAAGTAACGTACTTGTAAGAAATCTTCAAGTGTTTTCGAGACCTCGTGAGTTCTTCGCACAAAGCTACGTGTGTGTGTGTGAGTGTGTTTTAATCGTGGTTACTATGTATTTTAAGGTAAGAAGTTGAATTTTGGTACAATTATTTAGGTTCAGTTTTTGTTTCTTTAACACCACGAAAATTGATTGTACAAAATTACGCACTTGAGTGTCTTTTTCATAGTAATTTTCAATGATTTATTCTAGCGAGTTAAATCTTGGTACAAATATTCAGGTGTTTGTAGACCACACTATTTGTTTGTACAAAATTGACAGTGTGTGAGTGTGTTTTTCGTAATATTTTCTAGTGGATTAATTCTAGTGAGTTGAATCTTGGTACAGATATTCAGGTGTTTTAAGACCACACTATTTGTTTGTACAAAATTGATAGTGTGTGTGTGTGTTTTTCGTAATATTTTCTAGTGGATTAATTCTAGTGAGTTGAATCTTGGTACAAATATTCAGGTGTTTCAAGACCACAATATTTGTTAAACTCAAAAGGCCTTAAAAACACCTGAAACGCATAGTTCCATTTTCATCCCGGTTCCGGATTTTTGCTAACACAATACTTTTCCTATATCCCTACGGTATAAATGAGGAAAAATAAAAATTCCTTCAATATTTTCCACTATTTTTCAAATTTATTTTTTACACATATTACCCGTTTATTTTCACCAATGCATTTAAATGCTAAAATATAAGATTATTTAAGAGGTAATATATTGATAAAAAATTTCCTCGCTTGATTTATTTTCCGAGTGCTTTTAAAAGGTAAATACAATTTCTTTTTTAATAGTACTTACACCTGGCACTTTAAATATTTTATTCATACGTCTATATAGACGTAAATATATATATAATAATAAATAAATAAATAAATAAATATATATAATATATATATATATATATATATAATATATATATATATATATATATATATATATATATTATACACATGTATACACATGTATATATGTTTGTGTGTGTGTATTTTAATGTTTTTTTTGGTATTGCTTAACAAAAAAAAACTCTTTAATATTTCATAAAGCATTTACCTAAGTGTATACTCAAGTACTTATATTGTTTTGAAAATTTCCCATTTTTGTTCTTTTGTGTTTATAAGACCAGTTTGTGTCTGCTCTTTATATTGCTGTTTTAATATAAGTCTTTTAAAGCCTGAAATAGGGTTTAAAGTATTGTGGTTTTCAATTTATGAATATGTTAAATAATTTCATAAATATTTTACAAAATAGGCTGTGTTATATAAAGGACTAACGTCCTACTAAGAAGATGAAAAATTAGTGGAAATTGTAAAAACATGTTTTGTGTATGATACTTTAACGTATTTATACCATATGGTGACTTAACAGTTTTGTTTCTTAACCATGAATGCTAAGCTCGTACTTAGAATTTACAATGCGCGAAATTTAAATTACGAAAGTAAGTCCTTAGAAATACAGTTCGCTAAATTTATACTGCAACATGCTTTTGGACTCAATCGAGTCCACTTCGCTGGTCTTTAGATAGTAAATGCATCTGTATAATAAGCGTTATCTCGCCACTTTCGCCCCTCTTATTAAGTGCCTTATCACCATTTTCTTTCACGTTCTTTAAAATCTCCAAAAAGGGTTTGGTGTGGGTTATAAGAGCCTTAACTCACTTCGTAGCTCTTTATCTCATGCCAAAGATAAAATTGACTCCAGCAAGAAGAGTGGTGTTTATTCTTTGAGGTGTGGAGGGTGTAACATCACATATGTTGGCCAAACTAGTAGAGCTTACTTTACGAGACTTAAAGAGCACTTTCGGCGAACGAACAGTAAGTTCTACCTGCACATACATGAGGAAGGCCATGTTAACTTTCAGCATGAGGCTGCTTTCCTCCACATGACACAGAAAGGAAATACTATGAACTTTTTGGAAAATGTGGAGATTTTAAAGAACGTGAAAGAAAATGGTGATAAGGCACTTAATAAGAGGGGCGAAAGTGGCGAGATAACGCTTATACAAAGCGCGTTGGCGGCGGCTACTCGGTTCCCGTCAGTCAGCTACAAGCCTCTAGACAAAACTGTAACCGCTGTCTCCTAACTCTTTTCTTCGCTGCTCGCCAGTAGTTATTTTTACTTTTATACATTTAATGTTTTATATTTTAATTTATTTCGTTTACTTTTTTTGTTTTTATTTGGTCTATGTTTTTATTTTGTGTCCCTATTTTATTTTAATTCATCTCATTATATTGTATTTCTTTTTATTTTTATTTTTGTATTTATTTTTATTTTTATTTAGAGTATTTTTTGTAATATATTTTTTACTTTGTTGGTTAGGCACTGATGATGATCTGTTAAGATTGAAAGCTGGCTATGTCAAATATATATCATTAGTGGAGAGACTCTGTTTTATTTCGAAACATAGTGTACTTATTCATTTAGTAATTATATGAACCTGTAATAAATTTCATTCAATTGGACAATTTTCTACAATTTTTCAAAAAAACGTACACAAGGCATACAATACAAATTGAGATAAAACTTAGCACATATGTTAGTGTTACACATAGTCACATGCGAGCCAAATCTCACATGCAAGTTATTATGCAGGTTAATGACGTCATAAAAAATATTTTCCCAATAGCTCAGCTACAGCGGTTGACTGATTTTCGCACAAAATTTCAACACTCTAGCATAAATATACTGGGCGCTACGATGATAACGGACAAGCACTCAACAGACAGAAAACTTTGCAAAAACCACTCAGAGGGCATTAAAAACGCCCTCGTTTTTTCAAAATCCAGAAATTCAAAATCCCGGTTTTGAATTTCTTTGCAAACACAATACGTTTTTACGGAAAAATAAAATATATGTAATATTATATAATATATATATATATATATATAATATATATTTATATAATATATATTATATATATATATATATATTGAAGACCATATATATATAAACTTTTTAAATATGATTAACATAGTAAGTTATTAGTTACTATGTTAATAAATTTAGTTCTTGTTCACTATGAAACCAAACCTGTCTTTATTCTAATCTTAATCATCGCAAACCGTAATCAGGACCTCTTAAATGGATTTATTTCTCATTTATATGGATTTATTTATTATTGCTTAAACTAATTTGCTTTTGCAAAAACGATTCCCTTCAAATTTTGTTTCTGTTCGAACTCTCACATCAATAAATGTCAATGATTCCGATCCTAATGCGTGACGTAAATCTACATTCATATCACTGATGAACATCTTAAACTTTTTGGTTTCACTAGGAAACTTTTTTTAAAATTAATTCAGTTGCCTTTATTCTTTAAACCTTTTTTTAACAGCTTCAATGTATTTTTAATTTTTTAACAGTTCTCTTTCTTTATCTTTTTTTTAAAAGAAGATTAGTTAAACTCCCTAAAAATTACCCTCTCTCCTGTTATTGCCCCCCCCCCTCAAACTCTTTTAACCGCTAACCCTTTTCCCAAACACAAGAGAAGCTAAAACAGTTTTTCGGATTAATTTCTTGAAACTGCTTTTTTAGTTTAAAATTAAGTATAGTGGTTTTACCCCTCTTTTTTTAAGATGTTTAAAAAAATAGAAGCGGTCGTAATTGAGTTTCTTTTGTCTTTAATAAATTTTTCAAAGTTTGTTAATTTTAGAAAGATACATTATGTTTTTTTTTTTATTATTACTAAAGGAAAATACTGCGATAGTCACTAATAGAAAAAACACTATTTTTATTAAATGACTTCGCAACACTGACAGCTGATTAAAATAGAGATCCATACCTTTTGCATGTCACTCGTAGTTATCTCAATTTATGGTAGCCCAGGTTCAAATCTCAACCTGACTACTTTTTTTCTAATACTTACATAAATGGTAAAAATAAAGAAGTGTATTATTTATTTCATTATTATGAAACGGGGTCCTGCAGAATTTTGTATCTGATTTTCCTGATTTAGGGGGTATTTAATAAACTGACAAGGATAATAAGCTTTTTAGTGTCAGGATAAGGGATTGCACCAACATAGAAATATTAATATATATATATATATATATATATATATATATATATATATATATATATATATAATATATATATATTATATATTATATATTGTGACGATGCACGGTTTCTTGTTCTATTTTTAGTTGTTGGTTTGATTTGGTAGTGGCTACAGTGGTCGCTTCTCGGGTTGTACGTGGCGACCCTGTAAGGCTCGTGAGGCCTATCCTCTCCCTTGGAGATGAGCTCAGTTCTCACCTGGTTTACGTGGGATGTGCTTGACGTAGGCCAGCGGACAACTTACATTAAATTTCTGATGTTGGTCTAGTTTTAGGTTTATTATAGTTTCCGAAAGTTTGAGTAAAAGTGTCGTCGCCCCATTAACTCTGTTTCAAACAAGTAAGTGCCTTTGTTTTAAGTAAAATATGTGCAGTATTTCTTTTAATAAATTCAGTGTTGGCAAAAAGGACTAACCTCCTGGTTTTATTCTTAAACTCTTTTTAACCTCATCCTATATTTTATTTTTAAGTTATTTATTATAACGTCTAGGGCCCGTTATAAATATATATATATATATAATATATATATATATATATATATAATATATATATATATATATATATATATATATATATATATATATATATAATATATATATATATTATATATCTATTCTGTGTGTGTGTGAGTGATAATCAGCTAATCAGAGATTATCTGTCTGTTTTTGACTTTCTCTAGTTTTTGTATATAAAAAATTTCTTAATTTTGTTTTTACTTAATGGTGATAAATACGCTATTCTTGAAGATGTATGTCTTCCGGTGGTGTCCGCGTCAATGTAGATGAAGAATCGGACGTTTCGCTTCCAATGTCGGAGGCATCTTCAGGGATGTAGGACACCATTAAATGCTCTACAAAACTGAACTCCAGATAAGTTTTGAAGAGGATCCTATGATGTCCTACATCCCAAAAGATGCCTCCTACAGTGGAAGGCATTTATAATTTTGATGAATAAAATGAAACTTCTGACATCTCTAGTCCCGGACTTTTGACTGGGCTGAGGAGAGTTACACAGACTCCCTTTAAGTATGATTACAATACATGTATCTATATCATTCTCCTCTTTGCGCCAAACATTCACCTCACTAGAAAGCTACAGCTGCGAAGAATTATAATCTGAGTTGGCCAACTCATAAAGATCACAGAAGACATAATATCTCTATTATAGCTATGAGATTATAGGACTCAAGTACTTCATTAATATTTTCACTGATAGTGGAAAAACTCTAGTAAAGCCATTGCATGAGTTTTATTTGTATTGTTAAATATATTGTCTAGTTTTGCCCTACACTCTGCAATATAACACTCTAATGTCAGAGGCAGTTAAACTATAATTCAGTCTGTATTCGGTTACACTTGTGTCTAGTACACATCGAGTAGCTTAAAGAACTCCCTATAAATAAATCGGGGTCAGGGTACCTTGAAACTTTTTCATACCATATCAGATTCGCAATACTCATCCCCAAAATTTCGCTTTGCTTGTTCATAAAATATGGAAATCACTTACTTTAAATTGCAGTTCGTCTTTAGACTTGCTTTTCTGATAAGATCTGTTTTTATTTTTATGAAGCACTATTTTTATGACAAAATGTCCCGATGGAATAGACGTCATGGTAGGAGACGTACGCGAGAGGGTGACAAATATTCGTTTCAGATAAATATTTTTGAACTGAACTTAGAACAAAAATTTACCTTACAACGTCATTAACCCGGTTTGCTGAAGGGTTATTAAAAAAAAAATTACAAAATTTCAGTAAAAAATCTAGGTTTAAACTTTTCGCCACCCAAAAGGTCCTAATTTATGTTTTCATGGTACGCTAAATTAAATTAAACCGGTCAGATGTCGATACGAACACTCTGTGTGATCAAAAAGTAAGACATAGCCATAGTAAATAACCGGAATCTAAAATCAACGGGCGGTAAAAAGGACACTTAACAGTAGGGTGTCATTTGCAATATTGTTTGGGGCGCTAAATTGAATAAAATCACTCCGAAGTAACAGTGGAAATTACTGGAAACCCTAACAGGCAATCGGTAAACATGAAATTTTTAAATGGTGTTTCGTTATTTATGTTTTTGGGGCTTTGAGCTTAATGAAAGCGGTCCAGAGTAGACGCGAGCACTTTAAGTACTTAATAATAGTTATTTATGCCTTTAGGCTGAGATGTGTGTCTTGATGTCACGGCAATTAGATTTACCGACGAGCGAAGCGAGTCAGGAAAAATTGCCAAGACATAAAGACATTCTCAGCCGGATGGCATACATTATTTTTTTGAGGTAGCACTCATTCGATAAACTGCGCTTTATACTTAATTGAAAAAAAAAACGTCCAATTAACTCCATATTATCGTCGTCATTGAATTCATCCATAGCTTCACACTTTTACTCAAAAATATAAAGGCTTTACAAATAAACACACAATAATTGACAATTAGAACAACTTTGAAAAACGAAAAAAAAATTAGTTTACGAACAAAAACAGAAACAAAATGAACGTTTTTAAAGAAACCTCATAAAGCTTTTACACAGATTGTTTTTTGAACACGCTACATTACAGTAATGGCGGCAACATATGAATTACTTTTACGTCCTAGGAGTTTTTTTTTACATTCATTATTGTCCTCGGAGGTGAAAAGTACTAAATAACCTCCTATAGCAATAATGATTGGCTTCTCATCCTAAAACGGTCCAATAAAGTGCTCAATTACGTACTACCTCAAAAAATAATATTTTTTTAAATTGTTTTATTTACATTAGAGAAGTTTAAAATTACAAACTAATTTTGGCGCTGTGGTCCGTATGCTTGGTGATTTTCCTTTATTATGCTTGTTTTCGTGTTTAACGATACATTTCTTTCTTATTTTTACGGGTTCTTTTTATAACTTGAGCCGGTATTAAATTATAAATCACTATTCGTTTCTCAATGAGGAAATTTAAAATGTTAAAAAAGTTTGTACGGAGTGATATTGTAAAAATACAATTGCACAATTGTTAATTTTGTAGTATTGTGTGTTATCCCAAAATAATTAATGCAATAGTTAACACATAAAATATGTGTAAAATCCAGATTTTCCCAATTTTATTTTTTACGTTCAATAGGTTTTGAAACTTTTGTGATCAATCTTTTTTTTTTTTAAAAAGACCAATTTATGAGGAAATAAGTGAACGGAAGAACGTTCTTGAGTTTCAGCAACAAGCCCAGGTACCAAACTCTATCGAAAGCTTCCTCGACATTAAGTATGACAGAAGGAAAATATTTCCTTCTTTTTGGGGTTTTTTTTATTAAAATCATTTAATTAAGTGTAAAAAAATCGTTTTTAAATGTTGTCCACCTCATTAAGAAGCGAATAAAAATAGAATAGGCGAATTTCTGTGAATAACAGAGATTAATACCTAAATACGCAGAGATAGTGATGCGTGTTAGATCTTGTTTATCTTGTCTTGTTCTATTACGTGCTCTTTAATCAGAAAATAAAGCAAAGCGTTAAGAGACGTAATTGCTACTCATTCAGGCGATGCTGAGTAAAACCACTCAGCTAGACAACTGATAAGCCTTTACTAAATCTCTCTACTCACCCACATTTAGTACTCATAATACTGCCTACAACTCTAGTTCTTGATGTATTGAGTTTAACTGCACAGGTGATAATTTTGGTATATACCGTGTGAAAATTGGGTATATGCACCAAACTTAAATCCTTCAAAAAGAGAAACACGGACTTAAAATTTCTAATTGGTTTCTACCATCAAGGCCCCGTTTCACAAAAGTACTAGTCTTGTATACTACAAGTCAGAGGCGTAGCCAGGATTTAATTTCGGGAGGGGCTGAATGTTACAAATTATATATATATATATATATATATATATATATATATATATATATATATATATATATATATATATATATATATATATAATATATAATATATATATTATGTATATTGTTCAATGTTTTCAAATTATTTTTATATCTTTCAATTTCATTGTATATTTTTTTTTATATATTATGATATTTATATTGTAAGTTTACTGTTAAAAAATATATGTTATGTAATTTATTATTTTTATATATTTTTTGTAGGTTTTATTTTTTCACATATTTATTGCGAGTTTAGGTTATGTAAAAATTTTGTAGGGTTTAGGTTATGTAGGGGGGGGGAGGCTGAAGCCCCCTCAGCCCCCCCTGGCTACGCTACTGCTACAAGTAAAATGCTACAAGTTTACTAATAATTATAAGAAATTTGTTTCACTAACGTACAAGTGTATACTGGTACGTTTTTATAGGTATTTGTAGGGTATGACCCCAACAAATCTTACGAATTACAAACTCTATCAATGTGTAGTATCATAACAAATTATTATAACCTACAAGAGTTTTTGTGAACCATATGTCGAAATATCATTAAAACCTGTTTCATTGATATGAGTAAATTTTTCGAATTCAATTACTTCTAAAATTTGAGAAATAATATTTATGACTAGCGATTTACAAACACATACTGATCACTACATTACTTATAAACTAATAGTTGACGATAAAAACCATGTTTTATATTAGTTAAATCAACTTGTATCTCAGTCTACTATAAGGGTCAGGACAGAAGTAGAAATTTTACAAGTGAATGTTAATTTTAAGAGTTACGTTAAAAAAAAGAAAAAAAAAAATGTGGCTTATTAGATAGAAAAATCAGGTACAGGGTACCTCGGAACTTTTCCTAATGAGAAAAAGTTCCGATGTAATGACATCGGATACGCTACGCTCATCCTCCCTGCTTCGCTCGTCCTCAGAAATACATCATTCTCAGCGGTAACCCATACAGCATTGACCACGCTCAATGCTCCTTAATCTTTATGATCCAACAAAAATCATTTATATGCTTGTCGTATTGAACCGAAACTAGGTAATATTGAACTTAGTCATTAGGTAATAGTATACACTTGTACCAATTTTCAACTCAATTGGACCAATTCCCAATTTTTTTACAATTTTTAAAAAAATGAACACAAGTCATTCAATAACAATTGCACTAATGCTGATATGAGATAAAACATTGCACATATGTTAGCCTTATACATAGTCGCATGTGTACCAAATCTCAATCCGGTCGCATCATTTTTCAGCATTTTATGATTTTTCGAAATTTTCGCTGAGTCATTATTGCGGGTTAATGATGTCATAAAAAATATTTTCCGAATTGCACAACTACAGTGGTAGACTGATTTTTGTACAAAATTTCAACTCTCTAGCATAGTACACTGGGCACTACGATGATAACAGACACATGCAGACAGATAACTTTGCGAAAACCACTTAGGAGGCCTTAAAAACGCCTGAAACGGATAATTCCGGTTTCAACTCGGTTTCGGGTTTTTTCGCCAACAAAATACTTTTCCTATATACCTACGGTATAAATGAGGAAAAGTAAATATGTTTTAAATGTACAAGTGTATCCTTGGTAATACTCGTACAATTGTCATTACAAGTTGTTTTTTACAACTTGTCAAGTTTTACAACGTGAAGTTACAAGTCTTGCAACTAAAAGACTTGTACTATCCTTTAACGGGGCCCTGGTATACCGAGCCCGTACCGTGAACTATGTGCTTTTGATGCGTCTAATTCTAAAAGTTCGGGATACAACTTCTTTTTCTCTGCCAAAAGCAAGTTGGTGCATCAAGATTTTATATAATAGTACATAAATGGTACAAATAAATTGAAAGCTCTAGTAAGTAATCTAACTTCTTACGTTTCCCTAAATGTCAAAATAAACCTTAATTTGAAATGATTTTCTCCATTTCCCCAAAATTTCTAGAAATTCTCTTCTATAAATATGACGGTATTGTCAGTGACAGAAGTCCCATTATATTATTATCTCGTTAAAAATAATGAGATCTGTTTAACAAAAGGGCCCCCGTTAGCTTTACCGCCCCCCTGCTCTATCTCTCTCATGAGGCTCTCCCCATTCTAAGCTTTCATAACCCCTTGGTTTTTAGAATATTTTGTCTTTCCTTTCTTTCACCTGCTTTTATAAAATGATGCTAAAGATGGTAACTTTTAACAATAATTCTATAATAGTAGGGGTGCACAACCTGACCGAATTACCCTTTAAATACTTACGTTTTTGCTATTCCACCAAATCTTGCTCATATGTCAGTTCGTCGTTCATGCCCTAAGCAGTAGCATCACTACTTGTCACCATTTGGTAATACCAAGTTTTGCAAAACATTAATAGTTGACGCAATATAATTGTGCGAAAGAAACCTAAAAAATGTAACAAGCAAAATGCAAGGTTACATCTGGGAACTGTTCCATTACTAAACATTCGTTAGTATTGATGGCTCGACATAATGTCATGTCACGCCCTATTTCGTTACGTCTAACTTATCAGGGTGCCGAAAAAAACTGAGGCATCAATGATGACGAATGTCGAATGTTGGAACTCAACAGAGCGTTCGTTGACAGAGCCTAAACTCACTCTGACCTTCAATGAAAGTTCCGATGAATATAATATGAAGTATTTACCATGGACGAGCGGTGCTCTCTTACCGCAATCAGGTTTGACAAGCAAAACATGTATCATTTGATACTAAAGAGTTTTGCAAAAAATGAATAGTTGACACAATATAATTGTAACTATCAGGCTGTCTAACAGAGCCTGATCTAACTGAGCTAGAACTAACAGTTCCTAGATGTAGCATTGCATTTTGTTTGTTACATTTCCTAGATGTCTCAGACCCAATTAAAAAAATCTTATCATTTGTTGGTCCTTATATGACTTCAAGTGGGCCAAATCTTGAATTGCTCAACAAAATATTTCCGCGTTTTATTAAATGTAAATTTTTTGCAAAGTAATTATTGCAAGTTAATGAGTCATAAAAATTATTTTCCTAATAGCACACCTGAAAAATACAACTCGATTTAAAGATTATCTTTGTCCTAAGTTTCAATTCTTTATCATAAATTCAATGGGAGCAACGATGAACATGCACAGCGATAATAAACAGACAACTGAAACGGACACTTCAGGTGTAATCGCGGTTTCATATTTTTATTGCTAACACCATACTGTTGCTTTATATCTATGGTATTAAAGAGGAATAGGAAAAATAAATTTTGAATGCTTCGAGTACAACAACTATGTGGCCGCGAAGCGGTCACAGGGCCTCAAGGCCCGAGGCCCTCAGCGCCGAATGCCTCTTTTTGCACTAATCGAATTATAATAATAATAATTATGCCTGTTTAGAGCCATCAGGGCTAAACCCTGCGGGAACCACCTTAGATGGTAGTGGAAACCGCTATGCTCAAAGTGTAATTTAAAGTTATCGATGCTATATTTAAACAATAACCTTATATAAACTGAGAGCGTAAACTAGGACGCTAACACCAAACCTCTGTGGTGTTAAAAATCAGTATAAATAATGACGACCTACCAAACACAGAGGCCACTCTTGACTTGATTACTTGGTTCTTCAAATTTCAGGCATTTAAGAAGAATAAAACACTTAGATGGATGTTATAAAATCACGTTTAGGCCAACATATTTTAAATTCCTCATTTATAACATAGGTATATAGAAAAAGCATTGTATTTGGTCAAAGCATCGAGCATGATCAGTGCCTGGATGGGTGACCGCTGAGGATGAACCGAATGCATTCACTATCTGAGGACGAGCGAAGCGAGCCCGAAGAGGTTTTTCAGTACACATGTGACGAATTGCGTATTCTGAGGACGAGGAAAACGAGCGCGAAGTGGGAAGGATGAGCGTAGCGAATCCGATGTGATGAGAAAAAGTTCAGAGGTACATTATTTAGACGAATTTATTTATTATTGTTAAGCAGAATGACACAAACGGAATGAAAAGCATGTTTAGCCTGAAACAAAAAGATGGCGGAGGAAAAACTGATAACTCTTTTATACTCCAACCTTTTATTTTTCCTTTATATACATTTTTATTTTATTTTTTTTGTTATATTTTATCTTATTTTTTTCTCTTAGATATTTTAACCACCTAATATGAAAAAACGAAAAATGGTACAACGCTTTGTTTCAAAATGGAGGAAATATAAAAAAATTGCTCGGCAAGAGCAAAAATTAAAATACATAAAATAATATATAAATAGACTAAAACTGTTGCATCATAGCTTTAGGAACAAATAACATATATATTTACTTACTAAACATTTATTTACTACTATACATAAACCTATGTACTGAACATTGATTAAACTAAATATACATACATGCTATTAAATGTGAAATTATTTATATGGTGCATCCAATATGTAAAATCCATGTATTAGTTGATGAATTGGCATTTATGTAATATCCATGTATAATTAACATCGGGTTCGCTACGCTCATCCTCCCTACTTATACAATTCATCAAATGTAAACTGCAACACCTCTTCGACCTAGCTTCGCTCGTCCTCAGATCGTAAATACATGCGATTGATTCCCAGTAGTCACCCCGGCACTAACCACGCTTGATGCTGCTTAACTTTTATGTCCAAAAATCAAGGATATACTTGTCGTATTAAAATGAAACTTAGTGAACTTAATTATTATCACTTAATGGTATATACTTGTACTGATTTTCAACTTAATTAGATTATTATACGATTTTTTTTTCAATTTAAAAAAACATACACAAGTCATTTGATAAAAATTTAACTAAAGCTGATAATGATATAAAACTTAACACATACGTTAGCCTTGTACATGGCTCAATGCGTGCCAAATCTCAATCAGATTGCATCATTTTTACGTGTTTTTATGATTTTTCGAAATTTTTGCTGAGTCATTATTGTGGGTTTATTACGTCATAATTTTTTTTCAGAGTAGCACAGCTACACCCATTGAATAATTTTTGTACAATGTTTCAACTCTCTTGCATAATTTCACTGGGAGCTATGATTATATTAGACACACACAAAGACACATACACATACAGACAAAAAACCTCTTAGGATGAAATAAAAACACCTGAAACGGATAATTCCAGTGACATCCCGGTTTCGTACTTTTTGCAAACACAATACTTTTCCTATATACCTGCCTACGGTATAAACGAGAAAAGTAAAACTTACTCAGTGTTGCTACCCGAGAGGGAAAAATGTTGGATAGTGATAATTTATAGGGTGATTTAATCTTAATGGGACAAAATAAAAATCTTTATTCTATGGACCAGCATAAAGAAAAAATGTCATGTAAGCATAGAGTCGATTCTCAATAGTTCTCTAGAAAAATCGATATATCGAAGTATTCGATACTTTACTGTCTAATTCTCTAAAACGATCTACTACTTTAAAACTACTAAAGCTATAAAGATGCGGTTTTCACTGTTCTAAAGGACATTAGATTTCCTTTAAAATGGTATACTTTATGTCGCAATCATCACTATAAAACTTTAATTTATTTCCATTTAAATTTTTTTTTTATTAGTACTAAAAATGTAAAAATTTTTGAATGCCAAAATCTTCGATATTTGTCCACTCATAGTTGAAACCTAAAAATCTTAAAAACAGCCTCATTTCATACCCTTTATAATGATATAACATAATCTATGGCTTGTTTATAACTTTAACCGAGATATTCTTAAAAAACTTGTGCTTAGATTTCACATTATTCACAATGTAAACAAAGATATTTACATTTAAATTATGTCAATTTGATTTTACAAAATATATTTTATTTTATTGAATTTTTGTAACTGGTCTTTAAATAAGTATGAAAAAGATAATACGTTTCCTAGGTCGGTGTTGTGGACATACGAAGCAACGTTTACTTGAGAGGGTATATTTAACCGTCATAACACCCATGTATGAGCACATGAAAATCCTAATGCGATGAAGGAAAATTCGAAGGAAAAAGCGCCAATTCAAAGTGTATATTTAGTGTGGCATGCTCAATAATAAACTTATTGATCCTCATATAGTGCCAGACCGTTTTAACGCAAAAGAGTTAATATTTTTCTTAAATAATCATTTAGTAAATCTTCAAGAAGAAGTACTTTTCAATTTAAGATTAAACAGAGTTTCCATTTGGACGGATGCCCGGCCCAATATGGGCTTAGGCCTCGAGATTGGCTGAATAAAAATTATTTCAATCGCTGTATCGGACGAGAGGGACCAATAGCCTGGCCTTCCAGATCTCCTGATCTTACACCACTAGATTTTTTTCTCTGGGGCACAATGAAAGATGAAGTATACAGGCAAGCCCCACAAAATCGAGAAGACATGACGCAAACAATTCATGAGTCAAGAGCTGCAATAACTGCAGCACAAATTGAAAAAGCTACACAATCAGTGTTAAGAAGATGTAGACTATGTATTAGAGTCGAAGGAGGAAGATTTGAATCTCTCTTATGATTTACACGAAGAATGATTTTTAATTCCCTCTGCAGTAAAAAATTAATTATTTATTTATTATTTAATCATGTATAAATATACCTATTACTTTGTATTCTTCCAACAAATTCTTCAAGAAATGTCTTTGTTGTCGATTAAGTTGTCGTCTTAGGTTTTAATATGGATTCACAAAACGGTTAATTATCAGGTTAAGATATCAGTGTATAAGTGAAGATTCTAGAAACGGACTCTAGACGTTTCTATTTTTATGGTTTTAGTATAAATTTTAAAAACTTTAACATAACGCTCGATAAATTTTTATGATCCAACAAAAATCATGGGTATAGTCGTCGTACTGATACGGAACTTGGTGTACTTATTTAATACCTTTGGGATTACACTTGTATCCAAAAATGATGAACATTCTTAATGAACATAACTTAATTGAATTATTTCCCAATGTTTTACAATTTTTAAAAACTTACGCAAGTCATTTGATCAAAATAAAACTAATGCTGATAATAAGATGAAACTTAGCTCATATGTTAGCACTAAACGTGACTATACATGTGTCCTTCATCTCAATCCGATCCCACCATTTTTTGGCTTTTCATGATTTTTCGAAGATTATTGTGGGTTATTTCATCATAAAATATATATTCCGGATAGCACAACTACACCCATACATTGATTGTGTACAAAGTTTCAACTCTCTAACATAAATACGCTGTGAGATACAATGATAACACACACACACACACACACAGGCAACTTTGTGAATACCACTTAGAAGATATTCCGGTGTCATCCCGGTTTCGAATTTGTACGCAAACACAATACTTTTTCTATATACCTACTATACCGTAGGTTTCCTCATTTATACCAATGAGGAAATGTAAAAATGGTGAATTGAGTTTTGAAGTGATCAGAGTTTTAACGAATATTTCAAAACGGCATATTCTAAATACTTTGAAATAATAATATGACTCCGCTTAAGGATGCGAGACTTCCTAATGAGGATAATAGGAACCGAAACCTGTAACTCCTTAGGAACAAACGCTAAATTAATGTCATGAAACTCAATGAATAAAACATATCCTTTCAGAACCGTAAAAATTATAAATATAGCTAGGAAGCCGAACAAAGGAAAATGGTAAAAAGCGAATTATTGTCTTAAGTGGAGAGAGTCTTGGGAAAATTTTAACTTTCCTTCAGACAAATACATTTCTACGAAACCAGGGAGTAATGGGCTTGAGATATCCCGAGGGAGAAAAGCTTTTATTCACTCCCCGGCTCGAGTGGTAGCGAAATGTGGTTATATCTCCCAACCATGAGAAATTATTGCCATTTTTCATTTAATAAAAAAAATTAAATTTTTTGTGCTTCGGGAAAAATTTATTCGGAGAATATGTATTTTAAATAAATAAAAATGTTACGTGCTCTCTGTTTATGTTGGTGCTTTTGTAACATTTTTTACAAAGTCCATCCTGTATTTTGAGGTAGACGTCGTGTTTTTATTTAAACTTCGCTGAGCTTAAAAATAAATAAATCAACACATTTATTATATTTGGTTTCGTTGGTTATTATAAAATTTGGTTGTGATATGGTTATTAAATTTTATTAAATTTGGCCAAGCTGGCATGTTAATTACTTTATGTATATTATATTATATTACATATTAAAGTGATATATTTACAAGAATGGCCATATTACGTTGCATAGTCATTCTATATTGGTCAAATACCTAAAGGCATGTTTACTATTAATCCAAGAGCCGGACTTAAAAAAAATGTGACTCATTTTGAACTACTTCAAACCAAATTTTCCTGAAAATATACCTTAAATTATAAAGAAAAACATAGTCTGCCTATACAGAGTGGAGCTCTTCATATGATTGCGCATGCTCAAAATATTATAAAATCACACCAGTAACAGTTCTCTTAAAATAAGTGGTTCCCTGTGGGTCGTGTGCATGAAGTGTACATGAAGAGAACATTTTTAAAGCTGATTAAATGTTCTATAATAAGAGTGTCTAAATCATCATTAAATGGTTGACAACAACCTAAGTTATGGCTCTTTTAAAAAAACCAAAAAATTGTCTATTTATGCAAAGCCAGCAAATTTCTAAATAATTTCGCTTGGCCATTTAACAAAGGTCATAACTTAAGTTGTAGTTATTCGATTTTGGGGTCATTCCATATCAAATCAACACAGGTAAAAATATTTGATATCTCCAATTTTAATATAATTTGGCTGACAGGTAGGTACCATAGAAGGAAGAAAATACCCAGATTTTTGGCTCATTGGTGCACCATATTGCCGCAGTAGGGTGTGAATTTTCCAAAAAATGTGATTTTCAACTTTCTTTGACTACAAAATGGCTGTATCTAAAATTCTGCCTATGGTATGATTTTTATTTGGATGGTGTTTAAAAGCTTAACCTTAGCCCTTTCAAATAGATTCTACATACTTTAGGAATAATTAGTCACAAGTTTTTATATGAGCAAATATAAAATAAAAATGCTAATATCTCAAAAAGCGCCTTTTTAAACATTTTGAAAAAAATCCTAAAAAGAGCTTAAACTGTTTGTAAAATGTCCACTAAGTTTCATTTTGGGACCGCCAAGGGATTGGACACAGTAGCGCATAACTTGTGTTAAGGTATGTCAAAGTGTAAAAAAGTTAAGATTTATCACATAATCATTGATAAAAATTGCAAAAAAGTGACTTTTTTACTCTTTGACAAACGTTATGCGCTACTGTGTCCAATCCCTTGGCGGTCCCAAAATGAAACTTAGTGGACATTTTACAAACAGTTTAAGCTCTTTTTAGGAATTTTTTCAAAATGTTTAAAAAGGCGCTTTTTGAGATATTAGCATTTTATATTTGCTCATAATAAAAACTTGTGACTAATTATCCTAAAGTATGTAGAATCTATTTGAAAGGGCTAAGTTTAAGCTTTTAAACGCCACCCAAATAAAAATAATACCATAGGCAGAATTTTAGATACAGCCATTTTTGTAGTCAAAGAAAAGTTGAAAAATCACATTTTTTGGAAAATTCACCACCCTACTGCGGCAATATGGCTGCACCAAATGAGCCAAAAATCTAGGTATTTTCTTCCTTCTATGGTGCCTACCTGTCAGCCAAATTATATTAAAATCGGTGACATCAAATCCAAAAATGTCCTTTTTTTGTGTTGATTTGACATGGAATGACCCTTTGACAAAAAAATCACATGTTTAAAGGAAATTTTATCAGCTTTGAAAAATGCTTAGTTTATTTTTCTAGGTTACTGATCGTTTTTTCCCATTTTTTGATTACTGTAAGCGTTGGGCACTTCTGGGAAAATAATAATACTCTTTACAGTCTTACTATATTTCGCCCCCTTTCATCGGGGCATTGTCAAGTCTACAACAAAAAAATAATGCAAATTTAAAAAAAAACCTAAATTAAATCTACATTTTAAGGAAACCAGTCAACTCTATGCGATTATTCTAAAATGAAACAACTATTCTAAAATGCGAATTACAATGAAACAACATAACTAGTGCATAGTACGGTGGTGAATTTTATTATGAATGAACAGTACTTCATGTCCATGTAGGGATAATATTTTAGTCGGAGAAAAAAATGTATTTTAGAGGTGTAAAGGGGCAGGAAGGCACCAAGGGAAATAAATTCATTTGCCCCTCCTGAGAGTCATAT
Organism: Microvelia longipes; assembly: GCA_018340805.1. NCBI lineage: Eukaryota > Metazoa > Arthropoda > Insecta > Hemiptera > Veliidae > Microvelia > Microvelia longipes. The sequence continues at coordinate 1,690,149 of JACMZG010000022.1, forward strand.
ATCAACTAGGAAAGAATTAAATGTGCCAAAACCTGCTTCATTTAATTTAAAATAGTTGAAGGAAGAGTAACCTTTTACTTCTCTCTTCAGTGTATATTGGAGTGTAGAAGTGATAAATCTATGTTCGGTTCGGGATGCAATATTGCATTTTTAGTTGTTTAGCAAACTTTCGAAACAAAAATGAGCTTACCAACAGGGTGGGGGAAGATTTTTTGGAAGGAGGGACTCACTGATGTGAGTTATATAATGTTATATCAACTCAAAAATGGTATATAAGCACAACCATTTTCTGTTATGCTCTGTTTCATGGTAATATTTAATTTACAGCGTCTATTTAGCAATCTATTGCCATGTCTTGTATTATAATGGTGATTAGATCCTACAGCCTGATAACTAGAGTGGTTTGAATGAATGTATTTAAGAATCAAAAAGCAGTATAGGGAGTAGATAGTGAAAATTTCATTATTTTTAGAATATTGAAAACAAGATTCTCTTCTGAGTAAATTAACGATAACTCTAATAGCTTTTTTGTGTCCTTTGCCGATTTTAAGCAATTAAGTTTTTACTCTGTTGACTAATGTTAACTCTGTGATAATTCTAAATAAAATCAATTAAACCAAATATTTAGAGAGTTTACTTTCATTGTGTTCATCTATTATCGAGCAAATGGTGACGTCGGTCAATAGCTTAAGTGATAAGCTATATCTAGATTAATAGCACACTAATATGGTTGCAATTTATATTAGTTTCCTTATATAAATTTTATAAACTCTTTCGAGACCATATTGTGTTCACACGACCAACACACGTAGCTGCTCCACGTTATGCATAGTAAATAAACGATGGACATATATTTATTTATTTTATTCAATAGTTTTCTTATCCATTAGACAAACTCGAAATAATAGATAACAGACATAACAAAAACGAAATGACTACATTATATTATCTTTGCGGGAATTCTGCTCTAAATCGTCTAACCTTTCGTCTTGACTATTGATAAAGTTGTTTAACTCAGAGATTTCTATTTCAATTTCTTCCACTCTAGACTTAATACATTTATTTTCTAGGGTAAATAATTTTTCTCTGTTCTTGATTTCCAATCCATGCATGCAATTCCTTTTCTCAGCGAGTTAAATTTACTGCACATAATTCTACATATAGCTGTAACTATGATTTTATTTTATCCTTCAAGTTCATTAAGCTCAGGGATTCATTTCAACATTGAAGATGAGTAACAAAATATAAATTTATTTGCCGTTAAAATTTTTATATGTAATAGTCAATAATTTTAAAATGTCGTCTGATATCAAAATGCAGTTTTGTGCAGTTCAAATAAAAAAATTAAATAACAATGAAAATAAAAATCAAATTTATTAAAATAATATCACGTAAAAAATACAGTAAACTTTAATTTATCATCAGCAATTATTGCATGAGTTAAAATTATCTTTGGAAATAATATGTCATACGTATAGTTTTATTGGTTGGGTTTTTAACGAATTTGATTCCTCAAATTTAAGGCATAGCTTGAACCAAGCCTCTTACTGCTCTGTAAACCAACTAGTACTTATTAGCTTGTTTCTTAAACGGTGGTTAACCCGGTTTATTCCTAAAATACGAGACAAATATCTGAATTCTGGCGTCTTAAATATGTAAGTCTCATGTTTTATCCCGAAATTCACTATTTGGTAGGATTTTTATAAACAAATTCAATAATGATCTATAATTCTTGTGACATTAAGACGCGTTTAATTAATGAAGACGGCCCTGCAGGTCTTTGATTACTGTCAGAGTATATTTTTATAACCCTACCTATCTTTTGAATATTCTCAAAACAAAAAAATTCTGGCGCGGTGGTCCGCATGTCGGGCGAATTTCCTTTGGATGCGAGCTCTCAAACCCAGAGTACCTGGGTTCAAATCCTAGTAGGGACAATAATTTTTTATAGTTTTTTTTTACCTAATATAAGTTTACAACTAAAAATAATTCTGGCGCGGTGGTCCGCATGTCGGGCGAATTTCCTTTGGATGCGTGTTTCCGTGCTTTTTACATTATATAAGTTTACAACTACTAAATAAATAATTCCGGCGCGGTGGTCCGCTGTCGGGCGAATTTCATTTAGAATACGTGTTTCCGTGCTAAACAACCCTTTTCTTGCTTATGCAAGAACATGTCCATTGCGTGGTTCCGGTTCATGCTTTAGAACCTAAGCAGTTACTCAATTGTCAAGCTCTCACTGCTCGTAACTCATTTTGTCTGTATTTTCCAAAGGAAATGCGCATAATAATCCAGTTGGTTGTACAAAACTATGCCTCTAAAATTAGAAGTACGCACTATTATTTGCACTAGATTAAAGCTTAGTTACTTATATTTAAGCGTAGTCAGTTATCTTTAAAGGTTTTAGCGCATTTCCTTTGGAAAATACAGACAAAATGAGTTACGAGCAGTGAGAGCTTGACAATTGAGTAACTGCTTAGGTTCTAAAGCATGAACCGGAACCACGCAATGGACATGGTTCTTGCATAAGCAAGAAAAGGGTTGTTTAGCACGGAAACACGTATTCTAAATGAAATTCGCCCGACAGCGGACCACCGCGCCGGAATTATTTATTTAGTAGTTGTAAACTTATATAATGTAAAAAGCACGGAAACACGCATCCAAAGGAAATTCGCCCGACATGCGGACCACCGCGCCAGAATTATTTTTAGTTGTAAACTTATATTAGGTAAAAAAAACTATAAAAAATTATTGTCCCTACTAGGATTTGAACCCAGGTACTCTGGGTTTGAGAGCTCGCATCCAAAGGAAATTCGCCCGACATGCGGACCACCGCGCCAGAATTATTTTCTAGTTGTAAACTTATATTTAGTAAAAAAAAAAACGATAAAAAATTATCGACCCTTCCAGGATGTGAACCCAGGTACCCTGAGTTTGAGTGGTCGTATTGACTCCGGACCACTGCCATTCAACTCAGAGGCCCAAAAAATTGAAAACGACACCCTACTCGAAATTTATTTTTTAACGACCGTGATTTTGGTTTTTTATAATTTTTGTGGTTTTTTTTGACTTTTTGGTCACTTAGAGTGGTCGTATCGACTTCGGACCGGTTTCATTCGATTCAGCGCCCAAAATTACATAGAAAACGACACCCTACTCGAAATTTATTTTTTATCGACCTAAATTTTGGTTTTTGGTAATTTACAATGGTTTTTTCGATTTTTAGGTCACTTAGAGTGGTCGTATCGACTTCGGACCGGTTTCATTCGATTCAGCGTCTCAAAAAACATAAATATTGACCTTTTTCGCGGCAAAAAATATTAACCCTGAATTTTGCTGATTTTTTGAAAATTTCGCTGACTCAGCAAACCGGGTTAATGACGTCACAAAAACCTGGTTTTCAATAGGGTTCGTGTCCTCCCGAAGGTTGATTTTTGTACCAAGTTTGGTTAAAAAATTTTAATCCGTTCGAAAGATAGAGTGTTTACAAGAAAGTGTCTAGAAATACATATATATATACATATATATGTATATATATATACATATATATATAATATATATATATATATATATATATAAAGTCTCGCGAAATGTATTTTTTCGTCATTAGGGACCTCTGAAACGGATTTGTGTCGTGGTCCGAGGTTCGAATTCCGCCATGACGCCTATCCCATTAGCCGAATTTCCAAAGGAAATTCGCTAAAAGGAACGTCGTAATATAAAATGTTAAAAAAATATTGAACCCTCATACGACATTACAAAAGGTGACAATTACATTAAAAATATTTTATGGAAACACTTAAATAATCCACCCTAAAGTATGAAACTTGTATTTATTACTGAATAGTTACAATATAATTGAGCAAAAGACACCTAGAAAATGTAACAAGCCAAATACAATGCTACATATAGGAACTGTTCCATAATTCGACATTCGTCATCATTGATAGCTTAATGTAATGTCCTACTCTGTTTCGTTACGTCTAACTCACCAGGACGCAAACAAAGCCTGAGGCATCAATGATGACGAATGTCGAATGATGGAACAGTTCCCAAACGTAGAATTGCATTTTGCTGGTTACATTTCCTAGGTGTCTCTCGCACAATTACATTTCAAGAATATTTATGTTTTTCAATACTCGGTAGTATCAAATGATATATTATTACTAAGGAATTTATGTACAAAGCCTTTTGATCTATCTCTTCGCATTGATTAAATAAAGTTTTCCTACAAGAAAAACGAGAATTGCGAAAATTAGCAGTTTATATCCTGAATCACCTTGAAAAATAATTTAATTAGTAAAATAAGCAGACTCTTTAATATCAATTAAAGTTTTTTTAAATAAAGATATGAATTTAACGTTTTTCATTTAATTTAATTTAAATTATGCAAATTAAAAGAATTAATAGAATAAGATTTATACATAAATACAACTCCTGAAAATTATATAAAAAATAAATAAAAGAAAATAAGAGCCTTAGAAATATTTGTAGAAATAAAAGGTCCTGGGAAAGTTTTGCTGAAAACATTTTTTACAGTGAATGAGATTTTGTGATTTTTTTTTCTGGAAACCAGGAAAATATTTTTGAAAAATATATATTTTTTATTTTTCCTCTGAAAAGAGTAATGTTTTGCCACGTTGCCAGAAATATCTAACCAAACATTCTCATGTACCAACGTAGTATTTTTGGTATTTTAAACCCCGAAAATATTTTCTAATGTGATTTCTCCTTTTGTAATGTCGTATGAGGGCTAAATATTTTTTTAACGTTTTATATTATAACATTCCTATTTTGTTTTGTGTAAATTTAAAATATAGGTAGGTTTATAAAAATGTATACAATTTTTTGAAGTACTATATTATTTTTGTATTACTATATCTTGCAAGACTTATTTCTTCCAGTTGACGGAACAAAGCATATGATCTGTCTCAAGTTTTGCTTGATGTGTGTGGAAATCATCTAGGACACTGGACTTTATCGATACCTTCCAATAAAACTGATTATATTGTTAATTAATAAAATGACTGAAAAAATATTGTTTGATTAATTGTGACTACAATTATTAAGAGGGACTACAGTAAGTTGTTTAATCCCTTATATTTAAAATAATTATAAATTTAAAATAAAAATATAAAAATATAGGACTCAAAGTAAAATCAGCTGATTGTTAAGGATTACTCAGCACTTAGAGCGTTGACCAATGAATCTTAAAATTGTAGGTTCAGTGCTCACCGGGGAATGTTACTTTTCATCAAATACATTTTTAATGCTTCAATTTTATTCTTGCAATTTTTTAATCCTCTCTAGAAAAAAAAAATGGGACACATTAAATATTCTGTTCTGGTTTTTGCCTCTCTTATTTAATGTTTGGGGAACCAATTACATGCTCAGGAAAAAACGTTTTAATTCCTTTGATGCGTAACTAAATATTATTTCAAAGTTAAGCAAGTCAGGTCTTTTTATTTAGAGTTAAGTCAGTACGCCATTTACAAGCGATCTCTTCAACCTATAAGATAAATGGTACATATACATATTATAACTTTAGACCTATTATGGTCATTCTTCGTTTTAGTGGTGAAAAGAAATAGAGCCATAGAACGTTTTCATCCTATAAAAATATTTATAAGCAAAACCCGGTGAGGATTCAACATAAAAAATCAAATTCAGTTCTCTTAAGTTTCGATATAAACAATACATTAAATTGCTCAGTTTTGTGTAATATGTCAATTCCATGTCTCATAATAATTTAATTTAAATAGCGACGTCAATACCTTCTTCTTTGTTTGTTACAGTTGGTGTGGACGAGCCATCATTTGTGGGTGCTATGAGTAATGTTACTGTAGCCCTAGGGAGAGAAGCTATACTCAGCTGTACTGTTTCTAATTTAGATCATTTTAGGGTAAGAAAATATATAATATTTATTGTTGGTAAGCCTGTATTTGTAGATGTGATTCATGTTAGAGCAGCTTTAGGGAGAGGAGCTATACTCAGCAGCATTCTATATATAGATCATTTTTGAGTAAGATATATCTTTAATACTTGCTGCTGGCAAGCCTGTATTTGTAACAATGAATAATGCCACGGTAGCTCTAGGAAGAGAAGCTATATTCAGCTGTACTGTGTCTGATCTAGATGGTTTTTGGGTAAGATAATAGCAAATACGTATAGTTGGTATGCCCTTAATTATAAAAATTTCACAGTTGTACTAAGAGAGAATGCTATATTTAACTGTTCTGTATCGAATCTAGGACCTTCAAGCAAAATGCTTCCTTACATCTAAGAACACACGACATTCGTTTTGATTAATTCCTCGTTGTGTCATTTTCCACTCTGTTTTGTTACTTCTCACTCATCAGGGCACCAACAGAGCCCTGATTTACTATTATTTGGATATTTTATAAATATTTATAGGTTTTGCAATCTGTTAAAAATTAGATGGTAGAGAATTGATATGAATTCCAAGTAGGTTTACTTTACATTTAAAATTCAAAGTTACAATTAGAAAGGTTGATGAAAGGGTCTGGAAGCCAAAAATAGAGAAAGTTATGCAGAACGCGTAAAATATAGAGTTTTCCGAAAGGAAACCGGAAAAGGTTTGGAACCTGTAATTGTTCTAAGGGCTTAGTTAAAGGACAGAATCCAAATTAGTCTTTTATAGAACAATTTACTCCAACAGGTATTAGATATGTTTTTACGGCCTTCTTGTATAAAAAAATCTGGCACGGTGGTCCGCATGCTGGGCAAAGTTCCTTTGGAATGCTTGTATCCGTGCTTAAAAATCCATAACTTAAGTAAAGTTCAGGTTTATGCTTTCTTACTTAAGAATTCACTCATTATCAAGCTCTTATTATTACGCGTAACTATTTTTTTCTGTATTTTTCAAAAGAAATGCGCTTAGTTATCCATTTGGTTAGACAAAACTGTCATGAAATGTCATGACAAATTAAGTCATGCTTATTATTTTGTCATGAATATAGTTTCTTTATAGTTTCATTTAAAATCATTAATTAAGTGAATACAAATATCTTACAAAAACTACACATCTCAAATTTGCTGTGCACTCCTTAATAATATGCACTAGTTTGAAAGCTTAGTTAGTATTAACTTTAAATGCTTCAGCGCATTTCCTTTTAAGTATACTGAAAAGATTAATTTTGAGCATTGATTGATAATTAAGTAATTGTTCAAGTTATAAAGCATAAAACGGAACCATACCCATTACCCACCATACCCATAATCCTTCATTACATCAAAGCCCAGCCGCAAGTCCGTGGGTCAGAGTATAACTTATGATCGTCTACAACTTAACACCTACCTTAACTAGTGAGTATAGCTAATCCTTTTCCGATTTCAAGAACTGCTTTTCAGTAGCTGATCATCGTGCATATTTTCGTGTTTCTGTTTCTATGAGATTATATTTATTTTTATAGGTTGCAATACGAATTGTTTCGTGATCATGGACCTTTGTAACGGACTCGGGTCTAAGGTTTAGATCTCGCCTATACGACAATAATGTATTGGTTTATGTTTCATAAACCAAGCAAAATCATTACTATTTGTTTGTCGGATAGAATTGTGACAAACAAGTACTTACACTGCCAGTAGCGGGTTGAGACAAAAAGTCCACGGGAGTTTGGCCTAAAAGTGCTCATACGTACATCTCAAATGATCAAATAGGAGGGAGCTTTCCATATAGCTTTCCATGTAGAGATGTCGATTTTTAACTAGAGTATTATTAATGATTATAAATTAAAATAAATAATTTTATTTAAATAATTAAAAAAAGCTTGAACAAATGTAAAAAAAATAGGTAAACATAAAATAAATTAAGTCAAATTAAAATAAACTTAGGTAAAATGATAATTAACTGAAAGAATACTTAAGTTTATTCATTTTAATGTAATATTTAATTAAACTATTTCATGTTTCATCTCTAGGGCTCTTTTGCACTACTTTAGGGCCCTGATGAAGTATTTTGAAGGCCATTATTGGCTCTAGTAATCGCATGGAGCCCTTAACAGTTTTGGTGTAATGAATAGGGCCATAAATATCTAATATTTAGAAAATATGTTTAATTGTTAAAAAAAAACCCTTTCACGCTGCATAGGCCCATTCTAACCAAAATCTGTCGTATAGGGCTCCTAAAAGTCCAGATAAAATAAAACGGGGCTTTAAAGAACCTAAATTTAAAACATTTGTTTTAAATTTAGCGTCTAAGGAGCTCTTTAGACGCTATCTTAAAGTATTAGGCCCCTGGTGTTATGACTGTGTTAATTATCCTAACATGTAACCACTAATTGTTTTATAGACATGAATATGCTATGTAATGTGTAGCAAAATATAGTCATTTAATTTAGTAATTAACGTCCCATCAAGTGTCTTATCATAAATTACCTATAATAATGGAGACAAAACTAATATTTATACATATTATAAGTTTGAAAATATTTAATATATAGTATTTTCTTTATATTCAATGGGTTTAGGGGTAATAATAGGTAAGGGTAATATAGTTTGGTAAAATAATATAATAATATAGGGGTAATATAATAGATAATATAATGTAATAATAGGGGTATATAATATATAAATATTAGGTAATAGGGGTAATATATAGGAAACATAATATAATAATAGGGGTAATATAATAGGTATCATAATATAATAATAGGGGTAATTTAATATGTAATATAATTTGATAATAGGAGTAATATAATAGGTAACATAATATAATAATAGGGGTAATATAATGTAATAAATGAGTAACATAATATAATAATAGGGTAATATAATGGTTATGAACATTTAAACGAAATTTGTTACACTTAATCTTATAAGAAAGGATAAATTGGGCCCTCTCACGTTTCCTTACTACTATTAGTGCTGAATTCAAATATTTATTTCTGATGATTCTTCAGAACATAAATCTGATATAATAAAATAGAATCGGTTTAGGATCAAACCTATCTTGCTATCAATTATGATAGAAGAAGGCGAAGGAAAGAATAATAGTTATTTAAAACCTCAATGTACATTTTATTTTATTCGGTACTAGAGAGAGAACTTTTAGACCATCTTGTATATTGTTTAGTTAGGCGTGTATCTAATTATTCTATGTCAAACTGCTCCAATAAATACCCTGGCTATTTTAACGTTTGTTGTGGTATTTAAAATAAATTGCTGCATGAATAAACAGTACAGCTTCTAACTGATATGTGATTCAATTATATCTGTGCAAACCAGGTTTCACAGCGCTTTCATAAATGAAAATAATCCAAAAGTTTTTTTTTTAAAATAAGTCCTAAGCTAAGTTGAGATTACAGGGCCTCAATATTCCGTTTATTTGCTCAAACAATACAACTTGAAAGCTTTTTATTTTTTATTTTCTTCAAATTCAATTTTCCAAAAAAGAAAACTTGTTAAAAACTCTTTTTAATTGTTTTTCTGTTCTATTTTTCAAAAGTTGTTTCTTGAGATATTTTCTTATCTTTGTTTTTGACTGTAAAAACTTGAGTATGTCAAAGAAAGGAATTTTCCGACCGGGAAAGAAAAAGGCATTAAAAGTTATTCTATTTTGTGAAAGATGTTTTCGCTGAGAAATGTTTTGGCCGGAGGAAGAGTCTTGTTGTTTTTCAATAAGGACTGTCAAATGTTTGAATTTCTATTGTATCGGGGAAAAAACTTGAAGAAACTTCAAAAACGAAAAGAGAAAAACATTTAATTGAAGAGGCTATGCGTGACGGCTAATCTAAAAAAATATATTTACCAAGAAAGGCTGTAAAATAATACCATACAGCCTAATATTATTTTAAATTAATAACGTTGAGAACGCAGCAAAATTCATTTCGCCCTAGAAGTATAAAAGTTAAATTACCTCACTGAATCAATAAAAAGTCAAAAAGTGAATTATGCCTATCTGCATTCCTACCTCATAAAATATCAAATTCAACATTCCGCAATGTCGGCAAATCATTTTTATATGATGTCATTAACCTTAAATAATGACAGCCAAAATTTCAACAAATCATGTAACTCGAAAAAAATGAGATTTAGCATACATGTATCAATGTATGACAAACAATGTGCCAAGTTTCATCTCATTATCAACTACTTTAAAAAAAATGGGGACGTTTCATAAAAAATGTTTAGAAATCATAAAATAATTCAACTGGGGTCGATGACATCATAACGTTTTCCCAGACAATAAGCTCCATAACCTTCCGAACATCTTGCCATATGCCAAGTTTTGTTTCTATTTGAGAAAGCTGTTGAGAGTTACACAAATATAATAATCAAAGTTACACACACACACACACACACACACACACATATATATATATATATATAATTATATATATATATATATATATATATATATATATAATATTATATGATTGATATACATATCATTTGATACTACCGAGTTTTGCAAAACATGAATAGTTGACACAATATACACACACTAATGATTCGGTGGCAGGAAGCCTAATGGAATTAATTTCCCGTGACTTTAATTTTCATAATGAAAATTTCCTAAAACAATACTTTCTGGGTTTATAAGTAAAGCAAATGGTATCAAAGACTTTAAAATTTAACAAAACCCAGTGAAGTGTTGGAATGGCTACGTCTTGCCATAACATGCAAATGGTTTTAACCCTTTGTCTTTTCAAAGGCAAAAGGAAATAATAGAAAGAAAAGCTGTGTCATCAACCCGTCTTCCATCAGAGAAAAAGGCTGTATGATTAAGTACAGACGAGTTTGAGTTAAAAAGCAGAAGACGAGTAATAGAAAACGTTGGTCCAGAACGCACCGATCTTTCTACTCACTCTCGTTTGATCTACGACCTATGTTGTGATTATAAATTTAAGACCATGATTTATATGCGACCTGAATCCTATTTTAAAATAAGATGTTAAATTTAAAACAGAATTTCAGATTAAATGATCAAAGATTTAAGATAAAACGTCTATTGTTAGATGTTTTAAAAGCATTCGTTCTTTGTACTCTGCCCACTGAAGTGTTAATTTTATTTGACAATTAACTTTTATTTATAAATATTTCATTGCTTAATCCTACTAATATCTTCTACCGGTTAAACGTAATTATAGTATTTTTGTTAAAAGTAACTTATTCATATTTAATTTGAAGATCAACTATTAAATAATAAAACATAAGAGAATAAGAATACGATTTTTTACTGATTTCTTAAAATCCAATACTAGTTGGAATTTAAATAAAATAGTTGGAAGAGAAAGAATAAATCCTCACCAGCAGAAAGATAATTGAAGATGACCTATTATAGTATTTTTTCTCCGACTACAAAAAGACTAATACAGTGTCTTTGAATACAAATAACGCTTTAACAACCTATTCATTAAAAAATTCTGGCCCGGTGGTCCGCGTGTCGGGCGAATTTCCTTTGGTATGCCTGTTTCCGTGCTAAACAACAATCCTGGTTGGAATAATAAGTTTTTATATTTTTTTACATTATTGGTGAAACGTTTCCAAGTAATATGGAGGTACAACTCCACCTGCGTGGCTGGTATTGTGGTTTAACCAAATAAATAATAAAATTAAATAAAATATATATAATGAGCTAGATAGGACTGTATAAATGAGATAGGAATGCGTATTAAAATAATAGTACTTAATAGGCACAAGTATAATAAGATAGATAAGTATTTTTGGCTCACCTTGATGCTGTTGATGGGCGGCTTCTACCCCGGGGTACGGCAGCTTGGCGATCTGGTCGTCTTAAACTTAAATTAAAAATCTTATAGAGAAGTAAACGATAAATGAAATTTGTGCTCAAGATAAAACAAAATTATAAAACACTTTGAGGCGGCACGGAGGCGGTAAATTTTTATGAGACCCAAATTTGAGTAGCGGCGGCGTGGCTATCAATGGCGTCGATGGTCTCGTGAAGCCGACTAAATTTCTTCACTCGGAAGCTATGTAGCGTGTTTCTCACCCATGGAGGGGAGAGCCAATCAAAATCTACCTTTACCTGTGCCTTCAAGATAAATACATAAAATAAATGATAAACTTGTAAAATAATATATATGTACTTAGATAAAATCAAAATAAATCCACCAATTATATAAGTTTAAAACTACAAAACAATTCTGGCGCAGTGGTCCGCTGTCGGGCAAATTTTATTTAGAAAGCATGCTTTCGTGCTTAACAACTCATTCCTTGCCTGTAGTTATAAACTTATATAATGTAAAAACTATAAAAAATGATCATTCTAACCAGGGATGTTGTTAAGCACGGAAACACGCATCCCAACGGAAATTCGCTTGATATTCGGACCACCGCACCAGAATTTGTTATCATTGATTTCTTAAGCAGAGTGTTAAAATCAAATCAGGTACGGGGTACCTTAGAACTTTTCCTCTCCACTTTGGTTTTACTACGCTCATCCTCCCATCTTCGGACTCGCTTCGCTCGTCCTCAGAATATACATTAGGGTGGATCGAAAAAACTTTTTTTTTTATTTTTAAAACGTAACAGTGCGGAAAAGTTGTGCACTGGTCTAACAAAGAAAAAGAGCCCAAGAAATCGAAAATCGGTTCATATCTTCCGTTTGCGCATCGGCGGCAAAGTTTACAAAATTTGAAAAAAATAACGATTTTTTAAAAAAAAATTAAAAAATACAAATTATTAAACTTCTAACGTGTAATAGTATTTTTCGTGTAGGTCAAAGGTAAAAGTAAACAAATATAATTAATTATTATAGTATATATAACATCTTTCGTTCGCGCATTGCGTAGGAAATAGGTAATTTGTACCGTTTTTATCATGAATTTCTGCAGCCTTTCGCCCGTCCACGAGGAGTTGTCTGCAAGAAGTTCTACCCATGCCCAACCCAACCAACCATCTAATGTAGGCATACTACGTGATTTTAAAAGAAAATATTTTAATAATTTTTTAAATTTATTTATTTAATGATTTATTTAAACTTTCGAAATTGAGACAAATGTCTTCTCTTTCATTCCGCCAACACTCAAACTATACAATTAATACATAATACAACATATCTTACAACTAAACTAATTTAAAGGTGTAATTAATCTAGTTAAATTAGTAAATCCATTTACTAATTTTCTTTTAAGAAAATTAGTTTAAAGAAAAGAAAAAGCTATTTTTCATTCTAAAACAAATGACTTGAAGTCAGATTTTGTGGAACCGTCAGTCATTATAGATCTTAAAAAATAGAGTAGATTTTATAAATCCCTCTCTGTTTGTTAAGCCACATACTTTTGTTGAGGCTTCAGATACCAAGTTAACATATTACTCAACAACCTGTGTGTGGCATGGATAATGGCTATACGTTTGAAATCATCGCTACGTCGTCATTACGTCGTTACGCGAAAAGCAAATGTATTCAGGGTGAGCGAAGTACGCGTTTCTCTCAATCACTGGGTCGACTACTTGAAGCAATTCTTTAGGTAGTTTGAATTATGCTGAAAAGGTGTTAAAGGCCGTCTATTATGCTGTGATTTTTTTAAATGTTAAACCAAACCGGCATTTACGAACTTAGTTAAATAAACGTAACTAGTTGTTTTAAATGCTCCGATGGACTGGCAGAGCTTACATACAACCTCACAGTACTACATTTGTAGCCGTCAACAATCTTGAATGAGACCTAGCACCTGGATCATTAAAAGATAAATCAATTGAACAATGTTCTGTTTTTATTGCGTGAGATATGTCAAGCAAATATTGCTGATCTTTAGTTAAAGTAAAATCACAACTTAGTAGACGGCCGTAAACATGTTTTCAGCATAATCCAAACTACGGGGTACTTACCTAAAGAATTGCTTCAAGTTGTCGACCCAGTGATTAAGAGAAACGCGTACTTCGCTCACCCTGAAAACTTGATGCAAGTAATAACCGAAGATGATAAAAAAGATATTCGAATGCTGGGTTAAAGGAGAATTTTAAAGGCAAGACAGTATGAACCTTCAAAGAACAAAGGTGTACGCAATTTCTGGACACAAACATTAAATTTCAAGAATAATATTAAATCCTTCATTAATGACGATGTAACGACGATTTCAAACGTATAGCCATTTCCATGCCACACACAGGCTGTTGAGAGATATGTAAAATTGGTATCTGAAGCCTCAACAAAAGTATGTGGCTTAACAAACAGAGAGGGATTTATAAAATCTACTCTATTTTTTAAGATCTATAATGACTGACGGTTCCACAAAAACTGACTTCAAGTCATTTGTTTTAGAATGAAAAATAGCTTTTTCTTTTCTTTAAACTAATTTTCTTAAAAGAAAATTAGTAAATGGATTTACTAATTTAACTAGATTAATTACACCTTTAAATTAGTTTAGTTGTAAGATATGTTGTATTATGTATTAATTGTATTGTTTGAGTGTTGGCGGAATGAAAGAGAAGACATTTGTCTCAATTTCGAAAGTTTAAATAAATCATTAAATAAATAAATTTAAAAAATTATTAAAATATTTTCTTTTAAAATCACGTAGTATGCCTACATTAGATGGTTGGTTGGGTTGGGCATGGGTAGAACTTCTTGCAGACAACTCCTCGTGGACGGGCGAAAGGCTGCAGAAATGCATGATAAAAACGGTACAAATTACCTATTTCCTACGCAATGCGCGAACGAAAGATGTTATATATATTATAATAATTAATTATATTTGTTTACTTTTACCTTTGACCTACACGAAAAATACTATTACACGTTAGAAGTTTAATAATTTGTATTTTTTAATTTTTTTTTTAAAAAATCGTTATTTTTTTCAAATTTTGTAAACTTTGCCGCCGATGCGCGAACGGAAGATATGAACCGATTTTCGATTTCTTGGGCTCTTTTTCTTTGTTAGACCAGTGCACAACTTTTCCGCACTATTACGTTTTAAAAATAAAAAAAAAAGGTTTTTTCGATCCACCCTAATATACATATCGTTAAATTTATACTGCAACACGGCTTCAGACTTACTGCGCTCGTCTACAGATAGTAATTTCATCGTTTCATTTATAGCGTGGTCACACATCTAGACACTGAACACGCTCGATGCTGCTTAACTTTTATAATCTAACAAAACTTATAAATATGCTTGTCGTATTGAAACGAAAATTAGTGTACTTATTTATAAGATAAAAAGTAAGAAAGATAAACTTGTACTGAATTTTAACTCAATTAGATTATTTTTACTTTTCCTCACCTTTTTTACAGAAGGTATATAGAGGAAAAATATTGGTTTCACCAAAATAAAGTTTAACCCGAGATTTCACTTGTTTGATTTATTACATTTTTCTTAAAAACGTATACATATCATTCTATAAAAATTGAATTATTACTTATAATGCGAGGAAACTAGGCCCGTATATAAGTCTTAAAGATGGCTACATGCGTGTCAATCGCAATTAGATCGCATTATGTTTCCGCAATTATTGAATTTTTAACATTGTTGCTGAGTAATTATTATGGTTTAATGACGTCATAAAAATATTATCCGAATAGCACAACTACACATATTGACTGATTTTTGTACAATGTTTCAACTCTCTATCATAAATTCACTGGGAGCTACGAAGATAACACACAGAAAACTTTGTGAAAACAAAGTATAACTGTAAATTAAAGAATTAAAGAAAACTGTATATTACTGTCGGTAATAAATAAGTATACAAAGTTTCGTTTCAACACGACATGCCTTTTGTTTGATTCAAAATCTTAAGCTCCATTGAGCGAGGTCAATTTAGGTGGGTGGCTACTGGTACTAAATCGAATGTATCTTTTGTCTGAGGACGTGCAAAGCGAGTCTGAAGCAGTAAAGATGAGCATAAGGAATCCGATCATATTAGGAATAGTTCCGTGATACCCTGCACCATATCAGATAATTTTTCTTTACAGTAACTGATATAAATTTATTACGCATTTACCGATGACATAGAAATACAGCTTATAGTGATGACAGTACCAAGTACAATCATCACTATGATGAGGAAATGAGAGAATGAGATGAGGCTGGTGGTTAATGAACATTTCCTATATAACAACTATAGGTATAAAACCTTAATTAAAATTATATTCTATGAATATCTACCTTCAAGCCCCCAGGGTGTTTTAAAACGTTTCTAAACATAGACATCAAAACTGAGAACTCACTCTTGATATAGCCTAACAACTTGAGAAGCCATTATAGCATTTCCTGTGCTGATCTAGAACATAATGTTAGCAGAGAGAATGTAAAACATAATTTGTGAAACAGTTGCCCTGCATAGGTTTTATACATCCCCTGGGACGACCCATGTCCTCTTCTTTATGTCAAAACATAATAAGTCTATAGATTGTTATGTTGTGGCACAATTTGCCTTTATTTATAACAATGTTACGAACAACAACGTACTAAGGGTTATTACAGCCGTTTTGTTAGTAGAGCCGTTTAGTTTTTCCTCTGGTGCATTTAAAGCAATAACAGTTTCCCGAGATGTATTTTATACTTTCCCTCTAACCTTCCATTCACACGCTTGACTGCATTTATCGTTTTTCCTTCTCGCTCAACTATCCCTGTTTTTCCTTCTCGTTTTTACAAATGGTTATCACAGAGTTAAAATGGAAAATGGAATAAAAATAAATAAACCTGGATTCATATCAATTAACTTTTATTTTCACTGGATCCTTTATTTAACTTTGTATAACGCAATTTCAATTCTTTTTTCTCTCTATTTAAATTACTAACAAGCGATTTGATTTTTATCGTTGTTTGAACAGTTCTTGTCTACTAATATTACATACATGGTATTATCCTGGATCCAAATGCGTAAGTTAAGTCTACGTTTAGTTCTCGTTGCGGCAATTATGTTATTTGTATTATAAATAGAGTTTCTTTCTCTATTTGAATAGTTGTAACCATATTTTAGTCTTCATCGTATGGCAAAATATTACAACGCTTATCGTTGTGTTTATCTAAAATTTAGTCGTCCTCTGCTTCAAAGCTTCATGGTATTACTGATTCTACACTCAAGATTGTCCCATTCACTCACCTAATCACGTAACTACGCTTTCCGATTCATGACGAATACAGATTCAAATCAAGGCTCTACGGTTATTATCATACCCTTTCGCTGTATCATCGCACACCATTAGCTTTAAAGCATCAATGTTTTAAAAAGTCAGCCATATTGCTATATCGCGTCGATGGAAATACTTATGTTAAAGATCTAGAAGTAGGCCTAAGTTTGACATGTTCATTTTTAATATTTTCCGATTCCAAACGTAATAAACTTTACATTGGTTAAAAGGTAAATTTACAATTTTAGCGAATTTCTTTTGGAAATTCGCCTAATGGGATAGGCGTCATGGCGGAATTCAAGCCTCGGACCACGACACAAATCCGTTTCAGAGGTACCTAATGACGAACAAATACGTTTTGCGAAACATTATATATATATATATATATATATATATATATATATATATATATAATATATATATATATTATATGAATGTATGTATTTCTAGACACTTTCTTGTAAACACTCTATCTTTCGAACGGATTAATATTGTTTAACTAAAGTTGGTACAAAAATCAACCTTGGAGAGGACACGAACCCTATTGAAAACCAGGTTTTTTTGACGGTGGTAGAAAATTAGCAATCCATAGTGGTAATGATATTAGTAACAATTACAGTAAGGCAAAGAAAAGTTTCAAGATAATTTACCTTATTAATTAAATGGATCCATAAATACGCTACCCCAGTTAAAGTTAACTGGGATTATGTACATCACAATAAGATCACAGTTATTTGGAAAAAATATTAATGTAGATATATTTAATGTTGAACCATAATTTGCAATTGTTTGAGTTGTATCTACACTCAAAGCTTTATACACTTTTTTCAAAAGTACACAGTGATTTCATGGCATTCAAATTATTGTTAAGTAAAAATCAATTATTATAAAATACCCACGTCTTTTAGATTTTAACCAATTGTCAGTAAAAATCCACTTAACTGTCTTGTAGTTTAAAGACTTGCTGCATGGTTCGTTTTTTTTAGAAAATATTATGACTTAATTTTTATAAAATGTTCTTGAATATATAACATGTTTAAGGACTGAGTTGATAATTTGGGACTCGATAATAGTAATCTAAGAATCAATGCCGTAATTTTTGATAAAGATCGGTTAAAAATGACATGGTAAAAGTTCGTATGACTCGAACACATAGGTTATAAAAATCTAAATATTAATTGAAGTAGAAAGACAATCCTTTGGTTCTAATCACTGTAACAAACCTAAGCAGCTTAAATCAGTAAAAACCACTTCCCATTTCAATCTGACCTTTTAAAAAAGAAAAAAAATCTCTTGAATTAATTGGGTAGTAAATTTGACTGAACGTAAGTTCAAGCTGAAGGTAATAAATTAGCTTGGCTATCGGTTAAAATTTCTAAAATTTCTCTAAGTGTTAAAAAAGTCCAGAACTTTTCAAAAAAAGGAATACCTATTTAATCTAAAAATATATATAAATTTATTTTTGTATCTAGAAATTATTGTTTAACCAAATGCATAATTATTTATTCTCGTTAAATCCTTGTTTATATTTGTATACTCAACTTTTTCATTGTATTATTAAAAATATTTTAAATTCATTGACATAAATATTTTTTGACCATATTTCCAACACCTGACCGTTAAAATTAGTTTTCTTGTAAAATATGGAAAAAGTAAAAAAAGTGGAAAAGTTTTTTCCAACTTTTTTTGGAAGGAATTATTCCAAATAATAAAATTAAAGAAAAGTTTGGTTTATGTTTCATTAAATTTTCTGGGGCTAAAAATCTTAAAGTTTTTCTGATTATTGGTTGTCAAATTAAATTATGGGCTGAATTAAAGGTTTATATTATAACATGAATTCTATTCCTTTTCTTTATTACTCTTAGTTTGACCCTTGTTTTATCAGGCTGCTAGTTTGACTCTTGTATTAATCAGGCTGTTATTGGTAGTTTGACTCATGTTTTTATCAGGCGACTATGTTTGTTTGACTCTTGTTTTTGACATGCTGTTATTGTTAGTTTGACTCTTGCTTTCATCATGCTGTTATTGTTAGTTTGACTCTTGTTTTTTCATGCTGTTATTGTTAGTTTGACTCTTGCTTTTGTCATGCTGTTATTGTTAGTTTTACTCTTGTATTAATCAGGCTGTTATTGGTAGTTTGACTCATGTTTTTATCAGGCGACTATGTTTGTTTGACTCTTGTTTTTGACATGCTGTTATTGTTAGTTTGACTCTTGCTTTCATCATGCTGTTATTGTTAGTTAGACTCTTGTTTTTATCATGCTGTTATTGTTAGTTTTACTCTTGTTTTTTCATGCTGTTATTGTTAGTTTGACTCTTGCTTTTGTCATGCTGTTATTGTTACTTTGAATCTTGTCTTTATTTAGTTAGTTTAAACTCTTATTTAGAGTATTGATTTTCTTAGACATTTTTATTCAAAGTTTTGTTTTATCGATCTTTATTTAGTGTTTTTTTTTTTCAACACACTTAATTCATTTACACTTTATTCATCGCAATAAGATTATTTAACAGTTTTCAAAACAAGTATTATTGGTGCATAATATTAGAATCATCAATTTAAACTCAAGAAAATTATTAAAAAAGGGATTCTTTATTTCCGAAAAGGTGCGTTTATATAAGATGGAATTTTCTTTATTTTATTGTTTTTCGTTATATTACTCTCCCCTTTTACTTTTTAAGGGTTTATTTTGTTTTATTGTTTCAATTAGTTTATTTGAGGGTGGAAATATGTTATTAAAAGTTTCGAAAGGCTATGTGTTATACTTTCGATATCTGATGATCAATATTTTTACTTTTCTTTGCCTATTACTGTAGCTATACCGGGAAAAGCATTGTGTTCGCCCTAAACACCCGACATCCAGGTTTTATCACAATTATCTATTTTAGGCATTTTGCGATGTTCTAAGTGATATTAATCATGCTTTCTGTTTGTGTGTATCCGTCTGTTTGTGTGACGCATAAATCCCTTTGTGTTTATGCTGTGGAGTTGAAACTTGGCTCGAAAATTAAACTTTATGTTTAGCTGTGCTTCCCGGAAGATTATATTGTTTAGGCAACTGTAACCTGCTTTGCTAATTCATCTAAAATTTTAAAAATTCCTTAAAACTCAAAAACCAATGAAAGTTATAATTATACCGCCTGTTTGTGTCACGCATGACTCCTGTGTTTAGGCTTAAGAGTTCCAAAGTCAGACAAAATCAGACTCAAATTCTACTTGTGCTACCCAGAAGATATTTTTTTTAGATCGTTTAGTTCTATTATAGTGAATCATAAATAGTTTTAAAAAATCGTTAAATAACTAATAATTCACCGATTGAATTGAAATTAGCACACATTTTCTTCTCTTAATCGATCAACTAAATTTCTTTTTTTTGTCCGCCAATCGAAAGTATTGTTGTGAAAAATATTTGAATTATCAATCTTTGACGGCCTGTGTGCGTGTGTTTGTGCGAATTAAGAGACCAAGCGTAATAGTGTAACTGATCCCTCTCTAACACTAATTTTGTTATGCGATCAACTCCCTAAGCATAATGCATAGATAAAACTAACTAAATGAGTAATAAAACTTATATTAGAAATAGTTTAGTACTTAAATGTACCTATGTGCACGACAGTGCGCTTAGGTACAAATAGTCTTGTAGACTGTATGTCTACAAGACTGTAGACATACAGTCTTGATTTAATGAACCATATAAAATTGTATGGTTGTCTTATTCTTCCACTTTTAAAATGAAAAGAAGGTTTAAATCACAATCTAACAGTCTATCATTGTTCTTCAGCGAATCAGACGTACGACAAATCGTTTATCATCACTATTAATATAATGACATAAACGCAACAATAAAGTGTGGATAATAAATAAAATGTTTTACGGTCTATATAATAAAACCGAAACGCTGAAAGTATAAGATATTAATAAAATAGATGGATACACTTAAAGGCTTATTTTTCAGATCAAGAAAATTTTATTTTATAGGATGACGTAAAGGTCTAACTTATCTAGATTGGGGCCCTTTCTTAGGTTTTCTCAGGTCTGACCTCACTTAGGCACTTCTACCTTGAACATAGTTTTTTGAGGTTCTCTTGGTAGTTTATAGTCCTTTCTTCTTAACAGTTTCTTTAAGAAAGTTGATTCTTTTGATCCTTGTACTGATATAAAAGGTAAAAATTTCCTGTTTGCTTCAAATTCGAAAGTTGGATCAAATCGATGGTTATTAAATTTTCCAAATTCTCATTGAGAGAAAAAAAAACATCTACGCTCACCAATAAGAAATAACTACATACCTCTCTTTTTATGGAAAAACACAATTTATTCTTAAGATTCAGCGGAAATGTTGATTTTGTCTAGAAGTAAATATTGCGAGAATTGTGCTAGCCACAGATCTGTTAGTGGTTTTGTTATGTTTAATTCTTATTCTTTTTTATTTTGTTGTCATAGCAAAGATTTAACACATTGTTTTCATTTATAATGTTGATTTTGTTATTAATATTTTTATGATTACAATATTAATATTTTAAAATACTTCTTTTCTTTTACTTTATTATCTTAATACATGATAGGTTTTGCAGGACTCAGAGCATTCTATAGTTGTATTAGTTTTTTTCTGGATTATTAATGTACTAACGAATATATCTGTGCTAGCTTGTATTCAAGTCCTGATTATAGAGGTACTCCGCTATTTTACTTTTTAGCTATGCTCAAACAACCATTATTTTTAATCCGGTTTGATTGTTTTTAGCTAACGTTGAAGTGATAGGTTTTGAAAAAGTCATGTTCCTATTCCTCTCCATCCTATTAAGTAGGATACTTAATTGGATATAAAAATTTAGTGCCTCTCTTCCTCTGCAATAGAATCTAACAACTATACGATTATAAGAGCGGTAGGGACTAAGAACCAATTCAAATGGGCTACTTAATAGGGCATGAATACGCAGTACTCCTATTCCTGTAAATATAATATAATAACTCTACAACCATAATAAAGTTCCTTAAATAGATAATAACGATTCCATTAAGTAGGGCTACTTATTTTTTGGTAAAATTATTTCTTGCGGTTAAACGGTTACCAAAAAAGAGAGAGAAATGCATTTACGCACGAAGACAGCGGTCAGTCAACAATGTTGGACTCAGGGTCTGCCTCATACCAACTAAAACTCACTCCGCGAAACCCCTTAAACCTAGCCTGGAACCGTTATTCACATTACTTCAGCTAAGAACTACTTAATAGGACATACAAAAGTGGTGCCCATCTTCCTCTGCAATATAATCTTACAACTATATACAACCATAAGTGAGATAGTCACTAAGGACCTATAGAAAATGAATACTTATTAGGGCATGAATAAATGGTGCATTCCTCCTGTGAAATATAATCTAATATCTCTATAAACTATAAGAGAGTTAATAACGATCTAAAGAAATAGAGTACTTAATAGAGTCTGAAGATATTGACCTTTTATTCTCTGAAACATAATCTAATGACTTAACAATAACGTTAGAGTATTAGTAACTAAAATTAATAAATCTTAGCATAAAAAGTATTTATCTTAAACATTTCCTGTATGCATTAGTTACTATTTACGGTAAATATTGTATTTAATTTTTTTCGGTAAAATATGATGAAAGAAATCCGTTTTCCCCCGCAAATTCTGTTTTGACAAAAGTTTCCTCCCTTCCCATTGTATTTTAGTGAATGATAAATGTTTTGACTCTAATCCTCGGAGGTAATGCCTCATGTGAACTGTTGAAACAGCACACGATGGTTTAGCACTGCCTCTTCCACCCCCGGTTCGTCCCGCATGATCTAAATCCCTCTAAACCGCAATCTAGATTATAACTCGCAAAAACTCTTGCTAAATATTACTCCAACAAAGGGTTATAATACAAATATTTAAACGCGGTATTATAAGTTACACGAGAAAAAAACTTTATGACACATGTTCGGTTCTAGAACACACCCTTTTAACTTCTTTATTTAAATAAGTATAAATTTATAACAGTAAACTTGTTGTAAAATACTTGCTTTGTGTTTTTTTTCGTATTTGGAGACCTTAAAGGTGATCCAGAGCGGTTTTTCTAAAAAGCTAAATTTTTACTTTTCCTTATTTATATATATAGGTGTAAATTTGTATAAACACAAGGTATAGTTATTTCATTAGAAATCTGAATTAATCGTTTCTGGTGTTTTAAGACCACTGCAGTTGTTATTATAACATTTTCTGTCTGAATATGTGTGTAGTTCGGATAATTAGAGCAAACATACATTATTTATTTATTTTTATATATATATATATCTTTATTTATTTAGTTTGCATTTTTTATTATATTTATTTATTTTATTATTTAATATTTCTTTATACATACATACATATATAAGGAAGGATCCAAAGTTTTTTGCGAGCCAATTCCGGGCGGACTCGAGCAACTCGTGCTTGTAGATAACTTTTATTTTACACAAATTTAGTTTATACGCTTCTTGACACTTTCTTGTAAACACTCTATCTTTCGAACGGATTAATATTTTTTTACTAATTTAGTACAAAATCAACCCTTTGGAGGACCTTTTGTGACGTCATTAACCCGGTTTGCTGAGTCAGCGAAGTTTTGAAAAAATCGGCAAAATTCTCACGCTGTCAACTTATTTTAGCCATGTGATAAACTATAATATTTTTTATCTATGCCTTGACTTGAATCGCCTTATCAATAGTATAAGCTTGACTTTAAACGACTTTGTTTTATTATTAATGGCAGAACTATCGTAAACCTTATTATTTATTTTAAAATGAATTAAGTTCGACTACTTTACCTTCTGAATCTTTAAAACAGAGCGATGTTAAATCACTTTTTTCATTTTCTTTTACCTACAAAAGCTTAATACTGTGAAGAAACACCAGCTTCGTGTTTTTAAGAAAGGAAAGGTTTTTTACATATAAAAGAAAGGAGCAAGATTTAAGCATTTCTAGCTGAAAAAACAGAAAACAGACGCTGTTAAGTTTTCTTCAGTTACAAGAAAATCTAAAGGTACACTAAAGAGAGCAAAAACAGTTAAAAACGGCCTAGAGAGAAAATGGCGGAAGATTTTCATCAACGTTTCTTTAGTACCAACATAAAACTGAAAACTTCTGGTAGAGAAAAACTAGTGTTAAAACACATGAAAATCGAGCGTTATAAAGTTGCAGCTAATTGCTTTTCTCTTTGCTGTTTCCTCTCTTATATTAACGCTTCTAAACAGACTCTTTTCCCCACATTTTTAGTTTTTTTCTAAACGTTGGAAAACTCTCTAATACCGTAACTTTCATGAAAATATAACTTTAAAAATTAATTACATTTGAAAGGCTGCATATTTCCCCCAACATGTTTTGCGGTTTTTAAAATTCCTGTATTTCATTAACAAGACTGAATTAAAACAAAATATACATTTGTAAGTAGGTGGAAAAAATTTAGTTAAAGTTATTTTCACAAATTCTACTTTCCTGCAATAATTTATAACTTTTGACAGGTTAAGATGGCAAAGAAAAACATCCTAACAACCTCATAAGCGTAATTTTTATGATGATAATTCTCTATAATCATAGAGATATATAATAAAGGGAGCATAGCCTATCTCATTACATTGAGAGGCCTGAAACATCTTTTAAGGGCTCTCAGAGCATAGAGATATATACTAGAGGGAGCTTAGCCTATCTCAATACATTGAAAGGCCTGAAACATCGTATTGGGGGCTCTCAGGGGCTCTGTGTAACCTTATTGAAACCTCTTTCAAGAGTGAGTTAAGGCAATAATAAATCTATTGTTTTCGGCTTTCTATACCTTGTTTGTATTTTGATTTGTATTTTTAACGCTCTACTGTATTAGTTACTGAAGTTTTGCACTGATTGTATGTATTTGCAAGGTAGTCAGGTTACTTTTTCGATGTTTCAAAATTTAACCTATAGGATCTCTCTAGTAATATACTTTTATGACTAAAACCATACAATGTTTTAGTTTATCCCATAATAAACACAAAATCGTAAAAGAAAAAATAAAATCTTTCAATATTCATTATATTTTTCTGGCTACATATTTCATAGATCACATTTATTATTTAAAGTATATAATATTTACTAAAAATTATTTTATATTTGAATTTAATATTGAAATGTTTCGTATTTGATGGATCTGTTTTTGATTTAATCTGGATAAACTAGTTACTAGTAGAATTGATGGTGCTAATTGAAATTATTATTGTATTAGCAGCATGATTTTCATATTTTCATAAAAATTCACTAACAGCTATGAAAGCCTAAAATTTTTTAATGCAATTGTTATTTACCCAACAACAAATAAGTAAAAAAATCATAGATAAATGAAAGGTTGGCTTGCTTAGTCATTCAATTCATAATAACAGGAATGTCAACTTAAATTTTACTCTTAATTTAAAGACAACACTGATTTTTATCTAGAATAATTTCCGAGCAATGAAGAAATTTATATAAATTATAATTAAGTATTAATATAAACATTATCTTTGTCTTATTTTATCTTTTACGTACCTTTCTTCTTTTTGGTTGTTAAAAAACAAGTTTTAAGTTAAAGTAATAACTACAACACTGTCAAACATAATTGTTTTAGACCAAAACAAATAATATGAAAAACAAAAGAAACTATATGATTGTTTGCTAGTTTTTTTTATTAATTTTGAATTGATAAAAGTTAAATATAATTTAAAGGTGTTATTTGTCTTTATTACTATGCTATAATAATTGCAATAGTTGATGTAGTTACTACGTTGTTTACCTAAAATACGCTAAAAATAAGGTAAGAAAAGTAGTTACGCCATTTTTATTTCTGCCGTATTTAAGTAAAAATTAAACGTTTTTTCTAGTTTAGACGTTGCAACATTATCAAAACACACTAAAACAGTAGCAAATATCATCAAAATTCATGCATGTGTTGATAAAAACATTAATTCTTGCCCCGGTTTTTAGTAAAACGATGAAAACAAAGTTTCCCAAACTGGATTTAACCGATGAATCTTTGGATTTCCAAGCAAATGTCTAACTGATTGCGCCAAACAGTAGGGCAGAAGGTAAATTACTTTCTGCCCTGATTTTAGTTCCCTCCCATTTTTCACTAAATGGCCGTAATACTGGGTTTCCTCCCTTAAAATAAGGGTGGAAAGTTAATTTTTTCTCTCTTCTAGAGGAAAAATAAATTTATTAACTAACATTGATTCTTGACAAAAAAAATATTTTGTGAAACAGTTTGAACAAGGATTCCAACAAAGTTCAAAATCAAGTCGTTTTATTTAGTTGCTACGCATTGAATTACATTGACTTTATGCGATGAAAATTGTGTTTTACATAGTTAATATGTAGAGAGTTCGGTTGTTTTAAGTGTTAAACATTTTGTTGTTTATCCTTAATATTATCGTCTAATCTCAAGGAAACTGAAATTCAAATCACCGTCAAACCAAATGATTGTTTACGCTACTTGAAACTATCCAGTAATCTAAGGAGTTAGGTGAACGTTAATATAGTTTTCCACAAAAACTTTTGGTAGAAGTCTTTTAATGGCACAGATTTGTTATATAATATACGTTATATAATATAACGATGCCGTTTTCAATTTACATTGTTTCATATGTGCAGTCTTCCATTTTAGCGAATTTCCTTTGGGAAAAAATTCGCTAATGGGATAGGCGTCATGGCGGAATTCGAACCTCGGACCACGACACAAATCCGTTTCAGAGGTCCTAATGACGAAAAAAAAATTTCGCGAGACTTTATATATATATATATATATATATATATATATATATATATATATATATATATATATATATATATATATATATATATATATTATATATATATATATATATATATATAATATATATATATATATATATATATATATATATATATATATATATATATATATATATATATATATATATATATATATATATATATATATATATATATATATATATATATATATATATATATATTATATATATATATGTATTTCTAGACACTTTCTTGTAAACACTCTATCTTTCGAACGGATTAATAATTTTAACCAAACTTGGTACAAAAATCAACCTTCGGGAGGACACGAACCCTATTGAAAACCAGGTTTTTGTGACGTCATTAACCCGGTTTGCTGAGTCAGCGAAATTTTCAAAAAATCAGCAAAATTCAGGGTTAATATTTTTTAACCCTGAATCGAATGAAACCGGTCCGAAGTCGATACGACCACTCTAAGTGACCTAAAATCGAAAAAAACATTGTAAATTACCAAAAACCAAAATTTAGGTCGATAAAAAATAAATTTCGAGTAGGGTGTCGTTTTCTATGTAATTTTGGGCGCTGAATCGAATGAAACCGGTCCGAAGACGATACGACCACTTTAAATTACCAAAAAGTCGAAAAAACCACAAAAAATATAGAAAACCAACATTACGGTCGTTAAAAATTAAATTTCGAGTAGGGTGTCGTTTTCAATGTTTTTTGGGCCTCTGAGTTGAATGGCAGTGGTCCGGAGTCAATACGACCACTCAAACTCAGGGTACCTGGGTTCACATCCTGGAAGGGCCGATAATTTTTTATCGTTTTTTTTTTACTAAATATAAGTTTACAACTAGAAAATAATTCTGGCGCGGTGGTCCGCATGTCGGGCGAATTTCCTTTGGATGCGAGCACTAAAACCCAGAGTACCTGGGTTCAAATCCTAGTAGGGACAATAAATTTTTATCGTTTTTTTACCTAATATAAGTTTTCAACTAAAAATAATTCTGGCGCGGTGGTCCGCATGTCGGGCGTATTTCCTTTGGATGCGTGTTTCCGTGCTTTTTACATTATATAAGTTTACAACTAGTAAATAAATAATTCCGGCGCGGTGGTCCGCTGTCGGGCGAATTTCATTTAGAATGCGTGTTTCCGTGCTAAACAACCCATTTCTTGCTTATGCAAGAACCATGCCCATTGCGTGGTACCGGTTTATGCTTTAGAACCTAAGCAGTTACTCAATTGTCAAGAACTGCACGTAACTCATTTTGTCTGTATTTTCCAAAGGAAATTAGCTAAAACCTTTAAGGATAACTGACTAAGCTTAAAGATAAGTAACTAATCTTTAAACTAGTGCAAATAATAGTGCGTACTTCTAATTTTAGAGGCATAGTTTTGTACAACAACTGGATGATTATGCGCATTTCCTTTGGAAAATACAGACAAAATGAGTTACGAGCAGTGCTTGACAATTGAGTAACTGCTTAGGTTCTAAAGCATGAACCGGTACCACGCAATGGGCATGGTTCTTGCATAAGCAAGAAATGGGTTGTTTAGCACGGAAACACGCATTCAAAATAAAATTCGCCCGACAGCGGACCACCGCGCCGGAATTATTTATTTACTAGTTGTAAACTTATATGATGTAAAAAGCACGGAAACACGCATCCAAAGGAAATTCGCCCGACATGTGGACCGCCACGCCAGAATTTTTGTTTTTTGTCACTCCTTACATACATTAATAATTGTCCCCTTGAACTATCGGCCTTATTGTCACTTACTTAAAGGTTATTTATTTAAGAATTGAGGGTTGGATTGTTTTTAATGTTTTAAAAAGACCTATTAATCAAGTCTGTGATTTTTATTCTTCTTAAGAAGAACACGGAATAACACCAGTAACCCACATAGATTCCCTCTATTTTTAGTGTGGTTTACTTCGCCGACAATTATCATCTATTAGTTTCGTACTCTGTGTTTGTTGTGGTTTGTTTGTGACGTTTTTTTAAAGCAATAAATGATACAATAGAGCTATTTCCAAAGACCTTAGTTAAGATCAAAGGAGGTTAAATTAAATGGGGAGATGTTTGGATTCGATTATAGCAAATTACTAGAAATCAAGTAAGTAATGAATCAGCAAAAATGTTAAATTTCATAAAACGCAAATGTGCTAAGTTTTATCATATTATCTACATTATTTTAATTTTATTAAATGACTTGTATACGTTTTTTTTTTTAAATGTAAAAATCGAATTCAATTGAGTGAAATTTACGAAACAAATAACTATACTTAATGTTTTGTTTTAATACGGCAATTATATCTACGGTTTTTGTTGGATCATAAAAGTTATAGAGCATCAATCAAAGCCAGTACCTGGATGAATGACCGTCGGAAATAAATTAATGTAATTACTGTCTAGGAACGAGCAATTCAAGTCCGTGCTGTAAAGCAAGAAGTGCTGCAGAACATTTGGTGATTTTCATATTCTGTGATGTAGTTAGGATAAGTCCTGAGATACCGTGTACACTTTTTTGTTCCAAAGTACAAAAAACTTGTGTTACTTTTTATTGTTTTTAAAAAAAACTGATAATTGGTACAACCCCATTGTTCATCATAACAATAAAATAAAATTCTTATTTCTCCTTCAAACAGACCGCAGGTTTTGTATATTTTAGTCGTCGGATTAATACTTAAAGGAAGGTAGGATTTTGGTTCATTCTCTTTTAATTTATTGTGCTCTAATTTTAATTATTAATTATGAAAATGTGCATTAATAATACTTCCTTTAAAAGATTTCTAATTAAGTGCCTTTTGCGTTAAGACTTGGATTTTAATTATTAAATCAAATTTGACTTTTATATCTTTAAGAAACCCATGTGTCAAGTTTTTATAATAAAAGAGAAAAGGGGAAAAATCTGGTAAAAGAGATTATTTCTGGGGAAAGACAATAAAAAGAAAATGTGATTGTGCTCAGAGAGTGGAGAAAGTCAAGCTGTTGGGTATTTCCTCTACTCAGTTGTCTGAGAGGAACGTGTTACAAATACCAAACCGCATTAACATGGAGGCTCTGAAATATTCAGCCAATATCTCGCAATAATACAGAATCTCTAAGTAAAACACAATATCTGAAGGGAATATCTATTACTTTCTGTACTAGTGTGGTAAACCACTGTTATTTCTGATTCCATGCATATTACGTACTTTATCTCCTTAATACTAAACCCAATCCTTACACCGAAGACAACTTTTCTTGCCTTATAAAAAGACACCCACCATCGAGTTCCTCAGAATAAATGAAGGGAGTTAGGACACAAAGAGAAAATATGTCAACAATACAAAATTCAAAATATAAATTATGTGATAATGCAAAAATTATTTATAACAAATTTCGTTAACTCATCATTTTTAAATTGAAAAATGAGATATTGACAATATCTAATTTTGATTTTTAAAGTTGACTTCTGTTTTTAAACATATAGTAGTCCTTGATATGAGTTGTTTAATATCGATACAATATTTTAAAATTATATAAAGGCTCGATGTGCTCTATTCAATATCGAAACATAATTCAGAACTTTGAATCGATTTAATAGAATATCTAAACCCCTAAAGAAAAAAAAACTCTGTATGGATTTCCACTTTAGTCAAAGGAAAGGGAAATGTTTCTGATATCCCAGGATTTAGAGGATTTCGGTAAGATATCAAAATATACTGGACTGAGCTACAAGTCTACGATATCCCCTAGGATATGTGGCTTACATATTTAGGGACATCACACTCTGACCCTACTGACAGTTGTTATACTGAAGATATGTACCAAGAATCCCCTTTCCATGCATTATGCATAAACCTTATTTCCAATTCCATGTTTCCCAACCAACTACTAAACTAGACTTTTGGTTTTTTTTTTTCATTTTCCTCAACTTTTTTTTAGTTTTCCTATATTTGTAAGTTTTGTATTTTATTTTTTTATGTCTGAAAGAT
The DNA here is from genome assembly GCA_018340805.1 of Microvelia longipes. Taxonomy (NCBI): domain Eukaryota; kingdom Metazoa; phylum Arthropoda; class Insecta; order Hemiptera; family Veliidae; genus Microvelia; species Microvelia longipes. Next base: position 1,720,964 of record JACMZG010000022.1, read on the forward strand.
AAATAAAGATTTATAAAGGGAAAATAAAAATAATAAACTGTATGATTGTAGGTTACATTAAAAGTTATCTATTGTTAACTGTATTTTATTAAATAATTCTCTATCTTCTATAATAGGAAAAGGATGTATTGTAATAAAAAAATGCTTCTCTGTCTTTATAAAAAAGGAAAAAGTATTGAAATAAAAAAATTATTTAGATTAGGTGTATATATTAGTATAGTACTATACATTAGGCGAAATTTAGACATAGGTGGAATATTTATATCACATTTCAGCTTCTAATTTTTACAAGAAGTTAAATTTGTAAGCAAAACAATCATGAATAAATTTGTCAAAGTTAATATAAAATTGTTAAAAACGCCGAATGGAAAAGTTTGTATTCATTATTGTATTCAAATTTGATAATTTTATCTAAGTGCTGTCCTGTGACCCCTCCTCCTTCCCTTCTCTATAGGCTGCTTTGTTTGCGTATCAATTAGTTGCCACTCTTCCAACAATACCCCTCCTGTTGTATTTGAAAATAACTAAGCTAATATTTTTAGAAAAAACCATTTCCCTTCGAGTTTTTTTTTGTCGTTTAAAATTGTGCAAATATAGCTGTTGTTTTCCTCTTAATACCCACTCTTCACCTCCTTCCTACCCCTCCCAATCACTCCATCTCCTTCTTTCAAATCACCCCCTATCCCTCTTTATCACCCTTCCCAATCCCCCATACCTCATCCCATTTATCCCTTGTCTCCCAATACCCCATCCCATTAGAAGATGAAAAAGTTTTGAATTTCAGATCACGATTCTGCAAATATTTCGCTTAGTCAAACCATTATCATTGATTGGTTACGTTAATTGAGAAAATAATACTTCAATATTTTCCGTCAGTTTTTTTCCCGGAGTTTTTAATTGTCCGAAAAAATAGAGCATGGATCGCGTTACTCATTCTATTATGATTTTTATGCGAATAAATTCTGTTTCTACATCCCCATCAATAATGAAACCTCGGTTTGATTATTAAGTATTATGGTTTTTTGTTTGCTGAGTGCCTTTCTTTGCGAATAGGACACAATGTAAACAAAAATGGTAATTTGAACAAAAACAAAATGGTCGTTTTTCCTTCTAGAATCAGTTTTAAATCAAGTGAAAACGTGTGCTTTGTCTACATTGTTTCAATTATACCATAGGTATATAGAGGTATATAGGAAAAATATTGTCACATTTTCAATAAAATTGCGAAACCAAAATTTTTAATGAATTTGTGTTTTAACATCTGAGTGGGTTTTCATATACATTTATGTCTTTATACGTGTGTGTGTGTGTGTGTGAGACTGTTGTTGTGTTTATCATCGTAACTTCTTGTATGTTAGTGTTAGTGAGTTGAAACTTGATACGACAATTAGGTGTAGCTGTGCAATCCGGAAATCCGTTTTTTTCATAGCATCAAAAAAAAAATATGATAATCATAGCATGATAAATGATTTTATGATAATTATTAGCATAATCAGATGGCAAAATTATTCAAAATTCATAAATCGCAGAAAAAAGTTTTGATCGATTTTACATTTAGTACACAAGTTGACAACATATTATATGGACCTAGTTTTATCTGATTAGACCGCCTCCGTGGCTGAGGTCGTTAGAGCGTTAGTCATTACACTGACCTTTGACACCACGGAGGTCTGGGGTTCGCATCCCAGGTTACGTTCTCAGTATATATAAAATTATTGTTTAAATAAATGATCGCCAACTTCAGAATACAGTTTGAGCATAACGGTTGCTACTACCACCCAAGGTGGTTTCCTGCAGGGGTTATCCCTGATGAGCCGCAAGGCTTTAAATGGGCATTATTATTATTATTATTTATCCGATTATTTGCATTTGTTTATTCTTTATTGAATGCCCTTAAAAACCATGTGCATTCTATGTGGTTTTTGCCAAGTTATCTGTATGTATGTGTGTCTGTTTTCATCATAGCGCCGAGTGAATTTATGCGACAGAGTTGAACTTTTGTACAAACATCAGTCAACCGCTGTAGTTGTGCCATTCGGGAAATAATTTTTTATTACGTCATTAACCCGCAATAATGACGAGGCAAAAAATTGGAAACATCATAAAACACGGCAAAACGATGCGATCTAATTGAAATTAAGCTCGCATGTAGCCATTTATAAGACTAACATGTGTGTTAGTAACATGTTTCATCTCATTATCAACATTAGTTTAATTTTTATCAAATGAAATGTACATTTTTTTAAAAATATTTTAATTGAGTTAAAATTTACGTACTAATTAAGTGAATTAGGTTTTGTGATAATACAACAAGTCTATCTATGATTACTGGTAGATCATAAAAGTTAAGCAGCATCAAGCGTGTTCAGTGCCTGGATAAATAACCACTGGGAATGAAACGAATGTATTTACTATCTGAGGACGAGCGAACCAAGTCTGAAGACGTGTTGCAGTATAAATTTAACGACTTGAATTTCTGAGCGAAGCGAGTCCGAAGCTGGGAGGATGAGGTTAGCGAATTCGATGTAATGAGTAAAAGTTCCGAGGTACCCCGTTCCTGATTTGTTTTTTAATTTTTTGAGTGAAACATCCATGTTATAGTGTAACACACGGCTAAAATCAGTTGACAGTGTGGGAAAATAATGCTAGGGATTCCTTGATGTTAAATCACGCCCACCATTTCAAATTGGACGAACCTCATTGGTTCCTTAACACTATTTTCCCACGCTGTCAACTGATTTTAGCCGTGTGTTGTACTATAGTTTCTTTATTTATGTTAGAGTTATATTTTGTTTTACATTAGTTTTATATCTGCAGAGTTGTATTTGGTCGCTCAGAATTAGACGATATATAGGATATGTAGTTTAAACCAAGATGTCATGATCCAACTGGCTAAAATTGTGTATTGTCAAAATGTATTAATGTGTGCATTTTACGTTATCATCTGTTATCTGTGTAAGACTTTAATGAATGACGGGTTGGTATTCCGAAGCCCTTGCTGTAATCCTTTAAGGGCCTTTCTCTGTATAGATCTGCAGCTGACAGCTTCAGCCCTTTTCCTAATGTTGTCTTTGCTCTTTTAAGGCTGCAATATTTCCCAGACATCTTGCCTTTAGACGTTTTCTTTATTCCATTGTTTGAAATTCTGGAAATGATGGATAGTGAAAGATGTTGTGTCTAGACTCTTATTGAGAAAAACATCTGTTAATGTGATCCATTATAATCGCTTATAAAAACAGAAATTAATAAAGAACATAGTAGACAGGCATTGGGTTGCTTTATTAAATCAAAATTGTCTTTAAAAACTAGCGTTATAAAATACTAACACCTACACGTTCATATCTTTGCTTTACAATATTACATTATTATTTGTTAGTTTTACTGCAGATCTTCGGTAGTGATTTTTTTTGTCAACGGAGAGGAAACGCGACGCCCTCTAGGAGAAAGCATTATCCCTCGGAATCAAAGTTGATAACACCCCTAAAAGGGGATGGCTCCTAATCATCCGAAGGTAATCGTCTACCTAGGATTTCCCGTTGGGAAATTACGGTGAAGAAGCCAGTCCATGGTACCGGTTCCATGAATTGTGGGGACTGACCAACTTCTCGTCTGCCCAGCCGGTACTGAGCAGCAATTGTCAGGCCTTACTCCACTAAAACTCCAGAGGTAAAGCACCTCCTCCAGGCACATACCTCCAATTGGCAAGGAGTATTGCGCCTTCGCGTGAATTATAGTCTCCACCACGGTCCCGGCACATGGCCGACTAACTTCTGACCAGTAAGGTGGCGGCTTCTTTGGCTTAACCTTTCCTACCACTTCCTGCTCCATTCAGAAAGGAGGAGGCTGAAGTGAAGACCCATCGATGGTAGATGCTTCGTTGACTGCCGGTATTGCGATGAAATGTCTCCGAGTGCTCCTAAGACCGACGGCACCCAGAACAGAGGAGGTACCCTAGCGGGAACCCGTCCATGTGACTGGTAGGTGGACCTACCAGTCCATCCGGTCGCCCTGCAGCTCTCTCGCTCTTCCATCGTCATAGGAGAGCTTACAGCCAAGGCTTCCCGACGACCAATGGATTCAGCCGGGTCGCATTACATCCCGCTTACAGCACACGCTAGCCCTGTCACACCCAGAGACACTGATGATGAAGGAATGAATGTGTTTTAGGAAAAAAATGGTGTTCCACACTTATAATTAAGGCACACGTACCCCTAAAATAAAGGCAATCTATAAAAATACACAAATTTTAAACCAAACTAGGGACTGCACCCTTCTAAGATGATGCCCTTAATATACTCAATGAAGTTTACCATTTCACATACCCAACGGTGCAATTACTTTGTTAATAAACAAGATGATATCCTGCATCACCAGTATAAGTTAGGGTGATCACCAATTAATTTGTTCGTCTTCCTAGATACTGCTAGTTTTGTAATCTAAAGAGAGTGATTCAGGCTTAGATTATAAGCCATACCCAATTTAAATCCTAGAGTGTAAGGCAAAATAACAATTTCTTACATAGTTCTTGTTGGACCTAATGATAGTTTTTTTTGTTACAGGTGAGTCGATATATTTTATTACTACCTATTTTCTACAAGGTTAGGTAATACTTAAAATTATAGCCCTTTAGTAGATTTATAGATACGATAATAAATACGACTAATAATAAGATTTTTACACTCAAGGAGGTAAAATAAACATATTTTATTTTAACACATTTTTCACAAAAACCACTCTTTTCTCCTGTTTTAGAGATTTTTAATTATTTTATGTACCATAAAAATTCCTTAAAATTCAATTTTTTCAAAAAATCATTTTTATGCGAATTTTTGGGCTGTAGTTCCTAAATATATGACATAGTTAGTAGTTGTCCTTTAGAAAGTTTACTCAGCTTTCCAACGAGACCAATTTCGCTTTTTTGGCTTTGGCAGTTTAAACGCTATAAACAATTTTATGAGGTCAAATATTTTTTTAAATATTAAATTTGACCTTGTGGGAAAACGGTTGGAGATCGGGGTTTATAATATAGAACATTTTTTGTGCCCTTTGAGGAGTACTATCTCCTCCTACTTTGGTGGACACTTTATATGAAACACCCTGTATATATATATATATATATATATATATATTTGATTCTGCCTTAGTAAAATTAATTCTATTAGTTTTTAACCCTTTAGACTTTAGAGTTTACGCTTTGAAAGAAAATAAGGATCAATTAATGTCATTATTTTCTCTTTTTCTTCACCTCGTATAGAAGCTCTATATCCTAGTTTTTATAAAAAAAAAAAGATATTTTAACAATCTCTATAAGGAAGGTAAAATCAACACTTCTTTCTAGATTGAGGGGAAGAAAGTAAAATTAGCCAGTAATAGGGCTTTTCTTTCCTCTTTGCCCTTTGTTTGTGAGAATAAAACATAATGTCACTACGCGCATACTGGACGAATTTTCCTTAGAATATTTGTTTAACTTTACTCTTTTCCATGATTTAATAATCTAAGTATTTTTCACTAAGTTGTATTTGAATGTCAAGTTTCATCGTAGCTCCCAGTGTAGATATGCTAGAAAGTTGAAATTTGGTATAAAAGTGATTTTGAGGATTAGTTTTGCTTACGGAAAAATATGTTTTATGACGTAACTAAATCGTAATAATAACTTAGCAAAAATTCTAAAACGCAGAAAAACTTGTCATGCGGTTTTGAGATTTTGTACGCATGTGTCATATCTAAGACGAACAAATGTGCCATGTTTCATCTTATTTTGAAGGATTAGCTCTTGAATGTTGTCGAATAACTTAAATACGTTGTTTTTTAAATTAATAATCGGAAAATTATCTAACCTAGTTGAAATTTGATACAAGTATATCTCTTTATTAGGAAAAATAATAATGAAGACAGCAGTCTTTTTTATTTTTTTCTAATTATTTATCTTATTTTTTTATAATAATTTTCTAAAATTATCTTATTTCTCACAGTCCATTAAACTTAAATCTTAAATATCTCTTTATGTAATAAATAATTACACTAAGTTTCGCTTCGATACAGAAAGTACATCTTCGGGTTTTCTTGAATTAAAAGTTAAGCAGCATCGAGCGAAGTCAGTACCTGGAGGGTGACTGCTGGGAATAAAACGTATAATGTGTATATGTAAAATGGTGAAAAATGTTTTAATCCATTCAAAGTACTCCACATGTAGTCATGAATAGGATCGACAAATTTGCCATGTTTCAATTTATTATTAGTATTAGTTCAATTTTTATCAAATGACCTGTGTATTTTCTTAAAAAATTGTCAAGACGAATGAATATTGAGACCACGGAAAAGTATCGACGTTTTAAAGTGTCGAGACATCGTGATATCGAGATTACGTGAGAGCTTGTCACCGTCTGTCGATGTTATGTAGTATCGAGACTATCACATGTCGAGACATCGTTAAACCATGTCATGTGTCGATATAACGACGAGTTTGTACTGTGACTCTCCTTGTACTGATTCTGCTTAAGATCGACACATGTGTCGACGTTAAATAGTGTCGAGACAAGGGTGTCTCGACTGTAATACCAACACGCCTAGTAATATCTACTTTAATTCCTCCTATGGTAGACAATAGGTATTGAATATAATGCTCTTAAAATGGTTGCATCATTCACCATCGTCAAGAAAAGCTCTATGAAAACACTCAAAAGCGGAATTCTCTCAAGAAAATTCGTCTACAGTGTAAATGTTAGTTTTTAGATTTTCACATTTGAAGATAAAAAAAACGCGTGAGTGAAGAGAAGAGGTTTTTCTATTGCTGTCGGGGGAAACAGAGGAAAATAACAGTTGACGGAAGTTTCAGAGGTCAGAGTTATTGGATCTCTCGGAGAAAAAGCTTTTTAATTAAACATTTCAAGAACGAGGCGTCCGGAAGAGGTCCAGAACTCCTCGGGCGTATTTAGCTCTTTTAGATTGACGCTTGTAACATTAATAGCTGACACCGGATCTTTAATACTTGGACTGTATTGTCTCTCTGACATCTGGTACCAGTTTTAATCTCGGTTTATAAATAGTGTCGACACTTTTAGAGACCACATGGAAGAGGAAATCAAACACCCTTTAGAGTCCTTTTTTTACGGACGGAAACGGAAAAAGGATAAAGTCTGAAAAACAAATTGACACGCCTCTCTATATTGTTTTTAAATGCCGCATTTTTATACGGCATTTAAAATAATAAAAAAATATATTATGTTTTTAGTTAAACATGGTTAGCCTACTTCTGTCATAAAAATAATGAAGCATTATTACTTTTCCTAATTTATACCTTAGGAATATAGGAAAAGTATTGATTTTTAAAAATGCGATTCCGGAATTATTCGTTTTAAGTGTCCTCCTGAATAGTTTTCATAAAGAATTGTGCCTGTTTATATGTATATGTGTGTGTGTGCCTGTTATCATCGTAGCTCCCAGTGTATATACCTTATATACCTTTACGTAATAAATAAGTACACTTAAGTTTCGTTTCAATACGACAAGTATATTCATGACATTATTGAATCATAAAAGTTAAGCAGCATTGAGCGTAGTCAGTGCCTGGATGGGTTACCGCTGGGAATGATATGGATGTACTTACTATCTGAGAACAAGCGTAGCAAGTCTGAAATATGTTGCAGCATAAATTTGGCATGTTTTTATATATTCTGAGGGGAAGCGAAGCGAGTCCAAGGTAGGGGGGATGAGCGCAGTGACTGCGATGTGATGAGGAAATGTTCCTAGGTACCCCGTACCCGATTTTTTTATTCTTTGTTATTAGTCTGCATGGACCAAAAACATCATTTTATCACTTTATCTATTCTTGAAAAAAGTTTTTATTGGCATAAAGTAATTACTTTATCTTAGCCATATAAGTTGACCACAGGAATTGATGGTCACATATTGAACGTTGAAATTTCTCTCATAGCATTTATTTATCTGTGAGAGACATTATTGCTAATGAGTCTCAAGAAATGCTCTAAATTTGTTTGAAGTTTACTCAAAGACTTGATGATCAAATTTTACGACTGCTTAACCCTATGTCTTTGACCCTAGACCCTCAACAGCGTCCTAAAAATTCCTTTACGCATTCTTAATGTAGTCTTTCAGGAGGAGTAAAAAGAGCATCTTAGAGTGAGATTCTTCTTGTTCAAAATTCGTTATAATAATCGTGTTTTGCAGTTTAGGGCAGTTTGGAGTGAAAGCTTGGACGCACCCGTACATAGTTTTTACTCCAAGTTATTCTAGTTTACATTGAAGTAACGTGCCGAACACACCTTAAGCTTCGGCCAATTTAAGTTTTTCAATAATCTTAGACTTTATTATAATATTGGTTTCTAGTAATAGCACTCTAACTAAACTTCAACCACACCTGTGGCTTTTATTTATTTCGAAATACTACTACACGGAAACACAGATAGGTTAAAGAGAAAGTATCAAATTTAAAAATAAGACTTTTCCTCAAATTTAACTTAACTAATGTTTTTAAGAAAAATTTTCGATTCTAAAAATTAGTGACTATTTCAATCTTAAAAATTAGTGGCTTTTTCGAAAATAATTTACAGCCATCATTAAAAAGAGATAAGTAAATTCAAGACTAAATGAAGCACCAACAATTGAAAACCATAAAAATGTGAAAATTAAAAAATAAACTGTTTTAAAATGCAAATAAAAAGTAAAAATTAGAAGAAAAAAAAGAAACAGTCTTATGAGAGTGAAACACTCTGAAGCAAGGAATTTTTATTATTATTTGAAGTACTAATTTAAATAAAGGGGCCCTTCAAGTGCTCTGTAGTTAAGGCAACAATAGAAAGAACTTTACACCCTCCGGTCCTTGCTATAACTCCCTTGGCAGTAAATCTCGACGTGGGGGTATGTAGCCAGGGGGTTTAATAAAACTGTCTTATACTTAACTGTACAAAGCCTTTTACATTTGTTTTTATTCTAAAAGAATTTTTATAAAAGTGAGATTCTTCTGTGATACTTGAATTTACTTTTTGTATTACAGTTCTAATACAGTATAATAGAAGGAAGCTGTTGACTTTTTTAATCGTGGTAATTAAGGAATTATTTATCTTGATAATAGTTATTTACGCACCATGGGAGTAAATAATGATATTATTGACCTGTATATTTCAAAATAATAATAATCCCCGTTTTAGGGTCTATCGGCCCTTCAGGGAATTCGCCCTGATTATGCTCAAACTAAAGCTAAAGTTGGCGAAACTTTTTACAACAAATTCTATTCATAAAAAACTGAGAGTATAGCCCGGGCTGTGAACCCCGGACCTCCGGTGCCGAAGTCCAGTGCTATACGAACCCGGCTACGGCGGCAGATGCATTTCAAAATAGTTCCTTATAAATATTATTACTATTAGATGATTAATCAGGTGAAAGACGAGGGAAATAAATTAGTTAACTCCCGAGACAAAGCCGATTATTTATATATTTATATTAAAGTTTAAGACGAGGAATTCATGACTATTAACTTATAATACTGATAATTGATATATACTGCAAGCAAATTCAGATATTTTATTACTTTTTAACACTTAATTGTTATTGATTATTTTTGAGGAACCCCCTTATTCCCTAATAAAATATGTGGCCTTATTCCTAAGGCAAAACAGAATCTGAGCTAATGAAAATATATTTTTTTTCAGTCCTCCCTTATAAATTATGGGGTTGTCCCCCCCACACACTCCAAAAAATATGTGATTATTCCAAACGACTTCTTTTCACTGTAAACAAAATTCGAACCAGTACGAAAATTGTATTAGTCAAAGTCACCTTTTAAAAATTAGGGTTGCCAACAAAAATTTTTTAGACATCTCTTATAAATTGTTAAGAGATTTGCTTCCAAAAAATTTGAAAATATAGCCCCACATCTTTTTTGATTTGGGGTTTCTAACTCCAAAAAACTAAGTTTTACTCCCATTGGGACAAAAATTGTGATTCATTACACCCTGATTAATGCAGTATTATTTTATCATATTTTCCGCATTATATTCTCATTATTATATTTTCTCCTCATTATAGTCTATCTAGTGTTAAAGTCACTTCTCCTACAAAGCCTATAACAAAACAAATCATAATTAAAAATGTACCAATCTAGGTACAATGTACCTCATAAGCAATAGTCTCTAAATAATCGGTAAATTATTACCGATCAGTATCAGTTACTATTGAAAATAGTGACAAACACAAACTTAAAAGATAATCAACTTTTCCTTTTTATTAAATAATCTCAATTTCTAAATATTTGTTTTTGAAATAAGATACAAAACATAAATTCATAACAAATGTAAACTCTGTTAAGGCCCGACATCATTTATGCGCCCGTTTAATAAGCTGAAGTCATTTATGATGAGAATAATAAAGGTCAGACTCAATCATATTATAGTATATATATATATATATATATATATTATATATATAATATATATATATATATATATATATATATAATATATATAATATTATATATATATTATTCATATATCTGTGTGTGTGAATTTGGTGATTGAGTGATAAAAGGGTGGCAGAGAGTAGGAGTGACATTTAACTTATCATTAATTTCAGGCTTTATTCGAACGTTCATTTTTTAATGGAACTCTACGTCCCATAAAACACTTTATTGCACAACTCTGTTTGTTTTTAATTTTATTCCACCTTAAAATAAAATAAAGCCCTTAAAACTGCTTTTATTTTAAAAAGAAAGATAAGATTAACAGTGTAATAACACTAAAAGGCTAAAAACGCTGAGTTAATGCTAAGTGGACAAAGTTTTAATAGTTGGGGACTTAGTTCTACCTGAGGATAACTTAACTCAGGGGAGTTGTTTCTAAGTTTCGTGCTTAAATGGCAATGGCTCAACTGTGGATAATATTAACCATTAGTTTTAATTATTATATCACATAAAAAAAGTTTAAATTTAGCAACATGGGGCTTTTTTCTTTAGAGGTGTAGTTTAAAAACTTTGGGCTTGATACTTAAGACAAAATATGTTTTGATTAAAATTTGGTAAAATCTATTATCCTTCTATTAAGAACATAAATGACAAAAATGCATTTAGGAATGAAAGTTAACTTAAAGTTGTTTGTAGACAAACATCCTGGTCTACAAACAACTTTAAGTTAACTTTCAGTTTCAGCAGATAAGCCAAACACTTAGATTGTCAGGGTTAAATCTCACTGAGGGATTCAATATTTTGTAGCCTAGAAATGGAATTCCGAGGCATTTAGATGTCAGGCACTAAATAAACATTGATTAGCTACTGAATCATCTGCCAGATGTTTTGAATAAACTAAGGTTTAGGAAACATTTAGATTTGTCTCTGGTATGATCTCTGCTACCGAGGTACTCCGCGCCAGTTGTTTTTTCTTTTTTTTGACACGATTGTCTAAAAAAGAAGATCGTGATAGACTGACTACCTAAAGGTGAGACAATATCTTTAGATGAGCAAGATAAATAGCAGATCCATCCCTTCTCATTAAAGACAAATTACGATTTTCAATGTCCAGTTAAAGTCTAGCTTTGGTTCTTATATTATAAAATCAAATGACTCAATCTGATAAATACCATCATTACAACTTTTGCATTTTATTTAGTCGCAGACGATTTAAAGCAAATTTACTTACTTATCGGAAATTACCAATATCTTTTCACCGATAATATCTTTCATTCCACCCGCTATCTATTTCCCTTCTTAGTAAATTTATCTACTCTATCTACCCATCGTAATCTCGATCTACTTTATAACTATCTCGTTCTTGTAACTAACAGATTATCTTATATCCTTTGTGTAACATTTCCATCGTATCTTATTCTCGGATTATTCACAATGAAATATTATTTCAATCTCCTTACCGATATTATCTCTCTATTTATCCTTAAATTTGATTTACATATTACCTACAACGAACATTTCTCGAACTTTTAAAATCCTGAAGTAACTTCAAAATAGCAAATTAAGAACGAGAGTTCAGAGAAGCGTATTATCTCAGTGCTTCCTCGACTCAGGAAAATTTCCTGCTTACTATTGTTATCTTTGACTTGAATTTCAAGATTGCTCTCTATGTCCCCCCTCTGTCTAACAGAGGTTTAAGTTTAAACTTATTTGATTTCCAAAGTTAATTGAGCCTAAAATCAAGAGATAAACTCATGTTTCAAGAATTGACTTGCTCTGTTTTACCTCTCAAATTTCTTTGCATCAAATCCAACAATTTTACTGTTTAAAGTTTCGATTAAACTGTAGCTATTTATTGCCTTTTACTTTCATTTATAGTTATGAATACTATTCTTTCAAGTAATAGATATGTTTATTTTTCAATTACATGGGAATGAGAAAAGTATTATTATTACTTCTTATTAGAAAAGTTTATTAATGATGAGACACAGAAATGGTTAAAAATGGGTCTAGATGGTAAACGATTTCATAAAGTACCTGATTGGTTGATTGCTCTCACACACAATTCTTGATTGGTTGAATTTTCTAACATGAACATCCTGATTCGTAGACTTCTCAGCCATAAACTACCAGAAATGGTTAAACATGGCTCTGGATGGTAAACGATTTCATAAAGTACCTGATTAGTTGCTTTCTCTTACAAAAACTTCTTGATTGGTAGACTTCTTTGCCATAAACTACCTGATTGGTTGATTTGTCTTACACAAACTTCTTGATTGGTTAATTTTCCTAACATAAACATCCTGATTAGTTGATTCCTCTTACATAAACTACCTGATTAGTTGGTTTCTCTGACATAAACTACCTGAAACTAAACGCTAAACTAAAAGTGAAACTAGACTAAAACTAGCCTGAAACAACCTTTAAACTATCTGTCTCAACTTAATGCTCCTGTTTACCATCTAAGCCGGCTACAATACACCATTTTCAGCCAAGGCGCCTAATTTCATAATATACAGTATACAGTATTCTGCACAATATACAGTATTCTGAGCTATCTTCACGGAGTCGCAGTAATATATCATCCTTCCCAGTTTATTAAATTATTAAGAACCTTTTAGTATATTGCTGACAGAAAAGTAAATTGGTATGTCGTCATTATCTCACAATAATGGCTCGGCAAAAATTTCAGACACTCATTAAACGCGGAATTATTAGTCGATCAGTTTGAGATTTGCACGCATGTAGTCATGTATAGGACCAAGATATGGGCCAAGTTTCATCACATTATCTGTATTTGTTAAATTATTATCTAATGACTTAAATAATAATATATTTTTGATAATGAATAATTATTAAAATGTTTCTTGCTGGAGCATTAAAGTTTAGCAGCATCGAGCGAGGTCAGTGCCTGTAAAGGAGACAGCTGGGAATAAATCTATTGTAATTACTTATTAAAGGCGAGCAAAGCGAGTTCTGATGCGTTGTTCTATACATGTTGCCAATAGTTCGTTGTGAGGACGAGCAGAGGGAGTCCGAAGTAGGGAGGATATGCATAATGAATTCGATGTGGTAAGGAAAAGTTCCGAGATGCCCCGTATCCAATTCTTTTTATTTAAATGTCCACCGAAATATTGCTTGTAGGAATGCTATTCATAATTTAAAATCTGTTATTTTTAGATCTTCTGAAAAAAAATCTTATCAATTTATCATGTTAAAGCATTATGTAAATAGTTTATCGATAGTATGTCATTGAATCAGGTAGTCTACCCAGTAATGTAGATAGTTTATCGTTGGTATGTCAGTGAATCAGGTAGTGTACCCTGTAATGTAGATAGTTTATCGATAGTATTTCAGTGAATGTAGATGGCATACTATCACTGACATACTATCGATAAACTATCTACATTACAGGGTACACTACCTGATTCACTGACATACGAACGATAAACTATCTACATTACTGGGTAGACTACCTGATTCAATGACATACTATCGATAAACTATCTACATTACTGCTTTAAAAATGATTGTTTTCTACCAGTTATTGTCAGAACACACACATTATATATTATTGGCCCTTTCTAACTTGGGCCAAAGAGTAGTCGATTCTAGTAGAGTTAGTAAAGTTAACTGTCTGACGACTAACACTTCCCCGTATTCAGACCGAGACTATCAACGAGTACTCCTTGTTTTAAGTACTCAAGGCTGGACCTAGCAGTCTCGTATCTGTAAGAAAGGGTTCTCAGACTTGCAAATTACAAAGCCTATCTAACAAAACTGCAACACAGATCTCATCATAATCTTTAAACTTACAGTCAAATCTACTTAATATCAGAACTTCATCATAATATTAGTGATGATTGCTTAATTAATCCTTTTATATCTAACAATACATATAATATATATATATATATATATAATAATATATATTATATTATATATATATATATATATATATATATATTATATATATATATATATATATGTATGTATGTATGATGTATACATTTACAAAATGATTAATTGTCATATTTTAACGCGAGAGAAGAAAGGAGCAAAATAAGAAAATATATTGTCTGCTCTTTAATATTTTATTTAGTACAAAAAAGAACAAATAATAACTTCATACATAACCAAAAATTAATTAAAAATAAGCATATTAATAAAAAAAATACTATAAAAAACTTAATTATGATACGAATAATATTTATCAAAGATTAATATTTATTTAATAAAGTATGGTTATAGTATAATGTTTTAATTTTTAAATTCTTAAAACGGGGCGCTTTCTTTAGATACGTAATATCTATTAAAAACCTCCACCATAATTACTTTTAATTATCTGTTTAGTTATTGCTATGAAACTCTAAAATTTTTATTTTCGTAATTCTGTTCTGACGCGGATTTTTGCAAGCAGGGCGAATTATTTTGCATTCCTAGCATTTTTGCTCAACCAACTAGATATTGATTAAATTTTCGGTTTATTCATAACCTGAGCTATAAGCATTATTAACTTCTTGCGAACGTTTTCCGGTTTATTCATAACCTGAGCAATAAGCATATTGACTTCTTACAAAATTTGTCTAGTTTATTCATAAACTAAGCAATAAGCATATTGACTTCTTCAAAAAAATTTCCGGTTCATTCATAACCTGAGCAATAAGCATATTAACTTCTTACAAAAATTTTTCGGTTTATTCTTAACCTGAGCAATAAGCATATTGACTTTTTACAAAAGTTTTCCAGTTTATTCATAACCTGAGCAATAAGCACTTCTTACAAATGTTTCTGGTTGATTCGCATATGCATCCACAAGTTAAAGAAAACGATGGTCATACTTGACATACTCCGGAGTAATACTCCGGAATGTCGATTTTTAAGTTTGTAAATATGATTAAATAAATATAAATAAAAGTACGTATATTTTGTATTTATATTTACCCACATGAACCACATTATTAGTGAATTTTCTCCAAAGAAAATTCGCTAAAAAGTGAAAAATGAAGTTTATTTTGAACACTTTAAGATTATTATTTTATTTTAATTAAAATTCGTCCTAGGAATGATAATAAGAAAAAATAGACTATCATATTACAAACTTTCAATATAATTTTTGTTTGAGCCGCACATTAGACATTAAAAAGCCGTATGCCGCTACGGAGCTTTTTATTTTGGACTTCTGGTCTTAACTTCTTTTACTCCCCCTTAATTATGTTTACCCTCCAGGCATTTGCTACTTTTGTGTCTTCTCTCCACCATGTTAGTTTATTTTTACTTCTCATCAACGACTATCATATCAAACAATATTTGAGCCTCATATGCGTCAGACAATGTATTGACAGTAATTTGAGCCTCATATGTGTCAGACAATGTATTGTCAGTAATTTGAGCTACTAATCATATCATCATCATTCAATCATACTAATCATTATAATCCTTTTTACCCCCTTTAACTACAGGTGCCTTAAGCTCCAATCTAACATACTTTTTTCTCACTTTGTGTTGTTTCTAAGTTTAAAGACACCTTTTAATCACAGTAACTTTTAAGCTTAGACTTGCTTGAAGTGAAGGCTAGAACCACTAAAGTTTTGGGTCTTGTAAGTTTAAAAGCTTGTGTAAGTTTTAGGTCTAACTCAAGGCTTGAGCTAGGAGGAGAACAATAATTCTTAGTAACCTCTGGTTGATTAGAGTTGTTAACTTTTATCTTACTCTTCCTCTTCTACGTTCTCTTGAGAAAATTGATTTTAACTCTCATAATTTATTCTTATCCCATTCTTAATTAATCTTTCCCATTTAGATTGGTCAGAATCACTATAGAATTAGGAAAGAAGAAATTAATAATTATTCTGGACAATTATTCATCAGTCCGCCTAAATTTAAATTAGTTTTGCCCATTCAAATTGGTCAGGATCACTACAGAATTACGGAAGAGTTATGGACATTAATAATTATTTTGGACAATTATTAATCAGTCTGCCTAAATTTAAATTAGTCTCGCCCATTCAAATTTGTCAGGACCACTATAGAATTATGAAAGAATTGTGTACATTAATAATTATTCTGGACAGTTATTAATCAGTCTACCTATATCTAAATTAGCCTCACCAATTCAAAAGTGGCCTGTACTACAACCATTTTTGCTGACCTAATCTTCATGAGTTGGTTATTATAAATAAAACAGAAGCGTTTTAAATGGTCTAGGCTCAGAATTGATGTTTTCTTTATGATTCAGTAGCAAAGGGACTCTTCTTTCTCATATTCATAATAATCTCCACGCTCGATGAACCTTTTCATCCTAAATTTGTCGAGCTTCTTGTTACTTAGCCAAATTTGCTATTTGGCTACATAGGTGCATTGTGTTACTTCTTGTTATGGACCATTCTAAAATTATTGGTCAGAATAATTCTTTAGAAATATTAATTTTAAATATTAGACACACCCAATTTTGGTCCAACAACCATGTTGATTTGGTTAGTATTACTTAGTATCAGTTTCATATCTTTCTATAGAGTAATTATAATTAACGTTGATATGACTGGCTCATCCTAAATTAATATTGCCCTTATCAAATTGGTAAGGAGACTATAATAAGTTTCTCTTTTCTGCTTTTTATTGGATATGACCATTCTAAATAAGCATGCCTAGTTAATATTGGTATACACCAATAAAAAAAATTGGTGTAGGCAAGTTTTACCAAGTATCTGGATAAAACCTCTTACAATCATAACCCAAAATAAAAAAATAAATGAAACCAACAAAATATAATTGAAACTTAAAAAAGTAAATTAACAGATAGGGTCAAAAATGATTGTGGTAGAAGAATAAAATTTTGTAAGCTGACAAGGGGAAGGTTTTTCTGGGAGGGGTAGAAAGAATAAACAAGAATATAATTAATTTTGAGGACTTTCTTTCAGATGGCCATTTTTGGGATGCTAGGTCGTAGGGCCAAGGGCCCTTCTATAGCCCATCCTGAAGGGTCAGGGTTTTTCTTCCTCCCTATTCTTGTTTTAAAACTCAATTTACATTTTAATTTAGGGGCCACTCTGCCCCCATTAGGAACCTCAATTCTCTCTGGGTCACGATTCAATATTTTGCATAGTCTTTAGATCTGATTTGGAGAAACATAACATTTGGAGACAACAAATAAAAATTATAGTTACATTGCATGCAATAAAATAACAAAATACCTTTCCATTGTTGAATACTTAAAAACGGTATTTATTGTATTATTTAGATACCATTTTTTTACAAATTTTGTTTTTAATTCTTTTTGAGTTTTTTTTTTCAAAAATTAGAAAATAAAGCAATTTTATTTTATATGTTAGTTTAAAATAAAAGTGAATTGTTATAGAGTAGTGTAGTAAATTCTTGAATATGGAAGCATTGACGAATAATATAAATTTAAAAAAGAAATAAATAATATTTACTCTGACTCTGTTTAAAAGTACTGTCGAGCGTCTGTCTGTCCGATTTCACATCTCTGGAACTACGATAGCTAAAAAGTTGAAATTTATAACACATGTGTAAATATTATATCCAACTACAGGAAAAATATAGCCAACTATCTGGCATTTACATTTGCAAAAAAATTGTTGCCCTCCCCAACTAACCCATAAGCAGCAGCCCTAAAAATATGAAAAAGATGTTCAATAAAAGCCCTACTCGGGCCATTTAAATTCTTCGGATAAAAAGTTTCAAAAGTTGATTTTAGTAATTTTAAAGTTAAGTTGCACAAACGCGAACGCGCAAAAAATAAACATTTTTTGAAAAAACCATGTGGGGTATCAAATTGTAGGTATTGATGGGTGGAACACAAATATGCATCGCTTTTTCAAAATGGCGACCATCACACCCGCCAAAAATATTAAAAACCACCAACAAAAATTTGCCCCTCCCCAACTAACCATGAAATGGATAGCTCAGGTGTCATCCCGGTTTTGGATTATTTTGCTAGCACAATACTTTTACCGATATACCTAAAAAAGTAAAAACTATAGAATAACTCATAAGATAAAAATGAGAAAAAGTAAAAAACTATAGAATAACTCATAAGGTAAAAGTAAGAGAAAGTAAAAACTATAGAATAACTCATAAGGTAAAAATGAGGAAAAGTAAAAAAGCTAACACAATAGTAAAAAAGTATAAAACGATAGAAACAATGAAGGTTTGAATGCAATGAACTCTTAAACAAGGAAATTGATTATTTCCCCTTCAAGCTAAATACTTTTCTGAGCAAAAAGAAAACTTAACTGAAAACTGTTGAAAGAAATAAAGATTTATATATTCGTCTTTAAAACCTTTACATTAAACAAAAGACAAAAACTTTTTAAGAAAGAACCTGAATAAAATAAGAGGTGTTGAAATCCTTGCAGGACTCCTTAAAGGATAAATTCTTGTTAAGTCTTCAGCAGACACCTGGGGTGGGAGGAAAAGTTTACAGTCATAAAACATTAAATTTAACTGGACTTTTCACTAGGATTAGGTATAAAAGAAACTTGGCAACAAAATCTACTTTTCCTGAAGATTCCTTGTATTAGGAACAGATTTTCTTTGAAAATACTATACTTGCTGTAAACTATTTCTTTATTTAAAAGTATTATTAATTTAACAGTATTAAAATACTGACTATTGAATACTATTTTTTTGTCAACCACTTAACATTTTGTGCAATGAAAGATGTTATAGACGCAAAAAGTTATAGAGAATTATATCTCTGCAAACAAAGCAATATTAGTTCTGAAAAGTATTTTACGTGTTATTTTTTTATTTAAATAAATTTATTTAAAAAAATTAAATACAAATTATAAGTGTCGCTTATACAAAAAAATATAATCAGTAATGTTTTTATTAAAAAAATACTTTAGTGAAATACGGCACTTTATATGGAAGGCCTTGCAGAGTGCCAGAGTATATTTAATTGTTTATATCTTAGAGATATTATTTATTTGTAGTAATTTTGGTAGTAATTTTACCTGTTGATTCTACTCCACTATGACTGGTGAAAAACTATTTAATACTGTTTAGAGCCTTAAGGTAAGTTACTGCTAGCTATAGGGGTTACTCCCTTTACTCCTCCCTAGAAACAACATATGTGATAGTGATAAGAGTTACGCTCAAAGTGTACTGTAAAGTTGGCGATAATGATTTTTGGACAATAGGTAACGTGTGACCTGAACCTAAAACCTTCATGATATTCAGCGTAAATGACAAAACCTTGATCACGGTGGCGGTGATATTTACGTTAAATGCTCGTGTTTTGTCGAAAGATTAATATAACATTAGAATTGAATTTTACGTCTTTTAAATGTCATATTAGATGTGACAAGACAAGTATGTTCAGATACTCTCTGTAATGATAACTTATCTATTTACCCAACATAATATAATTATAAACAATGTTCTGATAGACATAATAAGAGCATGACCTTTTACCATTATTTATTATACAGGAAATATAACATTATGTTAAATCTTAAATATGTCTATTTTAAATGGTGTATAGGGACGCGATTAAATAAATATTAATAATTATAGAAGTATTAAATTACCTATGTTTTAATTATGGTTAAATATATATTGATTAGAAAGTGCCATAATACAATATCGTATTATATTTATGTACGGTTCACGGGCTTCAACAGCATTTCTTTCACTTAAAAGGTTAAATTCATAAAATATATCACATATGTGTCAAATTTTCACCGAACAAATATAATCGTTAAACTCTTTGTATTTAGCTGTATCGAGAATTTTAATGTGATGTGTCAAAATTGAAGCATTTAAAGGTTTTAATCGACATGGATTATTCTATACATTTTTAAATAAAAGATAAATAAATTATGTACTGGAGTTGAAGTGATAAAGTAATATATTATTGATATATTTCATTCAGTCATGTTTTGTGTCTGATTAAATTTGATTCAACTAGTAGCTATTGAAATCGGAACTTGCGTCAAATATTAAACAATTTGTAAATGATGGAATTAGCTTTCCGATTTCATATCTATTATTTTCAATTCAAATTTTATTCGTTGAAGAACTTAAATGTGTTCTAACATTTAGGATTTGACATTTAACCTTTAGCACTACGTGTAATTAAAAAAAATGTGTCATATAAAGACATTCTGGCGCGGTGGTCCGCATGTCGGGCGAATTTCCTTTGCGTGTTTCCGTGCTCAACAACAAACCTGGTAGGGACGATAATTTTTTATTGTTTTTTTTACATAATATAAGTTTATAACTACAAAAATATTTCTGGCGCGGTGGTCTGCATATCAGGCGAATTTTATTTGGAATGCGTGTTTCCGTGCTAAACAACACATTTCTTGCTTAAGATTCTGGTTTATGCTTTAGATCATAAGCAGTTACTCAATTGTCAAACACTGCTTGCAACTCATTTTGTCTGTATTTTTCAAAGGAAATTCACAAAATATCAAGTTGCATAATTATCAAGTTGGTAATACAAAATTATGCCTCAAAAATTAGCAGTCCACACTATTATTTGCACTAGTTCAATGCTTAGTTACTGTTTATCTTAAAGCTTTTAGCGCATATATATATATATATATATATATATATATATATATATATATATATATATATATATATATATATATATATATATATATATATTTATATATATATATATATATATATATATATATATATATATATATATATATATATATATATATATATATATATATATATATTATATAGAGGTTTAAATTTTTATTTAGAAAGTGGGGTTAGGTATTACATATTAGAGTGTCAACATCAGGTCACAGAATTATTTTTATTTTTATTAATTTGAAATGGCTAATTTCATGAGGATTTTAATTATTTTTTTAAAAATGTTATGAATAAATTAAAAATTAAACAAATATGAATTAATTGATTTTTTGTTTTTTGACATGAATATTCAATATTAAAGTTAAAATTTACATTCGGTCTGATAATTAAAATAATCTTTACTCACATATAGTTAATCTGTTCTTGACAACAAATACGGTACGGGGTACATCTGTACTTTTCCTTACAACTTTGGATTTGCTCCGCTCGTCCTCAGAGTGTCCCCCTTTAAGTTATAAATAAGTATATTAAGTTTCGTTTCAATACAATTATATTCAATCACAACATATCAATCAAGCATAGCGAGCTCACAGACGTGATGCAGCATAAATTTGGCAATTTGTAAATTTTAAGGACGAGCGTAACGAATCTGAAGAATGCTAGATGAGTCAAGTAAATTGAATGAGGTGAGGAATTGTGCTGAGACTCCCGATTTTTTAATTTAATAATAATAATAATAAAGAACTTTATTTATATAATTTTACATCCTTGTTTACAATTTTAATAACTATTTATTTTATATTATTTTTTACTTTTTTATTTTATTTTGTTAATTAAATAGTTCATTATGCAACGAGAGACACTAAAAAAAACTTTGAAGGATCACCCCATAATCATCTTGGATTGTCAGGGGGGTTTTTATTTACCACAAAACTATTGTTAAATAACTGTATTAATAAGTCATTTATTAATAGATAACATTTTTTAAATTTACTTTTGCATCCTTGTTGTTAATAGGTTTTAGTGGAAGAATGTAAACCAAAGATATTAAATTCTAATAGTCAGTAGAACAGTAGGAGGTTTTTTAATTTAATACCGAAGTAGGTATTTGATACTAATTAGTAGTGTCACATATTCTCTTATTACACTACATTTCTCTTCTATTATATTTAGTAGGAAAGCAAAATCTTGCTAACATCGATATATTTCTATTAAAACAGAGAAATTTGTATTTTTGTTATAATAATTTATATTTTCTAAATCCTTATTTGAAGTCGTTTTGCCTTATTATCCTGTAAGACATTTTTATCAATTTTTATCAATTTTATCAAGAACTAAAAATACTTCTGTCTATTGAAATCTGAATAATGATTTGCTCTTTGCAAAATTTAGAAATACTGGGCTTATACTACAATTTTAGAAATGAATGCTTAAAAATTCTAATTATCTTCAACTAGATCCATAGTCACTTTCTTCATCAAATCGTTTATTTTTTTTAAGTTCTGTAATAACTTGTAAATTTGTATCAAATTTTATCGAGAGCACAAAATGCCTCTGTCACGAATAATCTAAATAATTATTTGCTGTTTGCGAAATTTAGAAATATTTTGCTTACACTACAATTTTAGAAATGAATGCTTAAAAATCTTCAACTTGATCCATAGTCATTTTGTTCATCAAGTCGTTTATTTTGTTTCCATACCTATCCACATTTCTGTAAGTGTTTTGATGGAATCTGATTCAGGTTGGATCACCTTAAAACAAAAAGTGTTTGCACTTGTCTTTGCAGCGTGTCTGTTATATTTTGTAAACACTTCAGTAATTCCTCTGTGATTTTGCCGGAGACTCAAATCGTATTTTTATTATCTACAGTCCGATTTTATTTGACCAGCTGTTGTAACATTCTATTTTAGAAAAAATAAAAATCTTGTTAAACTTTATCAGGGCTTTGTTTTTGTTGGTAATGATGAGGGCTCAAGTAGTTTTCTAAACAAACCTTGAGATTATATCTGGAAAATCATTTTCTCGAGAAAACAGAGAAATCATTGAAGGATCAAGTAATTCTATTCCTTTGGAAAAACTACTCCAATAAAAAGGGACAATGTTTACTCTTCGAAGGGAAAAAGAAAATAAAACAGAACATTCTGAGAGAAAACTTGTCTGCTCGTTTCTCAAGAACTACTTCCTGAGATATTTAGAGTTTAGTTCCATTATTTTATACAATAAATACCAAATAAAGCTTTACATTTGG
Organism: Microvelia longipes; assembly: GCA_018340805.1. Classification (NCBI taxonomy): domain Eukaryota; kingdom Metazoa; phylum Arthropoda; class Insecta; order Hemiptera; family Veliidae; genus Microvelia; species Microvelia longipes. The sequence goes on from JACMZG010000022.1 coordinate 1,744,204, forward strand.
ACCAACTACCATTCGTATAGATTTAAAAAGAAATGAAATTATAAAGATTTAAAAAAATTAAAACTATGTTTTTAATGCACCAATAAGCTGAACTTCCACCTAATTTAAGTGTTATTACTTTTCTTCATGTATACTATAATTATGTAAGAAAATTATTGTGTTTGCACGCTAATAAATTCAAAACCGGGATGCCACCTTATCTGTTTCAGGTGTTTTAGAACTTTTTGAGTTGTGTTCTCTAAGTTGTTTGTTTGTATGTATGTAAATATATATATATTATATATATATATATATATATATATATATATATATATATATATATATATATATATATATATATATATATATATATATACTTATGTATATTTGGTTTATTGCGTCACATATCATATATTTCATAAACAATAGGTTTTCTCAAAGTTGCGGAAAAAAACCGTTCGAAGGTTATCGTGTCCTGTATAAACGTCAAGAAACAAAACCTCGTACATACATACATACGTACTTATATATAATCATTCATAATATATATATAATAATAATTAGATATATGTACATAAAAACTTGAAAAATATTTATATATTCTTGATCTGTAAGTCCTTTCCTCCCAAATAAGCCACCATCCCTAGTCCTCTCTTCTATAATTCTAATCTCATGAGCTCATATTTCTTCGGAATTTCACTAAATTAAAAAAAGCTTTATGAGAACTGTATTGGTATGCAAGAAATTATGTATTACATTCGGAATTCGCTCGGTTTACGAACCTAAACACCAGAATCTTTATTCCAACTGCGATATCGAAAGTTATAATTCATTTCTTACTTTTAAAATGTATAATCATAATTTGACCATTATCTATTTTAAACATTAGAGAAACAAAAAAATCCTTTTAATATTTGAAATTTATAGTCTTGCTTATTTTATCCTTGATAAAAAGAAGCATAATTACAGAGCAACAAAGGATTACTTCTTAGGAGGGAACAATGATTCTCTTTATTCCCTCCTATCTTGTTGAATATTCATTAGAATTACAATTTTTATTAACTTTTTCCTTGCCCAAGTTTTACCACCCAGTGATGTACCTTTTTTTGTTAAGTTGTTTTTAAAGTTGAAAGTAAGGTTGTAATTCTCGCTTAAATCGTAATTTTAATATAAATCCTGTTACTTTATAAGTTTTTTTAGGCCATATTTTCTTTGGCTTAGCTTGAAATCCGTTCGTAAAATCTTGGCAAACTTTTTTTGCATTTTTTAAGGTTCTCGTATAAAAATAAAAATAATAAATGTGAGTACTCAGCTTATCTTGTTCTTTTCATAATTATAAATAGCTCTAAAATGTAACAATTTTTTAACTTGTTTTTAACTTTTGATTTTTTAATCCCGCCAGAAACATGTGTAAACAATCTAAAACTAGCGTAAAAAAAGAGTTTAGATCTTATTATACTCCAATTGTTATTAGCTAAGAGTCTTATACTTCGAAGGACGACTTAGTTAAAATAATACAGTGATAAGAGGTCTGGAAGTGTGACAGTTGCTATAACTGTTCTTACATCTACTAAAGCTTCCTTAGAGGGAGTATAGAGACTACCCTCCCCCTAACAACCCCTATAGGAGCACATATTTATAATGCTACCTGCAAACGGCAGGCATTTTACTAAACCCAACTTTATTACGTTACAGCTTTAACTATATTTAACCTGTTATATGTGGTTCATGTTATGCCGGACAGACCGGTAGGCGATGTATTGTCAGATTTGGCGAGCACTTGTCTTAGAAAACCAGCAGCTTTTACAAGCACATAACTGATGAAGGCCATAGCAAAGAAAAACATGAATTTGTGCTGTTACATGTGTTGCCGAAAGGAGGTAGGATGACATCATTAGAGAGCTTGGAGATTTTCAGAAATAAGGAAGATTTAGGAGATAAGCTGCTAAATAAAATGGGGGAAAAGGGGGTGGCGTCTGCTGTTATGCGAACGCTGGCTACGGCTCCCAGGCCTCCAGTCAGATTTCAACCTCTGTCTCAAATGATATAGTATATATTTGTCTTCCTTTCACGCTTCTCTACGGTAATTGGGTTTTAGTTTTTGTTTTTTATGTTATTTTATACATTTTTTTATATTTTGTACTGTTATTTTATCTCTTGACATTGTTTCATTTAACTTTGTACTTAGTTTATCTTATTATGTTTTTATATTGTTGGTAGGCACTGATGATGGCTGTTAACAGTCGAAAGCCGGCTTTGTAAACATAGTTTTTACATTTGTGGAGAGAATGTTGCTTTATTAATTTATATTTAACCGATTTCAATTAAATTTGCCGGCCATTTAAATAAAAGTAATGCTAAGCGATAGCCAATAGTTCAAAATTGCCATTTAAGTATAAAATATGAAATATAAGTTGAACCCTGCCTTAAAAACCTCTGTAATAGAGTGCAAAACAAAATAGTACTAGACAATATTTCTGAAAGACTTATTCGTTAAACTGTTTGGACTTCTACTTTAAAAAAGAGTAATTCTTGTAAACAACAGAATATTATTCATTCCAAACAACAGATGATTTCGTTAATGTTTTATACTCTTTAACAAAATTTTAAATTTTGAGTCAACATTTAAATTTAAGATAATCACTTGATTCAGATATTGCTAAACAATCTTATTTATTAGTTTTTGAACTAATAAATATAGCTTATCACTACTTTTGAAAGCTTTGTCGCTGAAGCAACACAAATCTGCTAAAATCTTTAAAGTTTGATCATCACTAACACTTAAGCACCATTGACCAAGTATAACTTGAAGATTAAAATATCTGGAAGAAACGTAAAGCCTAAGAATTTATGTAAAACATAAGAAACTTATGTTTAAATCTTATGCACCCTTCAGCAATATTTGAAATTCTATGTTAAAAGATAAACTGCAAGCTGGTGAGACCTGACTTAATCAGGCTTAAAATATTGTTAATAATTTGGAAGATTTTCTAACCGTGGGGTAATTCCTACAGTATTAGTAATTCCTGTCATCTTCCTTCTTATCAACAAGTATGTAAGAGAAAACAAATTTATGATTCCACGATTATGCGACACAAACAGTCGACTTATTTAATTTAATTTACTTTTTTTGTTTAATAATTTTAATTAGACATAAATAAACAATATCTTTATTATTGTTATAATTTTTCCATTTCCTATATTTTATTAGCTTGCTTCTCTCGTTATTAAAAACTTCTAACAAGAATGTAGTCTCAATATTTTTATAATTTGAATTCTATTATTTCTATTTTTTTTTTTCATTCAGTGTTTTTTAACAATCGTTATAAAACAAATTATTCTTATTGAATGTTATATTGACTGAATAAAGGAATACTGAAACCCCTTTATTTATTCAAAAAATTCTTCATGAAAATAAAAGGAATAATGATAAAAATGGTAAAAAATAGTAAAAAAAAGGATAATGCAAAAGATGAAATTTGTTATATTTAATTCTAGTCTATAAAAAGTGTAGGGTTTCGTCGCAGAGCTATATTAACTCAATGGAGCGAAACGAGCGAAACGTTTATCAGGTTTAGTATTAACTGCCCCTGACAAACCATTATGGCTGTCCTTTTTGTTTTTATTCCATATAAAACATTTTTTATCCCATCACAATGCTTTTTACTTCTTCTGGAAGCAAAAGCCCTCGATGTAAATTATAAGGAAAAGGTTTTATTGCTTGTCCTTATCCAATATTTTATTACGTATCCTATAATATATGGCCCGAAGATAATAATAGTTCTTTTCAATGGTGCAATGAAAAAGGGATTGCAAATAGAGAGTTAATTTATACTATTTTTTAAAAACGCTTGCATTATTCTTTTTGCAGTGCATAATAACTCTTTCGACTGATGAGGTAATCAGAGATTGCAAATGCTACTGATATAATTCGATACTACCGAGTATTGCAAAACCTGAATAGTTGACACAATATAATAGTGTTAAAGACACCTAAGAAATGTAGCAAGTAAAACCCAATGCTACATCTGGCAACAGTTCTATCATTTGACATAAGTCATTACTGATGACTCGGCATAATGTCTCCCTCTGTTTCGTTACGTTTCATCAAGGCGCCGAAAAGCCTGAACTAACTCACCTAAAAAATTGTTTTCTGATAAGTGTTTAAAATTATTCTGTAATCGAAGAATCAGCTACCGTCGATACTTGGTGATGATGGCGTTATGCCGAAACCGGTCCAGGGATATTCATATCCAACAGCAAGTATCGACGGTAGTTGTTCTTCGATTGCTTCTTTAACTTGCGGTAAATACAACCCCTTTAATTATTCTGTAGTTTTCAGAATACAATCAGGCCTCTGCAATCTGGCCAGATTTCTTGAGATAAATATGTTTTTTCTTTATTTTATAGGTCCTAAAAAACGTGACTCATTTTGTACCGCTTTAAACCATATGGTTTATAAAGTACACTTTAAATGAGAAAATGGTCTAACTATCCAAAGTTAAGCCCTTTATATAACTAAAAATTTTAGAAAATCGTACAAATTTCAGTTTTCATGAAATATATGATTCCCTTTTAGTCGTGCTTAAAACTTGAAGAGACAATTTTTAAATCTCATAAACTATTTTATAAATTGAGTTTTACTACATAATAAGTTATGGCATTGGCAAAAACACAAAAAATAGTTCATTTATGCATATTCAGCGAATTTCTTTTAACAAATGTCTACGTTTGTGTACATTTTTTAAATTATTTTGCTAATGTCATAACCTTGGTTCTTCATATCTAATTTTGATGAATTAAAATTCAATTTACTGTAAATTATATTAATTTAAAAATAGTTTCTTCAAATTTTACACACGACTTAATTCAAGAAACCTAAATTTTGTGCCATTTTATAAAATTTTGCTCTATGGTCATGGGATAGTCGGACCTTGTTTTTTTTTATCTTTTAAGCAGCATCTTTTCAATTTGGTTTAAAGTCACATGACTTTAAATAAAGACATTTTTTTTATTAATTCCTCAATTGTTTATGTATGTATATCAATAATATAATTTTTTAATTAAACTTATCAAGAGAAAAACTCGTTAAACTTAAAGAGAAAAACTCTTAAATTATGTGGGCATAAATGAGCCACATATTTTTAGGTCAGGCTCATTGCTTGTTGTTTGCTCCTATAACATTAAAAACTCTAGGTAGAGTAGCCTCGTTTAACAATTTGCAGGTATTTTGAATATTTTTAAAAAATCCACTTTATGTCATTTTAAATTTTGATTTCGTGATTTAAATTTGCTGAAATTTAAAGGAAATGAGACTATATAGTTAAACTCTAAATAATATTTTCCAAAGGCTTGCAGATTAAACTTCATGTGTATAACTTTATGAATACAATTTTCCGACCTACATCAGACCTTGAAATTTGTTAGAAAACTTGGTCATCTTCTCTAATGTTTAATACATGTAAAGGTTAAACGTATGTTAGTGTCGTAAGGATGGGTTCAATATGTATATGTTGCCTTTATGAGTACAGATGGCCCCAATGGCCCTGTCTTTTTAGTTTAAGCTAGATTCTAGATTATATAATCTTCCTAGAAAGTAAGATAGTAAGTAAGAGTTATGCGATTTCAACTCCAGTAATATTGGGCCAACTTTAGCCTAAAGAAAAACACCCATATTTTACATCTTTTTACTCTTTGTACCTTGGATATTTTCCTACTTTCAAAAGATCCTTTTTTTCTAGTTTAAAAAACCGGGTTCGAAGTACCTCGAAACATTTGCCACTTCGTATTAGCTACGCTCATCCTTACTGCTTTGAACTCGCATCGCTCGTTTTCAGTATATAAAACAAAAACACACAAAAATAAACACACACAGATCCACTTATAACAGAAAACTTTGTGAAACCCACTCAAGAGGAATTTAAGTAGTAATTACATTAGTTTTATTCCTAGCGGTCACCCATCCAGTCGCTGACCTCACTCGATGCTGCTTAAATTTTATGATCCAATAAAAACCATAGGTATACTTAACGTATTAAAACGAAACCACATACTTATGTTTTACGTAAAGGGATACTCTTGTACTAAAATTCAGCTCAATTTTCTGATTTTTTTGCAATTTTCTAAAAATCTTATCAATTTATTCAAAAAAGCCTGAAAATTTCATCTTTCTAGCGTAAACACACTGGAAGATGTGACGATATCAGACTCACTCACATACACACACATCTACGCACATATGCAGACAGACAACATTGTAAAAACTACTCAGGAGGCCTTAAAACACCTGAAACAGAATATTCAGGTGACATCCCGGTTTCGGATTTTTTTATTTAAGAGCAAAACTTTTTCTATATATAGTATTAATGAGGAAAAGTTGTATTAAAAGTTTGGGAACTGTTGTATCATTCGACTCGATATAATATCATGCCCCACTCTATTTCGTTGCCGAAAGAGAATGGAGAACAACAACCGAAACTAATCTTCGTGCCAAAAGAGTCTGAAGTCACTCAGCTTTTCATTTAAAATTTCGAAGATAATTTAAGTAACACGCATTTAACAGCATGGACTCCTCATATCAGATAGTTACGTCATGACTGACTAACTTTATTTGTCTGTTTTACAGGTGGGATGGATGAAAGCAGAAGATCAGACGATACTAACACTACATAATAAAGTAATAACACATAACGGACGTGTTAGTGTATCATATGATAATACAACATGGCGTCTACATATCAGACAAGTTAAGGAGTCAGATAGGGGATGCTATATGTGTCAGATCAATACTGCCACCATGTCCAAGCAGATCGCCTGCATTGATGTTCATGGTAAGATTCTTTTTGCTTAAATTATTTAGATGAAACTAAGCACCAGTGAAGTCGATCATCGTGGGTGAAAGAATAGTCTATTCACAAAAGTAATTTTTATTGGCAAAGCGGCTAGTATGAAAATTATTTTTGTGAAGACTCTCTATTCTTTTATCCGCACTTAGATTATTGTTTTCTAATCATTCTCACCTACTACCGTAGGTATATTTTGAAAAAGACTGTTCACCCTAAAACTCCGAAACTAAGGGTTCAATTTAATTATTATTTTTAGGAACTATTCTGACTTTCTAGGTGATTTTTATCATTACTGTGCTTGAGTGTCACGTATAGCTCCCACTGTGATCATGCTGAAGACTTCAATAACGACAAAAAAATCGGACTGAAGCTTTAGTTGTAGTAGACGAAAGATAATATTATTATTGCACAAATAGTATAAACTATAGGTTTTAGTTCTGCAAATATTAAAGAGACGATTATTTATTAATAAATTGCGATATATATTTCGACTAGCTCTGTAGTCATCTTCAGACATTATCACAAAATGTTTTAAGTTTAACCTTACATAAATAAAAACACACTAAAAATTAATAACTTAAACACTAATAAAGGTAACAAAGAATACAAACATTAAAAAAAATGATTAAAAACTAATTAAGATAAAGTAAGCCTTGAGCTTATGCGACACAAATAGTCAGTATATATTATTTTATTTATTTATAATTTGTAATTTAACCTTTGTAAACAGGTATTTATATATAAATAAACGATTTATTGAATATTGATTAGTAATACTACTTATTTGTTTTGTTTTATTAATTCTAGTCTGACCATGTTAAATTTTTAAATTTTAACTAGTTTTTTTTTAATATTTGTATTCTTTGTTACCTTTATTGATGTTTAAGTTATTAATTTTTAGTGTGTTGTTATTGATGTAAGGTTAAACTTAAATACATTTTGTGACAATGCCACATTTATGATAATAATTAGAGAAAAAAAATAATCTAATTTTGTATAAATTTGGAACAAGTATATCTATGCATGTAATAAAAATATATTATAACTTTTGTTTTAATACGGTTATATATTTACAGTTTATGTTAAATCATTAACGTTAAGCAGCATTAATAAAGGTCAGTGCCTGTATGGGTGACCACAGAGAATAAAACAATTGTATCTACTGAATAAGAACGAGCAAAGCGAGTCCGAAGTAGTGACAATGAGCAAAGCAAATCCAATTTGGTGAAAAAAAGTTTTGACGTACACCTTAACCTATATTTTACTTTTTAAGTTAGGTAGCTCTTTTCTAGCAAAGTTAAAGATAAAGATTTCTGATACATCGTAATTAGATGTGCCTTAGTTTATTTATTTGGTGTTAAAATACGAACAGGGTTTAGTGTTTAGAGCTTTAGAAAAGGGTTTTTTGAGAAGAATAATAATTATCTTATCTAATTTAAAAACATTAATGTGGTCTGAATCCCTCTGTTTTCATCTAACTTTCTGATTCGGGTTTCTAAAACTTTAAATTCAAGCATTGATTACGTTTGAGGTTTTGGTTTTAAAATGTTTTTTAATCATTTTCTGGGATAAAAAGTGTTATTTAGGAAGTATTTAGAACGAATGTCAAAGTTCAAATCCCTAAATTACTTTATAATGACTTGCGGATTTTCATCAAAATGGTGATTAAGAGGGGGATCAATATATATATATATATATATATATATATATATATATATATAATTATAATATATATTACTGTAGGTCTATAGGGAAACTAGCGTGTTTGTACAAAACTTTGGAACCGACACTTCATATGATTTTTTTTTTAATCACTTTGATATATTAAAAACATATTAAGTACAAATAATATGAATAAAGACAATTAATAACACAGTAAAAATATACACGGTATTAATACACAAATTTTATGAACTAGTATTAAAAAATTAAATCATAAAAAAATATTCAACATACTAATTAAAAAAATTGAGTACAAAACAGACGAATCATATTAAAACTTTATTAAAATCATAGAACTACTTAAACTACAAATTAAAAAAAAACATTAAAACATTATAATAAACATAGGAGTACTAATGGGACAGTTTAAAACTAAAAGTTTAGACATTATATTAAACTTAGAACTAGTGAACACACAAATTAAATAAAGATGTAAGAAATTTTAATATCCATTAAACAGCATAACAAAAAAACATTAAAGAACATAAAAATTTTGAACACACAAATTTAAAAAAAAGAATAAGAAATTATAATATCTATTAAAATATTTAACAACATAAATTAAAGAAACTTTAAGACATTTATAACAATAGAAGTACTGAACACTCAAATTAAAACAAATATTTAAAAAAATTATAATGTCCATTAAACTCCTTAACACAAAAAGTAAAAATAAATTTTTAACACTAAACACACAAATAAAACAACGGAGTAATTAATTGAATCAAACAGAGGTTTCTAAACAGTCAAATTAAATTAACAAAGAGCTTAAAAGAAACAAATGAAAATCCGAAATGAAAATTACAACAGCTTATGGGATGAAATAAAGACAATTATATGACTCCTGGTAGTCTGAAGTCTATTTGCCATTCTTTTGGTCGCTGTACTTTATTTTCTCAATCTATCTCTCCAGTCAACTTCAAGTGGAGAGAATCTCTATCTGCGTGATTGATTATGTGTTTGGTTTCAAGGGACAACACTGATTTTTCTTGTTAAACTTTCTCTCTTTTCTTTTTGATTAATTGCTGTCTTGTCTTCATTGACTTTGTTACTAAATGAACGCAGAAAAGAAAACATTAAAAACCTTACAGTTCTCATATCAATTCCAAAAACCTACAGGGTTTTTTTTTTAAAATTAAAGTTTTTAAATTATTAAAAATACTAACAATTAAAAAAATGTTTACAGTGATTTTTGCTGACTCATTATTAAAATTTTAAATACATATTACTATAAAATTATTGTACACTTTTATTTTTAATTATTGGATTTATTAATCATAATATGCTCTTATATTATTTAATACTACCTATTAAATAATATAATTATAAGTTTTGCAAATTCAAGCTTGGCAAAACTTGAATAGTTGACTCAATATATATTGTGTCAATATTTGTGCCATGAGTAGAAAATTTAAATAATACAGTTAATTTTTTTTAAAAATTAAGAAAATAATGACATGGCTACATTAATAATTCATTACTTTCCATTTAAGCTATATTAACAAATTCATTATTTCCATTTGGAATATTTATAAGTTCATTATTCCGATTTGAGCTATATTAATAAAATTATTTCCATTTGGAATATTTATAAGTTCATTATTTCCATTTAAGCTATATTAACAAATTCATTATTTCCATTTGGAATATTTATAAGTTCATTATTCCATTTAAGCTTATATTAATTCATTATTTCCATTTGGAATATTTATAAGTTATTATTCATTTAGCTATATTAATAATTCTTATTTCCATTTGGAATTTATAAGTTCATTTTCCATTAGCTATATTAATAAATTCATTATTTCCATTTGGAATATTTATAGTTCATTATTTCATTTAAGCTATATTAACAAATTCATTATTTCCATTTGGAATATTTATTCATTATTTTCATTTAAGCTATATTAATAAATTCATTATTTCCATTTGGAATATTTATAAGTTCATTATTCCCATTTGAGCTATATTAATAAATTCATTATTTCCATTTGGAATATTTATAAGTTCATTATTTCCATTCCTTATTATTCATTATTTCATTTGGATATTTATAAGTTCATTTTATTTGAGCTATATTAATAATTCATATTTCCATTTGGAATTTTATAAGTTCATTATTTCATTAAGCTATATTAATAATTCATTATTTCCATTTGGAATATTTATAAGTTCATTATTTTGAGCTATAGGAATATCATTATTATTTAGCTATATTAAATTCATTATTTCCATTTGAAGTTCATTTATTTGAGCTATATTATAAATTTTATTTCCATTTGGAATATTTATAAGTTTCATTTAAGCTATATTAATAATTCATTATTTCCATTTGGAATATTATAAGTTTTATTCCCATTTGAGCTATATTAACAAATTCATTATTTCCATTTGAGTATATTTATAAATTATTATTTCCATTTGAGCTATATTAACCATTATTTCATTTGAGTAATATTTATAAATTTATTATTTCCATTTGAGCTATATTTATAAATTCATTTTATCCATTTGCAATATTTATAACTTCATTATCTCCATTGAGCTATAGTTATAAATTTATTATCTCCATTGGAGCTATATTTATAAATTCGTTTTTTCCATTTCAGCTATATTAACAAATTCATTATCTCTATAATTTCATTATCTCCATTTGAGCTCCGTTTATAAATTATTATCTCCGTTTGAGCTATATTCATGCTTTCGATTTCAGCATGAAAAGATGAGAAAACATGGTGTTAAATTGATCGATAGAAGATAATATTTTCGAGATGAATTTAGGCCCTGACATGGTTTACTTTCCGTCACGTCTTTCTATAATGTCTCGCTATACTTTTCTAATACCTCGAAATAAGTCTATTGTCTTTTGCCGTATCAAACTTCATTCTTAACTTTATACTTCCTCCTTTTACTTTTTAACTTAAAATAAAGAATATAAATTTTAAAATTTCTTCAGCCTCCAATCGGATTTTACTTAATATTGAATATTCTCACCAGATATTTTTTACTTTCCTCATTTATAACGTAAGTATATGGGAACAGTATTGAGTTTGCAAAAAACGGAATTTCACCGGTTTTGGGTTTTAAAAACCTCGTGAGTACTTTTTAAAATGTTGTCTGTTATTTTGGTAGTACCCAGCGAATAACTCTAGAGAGTTTAAACCTAGTGAAAATTCAATCTTCAGGTCTAGATGTGCTACCAATTTTTTTTGGATTGGATGACCTATAGGAATGAACAGATGTTACTATCTGAGGACGACTGAAGTAGGTCCGATGTAGATAAGATGAATTTAATAAACTGGGTAGGCTTCCGCGGTTATTGTCATGAGATTTAGGTCTTCCGGTGGTGACCGAGTCAATGTCATCTACATTGACGCGGTCACCACCGGAAGACATAAATCTTCAAGATGAATGTAGCGAACCCGATGTGATTAGGAAAAGTTCCGAGGTACCCTGTTAGATCGCTTAAATTGCAATGATAAGCGTACTAAAACTTGCATAAAGTGCATGTGTCAGCACTTTATACTTATATTTAAGACCTGCTTTCACAAGGTCCAGTGTTATAAATTTTACTCCATAGTTCTGTTAATGTCCGTTTCTTTAAATTTGGTTATATTATATTTAAACGTTTAAATAAAATGTTCACTTTTTTAAAAATTGATGTGTTTAAAGACAATCGAAATTACACCGTACACGATTTTTAATTTATATTTTGCCTAATTCATATCTTGAAATATGTATATAAATTGATGAGCTTTTTTCCAGTAATCCCGCTGCCTTCTACGTCAATAATATTTAACTCTTATAAGAGTCACCCGTGGTGTAGTGGTTAAGGTGAGCGGCCAATACACACATTGAATGGACTTTAGTCGTGGGTTCAATCTCAGAACGGGCCTCTAGGATTTTTATTTTTATGAGAGGGATAAAAATTCTGCGTACAACGTCCTTCAGAAGGGACGTAAAGCCGGTGGTCTCGAGCCTGTGCGTTGTCAGGTACTCTTTAAAGATCCCTTACCCTAAATGAAACTGGGTATAGGCAAAATTTAGGACCCTCATAGTTGATTCATTATAATACTATACTGTTTCTGCCTTGTAGTTTAAAGTGTGTGGAGGTTTGGTTCAACTGTGAGAGCACGTGTTGTTCCCAGTTTTCACTAGACTATAAGAGTCAGTGAAAATATGTATGCATGAAAAAGCATGAGAGGAACCATAGAAATTCGCGGCTCTTCTGTCTAGATTAGATGAAATACCTACACTTGAAATTAAAAGAAGTACAACACTAAAGGAGCTGGTAAAAAGGGCCCAACAACGTGGCCTACTTGCTTGGTAGTTACTACCACTCCCCCATATTACTACTACTACTACTACTACTACTAACTCCTATAATTTTTAAGCGAATAGGTGAGGAAGCCTCGTTCCACAATTATCATTTTATTTTTATTTTTGTCATGATATATTACGTAATAAGTCGAATAAATTACCATATTAAATTAATATATATTACATTACATTAATATATATTACATTACATTAATGTATATTATATATTACATTACATTAATACATATTACATTACATTAATATATATATTACATTACATTAATATATATATTACATTACATTAATGTATATTACATAAATACATATTACATTTGGACCCAGAGAGCTACGGTCTTATTCGTTTATTACATTAAAGAATTAACTTTATGGTTTTATAACGACACTCTTACCGGAGATGCTATCGTTAAATTATGATTGTTAAATAATTTATTTAAAAGATAAGTTGGTCGTTATTTATTTATTGAAAGCTGTAAGATATGTATTATTTGAATTTTTCATTACATCGTGTCAAAAGGTATTAAGAGTCAGATAAATTTTATCTGAGTTGGTCAATTAATGTTTATTAGGTTGTTTTATTTGTTCAGCCTTGAAATCACACAGTTATTTATTCATGACATTTAAAACGGTTGTAAAAAAAACCCATAAACTACAATTTTACTCTAGTTTTATGTTTAATATAAAGAGTAATTATTATGTAATTATGTTTCGTTTTGTTTTGTTTCGAAGCTATTTATATCACAAAAAAAGTATTTCCTAATAGAACAAGTATTACAATAAGATATTTACACAGAATATAGTAAAATACCACAAGGTGTTTCTAAGTGTGGAGCTCTGTGTGTCTTTAAGCTTAAGTTACTCTAGGTGTCCAAAATAATAATAAATACACATACCTCGGAACTTTTCCACATTACATGGGACTTGCTTCGCTCGTCCTCAGAAATACAGTTCACCAAATTTATACTGCAACATGCCTTTGGACTCGCTTCGCTCGTCTTTAGATAGTAAATGCATCCGCATCATTCTGAGCGGTCACCCATTCAGCACTGACCACGCTCAATGCTCCTTAATTTTTACGATCCAACAAAAATCATGAATATGCTTGTCGTATTGAAACAAAACTTAATGTACTGATTTATTAAAAAATGTACTAATAATGATTTACTAAAAATTGGACCATTTCCTAATTTTTTTAAAAACGTACTCAAGTCATTCTATAGAAATTGAATTAATGCTGATAATGAGATGAAACTTGGCACAAATATTAGTCTTATTCATAATCACATGTGTCCCTAATTTCAATTCGATCGCATCGTTTTTCCGCGTTTTATGATTTTTCGAAAGGATTGCTGAGTCCTTATTGGGGGTTAATGACGCCATAATAAAATATTTTTCGAATAGTACAACTACAGTGGAGGACTGATTTTTGTACAAATTTGCAATCCTTAAGCATAAATATACTAGGCGTTACAATGATAACAGACACACACACAGATAGACAACTTTGCGAAAACCACTCTAAGAGGCCTTAAAAACGACTGAATTGGATAATTCCGGTGACATCCTAGTTTCACCGTAAAACAATACTCTTCCTATATTCCTACGGTATAAATGAGGATTAGTAAAAAGGTATAAATTAAAAATCTTACATAATTATCTTATACAAAAAAGGTATAAGAAGGAAGTTTGAGTCAAAACAGTGATGATTGCAAATTTCCCACATTAAGGATTGCCAGTTCTTTGGTATTATTTTAAATAAAAAAAAATTTAAAAAAAAATATAATTCTATTTTCTATTAGAAATAAACATTATTGGTCTTCTTCATTAAAGTGCCGGTAAAGCTTTTTGAAATAAAATATAAATAATTTAAGCCGGAGATTTGAAACTTGGTAGATAATTAATCTTTGGGTCTAGTTTGTGAAGCCGAAAAATTTTTGCTTGTGATGTCATTAACCGGCTATATTGGATGATTTCGAAAATTTATTAAACGCGGCACAATTTTACGATTGGTATGACATTCGTAAAAATCTGAAAATGATCCATTTGAGGCGAACTTTAATAAATATGTATATACTAATATATTTCAATATTACAAGACTTTTGTTTAATCGTAAAAGTTAAGCAGCATCGAGGCAGGTCAATGTGTAATGTATAGCATAGATTGGGCCCAACTCAGGTCGGTAACGGGCGTGGACACAGAGAACTGCGGACATAAGTATTCCTGCTAACTATATAACAACAGACACTCCAACCTGTTATTATGATATGCTTAGGACCAGGTTCTTTTGAGGGAAAAGAACCAACCCACAGAACAATATTTATAAAGGTACTGGAAGCGGATCCTCCTGACTGAGTCTGATTGCCAATGAACAAAAAGTACCGATTAGATAATATGAGTTGATGCAATAGGCAAATAACACAACAGGATAGTTTAAAGCTAAGAATAGCATGTATATTATGCTTCAAGGCTAACATATACTTCTATTGGATTGCTTAATACTTTGCCCAGGTGATTTTGAAAAATAACTGCCTTACAGACAGAACAGCCATAAAATAAAAGTAAAACTCTAAATTGAAACTGAAGAAGTAACTTGAAATAAAAAGAAAACAATATTCACGTATCCCTGCTTTAATGAAACTGAAATTAAATTAACTTTAGATATGTGGCTGTCTGTTTGATTCAATAAAATAAAAATACAGCTTAAATATATGCACATAAAATTAAATTAAAATCTGAACCTGAATACATTTGGTACCTTGGGATCCCATAACAAACAATCCTACCGGTGGTCTTCCACCGACCTAAAATTACTACCAGGCAAATTACAAATATTTACTGAATTAATAAGGAAACAAAAAAAAAAGGAATTAATGAAATATTATCTGGTTTACACGCAGCAGGTTGATGAGTAGGAGGTAAGTAACTTAGAACCTCCGTTAGCCTACCATTTCTCCAACTTCAGGTATTGTAAACTTAAGTTGACAAGCCAATAAGATAAAGTCCAACCTGAACATTTGTGAGTGGTCTCACAAATAAAGAATCCTCAAACAACATCAAATGAACCACCAATCTGGCATCTAAGTTTGGTAGATCAGTTGAAGACTAGTTAGCTTAATAGTAGGGCTGAAAATAACTAGATCTTCTAAACTCCACTCACACTAGTGTCCTATCTAATAAATCCACCCTAAGTGAAAACTAGCACTACCTCACCACTACCAAAACTTAGCCAAAAAAATCTTATTTATCACATGAGGTCCTGTCCTCTAACCTAACTTTTGACCTCTGACCTTAACTTCAACCTATGACCCTAGGCTCACAATTTAGCCAACCTAACTAATGAAGAAAAAAGTAAAGTTAAAAAACCTATTAAAACAATAAGACAATTATAAAGATAAAATAAAATATTAAAGAAAAAAAATGAACTCATAAAATTTAAAACAAATACGACCTCAATAATTTCCCTCCAATTCATACATTGAATTGGCGCCATAATTCAAAATAACCCTACAAATTTAATTCTATAATTAAATAATAAAAAGGGTTATATCCAAAAAAAATATGTTACAAACTAATTCCCCTCTTAGGAGGAGACGAAAACTAAAAGAAACCAAACCTCTAAAAAAACTTAAAATTGTTGAATCCGGTGAGTAAGAAGGGAGAACTGGAGACACGGTGAGTTGTATTGAAGAGCAGATCACTCAGGTTCTTGTTTTAGCTCACTCACATGCCAACGTCCAATACCTCTACCGATCATGTCTTCAATCTCGTAAACAAGAGGAGTTATCTTCCGGGAAATGCGGCATCGTACAAACTTTGGAGCCAATTTGGAAGAAAAGTCTTTAGAAGCATCTGAGAGGTAATGAGTTTTCTTCCAAACGATATCGCCAGGCTCAAATTCCAACTCCCTACGACGAAGATTGTACGTATGAGCATTTCTCTCATGAACCTTCTTCAACTTTCTCTAACTTCCTTTCTCGTTTTTGCAACTTGTCTAGTTGCTTCGCAGTTCTCGTGCTCCGGGTCTTGAGGTGTAATGAGAGGATCTTCATCTGATGGTACTCGCTCTCCTGAGGGATGAAGAGTTCGCCCAAACGTCAAAAATGAAGGCGAGTAGCCAGTAGATTCGTTTACCGCCGTCCTTAAAGCGAAACCAAGTTGTGGAAGATATCTGTCCCAGTGCTTATGGTTGTCCTTCACGTAAGCACAGATCATGGCCTTAATCGTGCGGTTGTAGCGCTCCGTTGGATTACTCTGAGCATGGTACAGAGGGTTGAAGAGTATTCGCACCTTGTACTTCCTCATCAAATCTTGGAATTCGCGACTTCGCCATTGAGGACCATTATCAGCAATAAAATACTGAGGAACACCAAACATCATAAAATTTGTTCCTCCACAAACTTAGTTTATAGCTTTGGCGTCAGCCTTCCTCAAAGGATGCAGTATTGCATACTTGGTAAACGTATCTACGACAACCAAAAGGTGACAGTTTTGGTTAGAAGACCGAGGAATGGTCCCATCAGCTCCCCACTGATCATTCGCCAAGGCGCACCAGGATCACGCTGATTACCCATCATACCTGCTGGTTTTTTAGATTCACTCTTCGTTGCCAAGCAGACATGACATTTCTTCACGTAGCTAGATATGTCAGAAGACATTCCAGGCCAGTAGTACTTCTGCATAACCCGCTTCTTAGTTTTGAATGAGCCAAGGTGACCCGCCATAGGTGAATCATGATTCTCCTCCATAACACTACGACGTCTTTCCTTAGGCACAACAATCTTCCATGAAGACGATGCTTCATCCAAACCTCTCTTACGGAAACGGTTTGCATACAACCTTCCCTGATGAAGGGACCAAAGAGGATACTTCTCTGGCTAACTTCAACATTTCTAACCATCTTTAAGTACCACTTATCAGTGACGACATCATCCTCTTCCGCACCAACACTGACTGCATCGACCGGAGCTCTTGATAAAGCATCTGCCACGGTATTAAGCTTACCAGGGCGATGACTTATGGTGAAATCATATTGTTGGAGTCTGAGAACCCAACGGGCAAGCCTTCCTTTAGGTTCTTTCAGACTCATCAACCACTTTAAGGCCATGTGATCCGTAACTACATTAAAGGTTTGACCTTCAAGATAGGACCTAAACTTTTCTATAGCCCAAAGTACTGCCAACGCTTCCAACTCTGTGGCCGAGTACTTCCTCTTCCAATTTGGTAAGGGACCGACTAGCGAAAGCTATCACACGCTCTCCTTCCTCTAGCTCTTGTGATAAAATCGCCCGAGGCCTACTTCGCTAGCATCGGTCTGTAAAATAAAGGGTTTTTCAAAATCAGGACAATTAAGGACAGGTGCTGTGATAAGTTGCTCCTTGAGGTCTCGAAAAGCTTCAACGCATTTTGAGGACCAATCCCAACGGGAACCTTTCTTGAGCAAGGCCGTAAGAGGTGCAGTAATAGTTGAAAACGCCGGTACAAAATCGACGATACCAAGACGCCATTCCTAAGAACGACGGAGTTGCTTGGATGTCTTTGGAGCCGGGTATTCAATGATGGCCTTGATCTTATCTGGGTCAACTCTCAAACCATGAACATCCACTAGGTATCCCAGATACTTTAACTGTTGAACGCAAAATCTACATTTATCCTTATTAACGTTAGTCCTGCTTTACGTAACCGCGAAAAATGAGAGATAAAACTCTAAGGTGAGTTGGAAAATCGGGCGTACAAATAATAATATCGTCGAGGTATACAAATACATATACCTCAACATCCGCACCCAGCACCTTATCAATCAATCGCTGCCACGTGGCAGGACTATTGTGTAACCCAAAGGGCATCCTTTGGAATTGAAAAAGTCCTCTGGTGGGAACAGTGAAGGCCGTCTTCTCTCTTGAAGTTTCTTCAACTGGAACCTGCCAGTAAGCGGATTTAATATCCAAGGATGAAATGTAGCGTGCATTTTTTCAGCCTATCCAGAATGTGTGACACATATGGCAAAGGGTAAGCGTCCTTTTTCGTTACCGCATTAACTTTGCGATAGTCAACACAGAAGCGATAAGTACCATCAGGCTTAGGCACCATCACCACTGGTGACGACCAAGGTGAGTTTGAAGGTTCAACTATACCCTTTGACAACATATCCGAGTTCGTCGTTCATCTTTTTCTGAACCGCTGGAGAGACCGGGTAGTAACGCTGTTTGATGGGAGCAGCGTCACCTGTATCGATCACGTGCTCCACCAAATCAGTACATCCTATCACGGAACCCATAGTGTCGAAGAAGTCATCGGTGAGCTGACGAAGCTTCCCCTCTCCTCCGGTGAAAGATGGTCTTTAGACACTAAAACTTCAGACAGATAAACTTCATCTTCAGAAAATTTGAATTGATTGCTGAGAAGGTCTGGAATAATACCCATCGCTTTCCAGAAATCTAGACCAAGTATCAAAGTGGAAGAAATTTCAGGAACGACCAACGAAGGAATAAATTTAAGTTTGCCGTCTAAC
>JACMZG010000022.1:1764224-1823033 GCA_018340805.1 Microvelia longipes
TGATTTTTGTACAAATTTGCAATCCTTAAGCATAAATATACTAGGCGTTACAATGATAACAGACACACACACAGATAGACAACTTTGCGAAAACCACTCTAAGAGGCCTTAAAAACGACTGAATTGGATAATTCCGGTGACATCCTAGTTTCACCGTAAAACAATACTCTTCCTATATTCCTACGTATAAATGAGGATTAGTAAAAAGGTATAAATTAAAATCTTACATAATTATCTTATACAAAAAAGGTATAAGAAGGAAGTTTGAGTCAAACAGTGATGATTGCAAATTTCCCACATTAAGGATTGCCAGTTCTTTGGTATTATTTTAATATAATAAAAAATTAAAAAAAAAAATATAATTCTATTTTCTATTAGAAATAAACATTATTGGTCTTCTTCATTAAAGTGCCGGGTAAAGCTTTTTGAAATAAAAATATAAATAATTTTAAGCCGGAGATTTGAAACTTGGTAGATAATTAATCTTTGGGTCTAGTTGTGAAGCCGAAAAATTTTTGCTTGTGATGTCATTAACCGGCTATATTGGATGATTTCGAAAATTTATTAAACGCGGCACAATTTTACGATTGGTATGACATTCGTAAAAATCTGAAAATGATCCATTTGAGGCGAACTTTAATAAATATGTATATACTAATATATTTCAATATTACAAGACTTTTGTTTAATCGTAAAAGTTAAGCAGCATCGAGGCAGGTCAATGTGTAATGTATAGCATAGATTGGGCCCAACTCAGGTCGGTAACGGGCGTGGGACACAGAGAACTGCGGACTCATAAGTATTCCTGCTAACTATATAACAACAGACACTCCAACCTGTTATTACTGATATGCTTAGGACGCCAGGTTCTTTTGAGGGAAAAGAACCAACCCACAGAACAATATTTATAAAGGTACTGGAAGCGGATCCTCCTGACTGAGTCTGATTGCCAATGAACAAAAAGTACCGATTAGATAATATGAGTTGATGCAATAGGCAAATAACACAACAGGATAGTTTAAAGCTAAGAATAGCATGTATATTATGCTTCAAGGCTAACATATACTTCTATTGGATTGCTTAATACTTTGCCCAGGTGATTTCTTGAAAAATAACTGCCTTACAGACAGAACAGCCATAAAATAAAAGTAAAACTCTAAATTGAAACTGAAGAAGTAACTTGAAATAAAAAGAAAACAATATTCACGTATCCCTGCTTTAATGAAACTGAAATTAAATTAACTTTAGATATGTGGCTGTCTGTTTGATTCAATAAAATAAAAATACAGCTTAAATATATGCACATAAAATTAAATTAAAATCTGAACCTGAATACATTTGGTACCTTGGGATCCCATAACAAACAATCCTACCGGTGGTCTTCCACCGACCTAAAATTACTACCAGGCAAATTACAAAATTTACTGAATTAATAAGGAAACAAAAAAAAAAGGAATTAATGAAAATATTATCTGGTTTACACGCAGCAGGTTGATGAGTAGGAGGTAAGTAACTTAGAACCTCCGTTAGCCTACCATTTCTCCAACTTCAGGTATTGTAAACTTAAGTTGACAAGCCAATAAGATAAAGTCCAACCTGAACATTGTGAGTGGTCTCACAAATAAAGAATCCTCAAACAACATCAAATGAACCACCAATCTGGCATCTAAGTTGGTAGATCAGTTGAAGACTAGTTAGCTTAATAGTAGGGCTGAAAATAACTAGATCTTCTAAACTCCACTCACACTAGTGTCCTATCTAATAAATCCACCCTAAGTGAAAACTAGCACTACCTCACCACTACCAAAACTTAGCCAAAAAAATCTTATTTATCACATGAGGTCCTGTCCTCTAACCTAACTTTTGACCTCTGACCTTAACTTCAACCTCTGACCCTAGGCTCTCAATTTAGCCAACCTAACTAATGAAGAAAAAAAAGTAAAAGTTAAAAAAACCTATTAAAACAATAAAGACAATTATAAAGATAAAATAAAATATTAAAGAAAAAAAAATGAACTCATAAAATTTAAAACAAATACGACCTCAATAATTTCCCTCCAATTCATACATTGAATTGGCGCCATAATTCAAAAATAACCCTTACAAATTTAATTCTATAATTAAATAATAAAAAGGGTTATATCCAAAAAAAATATGTTACAAACTAATTCCCCTCTTAGGAGGAGACGAAAACTAAAAGAAAACCAAACCTCTAAAAAAAACTTAAAATTTGTTGAATCCGGTGAGTAAGAAGGGAGAACTGGAGACACGGTGAGTTGTATTGAAGAGCAGATCACTCAGGTTCTTGTTTTAGCTCACTCACATGCCAACGTCCAATACCTCTACCGATCATGTCTTCAATCTCGTAAACAAGAGGAGTTATCTTCCGGGAAATGCGGCATCGTACAAACTTTGGAGCCAATTTGGAAGAAAAGTCTTTAGAAGCATCTGAGAGGTAATGAGTTTTCTTCCAAACGATATCGCCAGGCTCAAATTCCAACTCCCTACGACGAAGATTGTACGTATGAGCATTTCTCTCATGAACCTTCTTCAACTTTTCTCTAACTTCCTTTCTCGTTTCTTGCAACTTGTCTAGTTGCTTCGCAGTTCTCCGTGCATCCGGGTCTTGAGGTGTAATGAGAGGATCTTCATCTGATGGTACTCGCTCTCCTGAGGGATGAAGAGTTCGCCCAAACGTCAAAAATGAAGGCGAGTAGCCAGTAGATTCGTTTACCGCCGTCCTTAAAGCGAAACCAAGTTGTGGAAGATATCTGTCCCAGTGCTTATGGTTGTCCTTCACGTAAGCACAGATCATGGCCTTAATCGTGCGGTTGTAGCGCTCCGTTGGATTACTCTGAGCATGGTACAGAGGGTTGAAGAGTATTCGCACCTTGTACTTCCTCATCAAATCTTGGAATTCGCGACTTCGCCATTGAGGACCATTATCAGCAATAAAATACTGAGGAACACCAAACATCATAAAAATTTGTTCCTCCACAAACTTAGTTATAGCTTTGGCGTCAGCCTTCCTCAAAGGATGCAGTATTGCATACTTGGTAAACGTATCTACGACAACCAAAAGGTGACAGTTTTGGTTAGAAGACCGAGGGAATGGTCCCATCAGATCCCCACTGATCATTCGCCAAGGCGCACCAGGATCACGCTGATTACCCATCATACCTGCTGGTTTTTTAGATTCACTCTTCGTTGCCAAGCAGACATGACATTTCTTCACGTAGCTAGATATGTCAGAAGACATTCCAGGCCAGTAGTACTTCTGCATAACCCGCTTCTTAGTTTTGAATGAGCCAAGGTGACCCGCCATAGGTGAATCATGATTCTCCTCCATAACACTACGACGTCTTTCCTTAGGCACAACAATCTTCCATGAAGACGATGCTTCATCCAAACCTCTCTTACGGAAACGGTTTGCATACAACCTTCCCTCATGAAGGGACCAAAGAGGATACTTCTCTGGGCTAACTTCAACATTTCTAACCATCTTTAAGTACCACTTATCAGTGACGACATCATCCTCTTCCGCACCAACACTGACTGCATCGACCGGAGCTCTTGATAAAGCATCTGCCACGGTATTAAGCTTACCAGGGCGATGACTTATGGTGAAATCATATTGTTGGAGTCTGAGAACCCAACGGGCAAGCCTTCCTTTAGGTTCTTTCAGACTCATCAACCACTTTAAGGCCATGTGATCCGTAACTACATTAAAGGTTTGACCTTCAAGATAGGACCTAAACTTTTCTATAGCCCAAAGTACTGCCAACGCTTCCAACTCTGTGGCCGAGTACTTCCTCTCCAATTTGGTAAGGGACCGACTAGCGAAAGCTATCACACGCTCTCCTTCCTCTAGCTCTTGTGATAAAATCGCCCCGAGGCCTACTTCGCTAGCATCGGTCTGTAAAATAAAGGGTTTTTCAAAATCAGGACAATTAAGGACAGGTGCTGTGATAAGTTGCTCCTTGAGGTCTCGAAAAGCTTCAACGCATTTTGAGGACCAATCCCAACGGGAACCTTTCTTGAGCAAGGCCGTAAGAGGTGCAGTAATAGTTGAAAACGCCGGTACAAATCGACGATGCCAAGACGCCATTCCTAAGAAACGACGGAGTTGCTTGGATGTCTTTGGAGCCGGGTATTCAATGATGGCCTTGATCTTATCTGGGTCAACTCTCAAACCATGAACATCCACTAGGTATCCCCAGATACTTTAACTGTTGAACGCAAAATCTACATTTATCCTTATTTAACGTTAGTCCTGCTTTACGTAACCGCGACAAAATGAGAGATAAAACTCTAAGGTGAGTTGGAAAATCGGGCGTACAAATAATAATATCGTCGAGGTATACAAATACATATACCTCAACATCCGCACCCAGCACCTTATCAATCAATCGCTGCCACGTGGCAGGACTATTGTGTAACCCAAAGGGCATCCTTTGGAATTGAAAAAGTCCTCTGGTGGGAACAGTGAAGGCCGTCTTCTCTCTTGAAGTTTCTTCAACTGGAACCTGCCAGTAAGCGGATTTAATATCCAAGGATGAAATGTAGCGTGCATTTTTCAGCCTATCCAGAATGTGTGACACATATGGCAAAGGGTAAGCGTCCTTTTTCGTTACCGCATTAACTTTGCGATAGTCAACACAGAAGCGATAAGTACCATCAGGCTTAGGCACCATCACCACTGGTGACGACCAAGGTGAGTTTGAAGGTTCAACTATACCCTTTGACAACATATCCTCGAGTTCGTCGTTCATCTTTTTCTGAACCGCTGGAGAGACCGGGTAGTAACGCTGTTTGATGGGAGCAGCGTCACCTGTATCGATCACGTGCTCCACCAAATCAGTACATCCTATCACGGAACCCATAGTGTCGAAGAAGTCATCGGTGAGCTGACGAAGCTTCCCCTCTCCTCCGGTGAAAGATGGTCTTTAGACACTAAAACTTCAGACAGATAAACTTCATCTTCAGAAAATTTGAATTGATTGCTGAGAAGGTCTGGAATAATACCCATCGCTTTCCAGAAATCTAGACCAAGGATCAAAGTGGAAGAAATTTCAGGAACGACCAACGAAGGAATAACTTTAAGTTTGCCGTCTAACACAATAG
The DNA here is from genome assembly GCA_018340805.1 of Microvelia longipes. Classification (NCBI taxonomy): domain Eukaryota; kingdom Metazoa; phylum Arthropoda; class Insecta; order Hemiptera; family Veliidae; genus Microvelia; species Microvelia longipes. Next base: position 1,769,349 of record JACMZG010000022.1, read on the forward strand.
GCAAATCAACAGTGCCAATGATCTCGCATCTCCTACCATCCGCAACTGTACACTTAATATCTGAGGGTTCATTCAATTTAAAGCCCAAACTCTGTATAATTTCCCACCCTTTATAATTAATCAAAGTTCGTGATGCTCCGGAATCCAATAACCCAAGCAAAGGATATCCAAGAACAGACACTTCCAAATAAGGACGTGGATCTCCACTGGAAGAGGTAATCAAACCGCTGACGCGCTCGTCGTTGAAAAACGACTGTACCACCTTCAACCAGGCTGCACGTTCCTTTTCGAGGGACTTCAAATCGGGAAGGCGAAGACGTCCCGTTACTTTCGTCTTCCTTCTTCGTTTCCCACTGAGGGAGTAGGACAATATTGACACACTTTCTTACTAAAGTCCTTATTTCCACAGCTTCCACAAAATCCTAATTTCGGACAACGTGTGAAAAAGTGACCTTTGACCCCGCAGTTGAAGCAAGCGCGATCTTGAGGTGTAAACGATCTTCTGTGATAAGAGTTGTTCTTGTTTCCCTGGTGATATGATGATTTATTATCATAGCGCCGAAAATTATTGTTTCTATTACTAGAGTTCTTCGAGACTTCTACGCCTGCAACATTATTATGCTCCTCTTTATACCGAGAAGAACTTGCATATGCTAAACTGGGTTCAAGCAGCGTCTTTTTCGCTGTAGGCGGAGGTTTGTATTTCTCCATGTGACTCTTGTCACTTTGAATGCGTCGACCTAACTTAGTGAACTCCACCACACTTTCAACTCTATACTGACGTAGTCGGTCGTAAAAGTAAGGCGTCACATTACGAAATAAGATTTGCAACTGCTTTTCTTCAGTTAAATCGAGACGAGAAAAGTAAGTCCTCATTACAGAAACGAAGTCTCCAAACTTTTCATCTAAACCCTGCGTTCTGGATAACATTTCTGCTGTCAGTTCTACGACATAATCCCCATCCTCGTATTCTTCTTTTAATAGCTCCACTAATTCTCGCCATGAGGAAACATCTTTATAGACTGATTTAAACCAGCGAAGCGCAGAACCAGTGAAAAGGTCTAAGGCTCCTTTCCATAAGTCTTCTTCAGTGGCATTCCTAGCTCTACTACAAACTTCAATATCTTCGAGAAAGCTACGAAGTGATTTACCCCTACCATCTCCTGAAAACGTTATTCCCCATTTATTAGTAGGTACAACTTTGAAGTGAGGAGGTCTATCAGAAGGTTTATTAGCTAAGTTCAATACAGACTTTAGTAGGTCTTCAACTGATATTTGACCTAACTGGTGTTCATTACTGCTACCTCCATCTTTAGTTTTACTACCACCATCTGATTGGTTTAAAGTTGTAATTGACGGCTTAGGAACATAATCCGCTGGAGTAGGATCACCATCTTTCTTACTCTTCTCATCAACTCTAGTTTTCTCACTACCATCATCAAGCTACCTTTGTCTTTAACTTCTCATCGAAGTCGGCTTTCAAATTTAACAGTTTCTTAGTTAATTCCAATTTTTCAGTTGCCAAAGAAGCAGAATTATCACCCTCGGGTATAACAAGTCTCCTAACTCTACCAGTCAAATAGATAAATAAAGTGTTAATTTTCTTGTATTCACTGTCTCCTACCGTGCCCCCAAAAGTAAGGACTCTTGCCTCTACTTTAGGAATTTTAATTTTACAAACTCTATTTCAGACACTACATCTTTAGTCTGAACAATAGAGTCAATAATAGTGGAGGTTCCTGTGTCTTTCTCCATGTTCAGGAGTGACCTGAGGGACTTCCTCATAGGCTGGACAGTTGTGAGACCAGTTACTCCTCTGATCTCCAACTCATACTCTAAATCTTCTTTCTCTAATCTCTCAACATCCATCTTGAAGAAATAAAAATATACAGAAAAGAAATAAATAAATAATTGGCACAAAAAAAAATAAAATGTATATTAAAGAAAAATAAATTTCCGGTGAGATGCAAGTAGAGAAGTAAAATTAAAAAAAAGAGATCTCTATAGAAAAATAAAAACGTTAATATTTTTATTTTATTTATTTTTTTATTTTATATAATAAATTATTGCAGTGACTTAATCACAAGACTTAATTAACTTAAAACTATATCTTAACCAATGGCTATGTACCACCTAAACTTAAACAGTCTCAAATGAAAAAAAGACAAAACAAATGTAGATACAAAATATAATTTACAGTCTGTAGTCGAAACTATACCAATATTGGCTGTACCATTTAGTTAACAAATCTGAAGAAAAAAAGTTACAAAAAAAGTCATAATTTAATTTACAAAAGTATTCTTTTAAGAATTTAACTAGAACACAAATCTAACACAATCTGAAGTCCACATTTGTAGAATAATATTTTAAGATTCTTCAAAATTAAAAAAAATATAATGAAAAATGATATTTCATGCAGTAAACCCATAATAAGTCCAAGTATTTCTTTTAAAAATTATATTTCTGAAATAACATGAAAATGCAACTTTGAATTCTGGCAGTACCGCCCCCCTACATTAAATTCTAAACTTATAGTAAATTTAAATCTAAAGCAAGATCTTACGAAGACCCCTAAGAAAAAGTCATTCACACCTCCCCTAGCACACAACATACAACTTAAAATTATTCCCCAACTAAGAACTAAATTATAACACTAGAGTGATTGAAGTCTAGAAAAGTGAAATTGTGCCCCGGTAAAATAAACATATAGACGAAGTCTCCAATAAAATGTCAAGCAATAATCCCCTTTTGGGATGAAAAAGAAAATATGTATGAGATAAGTTGATTTTAGAAGGTCTCCCTCAAAATAAAATAAACAATAAAATATCAGGTTAGACTTAAAAATCGTCGGCCATCTTAAGTTTTTTCTAAAGAAGAACAAGAAGACGTGAAAAAGAAAAGCATTAAATGTTTTGGTTTTCACTCGTGATTTTCTTCAGAAATTTCAACTTAAAATTATCTCAAATATATTAAACCTATTTATGAACCTCAGTATTATTTTCAGGCTTACCCAGCTCAGAAAATATCTCACAAGAAAGGATACGCCAAAGGCAAACTCAAGTTATCCAGAAAATTGTGTATTTGTAAATGGAAAACAGTGTTTATTTTAAAGATAATTTGTGATAGTGATATATTACTTTTACCTAAATAAAATAGTTTAAACACTAACATATAAGTTATAAATAAATATGAGGTAAGTCTGAGATATTTAAATTAATAAGCTACTGTTCTTTCTACAAATACACTCAGTGATAACCGAGGTTAAACCTACGATAACCTTACCTTGTCTACCAAAGTCATATTTATTAACACTGAAGTCATTAATCCTAAATAGTATATAATTAAGGCTATTAAGCTCCACGTTGACAGCGCCAATCTTTTATAGCATAGATTGGGCCAACTCAGGTCGGTAACGGGCGTGGGACACAGAACTGCGGACTCATAAGTATTCCTGCTAACTATATAACAACAGACACTCCAACCTGTTATTACTGATATGCTTAGGACGCCAGGTTCTTTTGAGGAAAAGAACCAACCACAGAACAATATTTATAAAGGTACTGGAAGCGGATCCTCCTGACTGAGTCTGATTGCCAATGAACAAAAAGTACCGATTAGATAATATGAGTTGATGCAATAGGCAAATAACACAACAGGATAGTTTAAAGCTAAGAATAGCATGTATATTATGCTTCAAGGCTAACATATACTTCTATTGGATTGCTTAATACTTTGCCAGGTGATTTCTTGAAAAATAACTGCCTTACAGACAGAACAGCCATAAATAAAAGTAAAACTCTAAATTGAAACTGAAGAAGTAACTTGAAATAAAAAGAAAACAATATTCACGTATCCCTGCTTTAATGAAACTGAAATTAAATTAACTTTAGATATGTGGCTGTCTGTTTGATTCAATAAAATAAAAATACAGCTTAAATATATGCAATAAAATTAAATTAAAATCTGAACCTGAATACATTTGGTACCTTGGGATCCCATAACAAACAATCCTACCGGTGGTCTTCCACCGACCTAAAATTACTACCAGGCAAATTACAAATATTTACTGAATTAATAAGGAAACAAAAAAAAAAAGGAATTAATGAAAATATTATCTGGTTTACACGCAGCAGGTTGATGAGTAGGAGGTAAGTAACTTAGAACCTCCGTTAGCCTACCATTTCTCCAACTTCAGGTATTGTAAACTTAAGTTGACAAGCCAATAAGATAAAGTCCAACCTGAACATTTGTGAGTGGTCTCACAAATAAAGAATCCTCAAACAACATCAAATGAACCACCAATCTGGCATCTAAGTTTGGTAGATCAGTTGAAGACTAGTTAGCTTAATAGTAGGGCTGAAAATAACTAGATCTTCTAAACTCCACTCACACTAGTGTCCTATCTAATAAATCCACCCTAAGTGAAAACTAGCACTACCTCACCACTACCAAAACTTAGCCAAAAAAATCTTATTTATCACATGAGGTCCTGTCCTCTAACCTAACTTTTGACCTCTGACCTTAACTTCAACCTCTGACCCTAGGCTCTCAATTTAGCCAACCTAACTAATGAAGAAAAAAAAGTAAAAGTTAAAAAACCTATTAAACAATAAAGACAATTAAAGATAAAATAAAATATTAAAGAAAAAAAAATGAACTCATAAAATTTAAAACAAATACGACCTCAATAATTTCCCTCCAATTCATACATTGAATTGGCGCCATAATTCAAAAATAACCCTTACAAAATTTAATTCTATAATTAAATAAAAAAAGGGTTATATCCAAAAAAATATGTTACAAATGGAGACCGGTAGGAATAAAATTCATGAAATTATTATCTGAGGATGAGCGAAGTAGCTTTCAAGGTGTATTGTTGTTAATTTTGACGACTTGTATCTTGTGGAGACGAGCGAAGTGAGTCCTAGTCAGGAAAGATGAGCGTATCGAATCCGATGTGGTTCCTTTGCAACTTTTACAATGGTTAAAATTTAACTTTTGATGGATGGAGATTACTTTTCTCTGTTTTAATTATTTATTAACATCATTATGGCCCGAATATTATGGGAAAAATATAGTTAGTTACATGAAGTAATAAGATAGTCAATATATATTCCCTTTAGTGGCTTTATTGTACATTACATAATATAGAAAAGTTAATTAGAATAAAAATTTAAAAAAACTATCACTTAAATTTAAAGTGGACTTATTCTATTATTTTTACTATTTAAAATATAGTTTGTTTGCGACCATTTCCTTTTTTTAAAAAAAAGGAGACCAAAGTAATTTCTTAATTGAGGAAGAAAAGTTTGCCTTAATAGCCTAATCATAAAATCGTTGTATTTCCCTTTTACCCTAAAATGGTTTGGGAGAAAAATTAAAAAAGGGCTCAACCTACATAAATATATTCTTTATTAAAAGGACTTAACCTTTTTTTAAGCTAAAAGCTTAATAAAAAAAGAAGGTAGTTATTTAAATTTAGATCTCAAAACGTTTCTTGTAGTACAAGTCATTATAAACATATTTCGTCATTTCTTTTTTAAAACTACGTATTTTTGTTCCCAGCGAATTTTCGTTATGGATTAATATATATAAATAATATATATATATATATATATATATATATATATATATATAATATATATAATATATTATATATATATATATATATATATATATATATATATATATATATATATATATTTAAAAATGCCTTTAATAAAGTTAGTGACTTTATTTGAAGTCACTTAATATTAGTGAACTATATATTCTATTTATTTATTTTATTTATCTTATTCAAGTTGACGGCAGATTTTATTTTTTTAAACATAATATTTTGTTTTTTATAATATTATTTATTTATACTAATTATGAAATATTTAATAGACATATTTTTTTATTATTTATTTTTTTTTAAGATTATTGATCTAGTTTTGTATCCTTGTTTATGTTTTCTATGTTAATGATTTTTCATTTTTATTATGTTAAATTTACTGATTTTTTTCTACGAATATTAGAATATTTTTGTATTCGTGCATTTTTCGTTGTTTTTTTTTTCTAGATATTGCCCTGAGTGATTAGAAAATTTTGTAATATATTTTTGTTAGTATTGGCCAGACTGCGGACATCCGGTCCTAAAACCTAGCGCTTTTACGATTTTGGCCTCGGAGGTAAACGCATTAAGCTATAAATATGGTAAATTTTTATTTAAACGTTTTGCCTGGCGAACAAGGGGATACATATTTTAGATTTTAGAGATGCAAATATAAAAAAATACCCTTTTAAAATCCTTTATTCCCACTCAGAATTTTCAGTCACTCATTTTCAGGAGACAAAAATCCATTGTAATTTTATTACTGAGTGAATATTTTTAGAAAACATTTTCTTTTTTATTCTTTAAACCCTCTTTAAAAGCTAGTCATCGTTTCTAAAGGTTAAAATAAAAATTAAATTTAAAACTTTATACAAGTATAATCTCCGTCTTATCTATGTGGCGATATTTTTATTTATAGTTTACATTTTATTTGACCCAAAAACCCGGAAATATAAACTTTTGATCTACAAAAAAAAGTTCGGTAGATCAGTGGGAGAGCGCTCGCTTATCGACCTGGAGGTCAAGCGTTCAAATCCAGTCGAGGGAGGACCGTAATATAAGGTATTCCTTGTACCGTTAACTCGGTAGGCCTTGAATTAAAGGCCAGCCAAACCAGCCAGGGTTTTACGAGGTTTTTTTGGCTGGTAACACGCAAATGCTGGGTTGGCTCCCGTTACGTCTGAGACAAGTCTGGATGCCCGCAGAACCATGACTTGTCGTGAGGTGGAGACATACTGCTCACGAAAAGTCATGGTACTGCGGGCCGATTGAGATGAAGATCGGAAAGATATAATAACCCTTTGTATGTCCGAAAACTTAGACAGTGAAAGTGAAGCCGGGGCACGAATAACTTTAGTCACTAGGAGCGAAGTCCTTGAAGACAGACGTCTCCTAGAAGCACTGCGGAACTTTGACTTTCAAGTCAGGGCTAAATAATGAGTTTTTGCACACTGACGTCGAGGTTTTGATCACAGGATCTAATGGGATTGATGAGACAAGTTAAACGAGGGCGGGTCAAGTAAAACTAATGAGATCAGAGGAGCTGGTAAGATTTGATGAACTAACCACACTGTGAACTAGTAGTCGGCGCTAGCCAGAAAGGTAAGTTTAGCTAGAGTCTAGCTGGTCTAGATGAAGTAGGCACACACTAGCTAGAGCGGTGAGATTAGATAAAATCTGGCTAGATGAACTGGACCAGTGATATGTTAACGCCATGTACGGAGGGTGTGTGCTTCCTAGATGATTGGATGTGTAAAAACTCTGAGGTGGATTAGTTGAGTGAGGGGAAAACGCTAATATGACCCTACGGGGCAGGAGGTTGAATATAGCACTTTACTAAACTTGACTCTTTTTTAACTGGAACATACCTCAAATGATGAATAATCGTATATTATGCTATTAGGCCACAAAATATAATTTTACACGCGAGTTTTATGAATACCCCTCGAGTCGAAAGCAAGGATAGGCTATAGAGATTTCTAGCCTAGGCATACACCGTGGCTGGTAATTAACTTATTAAACTGAAGAGGCGAAGCTAAGTCTGGCAAATGGCAAATTGTCTACAGAGTCGATGCAGTTAATTGCTAGCACGAGTCAGCAAAGATTCCTTTGCTGCATAGTAGCATAAACTATTTTATCTACTTACGTCTGAAAGATAAAAATATGAATATTATTCTTGAAATGTGTTGAATTTTAATCAGAGTTTAGTTTAGTTATAGTTTTCGTCAGTCTTAAGAAGATTTTGATGGCAAATCTTTCACTCTTATTTTGATTCATTATATTTTACAGCCAAATTAGTTTACCTTGTTTACAGCTTTAGTATTTCCTTACGTTTTAGATTTGAAATTTAATTTAAAGAAAATAAATCAACAAATAATGAGATAAGTGACAAAACAAATAAATGTGACGGTACATTAATTACTCGTGAAAACCTTTAACAAACCATACATATTAGTGTTGGTAATATTTGACTTAAAATTATATTTATAAGGTATTTTATAACAATGTTTAATTAATACTTCTAAATATGGTCTTTTTAAGTAACAGTATACAGAAAATATTATTATAAACAATAGTTATGTTTACCAGACAAGATAACAACAAAATCTACTCAATAACCTCCATCATAATAACCTCCATTATAATAACCTCAACTCATTAATTGTTCTTTTTCATTTTGCCTCGTTGGATTCTCTATGTACTGTACCGTAATTCTGTTCCGTGATTTTTTATCTCTAGTCTTACTATACTCCAAAACATTTTGGCTCACACCCTTTGATATTACTGCTTCATGTATAGCCTTATTATCCTCTATGATAGTTTGACTCACTGTCATCTCTAGATACTGTATTTCTATCTCTAGCCTTACCATACTCTATAGGATGGTGACTCACTGCCATTACATGGTATTATATCTCTATGACCCCTACCATCCTATATGACACTTCGTCTCACTGACTTCTCTAGATAAACTGTAATTTAATCTCTAGCCGTACCATACTCCAAGAGATTTTTCCTCTCTCCTTTCTCTACATACCAAATCTTTACGTATTGTTTAAAGCCTGACTAAAATACTCTAAGAGATTTTGCTTCTCTGTCTTCTTTAGATACTAAATATCTATGTATTGTGCATTGCCTGAATATATTAATCTAATAGATTTTGCCTCTCTGCCTTCTCTCATATTGTATCTCCATGTGTAGCCTAACCATATACTAAAATTTAAAAGACGTTGCCGTACTATCTTCACTTCTTACTAATTTTCTATGCAGTTAATCTTAATCAATAAAATTTCACATTACTGTTTCTCAATGCTTATGTACAGTTATGATACGTTACTCTTATGTAGTAAGCCCCTATGGCTTTATTACAAACCATATTGTTATTACAGCAACATGAAAATGAAGAGATTAAATTGCAATTTATAACTTAATCCAACTAAATTGATGGGATTAGAATGTTGATTAAGTTTAATTGTTTTAGTTATAGATCAATCACCTATGTTCTTTCTAACCTTTGAATTAATGTAATACTCATTTGCTCAAGTGTATTTTAGAGGATTTAATAGATTGATTAGGTTTATAGAAAAATAGTTTTGTTATATATATAATATATATATATATATATATATATATATATATATATATATATATATATATATATATATATATATATATATATATATATGATGAACTAGGCTCACACTAGCTAGAGCGGTGAGTTTGAATAAAATCTAGCTAGATGAACTGGGCACACTTTGGACCAGTGATATGTGAACGCCAGTGATATATATAATATATATATATATATATATATATATATATATATATATATATATATATATATATATAATATGTGTGTGTGTGTGTGTGTGTGTGTGTGTATAAAAGCACAGAGGACACCCCTACACGACCTTCAAGTGGATTACGTCATACTGGACCGTCGAACCCTATATCCCTTCTCATGTCCTCGAAGACTAGGTCAGAGACAGGTATAAATAGGGCATCCATCGTCTCCATCTGCAGTTCAGTTTTGTAGACCATTGTGTTTCTATCTATGATGTCCTATATCCCTGAAAATGCCTCCCACAGTGAAAGCGAAACGTCAGATTTTTCATCTACATTGACGCGGTCACCACCGGAAGACCTAAATCTTTATGACAATAACCGCGGAAGCCTACGCAGTTGATTATTCCTTGCTTGAAGGATATTATCCCACGAACTTTTTTGCGTTACATATAATCTGACTTCTTATAATAATTCATATTATTCTAATCTATGATAAATTTTAAAAATCTTGGACCCAAGACATCAAATTCTGGGGTTCCATGAGCTATTTCTATTTTTTTTTTTTTGAGTTTTTTGATCATGGAGACCAATAATCAAATTATTTTTTTTATATTTAGTAATAAATTACTGAATATAAGATGTATGTAGAGGATTCTTGTAGCTGGCAAAGTGGAAATTTCGAATTACACATCTATATGTCATTTTGTATTACATATGTTCTATTGTTACTTGTTGGTTTAGTTTTGCACTGATGATGGCCTTTAGCCTTATAGAAACCACTTAGCTAGTGAAGTTTAAATCTGTGAAGAAACTTTTATTTTCATTATTTGTAAGAAACTATTTTTCCACTTATTAAGATGTCTGATGAAGTTCCTGTGCTTTTCATGCATATTTCTCAGCCTAAGGGATAAATAACTATTATTAGAGAAACTAAGTTTATACTCTAAGTGAGTATGCTTATTAAATAATCTATACTTTATTCTCATCCATAAAAGGACTTGTTATTATTATATTATCCTATTAAGACAAAAGCTCAGTGAAGTAGGAGCTTTACTTTGTGCAGATAAGAATCCAAAAACCACTGGAGAGAAGAGTAATTAATCTAGATTATCTTACAACTTGCTTTCATCTTGTGAATAAAGTTTACCAACACATCCTCTATACAGATTTTGAGAAAAAACACACTCTCTTATATCTTACTCAAAAATCTACATAGGGAAATTCTTGCAGGCGTCATTTACACACTTTGGAAATTTCAGTTTGATTTACACACTAATACTTTTACAACGTGTCTTTATGATTTACTGAAACTAACACAAAAATTCAGGCATTTTCATTACAGCAACTCTTCTATTATTTCTCTCTTTCTCACCTTCATACTTTATCATTTACTCTCTACTTTTTATTTCTGTCTTTCTTATATCTTCAGATACTTTTGCACTCATCTCTTATTCTCTAACTTTCTCTCTTTCTCAAACACACTCACACACTGTTTTAATGAACGAACACTTAGCAATTTTCTTTAAGACAGAGTTTACCACAGCATAACTCTATCTTAAAGATGTGTTATTAATTTCATCATGTTTTTCTTCTTTATCTTCCTTCACTCGGCTTTCATGCATGTTTTAATCTCTATTTTTTCTTAAGAATCTCATTAGGCTCTTGGTTTTGTTTGGTAAGAAATTTATAAAATAGTTAATGAAGTTTTGAACGGGTTTGAATTAAGTTTTGTTAATTTAAATCTTGTTTCAAAAAGAATTTTATAACAGGTACATTAAGGGTGTAGCGAAAAATTCTGACAAGGTGTCTGCGTAAAATTTTCGCATGGTTCTGAATGCGTGTTTCCGAGCTTAACAATTGCATGCTTAACAACTGGTTTATGCATTATAATTTGAGGAGTTACTCAATTATAAAGCACTACTCTTTACTATTTTTTTTTTGTATTTTTCATTATACTTATCTCATTATAATAATAATGCCCGTTTAGAGCCTTGCTGATGCTCATCAGGGATAACCCCCGCAGGAACCACCTCGGGTGGTAGTAGCAACCGTTACGCTCAAAGTGTATTTTAAAGCTCTGTTGGCTCAATCATGGTGTAAGTTATTTGATATGAGTGACGTTAGCGCCAGTGAATTCCATATTGTAAGGACTCAAATAAAGATCTATCCACAAATATAGTTTTAAGCATATAATGACAGTAAAACCGACTTTCAACCAAATAATCTGAATGAGAGATGCGCTTGCTCAGTATTATTAAGGGAAGTATTAAGAAACTGTTCCCCACTCCAGTCGGATAGGGTTAGTCTGCATTCAGTCTCAAATGTAATAACTACTTGACTCAAAAAAAAAAATTCTTCCCACCGGTAATTTTTTTACTCCATTTCTTTTAAATATTTTAATTCACCATATTTTATTTTTACTTCTTGTTTCTTATTGTATTAATTATATTTATTGTGTACTTATTGTATCTTATTTATTTGATCGTCCTCTTGTTTATAGGAACTGAGTATGACCTTTATTTGGTTGAATGCCTGTTTTACTGTCATTATAAGCTTAAAACTATATTTGTGGATAGAACTTTATTTGAATCCTTATAAGGTTTTTGAGTGTTTCCTTTGAAACATACAGAAAAACGAGTAACGACTAGTTCTTCATAATGGAGTAACAGTTCAAATTATAAAGCAAGAAATTCATTGCTAAGCACTGAAACACGCGTTCCAAAAGAACAATTTCCCAGTTTGTGGACCACCGTGCTAAAATTTTCTACACCCTTGTAACCCTGTTTTAACACCTATTAAGAACACTTAAAAGTAATTTATATAAATTATATATACAATTTTCTACCTTAAGAGTTCGAGAGCACAAAAGCCTAATTTGACAATCGGGCTCGTGTTGATTCTTAGTTAAAGCTTGTGATGAAGTAGTTATTAACTTACTTCATCATATTAACACAATATGAATCTATGTACAAGATTATTATCTCTCTCGCAAGCGAAGCGAGTCCCCCAAGCAACAAAGATGCGTCCCACGCCCGCAGCGTTACAAGCTACAGAACCCAGTGGTAAAGTCACGCCTTTTCTATGGATTAGACGCAAAATGGTAGCTCTAGGCCTCATAAGGTTGAACACTACCTTCTATCTAAAGAGCTAAAAGGACCCCCCAACAACGTGGCCTACTTACTAGGAGATCTCACCTCTTTCAAAATAATATCACCGTCACTGCTATATATATATATATATATATATATATATATATTATATATATAATATATATATATATATATATATATATATATATATATATACAGAATTTAAGATAGGAAACACTAAGAAAATACTTACATAAATTTGTAACGTTTCGAACTATGTTCTTCGTCTGACAGAGAGGGACTGGAAGGTAGAGGGGAAGGAATTAAAGGAAAGGAGTGTGCACGGTGGGGCAGGTAGAGTGGGTAATACAAGGAGGGGTGGTAGATAGAACACACATATATATATATATATATATAATATATATATATATATATATATATATATATATATATATATATATATAAACAAAGGGCACTTTGTTGCGCTAACAACAGTTATTTATTGCTTTTAACAAAATTATGTGTTCATTTTTAGTGTAAATATGGTTGGAAGTCTTCCATCAAACGTGTAATATTTATCAGGTGCCTTGTTATGAAAGTGGAAGTAAAATCTAAAAATATTCGTAAAACTGAACTCCTCTTGTAGGATCTCGAAATCGAAGTAAACTCAGCGTGAAATAAGCTGGATCAAAGTTTGTATCGTGTGCAAATGATATGAAATGAAGTTATATGTAGGGTTATTGAGGGATGGGGGGGGGGGGTCTTATGTGGTTGTTAGGGCTCCGCATATTCTGGTTTACCTCTGTAATCAAATTTATACTTTTCCTACAAATCAGAAACAAACTGAATTAGCAGTGAGTTGTGAAATGGCATTACCATTGCATATCTAACTATTCCATATTGTATTAAGCTTTAAAATGCTCACTTGTCTTGTATTCTTTCATTATTTTTCATGGAAAGGAGCATGTGTATCTCATGAGTTGTATGTTAGATACTAGATTTTTTATAATAAATAAAACACTATAATTAAAAAATTCTGGCGCGGTGGTCCGCATGTCGGGCGAATTTCCTTTGGATGCGTGTTTCCGTGCTTTTTACATTATATAACTTTACAACTACTAAATAAATAATTCCGGCGCGGTGGTCCGCTGTCGGGCGAATTTCATTTAGAATGCGTTTTTCCGTGCTAAACAACCTATTTCTTGCTTATGCAAAAACCATGCCCATTGCGTGGTTCCGGTTCATGCTTTAGAACCTAAGCAGTTACTCAACTGTCAAGCACTGCTCGTAACTCATTTTGTCTGTATTTTCCAAAGGAAATGCGCTAAAACCTTTAAAGATAACTGATTAAGCTTAAAGATAAGTAACTAAGCTTTTTTAAACTAGTGCAAATAATAGTGCGTACTTCTAATTTTAGAGGCATAGTTTTGTACAACCAAATGGATAATTATGCGCATTTCCTTTAGAAAATACAGACAAAATGAGTTACGAGCAGTGCTTGACAGTTGAGTAACTGCTTAGGTTCTAAAGCATGAACCGGAACCACGCAATGGGCATGGTTTTTGCATAAGCAAGAAATAGGTTGTTTAGCACGGAAAAACGCATTCTAAATGAAATTCGCCCGACAGCGGACCACCGCGCCGGAATTATTTATTTAGTAGTTGTAAACTTATATAATGTAAAAAGCACGGAAACACGCATCCAAAGGAAATTCGCCCGACATGCGGACCACCGCGCCAGAATTTTTAGATCTAGTGAAGAAAATTAACAGTGTCTTTACCTGTACCAATCTCATTCTTTTGTTTCTTAGATCTAATCTGCTTCTAAGATCTAGTGAACAAAAGAAAGATTGTCTTTACCTGTACCAATACCTTTTTTTTTGTTTCCTAGATCTAATTTACTTCTTAGATCTAGTGAACAAAAGAAAATATTTCTTAATGTGTACCAAACCCTTTTTATGTTCCCTAGATCTAAGAAGTCTCTCACCCTTTTAACTTTACCACCTACACATAGCAATAATATATTTAAGATTAGTTTATACACTGATGATGGAATACTTCCCGAAACGCGTATGATTTATTTTATTTTAATATTAGATCAAGTATAATTAAAACAAGTTTTTAATAATTTTAGTGTTTTAATTATTATATAAAACGTGCGACTATCAAAAAATCTCGATAGAATCAACAACTTTGTTGACAGAGAATTTACTTATTCCAACAAAAACACTCCGTGAAAAAATGCAGCCAAGTCTTGCGTAAAAAGTTATTATATCATAGTTTACGCCAAGTCTATTCATTTACTGTTTTCATAAATCTTGAGAGATATAAATGTTTATTTAATAACCGCAACGTATGCGCTCAAAGACCTTACCAAAATGTAACAGTAAAGAAATTTCTGACTAAACAAGAAAGCAGAGGTAAAATTAAATAACCATGAATTTCCTTCTCAAATTAATATTAAAAGTTTTTTTCTAAATAAGTATTATCTATTTATTTATTCTATTTCTAATTTCGTTATTTAGCGTTCTTGCCAAGTCAGAAATTTCTTTACTGTTAAATTTTGTAAGACTTTTGAGCGCATACGTGGAATAATGGTGTGCGCTGCCAATTTTAGAGGCATGGTTTTGTATAATCAAAAGGATAATTTTTATTTTTCCTTTAAAAAATGCATAACAAGTAGTGGTTGATAAACGAGTAAATACTTATTTTTAAAGTATAAACCAAAACCTTAAGCAAGAAATTGATTTCTAAGCACGGAAATAAGAAGTTTAAAATAAATTTTTGCGGCATGCGTACCACCGCGTCAGTATTTTTTCCTATACTTACCCTAAAATTTACAATCTAGACTATTCGAATGCAAACATATTTACCCAGGTATCCGTATAGCTTTCTCTCTAAAACGTATCCAAGCGAAAAGGTCACTCCAAATATTGACATTGGACTTCAGATGCCCTCGTGGAATATCTTTTAAATCTCCTAAAGAAAATCATGTTAAAGGAGCATGTTTATATCACGGATCACCGAGTCCGGCCTTTATATTTGTGATATTATCACCGTTTTCGACACTCAATAAATGAAGCATTTAACAATAAAAACTTATAGTTTAAACCAATATATGTTTAATCCAAGAGGTTTGTAAGGAAATACGTCTCTCCACCATTAATTAATTTTTAATAAAAAAGCTAGCTTCCGGGTACATCCAGCCATCATCCATCTAACAATAGAAATACAAACTAACAAAAAAATAAAATACTCAAAGATCAAAACTTAAACTAAGAAGAAAAAACTTAAGACAAAAGGGTATTTCAAAGTACTAAATAAAAAAATACAAATAATATTATATACAATAAATAAATAAAATATATATTATAAATAAATGGAATAATTAAATAAAATAAATGAAATAAATGGAATAAATGGAATAAATGGAATAAATGGAATAAATGGAATAAATGGAATAAATAGAATAAATGAAATAAATGAATAAAATAAATAAAATTAACTAATTAAAAACACGTGAAGAAGAGTAGGAAGCTAGAAAGACGAGTGTTCGGTAGCAGGACGTACAGTGCAAATGTCAGAGGTAACCAGCACACTGGTTGTTCAAAACTAGGGCGCGTATCCACGCCTCTGTTATCAGTTTTCCCTTCCACCAAAACGCGTAGCGCAATAGCCTTAGAGCACTCAACTCTAACATTAAGTAATGTGCCGTCCTGAATGTCCTTATAGGCTTCTATGATATCAAGCACTGCACCTTTATTTTGGGACCAAAGAAACGCAACTTTGTGATCAGCATATATGTGATCCTTTTCCCTTAAGTGACGGTAGAAACGTTTATAACCTGAGGGAGTCACGTGCTCGTCTAAGTGCACTGAAAAACTGCATCCTGTTTGACCTGTGTAGGTACTTTGGCAGGTACCACATGATAAATGATACACACATGACCGATCTTTTGGGGTTTTAGGATCTTTAGCTTTGAATAACCAATCTTTTAGAAAATATGTAGATTAAAATGCAAGCCGCATTCCATTACGCTTTAATATTTTTGCTACCTGATAACTTATATGGCCTATGTAAGGAAGTACACAAAATGTTTTACTTAAGTCAGTAACTTTAGTCAGTTCATCCTTTGAAAAACTAATCTGCTCACGGCTGTAAAATGAAGCTTTACTGAACTAATTTAAGGATAGATAGTAGCATTTGCTAAATTTATCACTACAAACAGGTTAGTAAAGAATGCCAGAGAATTTTTACCAACATAAGGAATAATAGGCTAAATATACTGAAATATCTAGAAGCTCTCTTGGTAGGGAAATATCAGTTTCCAATCTAGACTGGTAAAATAAGACACATAATGATTTATTAAGGAACAACATTAATAAATCATTTATTTGAGAAAGGAGGCTCATAATTTTAGGGCCAATGTTAGAGCAGTTTTGGAGAGCCCCTCCCCTAGTTATTTTGAAGAGCGAAGGATGAGAAAAAGTTCCGAGGTACCTCGTACCCGATTTTCGTTCATTTATTTTTAGGCACTTGACCCTCTATTGGTTTGTCTAAAGTGAAGACATAAAGCCTTGGAAAATTCAAATGGGGTGTCGTCTTATCCAAAAATATATTTTTGGTTTATATTAGGGAGATCGTCATCTCCTTCTTTTCGATCGAATTTTTTCGATCTCTTCTTTTCGAATAACACTCAAGATTTTAAGAAATGTAGAAATAATTTCAATAAAATAAAAATTTCAAGTACCCTAAATAATTTGTTTACATTTACTAGAGTAAAACAAAATTATTTGTTTTTTGGTATCTTCTTATATCTTTTTGCACTGGCTTCATTATCAATACTTTTGCTGGTGTAACATATTTTATCCAATTTAATTTTTACTTTAAATAATTTCTTAAAACCTTCTTTATTTTAATTTAAGTTAATAGATTTATTTGATTTTCTATGTATAAAATCAATTCAATTTGTTTTTCTCATTAATATTACATTAAGTTTTTTTCTGTATTATTTCTTACTTTGTATTGTACCTCAAAAATCTTAAGTTTCCTTCATTTTTATTTTTGTTAAGCTTCTAAATTAAAAAAAAAAAATAAGTCTTCCCCTATCCAATAGAAAAAATGGGGATGGGAGATTGGGGACCATTTCTCATTTTTTTTGTTCCAAATTCAATGGTACAAAAAGTATAACGGTGGACAGTATATAAAATATAAATTTACTTTTTTTATGTTTAAAAAGGTAAAAAGAAATAGGAAATTTACACCTGAGGAAGTTTTTCTTTTTAGTCCCTATTTTACCCCCTCTTCTGTTTTACCTTTTTCCCATTTTCTCATTCAATTCGAATTTCATTTTTACCCGAGGGAAGGTAACTCAATGGAAGGGGACAGGTCCGAGTGGAATAACTTTTTCTTTATTTTACTTAAATTGTTACTCTCCCTCTAACCCCCTCATAGTTTCTTTAACTTAAATTGTGCGCCTTTTCTTCTTTTTAACTCCATAACTCCCTCTTTTTACTTTTTTACTCCCCTTTTCTATTAAATCTTATCATTTTTTTCTTGCTCCTTCGTTACTACTACTCTCTTCTTTTTTCTTTGGTTACTCCTGACCTTGTTTTTGTAATATAATTGTATCCAAGTTTTCATTACGCCCTCTTTCTTAGCTTTCCTTTCTCCCTGATCTTTTTCAATTATTTATTTATTTATTTCTTCATAACTTTTTTAGTCGCGATTTTGTAATCCCTGTCCTTCTTAAATCATATTAATTCTTCTCTATCTTTTCCTTTATCCATTACCATTCTTTCCCTTTACTCTATCATTTTAGTAATTATTTACTACTTTGTTCTAACCATAAGATTCATATACCGATTCAAATATTTAATATTACTAGCATTATTTAATTAAATTAATTACTAGATACTTTGCCATCATTATTAAATAAATAAAATCTATTAGGAGTTCTCATGAATAATCTTTTTTCATAAAATTTTATGGACAAATAGATGTTATTAAATTTAAAATAGTTGCTGTTGTCATTTTCCCAATAAAATATAGCTTCTAGCAGCGGATAGTATACACTGGTGAATTTTCTTAGGAAGAAGGAGAGCCATGGAACTTCTTTTTATTTATTTTAAGTTGCAATCAGGAATTTCTGTTTCATCTATCTTGTTTCCTTTAAAGTTGTTTACATTGTTAATTGCTTATTGATGTGAAATGTTGATATAGGGATATTAGGTGTTAATTATAATATTATTAATCATTAGTTTCGGCTTTCGGCGTTAATTCTTGTTTGCATTTTAGACAGTGAAAATGCAAAAGCTCATAAGCTTCTTCGGATGACGAAAGTGGAAGGACAAGTAGGGTGATCGATTTTGCTTAGTCTCTTGATTCCAATAATATATATTTCTTCTATTTAAAAATAAGTAATTAAATAAATAAATATATAAATATATATATATATATATATATATATATAATATATATATATTATATATATATATATATATGTATATATATATATATATATATTATTGGTTGCATTTAGTGGTGTAAGAGAAGAGAGGTAGTTGGAAAAATCAACTCCTATACGTTGCTCAACCCTGGTAAGCCTACTATCCCAGACAGTCTGTACAATGACCATTAACTGTCTGGGCCTATGAGCCCCCGAACACATGGGGCCAAGAAGTAAATCTGTGAAATAAATTGGCTCCAAAGCGACCTAGATAAGGAAAAATCTGTTGATACATGGCAAACTGTCATGTAATAAAAATAAACAATATAAAACACAAAACAAACAACAAAAATGACTTCTTCTGAGTGGTTCGATGACTTTGGAGTTATTTTCCTCGAAATGATTTGGTGCTCATGGACCCTCTTTAAACATATCTTAGTATTCAGACATTGAAAAATAAGGTTTCAGTAAACATTATAAGAAAACACAAATTCTCAAAAAGTGTTTTGATCGGTCTGAAAGTTTTTATATATGTACTATTATGTATGAACGAAATTGTACGTAGCTGCCAAGAGGTTGTAGGCTTCTTGTTTATTGATCAAATACATTTTAAATACAATAAAAAAATGAAAAAAAAACATCAACTCCGTCTTTTCCACATTTTTTTTGCTTTATTAAGGCAGAACCGGCTTTCAGCTTACGCCATCATCAGTGCCGAAAAGATGTCGAGCTGTCAATTGTCCAGGACCTCTGTTAAGAATTTGGAGACAACTGTAAAACTATTTTTCATACAGTTCTTAACTATTTTGTCACAAAATCTTCTAATATGAGCGCTTTATTCAAAATTCAATTTTTATACTTCAATTCTCTCACTCATTACTTGAAATGACTCAATTAATTAACCAATGACAGTAATTAATAGGTTAGTAGGTTTATTTGCTATCCAGTCCGTGTTCAATCCCGGTCGGGACGTCTAGGATTTCATGTAACCTATGGAAATCCTTTCATTGTCGTCCTTCGAAAAGAAAGCTATGCTAGTAGTTCCGCTTGTGCGACGTCTGGTACTTGTAAAAGATACATAAATTAAACTGGATTTATGCAAAATTTAGGACCATTAACAGTAGCTTATGTAAAATATATAGATGTTTCTGCGTTAAGTACACTAAAGCTTAGTCGTGCAGTAATAGACGTGTTGTTGATTGTTGAAGATATTGAAACTTATATAAAGGTCACTGATGTTCTTTGGATTAGACTGGCAATTCCTACACTAAAACCTCTAAAATATACAACACATTCTATCAAAGGGTTCAGCAAAAAGGGCTTCGAAAATTGGCCTACTTGCTATGTAATCTATCACCTATCCTTATTCACCACTACTTACACCACTCTAAAAATTATTAACAGTAAGAAGCGTATAGAATGTAATCTTTATTGTAAGTTATCTCAAATGCTTACTAGATGACTCTAATGCACTTTACGGGTCCTAAAAAGTTGATATTAGTAAGAATAAATCTAAAATTTTACATTGTAACATTTCTTTTATTTTCTTGAAGAAAAAGGAGAATATTTGTGAACAAAAAATTTATTTCTTTTATGATTTTCATAATATTGAAAAAATAGTCCTCACTACACGAGGAAATTGACAAGTTGTAAAATTCAATAAAGGGAATTTTCCACTCATTGCTGTATAAATTGAATGACTTCCATTTCTCTGAAAGCTAGCTGTCACTTTAAGGGGCTGTCTGTAAAGAGCTATAAGGAGCTGTCTTTAAACCAAGCTCTTATTGCCAGAATACTTAATATAATATTTTTTCAAGGAATAAAAAGAAGAAAATTACAAAAGATATTTGTAAATAATAGTTCTTTATATATTCTTTGCTGTATTTTAACATTTTTTCTTTTCATTACTAGAGGGAAGGGGTAGTTTAATGTTTGTGAATATATTATATAATAAATTAAAACACTATGTTTTTATTTTAATACGGTTAATGTATCCACGGTTTTTGTCTGATCTCAATTTGATCACAATTGTTAAGCTGAATCAATCATGATCTGTACCTATATTGGCGACCGCTATAACTAAAACTAATATTTTCTATCTTAAAAAGAAAGCAAGTCCGAAGATATAATAAATTGTAAAGTAGGCATATTCAATGTTTTAAGGACTAGCGAAGCTTGTCCGAATTAGTGGAATGAGCGAAGCAAAGCCAAATGAGAAATACATTTTCCGAGTAAAAGTCTTGTATACTACAAGTAAAAAGCAATTTTTGTATACTACAAGTTTACTAATATTTGCACAAAATTTGTTTCACTAATGTACAAGTGTAGGCTGGTAACTCCTAGCGGTTTTTATATAATTTTATTAAAAAAAATTGTAGGTTACAAGTTTTATCTTAGATCTCCTAGAAACGAGGGTATTTGTGTCTATGTCCTGTCAAATTTGATTTTCTCCCCTACAAATGTTACAATGTCAAAATATAAGTGAAACCCAATCTCATTCATTTGAGGAAATTATTATGAATACAATTATTTTTAGAATACGAGAAATAATATTTACAAACACGTTTCATAAACTCATATTGAGCACTAGATTACTACTAAACTGAAAGTTTAGTAGTAGTAGGCGATAAAAACTAAGTTTTAGTTTTAGTTAAACAATTTCCTGACACCCGTACTATTTTGTTTAAAAAACAGTTTAAATGTATTCTATTTAAGTTTTTTATAATTGTTACAGTTTTAAGATACATTAATTTAGATAAGAAGTTGAGTATTAAAATGTTTAGTCTATTAATCCTTAAGATAGCTATTATCTTTTATTACAGAAGCCTCAACAACGTGTATTCATTGTAATTAATTTTATATTTTCAATATAAAATTTATGTTTCAAATTTTATTACATATAAAATATCAAGTGGATTAATTAGTATCCCTGACGACATAGTCGTAAAGTATTAATTAATATTTCACTCGGTTATATCTAACTTTTTTTTGGAAATTTCACGTATTAAAGATTAAAATGGAAATTGTCTGGTGCAGAAAAAAGGTACTAAAAAAACTTTGTTGTAGATTAGAAATTGGAAATCGGTAGTAAAATATACGTTGACGTTCAGGGTTGTAAACCAAGGTAGAAAATTGGATGCAAATTGGTGGGGTTGTCCCCAGGTCATGTTGATTAGTACTAGCCTCTCTGTGCCAATTTTACCCCTTTTTAGTCTACTCTGTCCTTATTCTCTTCTACTCTAAATTATTCTTAGTGAAGAAAAAAATACACAAAATCTATTCACCTTTACATAAAATAGTACATTGAAAAAATAATTCAGAGACTTCTGGTTTTTTACGATTGATAATAAAAAAGTGATAATTTCGTTAACATATTATATTTAATAAACTTTTTCTTTTTATTAAGAGTTACTCTAATTTATACTGTACGGAAAATTGTATTTTATCTCACCATAATCAAATGGTTCAATGGATACACAGTCGAAACTTTTACACTTTTTAACCAAATTTTTACTCTTCAAATAACTAATTAAGGTATAATTATCATAAAGCAGAAAATATACCATTAAAATACTTATTAGAAGAATAATTAATTGTTTGACACTTTTAAATGTTAACAAGTTTGGACATTTCTGAAAACTCTGGTATAACTTTTTCTTTTTAGAAAGTAATTGCACTAATAATATGTTAAAGTAAAATGAAAGTACATTTCTGTTTTGGATTTGATACATCTAACTAATAATATGTATTTCTCATGTACTGCCCAAGTATATGATCCAAGTAGATTCGTGGTTTTAACAGCCCTGATATATATATCCTCAATTTCAGTAGTTAAAACACACAAACAGCAGCAAAATATTGCATATAATAATTGTTTAAAATAAGATACTTTTAAAGCCTGTTACCTGCCTATAACTATCATCCTACTTGTCACATCGTCTCATCGAATTCACTACGCTCATCCTCACTAATTTGAACTCGCTTCGCTCGTGCTCAAAATATACGAGTCATAAAATTTATACTGTAGCACGCCTTTGAACTTGCGTCGCTTGTCCTTAAATACTAAATACATCCATTTTATATCCGCGATCACTCATCCAGGCACTGACTACGCTCGATTTCATTTATGATCAACTCAACGTTTATGATCCAAACAATACTGAGGATATACTTGTTGTATTGATATGAAACTTAGTTTACTTATTTATTACTAAAGGTATACACTTGTACCGAATGAATTACCGAATTTATTCCTATTTTTTGCAATTTTAATAACGAAAGTACACATTTCATTTGATAAAAATTGAGTTAATGGTGATAACGAGATGAAGCACAGAAGATATGTTAGTCTTAAACATAGCTACATGCGCGCCAAATCTCAATTTCTTCGCAACATATTTCCACGTTTTATGAATTTTCATAAATTTTGCTTAGTCATTATTGCTGATAATGCCATTTGCTGGTAATAAAAAATATTTTACCTGAATAGCACAACCACACCTATAGTCTGTTTTTTTTATTTTTCAAATCTCCTTCTTGAATTCAATGGGAGTTACGACGATACACACACAAACACACATATACACACACTGACACACAAATTTCTGAAATCCACTCAAGAGGGCTTAAAACGCCAGAAACATATAATTCTTGTGATATTCCAGTTTCAGATTTTTTCCAAAAAATACTTTTCTTATATGCGGTGTAATGTGGAGAAGTAACAATAACATTATTAAAATTTAAAATTAAATAAATAATAATAAATAAATAAAATTATAAATTAGATTAAGAGCGTTATAGTGCCTCTAGACTTATCAATAAATAGACGAATAAAGGCAGACAGAAACACTATATTTTTTTTAGCATATAGCAGACACAGAACTAAATATTTAAATTGCTCGTAGCTAAAACAGATAGATCTTAATAATAAATAAACCAATAGGACACGGTCCTATATAGTAATTATAAACTCAGGGAGAACATAATTATACATATAGGCAAATAGAGGGCAAGTGCCTCTGTTAGAAAATAAGCACATGACATGGTGTGAATGAGCAGGTTGGCAGCTGAGATGGCAGGTGACAAAATGTCAACTTAAGAATCTACCTAATTGCTAGGTTGACATGAGACTAAAGTCAAGTGTTGTATTAAATTGCGATGGAGGAGTCATGTGAAAAACATTAGTTTTTAATTACTTTTGCATTGTTAATCCCTCAAAGTCCCAAGTCAAATTCCTTAAAGTCAGTCTTTTAATAGAGTTTATGACATGCATGTGGTAATACTAAAAACGATTTTGTTCTTAATTAAAACTTAGGAGGCCTTAAAAACACCTAAAACGGATAATTAAGGTGACATCCCGGTTTCGGATATATTCACAAACAATATACTTTTCATATATCATTTGATGCTACCAAGTTTTGCAAAACATGAATAGGTTACACAATATAATTGAGCGAGAAACACCTAAGAAATGTAACAAGCAAAATGCAATGATACATCTAGGAACTGTACATCTGTAAGAGTGCACTTCTCGTCTCTGGTAAATACTTCACATTATATTCTTCGAAATTAATTGAAGGTCAGAGTGAGTTCAGGCTCTGTCGGCGCCCTGATGAGTTAGACGTAACGAAGCAGAGTAGGATATGACATTATGTCGAGCCATTAATGATGACGAATGTCGAATGATGGAACAGTTCCCAAATGTAGCATTGCATTTTGCTTGTTACATTTCCTAGGTGTCTCTCGCACAATTATATTGTGTCAACTATAGTTTTCCTATACTATACTAACAGTATAAATGAGGAAAAGTAAAAAAAAACTAATAGGAAAAACCATAACCGGCTGGTTAGTAAATCGTTCGACCGCCTAGTTATCAGTTGGTCATTTGCTAGCTAGATTGCCGGGCAATCAGTTTCTTACCGCCTATCTTGTAAATAGCAGGTTGCTCCTAAAACGCTATATTTATTTATTTATTTTACAATACAACGTATTACAAATATTAAATTTGACTTAAAAGACAGAATTGTGAACTCCTCACAAAAAGGGGAGGAGGACTATTTAAAATATTAAACATGTACTGTCAAATATTTAGTCTATGTATTGTTATATATAAATAACTATACTTTATATATTTTATACAAAGAAAAAGATATAAACTTAACAAAATAATACTCATACCTAATAATAATTTTAATGCGCACACACACATTCATACACACACACATACAAATTATGCCTAATATGATTTGATAAAAATTAAGTCCTTCAATAATTTTAATCTGATACTTTGGTATTTCTGTATTTTGTTCTAGTTTCACAAGTGTCAATAAGCACAATGAAATAAAATATACTTTATTTTTCTTTCATCATATTAAATTTCATTCGTTGTAAAGAACAACTACGAGTTCTGCAAGGGTAAACTTTTAGACAAATAAACTAAGTAATACAATATGACATCAAATACTTGAGACAAGAAATTGTACGATTTGATATGAAAAAATACTATATTGGTATTTTGTATCGAACTGCCATGTAAGATTTTCTATCTGAGCTTGTATTATCTCACATATACAAGTAATAATATAATGTAATCATACACACACAGATACATGCATACAATACGTATATTAGATACAAAAAATATACACACACGAATTATGTTATGTGCAGACATAAACTCTTTTTGTGATGCTTTTTCTGTGCCTAGTATTTCTGTGTTTTACTACTAACCACAAAAATGTACGTTTTGAATTTAAAATAAACGTATTGTGTTTTCTCTTTATAATGTTTATTTCGGTATAGTAAATTTTATACAAAATTATGAGGCTAATATATATATATATATTATATATATATATATATATATATATATATATATATATATATATATATATATATATATATATATATATATATATATATATATATATATATATGCAAGCTGAAGAAACGGATAGATGCAAGAGACCGTACGAACTCAGTTTATACTTGATTTCTCTGATACTTTTGGTTAAGTAACTAAAAACCGGAAAACCTTATTCAATAACTGGAATATATTAACTAATATTCAGTGAGTAATCGAGTATGGTGCCGTTTCTGACGTTTTTTGGCCTCTGATTTGAACAAATATGTCCAGGGATGGTTACTGAATTTTTACTGTTGTATTTGCACTATGTAAGTTTATAACTGCAAAATGAAACTGGTGCATGGGTCAGCATCAGGGATAAAATTCCTTTGGGATGCATGCATTTTTTTTACCTATCTTGCTCAGGTTTCCGATCGGAACAGTAATACTTCATTTTGTTTCTCAATTTTCCATACTTTTTTGAAAAGGGAATCCTCTGAAACTCGTTATAGAACTTAACATACAAGAACTTAACATAACTGGTTGAGCATGTGCAAGTGATATGTGGGCGTATTTTCTTCAAAAAACTAGGAAAAGAGACAAACAAGTATCCTTACTAAGTAATTGACAATCTGTGGAAAATAATTGTACAATAAAAAGCAAGCATACTTGCGACCTACGCGCCAGGATCATTTTATTTCTATCTCTGCTAGGATTATGAGCTTAGGTATTTAAATAGCATTGCGTTTATCTTAAGAAAACAAACCGAAATTGTATAAGTTCAGTAAAAAGGAAAAAAATCGTATCATCAAAATTCCACGCATTCGTCACATCTTCATAATACTCTTTTTATGTTAATAATGTGGACAGCTCATCAAGCGTAGCTTAATAATATATTTTTAAATAAAGATTAATGAAGAACTTTATTAAGTGCAGCAAAGTAAAAGCCTTATTTATAAGTCGATATCGCTCTATCAAATATATAAGTTTAGCTTTAAAAATATATATATAAAAGCGATTGCTGTATGTGCAAAAATGGTTTCTCTAAGTGTTAGAGACTTTAATTTTTATGAACCCTGGGGAATAAAAGAGAAATAGAAGATGGTATTTTCCTTTTCCTCAGGGAATAGATGAAGAATATTCTCTGTTGAGCCTTTAAAGGTAAAAACCTAAAGAAAACCTTGAAGAAAAGCGTTGAATTAACTCTGTCTAGTGAAATATTTACACCTGACTCTCTAGATGCACTTAATCTTTTTACTCTTTTTTAAAAGCTGAAATCGTAGCTTAACCCTTAGACAAACCTTATTAAATTTAAAAACAAAAATGATAATAAAAAGGAAATAAACTTTTCTTCGGGAAAATATATTTTTTTCTTATATAATGTCAAATATCTGTTTTATCAGCTTGTCTTTTAATAGTAGACTATTTACATAGTAGAATAGCATAGTTAGTAATAGACTATAACTTACATAGTAGAATAACTATAGCTTACTTTTAGTAATAGACTATAACTTACATAATAGAATACCTATAGCTTACTTTTAGTAATAGACTATAACTTACATAGTAGAATACCTATAGCTTACTTTTAGTAATAGACTATAACTTACATAGTAGAATAACTATAGCTTACTTTTAGTAATAGACTATAACTTACATAGTAGAATAACTATAGCTTACTTTTAGTAATAGACTATAACTTACATAATAGTACCTATAGCTTACTTTTAGTAATAGACTATAACTTACATAATAAAATAGCTATAGCTTACTTTTAGTAATAGACTATAACTTACATAGTAGAATAGCTATAGATTACTTTTAGTTAGACTAACTTACATAGTAGAATACTATAGCTTACTTTAGTAGACTATAACTTACATAATAGAATACCTATAGCTTACTTTTAGTAATAGACTATAACTTACATAATAAAATAGCTATAGCTTACTTTTAGTAATAGACTATACTTACATAGAATAGCTATAGATTACTTTTGAGTAGACTATAACTTACATAGTAGAATACCTATAGCTTACTTTTAGTAATAGACTATAACTTACATAGTAGAATAACTATAGCTTACTTTTATAATAGACTATAACTTACATAGTAGAAAAGCTATACTTTTAGTAATAGACTATAACTATACATAATAAAATAGCTATACTTACTTTAGTAATAGACTATAACTTACATATACCTATAGCTATAGCTAGACTTTCAGCTTTACATTATTTTATATTAGTTTGTGTTAATGTTTCAGTTCCACCCGATATAGAAGACTCAGGTACTAGTGGAGATGTTGTAGTAGACGAGGGAGGCAATACAACTCTTATGTGCCAAGCTAGAGGACATCCAGCTCCTAAAATATTCTGGAAGAGAGAGGACGCCAAACTGATCACTTCATCAGGTAAATAGAGCGTATTGTAGTTGCAATAGACATGAAGGTTTATGTAGTAGTGGTGATGAAGTAGTAGACGTTAGAGGAATCACAAATATTAGGATTAGCTAGAGGACATCTAGCTCCTAAAATATTCTGGAAGAGAGAGGATGTCAAACTCATCACTTCATCAGGTAAATATATAGAGCTTATTGTAGTTGCAATAGACATAAAGGTTTATGTAGTAGTGGTGATGAAGTAGTAGACGTTGGAGGAATCACAAATATTAGGGTTAGCTAGAGGACATCCAGCTCCTAAAATATTCTGGAAGAGAGAGGATGCCAAACTCATCACTTCATCAGGTAAATAGAGCGTATTGTAGTTGCAATAGACATAGAGGGTCCAGGTACTAGTGGTGTTGTAGCAGTAAATGTTAGAGAAAACACAACTGTCATGCGTTGATCTAGTGAACATGTATCTTCTAAATCATTTTAGAAGAGAGAGGGAGCCAAACTGATCACTTTTTCAGGTAATTAGACCTTATCACAAGACAGAAAAGACTCAGGTAGTTGTGGAAATGTAGTAGTAACGTTGAACGAAACAAATGTTTCAATCTAAAGAACACCCAGCTCCTAATATACTCTGAAATAGAGATTATAGTTTCACTAGACTTAAAACTCAGGTACTAGTAGAGATGCAATAGTCGACGAAGGTGAAGTGCAACTCTTATTTTTTAAAGCTAGATGACTTTAACATATTTTGGTAGAGAGGATATTAAACTCATCAGTTTTTCAGGTAATTAGATTTTATTATAGTTGCACTTGACATAACAGGCTTAGACGTGCGATGTAGTAATATACGATGGAGGGAACGCAACTCTCATGTGTCAAGCTACAAGACACAGAGTTCTACTTATCAGGTAAATAAAACTTTGCGACAAAACGCTTTAAATGTATTTTTTATTCTTTCCTAAAAACAATATCATAAGTTTAATCTATCCTTTAAATTTTAAAAATGAGTGGTCAAAAATTTTGTAGAATTAGTTTTATGGTTGCTTGATTTTAGTATATTGGTCTTTAGTTTATTACTTTTTGGAATTAATCATAGCAAAACCGTGTTTTTAATTTTCCTCATTTATGCCGTAAGTAAATAGGAAAAATATAGTCTGCAAAAAGAATTCGAAACCGGAATGCCTCCTGACTAGTTTTGACAAAGTTGTTTGTTTGTATGTGAGTATGTGTGTGTGTCTGTTATCATCCTAGCTCACAGTGTATTTATGCTAGAGGGTTGAAACTTTCTGCAAAAATCATTATATAGCTGTAGTTCTGTTGACTAGAAAATATTTGTATGACGTCATTAACCCACTATAATAACATAGCAAAAATTTCAAAATACAATAAAACGCGAGAAAATGTTGTGATCGGGTTGAAATTTGGCACGCATTATGCCATGTATTAGACTAACATAAGTGTTAAGTAACATCTCTTTATAAGCATAGTTTTATTTTTACCAAATGATTTGTGAGCGATTTTTAACAAATTTAAAAAAATCTAAAACTAATCCGATTGGTCTGAAATTTAGTACAAGTGTAAATCTTTACGTAATAATATTTATTACGTTTATTTATGACGCAGCATTGAGCGTGGTCAGGTCAATAGGTGAAAAATGAAACGAATATATTTCCTACCTAAAGACAAGCGAAGCGAGTCTGAAGACGTGCTCTAGTATACATTTGGGGAATTGTATATTTGAGGACAAGCGAAGCGAGCCCAAAGAAGAGAGAATGAGCGTAGCGAATCCGATGTGATGAGGAAAAGTTCTGAGATACCCCGTACCCGATTTTTTACTCGTGAAGCACGATAGCTAATGATTAATGATGAATAATGTAATAGTTGTGTAATTTGTGTAATATGTGGCCTAGTTTTGTCAATAATACTTACTGGCAACATTTATAAAAACTTACTAGCAATTTAAATTAAGTTGATTATTTTATCAGGTTATTTTAAATTTATTTTTTAAAATATATATTTTACTAATTATAATAAATGAAATATATTCCACAAAGGGGGTTGTTAAATCTTTTTCCTCATTATTTTTTGTATGTTAAAGAATGTTAATACATGTATAACATGTATTTTATTGTATACAATTTTTTTATATGTATAACACTTAATGTATAATGTAGGGATGTATTTTATGTTAATACATGTATAACATGTATTTTATTGTATACAATTTTTTATATATGTATAACACTTAATGTATAATGTAAGATATGTGTATGTTATATATGCAGTGTATGTTAAGGAGTGAATTTGTATGTTATGTTAAGGAATTCCCCGCGGTTCGCAAGGTATTGTCTTAAAGGCGTGCCTGGTAGAGATTTGTTTAAATACTATCCTTGTTTTAGATTAGATTATATTAACGTAAAAAAAGATTAAATATAAACTAATATTTATTTATATGTTTAATGAGGACGATTTCGTGAAATGTTTAAAATTTATGAGATAAGAAGAAGAGTGGAAATGGTTAGTTGTAAGGGATTTTAAAAAGACCTTTGGTTTGTCTCAAGAGAGACGAGACCCTAGGAGGAATGTAGTCTACTAGTGTAATGTAGTCTTGTAGTATAGTCTCGTATTGTATTAGGTGTCCGGCTTGGAGATGTAGTAGGGTTGCAAAGTTGTTTCTGCGGGTTCACAGCACACTACCCGTGTAAGGTCTCTATGAGACAGTTGACTATTCCCCTCTGAATTCTGACGACCTCTTAGGATCTCAAAAACAAAAAGGTCAAACCCTGGATAAAACCAAAAACTCGATCTTTTGTTGCTAGAGGAGATAACTAAAAGATGCTGGTTTAATTGGAGGGGGAAGTCCCTTGAGTGAGAAATCCGACACCGCAAAGCAACAACCTTCTAACTAATACCCTTTAAACCTGAAACCTAAATCTCCTCCAAATGATCCAGAAACAACCCAAAATGTACCTCTTGGATGGTTTTATCTATAAATCCTCAGTAGCTTTGAACAGATTCAGAAAAAAAGCTTAACATTTTTCCTTATTTATTTCGGGACAAACTAATTTCGCTGCGATATCTAAACGAGGCTCGTCTACAGATTTAGCTAAAATTCTAAACAAAAAAAATCGGATACAGGGTACCTTGGAAATTTTCCTCTCCACATCGGTTTCGCTACGCTCATCCGACTCACTTCGCTCGCTATATACACAAGTTTATAAATTTAAACTGCAACACACAAATTTAAGGACCGCATCACACATCAGTACTGTTGTGATAGTGCTTCCATGTTTTTGCAGTTTTTTAGTGTTTAGAGACTTTATTGTAATATTTGTTTTAGTTTTAATGATTAAAAACTATATAGTTTATAGTGTAAGATAGTACGTTTCATTAGCAATGTCATTATGCATGTTTAAAGTGTCTTAATTTAAAGAAAGCATGTCAGAAAAATTATATTACCTGTAATTAATTATTTAGAAAACTTGTTGAAAGGGTGCATACAATTTTATAAAAATAAAGGTAGGGGCTTAATTGTTTTAATAGTCTTATTATTAATTAATGTAATTTAAAATATTTTATATAAATTTCAAGGCGTATTCAAAATATTAACCCTAAAATTGCGCATTTGTTCACTTTTTTACATAAATAAATCTCATATTATTAAAAGCGCGTCGTCCCGCACAACACCTGTTGCCGTGGTCCAGTTGACAAACGCGTCAGTGCAGTAATGATGTAGTAATTAGAAAATACTCTGGATAAAGGCAAGGATTAGATTCCCGAAAAAGCCGCTTCAATTTTATTAAACTTGAAATATAATTTTATTATTCGTTTTAATTTAACAATTATTTATTATCCATATTTAGCTACTTTATAAAAACAAACTATCAAAACTTTTTATTTAATTAAAATACGGAGATATGCAAGTTGAATGTAACTCGTTCGACAAAATAATTAATGAAAAGGAAGGCATTTGTTGCGCTAAAAAATGTAATCAAGTCAGATAAAAAGTTAACTAATGATGATAATAAAATGAAACTTGACACATATGTTACTCTTATACATAGCTACATGTGTTTGGTGGTCTATGATTTTTCACAATTGTTGCTGAGCCATTATTGTGGGATAATTCGGATAGCTCAATTACACCTATACACTAATTTTTGTGCAAAATCAACTATCAAAAATACAACTGAAAAAATACACTGCAAAAAAATACACTGCGGCAAAAATACACTGCATACACTGCAGATTTACATAAAAACTTAACATAAAAATACACTGCAGATTTGCATACACTGCAAAATACACTGCAGCAAATACACTGCAGCAAAAATACATTGCATACACTGCAGATTTACATAAAAATACACTGCAGCAAAAATACACTGCATACTGCAGATTACATAAAATACACTGCAGCAAATACACTGCATACACTGCAGATTTATAAAAATACATGCAGCAAAATAACTGCATACACTGCAGATTTACATAAAAATACACTGCAGCTTTACATGAAAAATTATATAAAAATACACTTCAGATTTGCATACACTGCAAAAATACCCTGCAAAATACACTGCAGCAAAAATACACTGCGAAGAGAGTTTGAAAAAAGAGGATTGAGCGTAGTGAACCAGAAATAGTGAGGAAATGTTCCAAGTACCCTCAACCTAATTTATAATAATTATTTTTTACAATAATGCCTACAATTTTGAGTTAAGAAATATTGGAGCTACGAGTATAGAATTAAATACGTATTTGTCCTATGTGTCGTACGTAAATACGTATGTCTCGTACGTAAATACGTATGTGTCGTACGTAAATACGTATGCGTTGTACATAAATACGTATGCGTTGCACATAAATACGTATGTGTCGTACGTAAATACGTATGTGTCGTATTATTAAAATACGACACATACGTATTTTCTAACGCTATTTTGAAACCATTAACTAATTCGTCATAAATAAATTATCTTGAAACTATAAATGAAATAATCTTAATCATAATTTGTCATGATGAATTCAAATTTTCCATCACCTGTCAATTTATCGACATATATTTGTTACCTTGAAAAGATCACAATATATAAAGCAAAAAGGAAAATACAATAGAAAATTTATTAAAACTATTTTAAAATTGCAAAGCAACTTTAATATCCCTATAACATTTTCATATCTATGTAGCAAATATATTTATAAGGTTTGAGGTAAAAATGTTTTTAAAAAGCATACAGCATTGATGCTACCTATTGTGCTTACTAGTAGAATTTATAATAAATGATGCTCTCTATATGAGGTAGATTAACCACCCCCATAGGGGGCGCCATTATAACTTGACAGGTGAGATCCTAGATCAATAAGTGTAACATAAGGGCAAGGAAGTATTTTCCTTTTTAGCATTATAATAATCTACTCAGAGGCGTGATTTATGGATTTTTATAATCTAAAAGACGTGTTAATAAAAGTAAAACTGTGAAAAAACACATATTGTATTTGCTAGTAAGCTATATAATGTTCAGTAGTAAGCAATTTAATGTTCTGTAGTAAGCAATATAATGTTCTGTAGTAAGCAATATAATGTTCTGTAGCAAGCAATATAATGTTTGTAGTAAGAAATATAATGTTCTGTAGCAAGCAATATAATGTTCTGTAGTAACCAATAAAATGTTTGTAGTAAGAAATATAATGTTCTGTAGCAAGCAATATAATGTTGTAACTATTTCTTTCTGGTTCTGGGGCGAAAGATGGTTTAAAGATTGGCTAGCAAGTCGGGATGGGGTAAGGTTCTTAGAGAAAGGAATTTTTATGTTAAAGGCAAATTTGAGCGGCAACAAATTATTTATGGTTTTCAGTCTTAATTGTCTGAGAACCATAATCAATACAACCATTCAAATTTGCTCCTATTTCTTGCTCTAAAACCCTTACAATAATGCTCTTACAAACTAATGAGAAAGAAGGGTTGAGTTCATTGAGAACAAAAGTTTCAATAATGATAATATGTCTAATTGACAAAGTAAAATAATAATAAGTTTAACAACTTTACAATTAAGTAAAATGATATCCTTAACTAGGGTTAGTGTGTTAAAATACTCATAAAAGAAAAGATACATATATTCCGTTGGAAATAATAATTAAATTGGTACCGAAAATCTCCAATTCAAGAACCCACAGATCGCAGAGTAGAGAATTAAGAAATTAACGGCAAAATTATAAATTGTTCTTCACGCAAAATTAAAAAGAAAAAGAAAATTCAAAAGTGAATTCTCTCAGAATTCACTAAAATAGAAAACAATATAAATAAATCTTAAAGAACAGTTTAATCAGAAACAAAATTAATTCCGGGGTTTTCCCATTGAAAAAAAAAATTATGAACAAAATTAATACAACTTTCTGAAAATAAACAAAATTCAAAATTATAAGGCATCATAGCAGTTAAATTTCGGGTTCATTAAAAAATGGTCACAAGTCTTGAATGGGGTATTTTTGGTACCAAAAACAATTAATCTTAAAATCTAAAATTAACTTAAAATTAACCTAAAGTCCTTAATATACTTTTAGGTATACTCAAAATAAATTTTCTAAAATAATACGTAGTCGAAATCGGGGTTCAAAATTATATGTTTAGAATAAGGGTTCAAAATCATGTATTTCACCATCGGGTTCCAAATTTATCAATATTTTAGGCCTCAAATCATGGTTCATATAGAATCAACAGCTCCAAAAAGGTAGATATGTATAAGATCCAGAAATCCCAAATTTCCACAGCCAATCAGATAAGTCACTTATGACTAACTCTTAAAATTAGGGTCCTCTTAAAACTAAAATGTATGCTATGTTTAAAACTACAACTTATTTTAGGCTTATCTGTTCGATCTGTAGATTTCGGTAGCAGTTGTTTAGTCCAAAATGTTCCATAGAAAATTGTATGATGTAATAATTATCCAATTTTATTTAGATATAATCATTCACTGAACTAATTAATTAAACTCAATTAATTTATTATATTTATTAATATGATAATATTAAATTAATTTAAAATCATATAACACTTGTCACTAAACTCAAAAATGAACTAAATACTTAACAGGTTAACTATTAAAATTTAACATCAAAAATCCGCATGATGCGTAAAGATATTAATTTTACAAAAAAAACCAACAGTATTGAAAATACTAAAGACAGGCCTTGAGCCAGGTTCTAACTAGACTGACCCTAATAAGATCCAGAGCAAGCAGGTGTGTAAATAAACTTTGAACCTTTAATACATTAATTGCCTTATCTATAATTATAATAAAATCATCTCATTTAAATTAAATAAAAAGGACACAAGGTCATTAAAACATACCTAAGGTATACTACAAAATCAGTTAAAATAATAAAAGGAAAGGGTGGGGAATAGGGATGGATCTAAAGAAATATGAATTTACCGTAACAATCTCCCTTACCTTTCTCGAAAAAATTTTCACTCGAGAAAATTTTTCCCAAAATATGAAATTTAAGGTGTATGAGGTTTCAAATTACTTATGTGCCAAGTTCCTATGGAACGACCATTCTTACCAAGTTCGTAGATAATCGGTGAAGATTTCTTCAAAATCTGGTAGGGTCCTTCGTAGGTAGGTGACAGCTTTGCAGCAACTCCATCAGCTTGACTAGAAAGCACGAAGTTTTTCTTATACACCAAATCACCAACTTGGAATTCAGCATGTCTTCTTCTTTGATTGTACTGTCGACTACTAATCAGGTAAGCTTTATCAAGTCTTTTCTTAACGTCTTCATTAATTTTTTTTAAATTGTTCTTCTTTTTCAGGTGGTTCCGGTGAAGGTTCTTCAGTGGAGACTGAGTCTATCACTTCATGCCGATGATGTGGAAGATTACGGTGAAACATAAGGTAAGCAGGCGATTGCCCAGTAGTTTCATGAATTGCAGTACGAATTGCGAAACCCAACTTCGCAAGATGTAAATCCCAATCTCGATGTTTTTCTTCTATATAAGACTTGATCATTGTGAGCACAGTGCGGTTCGCACGTTCACAAGGGTTCGCCTGTGGATGACGTTTAGCGTTGAAAAATATCTTAGATCCATAAGATGTTACCATATTTTGAAATTTCTGACCACTAAATTCTGAGCCATTATCACAAATGACAATCCTAGGGATGCCAAACACAAGAAACACTTGTTCTTCGATGACCTTAGATACAGCAGATGATGTTATACTCCGCATAGGAAAAAGCAAAACGAACTTTGAAAAGCAGTCAATCACTACTAATAGATAACGAAATCCACGCGGGCTTCTAGGAAAACATCCCATCACGTCAGTTGCAATCATTTCCCATGTGCCACCGACGATACGACTATTTCCCATCAACCCTGCAGGCTTCTGTTGTTCTACTTTCATACGCTGACACACTCCACAGCGTCTGACGTACTTTGATATATCATTGTTCATTTTCGGCCAATAATACAATTCTTTAATTCTGGCTTGAGTTTTTAAAATACCAAAATGTCCTGCCAAAGGGTTATCGTGAAAGTCTTTCATGATATCTTTACGATTTTCCTTGGGCACGACAATACGCCATCCATCTTCAGCATCATCATAATTTGAGGTAGTCACAAGTCGGTATAAAATGTCATCTCGGACTTCGAAAGATGGAAACTCAGCAGGAGTTTTCAAAACATTTTCTTTTAGTCGAAGATACCACTGGTCTTCAATCTTGTCCGGTAAGTTTATAGAGTTAGCACAGATTGGTGTCGGGTTATCATCAAGCGGAGCACGTGACAACATGTCAGGTACAACATTTTCTTTACCTTTTCTATGTTTCAGAACAAAATCAAATTGTTGCAGACGAACGGCCCAACGAGCAAGACGTCCGTGTGGGTCTTTCATTTCTTGGAGCCATAAGAGACTGTAGTGATCCGTAAAAACGATGAAACGAGTCCCTTCTACGTAGGCTCTAAATTTTTCAATGCCGAAAAGAACTGCCAGGCATTCACGTTCAGTGGTGCTGTAGTTTCTTTCGGCTTTGGACAGCATCTTAGACGCATAGGCTATAACTTTACTGCCTTCTGCATCTTTCTGGACTAAAACAGCACCGACGCCGTAAGCAGATGCGTCCGTGTGGATTTCAAATGGTAAGTCAAAGTTAGGGCAAGTGAGGACTGGTGCCTCAACTAAACATTTCTTAATATTAATAAATGCTTCTTTTGCTTTCAGATTCCATTGGAAATGAACCGATTTCTTAGTCAAAACGGTTAATGGAGCAATCTTCGAAGAGAAGTCACGGATGAACCGGCGATACCAGGAGGCCATGCCAATAATCTGTCTAACCTCCTTCTTACTAGTTGGTTCAGGCAGATTAAGAATAGCAGTGACCTTGTCCGGGTCAACTCGAAGTCCCATCTTGTCAACAACATAGCCTAAGTATTTTAGACTAGGTTTACAAAATTCACATTTCTCACGATTCAGAGAGGTAAGTCCAGCTAAATAAAGACGTCTAAATATCTCCTTCAGAACACGGATATGTTCCTCGAACGTAGATGAAACTATAATTATGTCATCTAAATACGCGAACACATAGGGTTCTAATGATGGACCTAACACGGTATCAATAAGGCGCTGCCAGGTGGCAGGCGCATTATGTAGCCCAAAGGGCATACGTAGAAAATTGAAAAGTCCACGTCCAGGGACCGTAAACGCTGTCTTATCCTTACTGGCAGGGTCCAATGGCACTTGCCAGTAAGCTGATTTAAGATCAATCGACGAAAGATATTTCGCATTTCTCAATTTGTCTAAAATTTGGCTGATGTAGGGTAGAGGATATGCATCTTTCCTACTTATGGCATTGATTTTACGAAAGTCTATGCATAACCTGTACCCTCCATCTTTTTTAGGTACCATCAGAACGGGAGAGCTCCAGGGGCTATTCGATGGTTCAATAACACCGTTCCGAAGCATCTCATCCAGTTCTGTATTAATATGTTTCATAACAGCCGGTGAAACGGGGTAATACCGTTGTTTTATCGGCTGTGCATCACCAACATCAATTTTATGATGTACAAGGTTTGTACATCCTAATTTATTTCCACATTTATCAAAAAAGTTCGATACAACATTTTCTAATTCACCCCTTTGATCAGGAGTTAGGTTGCCGTAGTCTTGGACTACAGACACCTCACTAACAGTAATTTTCTCTTTAACTTTACTCGGATCCAACATTTTCCAAAATCCTTCTGAAATATACGGAACAATATTATATATTTCCCAAAAATCATTTCCGAGCGTCAATTTATTATTCAGTGTAGGTACAACTAAAATTTCAATCATCTTAAATTTTCCATCCAACTCAACAACAGCATCAATAGCTCCATCTAATTCTTCTTTTCTACCATTAGCCAAGATGACTTCCTTATCTTCAGACTCACGACAAGTTAGTCCTGCAGCCAGCAACAAATCTCTGCCTTCTTCAGAAACTAGGGTTCGCGACGCCCCGGAATCCAACAAGCCGGTCATTGAAACTCCTGCAATACGAACTTCGAGGTAAGGTCTACTGTCTCCAGGCACCTTGACGAATGAAGCATTAAGTGAACATTTCACTCCTTGGACTGTTTCTCGTTTCCCACAGGACGGTTTACAGTCCGTTGACCGCCTGTGTTCCTGTTTTCCGACGGAGTAAAGGTTCTACTTATTACAGAATTAGAATCTTTAGATTTTGAATTATTATTATCTTTATTGTTTTTGTATTGATTCTTTTTCAGCAACTTAGGACAATCGTATCTCATATGATTTTCTTCTTTGCAGTACCAGCACCGAATGACATCACTATGATCAGATCGTGATTTATTGTTGGAAGAGGGTCGATTTACGTTCACCTCAGCAACTTTAATAGCACTCTTCACAGTTTTAGGTTTGTAATCCAAATCAGGTTCTAATTGAATTTTTCTCGGACGAGACGTAGAGGAGCCAATTCTTTTAGCACGGCATCTTCCACGCTCTAATTTATAAAGTATCTCTTCAAGTTCCTCAACAGAACGATATTTTTGTAGACTTAAGTGGTAATGATATTCCTCCAGGACATTATCTTCAACAATTTCTAACTTTTGTTTTCCAGTGAGAGGTCTGAACAATTTATCAAATAAATTTATCATTTTAGAAATAAATACAGTGATTGGTTCGTCTTCGCCTTGGCGGCGTTCCATGATACTTTGTAACAAACGCTTATCATAGTCCGGATCTTGAAATGCTTTACGCAGTTTTCTTTCCAGGTCTGACCATGATGAAAGTTTTCGACTATTCGCTCTATAGATCGAAAGAGCAGATCCAGTTAAAAGTTCAGCAGCAGATTTAAATAGTTGTTTTTTCGATATATTGTTCGCATTCAT
Organism: Microvelia longipes; assembly: GCA_018340805.1. Taxonomy (NCBI): domain Eukaryota; kingdom Metazoa; phylum Arthropoda; class Insecta; order Hemiptera; family Veliidae; genus Microvelia; species Microvelia longipes. Next base: position 1,808,885 of record JACMZG010000022.1, read on the forward strand.
CTTATCTCTTACATCAGATAAGAACGAGCCAATACTCTTCTGTGGATCGTCACCAGAGAACTTCAATCCCCAGGAATGTATAGCTTGACCACGACGATAAACTTTACGATGACGGTGACGTCGACTACGATGAGGTTTATGAGACTTAGCTTTCGAAGAATCAGAATCAGTGTGATCACTAGATCCTAAAGTGTTTGTTGACAGAGACGATGATGAAGACCGGGATATTGAAGAAGATCTAGAAGAGGATGAAGACGAGCTAGACAATGAATATTTCCGTTCTCTTCTATGTCTGTTACGTTTCGACCTTTTCTTTTTGTTCGTAGTCGTTTTCAGTGAAGAAGGTGTGATGGCTGGGAGAAGTGGCCAACCGTCGCCACTTTCTGAAGAAGTAGACTGGTTTTCATCGGTATCAGTTTTCTTTGTTGATACCCCAGGTTTAGATGATTTATTTTTATCGGGTTTACTTTTATCTGTTTTATTTGTTTTGTCTGTATTGGTTTTGTTTTCATCAGAAGGTTTTTTGCTATCTTTGTTTTGACTAGATGTAGATTTTTCCGTCTTATTTTTACTACTAGTGTTAATAGGTTGTTCTGCACCAGAAGCTTGATCAACATCTGTAGACATAGCTAATGCTGTTGTTCGGGATTCCCAATCTTCAATTATAGTTAAAACAGTCTTAAGCATATTATTGCGTCTCTCAATTATCGTTTGGTCCTCACTCTGAATTCTATTTAATCTCATATAAATATGAGTTGTTTTCGGTATAATTTTTTTATGAGGAACCTGTGCTTCACCTGTTAATGCTAACGAGGCTAAAACATTCTGGGTCTCAATAATCTTCTTTTCACACTCATCAAGTTCTATAGTTGCATCTAATTTAGGAGTAGGGAACAAATTCTCTTCTCCGTCTTTTTCTAATTTCAAAAGTTTTCGTAAAATTTTTCTTAAATTATCAACTATCAATCCTTCTACTTCAGTATATCCTCTAATTTTCAGTTCATACTCCAGCTCATCTCGATCGAGACGATCAACCATCCTACCGCTGATAAGATGTGAAGGCATCTTGAGTGAAGTACGAATCGTAAAATTTATAAAAACAAAATACAAAAATAATAAAATTTAAATTAATATCTTAACTAAAATATTTAATTTTATAAAAAAATATTCATGTAAATATCATAAAATATTATAAATTCAATTATCTTACACAGTATTAACTTGAACTTTGTTGTCTTGATTTATATTGATTTATTTTAATTTTTGTAATTTGTATTTTATTATTTTAAATTTCATTAAATTATTTGTTAATTAAGAAATTTTATTATATTGTCTGTTATTTTAAATTTGGTTATTTAAATTTTGATTTTTATATTTTAAGGAAATTAAAATTTTATTATATTGTTTGTTATTTTAAATTGTGTTATTTTAAGTTTTATTTAAATTATATTTTATATTTTATATTATTAATTTTATTTTAATAATTTTAATTTCATTAAAGTAAGTAAAAATGTAATTAATTTTAATTTTAAAAAAGTATATATAAGTTTTTAATTTAATGTTTGATTATGGCAAACTTACACTCACATCCAACTTTTAATTGTAAAATCTTAAGTTTAGGTTTATTGTTTACTTTAAGTTTAATTACACTAAATCAATAATTATATTTAATTTTAGTTTTCGTTATTCCTAATTTAGCTATATTCTACTTTAAAATACAGATCTAAATTCAATCTATACTTAAAATCTATTTCAAACTCAATCTTAATTACTATACTTATTTATAGATATGGAAAAAAGATGTTAAAGATCATAACAAAAAATATGACTTATTTATTACTTGCAACTAGGTATAATATTCTTAAGAATAAATTTTTAACTTTATTATCTTGGCCAAGGAAGAAAAAAATTATTATTCATAGAAAAAATTATTCCAAGTATACATATAGATACAATAATCTTATAATAAGGGTCGTAACTTTAAGTAGTAATAATATCAACTTACACAGAAAGTAAAATGATTTACTTGTCACAATAGATGATGTTCCTAAAATTAACAAAAGTATATTCTTATAATCTTAAGGCAATAAAAAAAAAGGGTTCACAATCAATTATTTGATTATAAAGATTTATCCGAAAAAAGGTTTTTCTAAAAATACTTTCATTCATTAATACAATAATTTTCCTTTTAGGTCCAATAATATTATTAGATCTCTAAACATTTAAATTATTCAAAGAAAAAATAACAATACAAAAAAAGGTACATAAAAAAATATATTACTATACTTACTGATACTGATAATAATTAAATTCAGTGTTATTGTATGTTATAGTAAAATTTAAATCCATAAAAAAAAATTCTGGTAACCAAATTTATTTTAAAAAAAATGAATAAAAATGTCTATCATAAATTCACTCACCAGGATCTCACGAAATTCAATTTTCAGATACATAAAATAATTTCTAAATTTAATACCTAAAAAAATATATTGTTGGTCACAACAATTAAAAAAGTAAGTACAAAATAATCAAGTGAACATTTTTCGAGATTAAATTTCATAAAAATAAATTACTCAGAATAAAAATATTTTTTATTTAACTCAAAACTTTGACAGTATAATATTTTCTACTAAAATATGTAATGAATCGGTTAGACTATATAGACAAATTTCAATAAATTTTAAAGAATTTATTTTCTGTAAAATTATTAATTTATACCCAACAAAAATTCAAAAATAGAATTTTTAATCGCCCCAAAGTTGGGCGTCAATTGTAACTATTTTTTCTGGTTCTGGGGCGAAGATGGTTTAAGATTGGCTAGCAAGTCGGGATGGGGTTAAGGTTCTTAGGAGAAAGGAATTTTTATGTTAAAGGCAAATTTGAGCGGCAACAAATTTTTATGGTTTTCAGTCTTTTTGTCTGAGAACCATAATCAATACAACCATTCAAATTTGCTCCTATTTCTTGCTCTAAACCCTTACAATAATGCTCTTACAAACTAATGAGAAAGAAGGGTTGAGTTCATTGAGAACAAAAGTTTCATAATGATAATATGTCTAATTGACAAAGTAAAATATATAAGTTTAACAACTTTACATTAAGTAAATGATATCCTTAACTAGGGTTAGTTGTGTTAAAATACTCAAAAGAAGATACATATATTCCGTTGGAAATAATAATTAAATTGGTACCGAAAATCTCAATTCAAGAACCCACAGATCGCGAGTAGAGAATTAAGAAATTAACGGGCAAAATTATAAATTGTTCTTCACGCAAAATTAAAAAGAAAAGAAATTCAAAGTGAATTCTCTCAGAATTCACTAAAATAGAAAACAATATAAATAAATCTTAAAGAACAGTTTAATCAAAACAAATTAATTCCGGGGTTTTCCATTGAAAAAAATTATGAACAAATTAATACAACTTTCTGAAAATAAACAAAATTCAAATTTAAGGCATCATAGCAGTCAAAATTTCGGGTTCATTAAAAAATGGTCACAAGTCTTGAATGGGGTATTTTTGGTATCCAAAACTATTAATCTTAAAATCTAAAAACTTAAAATTAACCTAAAGTCCTTAATATACTTTTAGGTATACTCAAAATAATTTTTCTAATAATACGTAGTCGAAATCGGGGTTCAAAATTATATGTTTAGAATAAGGGTTCAAAATCATGTATTTCACCATCGGGTTCCAAATTTATCATATTTTAGGCCTCAAAATCATGGTTCATATAGAATCAACAGCTCCAAAAGGTAGATATGTATAAGATCCAGAAATCCCAAATTTCCACATTCAATCAGATAAGTCACTTATGACTAACTCTTAAAACTAGGGCCCTCTTAAAACTAAAATGTATGCTACGATTAAAACTACAACTTATTTTAGGCTTATCTGTTCGATCTGTAGATTTCGGTAGCAGTTGTTTAGTCCAAAAATGTTCCATAGAAAATTGTATGATGTAATAATTATCCAATTTTATTTAGATAATCATTCACTGAACTAAATTAATTAAACTCAATTAATTTATTATATTTATTAATATGATAATATTAAATTAATTTAAAAATATAACACTTGTCACTAACTCAAAAATGAACTAAATACGTAACAGGTTACTATTAAAATTTAACATCAAAAATCCGCATGATGCGTAAAGATATTAATTTTACAAAAGAAAACCAACAGTATTGAAAATACTAAAGACAGGCCTTGAGCCAGGTTCTAACTAGACTGACCCTAATAAGATCCAGAGCAAGCAGGTGTGTAAATAAACTTTGAACCTTTAATACATTAATTGCCTTATCTATAATTATATATCATCTCATTTTAAATTAAATAAAAAGGACACAAGGTCATTAAAACATACCTAAGGTATACTACAAAATCAGTTAAAATAATAAAAGGAAAGGGTGGGGAATAGGGATGGATCTAAAGAAATATGAAATTTACCCGTAACAATGTTCTTAGTAACCAAATGTTTGTGTAAGTAATGTTTGTAGTAGCATATAATGTTCTGTAGTTAATAATAATGTTGTTGTAAGTATGTTCTGTAGCAAGCATATATGTTCTGTAGTAACCAATAAAATGTTCTGTAGCAAGCAATATAATCTTTGTAGTAAGAAATATAATGTTCTGTAGCAAGCAATATAATGTTCTGTAGTAACCAATAAAATGTTTGTAGTAAGAAATATAATGTTCTGTAGTAAGCAATATAATGTTCAGTAGTAAGAAATATAATGCTTGGTAGTAAGCTGTATTTTCTTCTATAATGTTTGTAGTGTAATTTTACTACAGAAAGGAGGAGTATGTAAATTGGCTTAACTGGTGAGACCAGCTGGTCTCACGAAGAGAGCTGGTGGAATTTGTCATTGTAAATAAAAACAAGCCTGTCCACTAAATAGCTTAATAACACTAATTAACTTTATTACAACTTATTGAGATCAACATGTGTGAACCTGTGATACTAGATTAACAATTTTTTTTTTAAATTTTTGTAGAGTTAACAAATAGGTTATTATAGTATGGATAATATCATCTTCCGGGTTGCACAACTTAACCTAAAGCATGATTTTTTGCTACGTTTCAACCCCCTAATATAAACACAGCGGGATTTATGCGTGTCACAGACAGGTAGACAGACAGCATCAAACCAGTCAGAACGTCATGAAAATTCCTGAAATGGATAATTATGATGATACCACGGTTTTAGATTTTTTGAGTGAACTCAATATTTTTTTTTTATTTTTACGGTATTAGGGTAGGAACAGTGAAAAAAATATTTACTTTTTTCTGATAGTATAGGGTGAGAAGTGCTGGAAAGTAGAGAGGTGTATGGAAAAGGGACCTCTTCAGCTTCTTTCATTATGGCTAGTTTACTGTCTTAGGACAAAAATGACGAGATCAAAGAGACAGGAGACCAATTTCAGCTTAATTCTAACTATTCGGACTATTCTAAATGGCACAAATGGCAAATAACTTGATTATAATGTCATTATTAATGAGTAAAAAGATTGTTTCTCTTACAATTACAGTGGGTAAATCATTAGTTACTTTGACGGAGATTTTGTGGTTTAGACACTCCATGATGTATAATAAAACTTTTAATATATTGTCAACCACAATCGTGTGAAAAATGTACAACTGACCGGTCTGTATTAAACCATATATTTCGATAATTTTCGGGATGTCCCCGGAAGTATCCGTTTCATGCGTGACTTAGCCCTCCGAAGTGTTTCATACAAAGTTGTTTGTCTGTATGTGTATGTGTGAGCGCGTGTGTGAGTGTGTTATTATCGTAACTCTAAGTGTATTTAGGCTAGAGAGTCGAAACATTGCACAAAAATCAGTCTATCGCTGTAGTTGTATTGGTTTCATTACAGTGGGTGTAAGATAATTGTTCAATTTATCTTGTTGCATATATGTATAGTATACGTCTATATAGCCTCGAAGGGGGTATAGCCAACCCTTAGATGGCTATACCAGCCTAGAGACATAGCTCTCTAGGCTGCCTATCTCTCTAGCTCTCTATCTTGCCTCGCGTGAAGCGAGGCAATATAAATTCTCTAGATCAATGGTAAAATGCGATGTAACAATAAATACTAAATCACTAACAGTGTGACCCCAAGAGGGCCATAGCAAGCCTTTTCGAGGCGAGATTATGAAAATTCTCTAAATACATGGCACATTGTCCTGTAACAAGATATGATAAGAGACCAAATCAAATTGGCCGCAAAACTACCACTGGAGGATTTAAGCCGTGAAGCGGCTTAAAAGGCCAAAGCTTCGTAGTAAACTCTTTGGCTACTGACCAAAGAGTCGTATTTTAATAATTTTGACACAATCTAATTGTGCGAGAGACACCTAGGAAATGTAACAAGCAAAATGCAATGCTACATCTGGGAACTGTTCATCATTCGACATTCGTCATCTTTGATGGCTCGACATAATGTCTGTGTCCCACTCTGTTTCGTTACGTCTAACTCATCAGGGCGCCGACAGAGCCTGAACTCACTCTGACCTTCAATTAATTCCGAAGAATATAATGTGAAGTACTTACCAGAGACGAGCGGTGCTCTCTTACCGCCATCATGCATGGCAAGCAAAACATATATCATTTGATACTACCGAGTTTTGCAAACATGAATAGTTGACACAATCTAATTGTGCGAGAGACAACCTAGGAAATGTAACAAGCAAAAATGCAATGCTACATCTGGGAACTGTTCCATCATTCGACATTCGTCATACTTGATGGCTCGACATAATGTCATGTCCCACTCTGTTTCGTTACGTCTAACTCATCAGGGCGCCGACAGAGCCTGAACTCACTCTGACCTTCAATTAATTCCGAAGAATATAATGTGAAGTACTTACCCAGAGACGAGCGGTGCTCTCTTACCGCCATCATGCATGGCAAGCAAAACATATATCATTTGATACTACCGAGTTTTTGCAAAACATGAATAGTTGACACAATCTAATTGTGCGAGAGACACCTAGGAAATGTAACAAGCAAAATGCAATGCTACATCTGGGAACTGTTCCATCATTCGACATTCGTCATCATTGATGGCTCGACATAATGTCATGTCCCACTCTGTTTCGTAACGTCTAACTCATGAGGGCGCCGACAGAGCCTGAACTCACTCTGACCTTCAATTAATTCCGAAGAATATAATGTGAAGTACTTACAGAGACGAGCGGTGCTCTCTTACCGCATCATGCATGGCAAGCAAAACATATATCATTTGATACTACCGAGTTTTGCAAAACATGAATAGTTGACACAATCTAATTGTGCGAGAGACACCTAGGAAATGTAACAAGCAAAATGCAATGCTACATCTGGGAACTGTTCATCATTCGACATTCGTCATCTTTGATGGCTCGACATAATGTCATGTCCCACTCTGTTTCGTTACGTCTAACTCATCAGGGCGCCGACAGAGCCTGAACTCACTCTGACCTTTCAATTAATTCCGAAGAATATAATGTGAAGTACTTACCAGAGACGAGCGGTGCTCTCTTACCGCCATCATGCATGGCAAGCAAAACATATATCATTTGATACTACCGAGTTTTGCAAACATGAACAGTTGACACAATCTAATTGTGCGAGAGACACCTAGGAAATGTAACAAGCAAAATGCAATGCTACATCTGGGAACTGTTCCATCATTCGACATTCGTCATCATTGATGGCTCGACATAATGTCATGTCCCACTCTGTTTCGTTACGTCTAACTCATCAGGGCGCCGACAGAGCCTGAACTCACTCTGACCTTCAATTAATTCCGAAGAATATAATGTGAAGTACTTACCAGAGACGAGCGGTGCTCTCTTACCGCCATCATGCATGGCAAGCAAAACATATATCATTTGATACTACCGAGTTTTGCAAAACATGAATAGTTGACACAATCTAATTGTGCGAGAGACACCTAGGAAATGTAACAAGCAAAATGCAATGCTACATCTGGGAACTGTTCCATCATTCAACATTCGTCATCTTGATGGCTCGACATAATGTCATGTCCCACTCTGTTTCGTTACGTCTAACTCATCAGGGCGCCGACAGAGCCAGAACTCACTCTGACCTTCAATTAATTCCGAAGAATATAATGTGAAGTACTTACCAGAGACGAGCGGTGCTCTCTTAACGCCATCATGCATGGCAAGCAAAACATATATCATTTGATACTACCGAGTTTTGCAAAACATGAATAGTTGACACAATCTAATTGTGCGAGAGACACCTAGGAAATGTAACAAGCATAATGCAAATGCTACATCTGGGAACTGTTCCATCATTCGACATTCGTCATCATTGATGGCTCGACATAATGTCATGTCCCACTCTGTTTCGTTACGTCTAACTCATCAGGGCGCCGACAGAGCCTGAACTCACTCTGACCTTCAATTAATTCCGAAGAATATAATGTGAAGTACTTACCAGAGACGAGCGGTGCTCTCTTACCGCCATCATGCATGGCAAGCAAAACATATATCATTTGATACTACCCGAGTTTTGTCAATTAATAAATAGGTGACACAATCTAATTGTGCGAGAGACACCTAGGAAATGTAACAAGCAAAATGCAATGCTACATCTGGGAACTGTTCATCATTCGACATTCGTCATTTGATGGCTCGACATAATGTCATGTCCCACTCTGTTTCGTTACGTCTAACTCATCAGGGCGCCGACAGAGCCTGAACTCACTCTGACCTTCAATTAATTCCGAAGAATATAATGTGAAGTACTTACCAGAGACGAGCGGTGCTCTCTTACCGCCATCATGCATGGCAAGCAAAACATATATCATTTGATACTACCGAGTTTTGCAAAACATGAATAGTTGACACAATCTAATTGTGCGAGAGACACCTAGGAAATGTAACAAGCAAAATGCAATGCTACATCTGGGAACTGTTCCATCATTCGACATTCGTCATCTTTGATGGCTCGACATAATGTCATGTCCCACTCTGTTTCGTTACGTCTAACTCATCAGGGCGCCGACAGAGCCTGAACTCACTCTGACCTTTCAATTAATTCCGAAGAATATAATGTGAAGTACTTACCAGAGACGAGCGGTGCTCTCTTACCGCCATCATGCATGGCAAGCAAAACATATATCATTTGATACTACCGAGTTTTGCAAAACATGAATAGTTGACACAATCTAATTGTGCGAGAGACACCTAGGAAATGTAACAAGCAAAATGCAATGCTACATCTGGGAACTGTTCCATCATTCGACATTCGTCATTTGATGGCTCGACATAATGTCATGTCCCACTCTGTTTCGTTACGTCTAACTCATCAGGGCGCCGACAGAGCCTGAACTCACTCTGACCTTCAATTAATTCCGAAGAATATAATGTGAAGTACTTACCAGAGACGAGCGGTGCTCTCTTACCGCCATCATGCATGGCAAGCAAAACATATATCTTTGATACTACGAGTTTTGCAAAACATGAATAGTTGACACAATCTAATTGTGCGAGAGACACCTAGGAAATGTAACAAGCAAATGCAATGCTACATCTGGGAACTGTTCCATCATTCGACATTCATCATCTTTGATGGCTCGACATAATGTCATGTCCCACTCTGTTTCGTTACGTCTAACTCATCAGGGCGCCGACAGAGCCTGAACTCACTCTGACCTTCAATTAATTCCGAAGAATATAATGTGAAGTACTTACCAGAGACGAGCGGTGCTCTCTTACCGCCATCATGCATGGCAAGCAAAACATATATCATTTGATACTACCGAGTTTTGCAAAACATGAATAGTTGACACAATATAATTGTGCGAGAGACACCTAGGAAATGTAACAAGCAAAATGCAATGCTACATCTGGGAACTGTTCCATCATTCGACATTCGTCATCTTTGATGGCTCGACATAATGTCATGTCCCACTCTGTTTCGTTACGTCTAACTCATCAGGGCGCCGACAGAGCCTGAACTCACTCTGACCTTCAATTAATTCCGAAGAATATAATGTGAAGTACTTACCAGAGACGAGCGGTGCTCTCTTACCGCCATCATGCATGGCAAGCAAAACATATATCATTTGATACTACCGAGTTTTGCAAAACATGAATAGTTGACACAATCTAATTGTGCGAGAGACACCTAGGAAATGTAACAAGCAAATGCAATGCTACATCTGGGAACTGTTCCATCATTCGACATTCGTCATCTTGATGGTCGACATAATGTCATGTCCCACTCTGTTTCGTTACGTCTAACTCATCAGGGCGCCGACAGAGCCTGAACTCACTCTGACCTTCAATTAATTCGAAGAATATAATGTGAAGTACTTACCAGAGACGAGCGGTGCTCTCTTACCGCCATCATGCATGGCAAGCAAAACATATATCATTTGATACTACCGAGTTTTGCAAAACATGAATAGTTGACACAATCTAATTGTGCGAGAGACACCTAGGAAATGTAACAAGCAAAATGCAATGCTACATCTGGGAACTGTTCCATCATTCGACATTCGTCATCTTGATGGCTCGACATAATGTCATGTCCCACTCTGTTTCGTTACGTCTAACTCATCAGGGCGCCGACAGAGCCTGAACTCACTCTGACCTTCAATTAATTCCGAAGAATATAATGTGAAGTACTTACCAGAGACGAGCGGTGCTCTCTTACCGCCATCATGCATGGCAAGCAAAACATATATCATTTGATACTACGAGTTTTGCAAAACATGAATAGTTGACACAATATAATTGTGCGAGAGACACTAGGAAATGTAACAAGCAAAATGCAATGCTACATCTGGGAACTGTTCCATCATTGGACATTCGTCATCTTTGATGGCTCGACATAATGTCATGTCCCACTCTGTTTCGTTACGTCTAACTCATCAGGGCGCCGACAGAGCCTGAACTCACTCTGACCTTCAATTAATTCCGAGAAATATAATGTGAAGTACTTACCAGAGACGAGCGGTGCTCTCTTACCGCCATCATGCATGGCAAGCAGCAAAACATATATCATTTTTACGATTTACTACCGAGTTTTTGCAAAACATGAATATTGACCAATCTAATTGCTGCGAGGGAGACAACCTAGGAAATGTAACAAGCAAAATGTTCTCTGTGAATGGCAAAAGAGTTCTGTTGTATGTCGAGCCATCAAAGATGACGAATGTTCGAAATGATGGAACAGTTCCAGATGTAGCATTGCATTTTGCTTGTTACATTTCCTAGGTGTCTCTCGCACAATTAGATTGTGTCAACTATTCATGTTTTGCAAACTCGGTAGTATCAAATGATATATGTTTTGCTTGCATGCATCATGGCGGTAAGAGAGCACCGCTCGTCTCTGGTAAGTACTTCACATATATATTCTTCGGAATTTAATGAAGGTCAGAGTGAGTTCAGGCTCTGTCGGCGCCCTGATGAGTTTAGACGTAACGAAACAGAGTGGGACATGACATTATGTCGAGCCATCAAAGATGACGAATGTCGAATGATGGAACAGTCCCAGAGTGTAGCATTTGCATTTTGCTTGTTACATTTCCAGGTGCTCTCGCACAATTAGATTTGTGTCAACTATTCCATGTTTTGCAAAACTCGGTAGTATCAAATGATATATGTTTTTGGCTTGCCATGCAGATGGCGGTAAGAGAGCACGCTCGTTCTTGGTAAGTACTTCACATTATATTCTTCGGAATTAAGTGAGGTCAGAGTGAGTTCAGGCTCTGTCGCGCCCTGATGAGTTAGACGTAACGAAACAGAGTGGGACATGACATTATGTCGAGCATCAAAGATGACGAATGTCGAATGATGGAACAGTTCCCAGATGTAGCATTGCATTTTGCTTGTTACATTCCTAGGTGTCTCTCGCACAATTAGATTGTGTCAACTATTCATGTTTTGCAAAACTCGGTAGTATCAAATGATATATGTTTTGCTTGCCACTGCATTATGGCGGTAAAGAGAGCACCGCTCGTCTCTGGTAAGTACTTCACATTTATATTCTTCGGAATTAATTGAAGGTCAGAGTGAGTTCAGGCTCTGTCGGCGCCTCTGATGAGTTAGACGTAACGAAACGAGTGGGACATGACATTTATGTCGAGCCATCATTAAAGATGAACGAATGTCGAATGATGAACAGTTCCCAGATGTAGCATTGCATTTTGCTTGTTACATTTCTAGGTGTCTCTCGCACAAAATTAGATTGTGTCAACTATTCATGTTTTGCAAAATCGTAGTTGTATCAAATGATATATTTTTGCTTGCCATGCATGATGGCGGTAACAGAGAGCACCGCTCGTCTCTGGTGTAGTTATCTTCAACATTTATTCTATCGGAATTAATTGAAGTCAGAGTGAGTTCAGGCTCTGTCGGCGCACCTGATGAGTTTAGACGTAAACGAAACAGAGTGGGACATGACATTATGTCTGACGCCATCAAAGATTGACGAATGTCGAATGAATGGAACAGTTCCCAGATGTAGCATTGCATTTTGCTTGTTTACATTTCCTAGGTGTCTCCGCACAATTAAGATATGTGTCAACTATTCTGTTTTGCAAAACTCCTGTAGTATCAAATGATTATATGTTTTGCTTGCCATGCATTGTGCGGTAAGAGAGCACCGCTCGTCTCTGGTAAGTACTTCACATTATATTCTTCGGGAATTAATGAAGGTCAGGAGTGAGTTCAGGCTCTCTGTCGGCGGCCCTGAGAGTTAGACGTAACGAAAAGAGTGGGACATGACATTACTTGTCGAGCCATTCAAAATGACGAATGCGAATGATGGTAACAGTTCCAGATGTTAAGCATTGCATTTGCTTGTTACAATTTCCTAGGTGTCTCTCGCACAACTTATATTGTGTCAACTATTCCAGTTTTTGCAAAAACTCGGTGTAATCAATGATATATGTTTTGCTTTGCCATGCATGATAGGCGGTAAGAGAGCACCGCTCGCTCTCTGGTAAGTACTTCACATTATATTCTTCGGAATTAATTGAAGGTCAGAGTGAGTTTCAGGCTCTTGTCGGCGCCCTGATGAGTTAGAAATCGTAACGAAACAGAGTGGGACATCGAATCAATTATGTCGACCATCAAAAGATGACGAATGTCGAATGATGGAACAGTTCCCAGATGTAGCATTTGCCATTTGCATTGTTACATTTCCTCGGGGTCTCTCGCACAATTAGATTGTGTCAAACTATTCATGTTTTGCAAAACTCGGTAGTATCAAATGATATATGTTTTGGCTTGCTCATACGCTTATGATGGCACGGTAAGAGAGCACCGCTCGGTCTTCTAGAGTACAGCTAACTATTCACATTATATTCTTCTGGAATAACTTGAGGTCAGAGGTGAGTCAGGCTCTAGTACGGCCGCCCTGATGAGTTAGACGTAACCTGAAACAGAGTGGGACATGGCACATTATGTTACGACGCCATCAAAGATGACGAATGTCGTCAATGATTGAAACAGTTCCAGTGACTGTAGACATCTGCAATTTTTGCTTGTTACATTTCACATATAAGGTGTCTCTCGCCACAAATTAGACATGTGTCTAACTATTCATGTTTTTGTCAATTAACTCTTTATGTAGGTAGGTATCAATCAATGAGTATATGTTATTGCTTAGCATGCATGATGGTCGGTAAGAAGAGCAACCGTCTCGTCTCTGGACAGTACTTCACAATTATATTCTTCGGAAATTAATTTGAAGGTCACGAGTGAGCTTCAGGCTCGTGTCGGCGCCCCTGATGAGTTAGACCCGGTACACGAAACAGTAGATGGGCACATGACATTATGTCGAGCCATTCAATGATGAACGAATGTCCGAATGATGGAACAGTTCCCAGAATGTAGCATTTGCATTTTGCTTGTTACATTTCCTAAGGTGTCTCTCGCACAATTATATTGTGTCAACTATTCATGTTTTTGCAAACTCTAGTAGTATCAAATGATTATATGTTTTGCTTGCCATGCATGATGGCGGTCAGAGAGCACCGCTGTCTCTGGTAAGTACTTCACATTATATTCTTCGGAATTATATTGAAAAGGTCAGAGTGGTTCAGGCTCTGTCGGCGCCCTGATGAGTTAGACGTAACGAAACAGAGTGGGACTGACATTATGTCGAGCCATCAAT